>CM039675.1:154570402-155212145 GCA_022496015.1 Hordeum marinum | reverse complement strand
GGGGCATATCGAGGACGTCAGGTTATCAATTGAAGACCCCTGGTACAACAACTCATGTATATTTTTATTTCTTTCACATACCTGTAAACAGTTGCTTCGGCAATCCGAGCTATAAGAGTTGTTGAGAAAAATGTAAATTGCATGACACAAGTTTGCCTCATTTGTCCTTTTTTTGGCGCATATTTTTCCTCTCTCCCTCTTCTCGTGGATCTATTCGGTACGATGCAAGGTAACCGGCTAATAGACCGGGGGCTCGAGTTCAAAAACAAATCGCCTTATCTATCATGTCTTCAGTGTCTTGGTGTTCGCTTTATATGCATCGGTTTCGAACTATGTCTTTGGTCAATAAGTTGGGTTACCCGGCTCCTGTGCTTGCCCCTTTATGCTCTGCTCGTTCGGCTAAAAGGGCAAAGGGAGCACCCCTACGGTTGTGCTTCCCAATAGTCTGGTCAAGCACCTCAGGGGAGAAAGCCAAAAACGGACTGCGATTGTGCTCGAGCTGGATGTATTATACTTCAATCCTCATAAGTTGTTATTTCATGTTATACGAGGAACTTGACCTTTGTGCAAACATTGTGATACCGGATTTGGCCACGGTTCGTCTGAACATCACAACACTATGGTGGCTAATCGTACGCTTCATGTAGTCCTTTTCGTGCCCCTACGGCTAAGTGAAAGAAATAAAGCACTATAGTCTGATTTCCTCTTCTACCACACTGTACCGCCTTCGGGTTCCGATAATCCAGCTAAGGGACATAGTGCATTGGCATAGACACCCCATGTAGTATCTACATGGGGGCTGAAGCCGATGACTCACATCTTTCAGTATTAAACAGCCACATAGGAGTTATAAAGGAATGCAAAACCATGTAAGAACAAATACTAATATCACCAAAAGTTTGGACAAGCCTTCAGACGTGTTACAACTCATTCAAACATGTTATCACAAGAGCACCGTGACGCTATCACCCGAGCACTCTCCATCACTCCATCAAACTATAGCTCGGGGCATCGATGCTCCTTTCTAGGTGGCGGCGGGTCGGTGGCTACCTTCATCGGATTCAACCCCGGCCAGTGCACCTTGGCCTTGGCAAGGGCCATCTGGACTCCTTCGATGCAGGAGGAGTGCTTGACGGCATCGAGGCGGGGCGTGGCAGCAATCGGTCTCTGCACCAGGATGCAAAGGTCCTTCATGGCTGCCTCCGCCATCTGGTGCACCTCCATCAGCTGCTTTAGCCGCTCCACTAGAAAAGGAGGGCGCTCGGGGGCTCCAAACTGTGCCCAAAAGAGCCGAGCTTCATCTCCTTCTCCCTATGAGGTGAACAACTGATTGGCGTCTGACACGCTCTTCTGGAGATCAGAGGATGCGCCTGAGGATCGCCACACCTGGGTAAGCAATTCATATCTGCTATCCCCGAATACGCACTTTAGTGAGTACGGCTTACCATTTGCTATTACCTTGGCCTGGCGCACTTGCTCCTCGTAGAACCGTCTGTCCATCCGCTCCTTCTGGAGTTCGGTTTTCATGGTGGAAAGTTCGGCCAAGCTCGCCTTATTCTTCTTCTCCAAGGCCTCGCATCTTTCGCTGGCATCCTTGAGCTCCTGCTAGACCTCGACCATGCGAGCTTCATGCTTGCCACTAGTGGCTGGCATGGCGGAAAGGGCGACAGCCGTTTCCTTAGCAGCTGCCCTCTCGGCGGCCGTCTCGTCCTTCACTCACTGGAGCTTGGCCTTGAGTCTCTCCACCTCCTTCGCCGAGGCTGCGCATGCATTATACAATATGAAGAAGCTGCATTGATAGTATTCGGACTATAGAGCTCAGACAAAGGCATTCGGATTCTGTTTTGACATACCTTGAGCCTCGTCGAGTCTTCGGTTAAGTGCATCAGCTTCGTCTTCGGAGTGCTTCAGCTTCTGATTTAGCTCTTCCATCTCGGCGCCATTTATGGCCCCGCCGATGACGAAGCCTGCATTACACACACAGTTAATACATTACATGGGCTCTCAATTCTCGAATCCGATCATATGTCGAGTTATTCTCACATTCTGGACACTTAAAGTGCATCTAGTTTGGTATTAGATTCAGATGTGACTCCTACGTGAGCTTTTTCACCTCACCTAGGGCTCGGGGATTGCCATGTATACAATGCGAATAAATAAAATCTTTGCAAAATAAACACATCGGCTGACTTACTTGAAAACCCGCAACGAGACCTTTGAAGGCCTCCTTCAGTCCATTGTCAACAGACTGGACGCTCTGTAGTACCGCACCCATAAGGGTAAGGTGATCCTCAGGGATGGGGGCGCTCGATAGAGCTGCCTCCATGGCCGACCACCTATTAATCGGTGGTGTCGGTGATGATCGGATTTCCTGATCACCCATCGGGGATTGGACCGGCGCCTCGGGAGGCATAGTGCACTCCGGAGATGTTCTTGGAGGGGACTGAGAGCCTGCTCGTCCGGCCTCCTCGGTATCCGAGCGGGATGTTGCCCCTCGGTCTTCAGTGGACGAGGCATTAGCCTCGGCCATGGTGCCCTCTCCCTCGCCACCGGTGTCTGCCTTCATAGGAGTGGGCTGGGACGACACCTCCATGGCGTCCTTCATGGCGCCCGGAGTGGTGGGATGCAAGGCATCCCCACTCTCCGCCAATTCGGCGGGCAGGGTCTCCCCGTCCGATATCACCTCGGTGGGGATAACGCACGGGGGGATGCAAAGCCAATAACCTGCATATTAGCAAACTCTAAATCAACTCGTAATGAACATGCGGGTCTTCGGATCCTAACCTTAGTGGGGGGGCTTCACCCGTAGGCTCCTTTGTGGAACCTCCTCGAGGTCTTCAGACACGGTGCCCGAGTCCGAGCTATCGTCGGACAGAACCACCCACGTCTGTCGCGCCCTCTTGTGGGCGGGAGAAGGGACCTGCTCCGGGGCGTCCGAAGATGCCGCTCTCTTCCCGGCACAGGGGGAATTGCCTCCCCCTCGCCCTCGACCTCGGCCTCCTCCTTCTCGTCCTCTTCCTCCTCACGCTCCTCTTGATTTGAGGAGGCATGAGTTTCTTCAGACACAGTCTCCAACTGGTCCCGGATACGAAGGCCACTTCGGCCTGGTTTCTTCTTCCTCTTCACCTTCTTCTCGAGGTCCTTGTATGTCTTCATCACGAGCATCGCTGCAAGCAGCCCGGACCTAGCATCCTCGGGCTGAGGTGTCAGACTGCTGATATTGATGGCTTTCTTTAGCCATTTCTGCAAGGGAGTGATCGGAAGAGAACGTTATGAATCCTCTTTGGAAAAAGTAAGACCGGTCAAGCAGAAGAATATCGTACCTCAATAGTAGGCTTAGAGGCATGCAGGCCTCTGCCTTCCTCCTCGGATGGCCAGTTCTCCTGCGACTTGAAGAGCGCCTTCCATAGCTTCTCCCGCATAGTGCGGAATAGGTTCTGGACTGTGGGTGCATCGTCGAGCTAGCGATCCCACAAGGGAGTGTCCCAGCATTGGTAGGGGAGGATGTGTCTCCGGAGCATCACCTGGAGCACATCGGTCAGCTTGATGTCCTTCTCGACCATGGAGCCAATGTGTTTCTGCAGATCGCCAACTTCCTTCCTCGATCGATAATGAAGGCCTTTGTTGAGCCATGAAGCTATCCTGGTGAGGGGACCGGACCTGAATTCAGTAGGAGGAAATTGACCTTCTTCTTGTGGTTCTATGATGTAGAACCACTCCTTCTGCCACACCTTGATGGTGTCGATGAAGGTGCCCGATGGACACGACGCGGATGAGCTTGCCGACAATAGCCCCGCCACAGTCCGCGCGCTTCCCATCGATGCACATCGGCTTGACATTGAATACTTTGAGCCAGATCCCAAAGTGTGCCTAGACCCGAAGAAATGCCTCGCAGACGAGGATAAATGTCGAGAGGTGCATGATAGAGTTCGGTAGGAGGTCGTGAAAGTCAAGGCCGTAGAAGAACATCAGCCCCCTGACGAAGGGGTCGAGTGGGAAGCTCAACCCCCTGATGAAGTGGGGGATGAAGTGGGGGATGAACCCCTGGCTTGGGGCTGGGGATCACTTGGCCCTCCTCTGCTGTGTGGTGAGGGATGCTGGCGGGGAGGTGGCCGACCTTCTTGAGGTCGAGTATGTCCTGGTTGCTCACCGTGGAAACTTCCCACTGGCCGTTGGAACCCACCATTGGTGAGTTCGGAGGTGGGGTCGGAGAGACCTAGATCTGTGCTCCGGAGGCGCAAGGGAATGGGAGGCGGAGAAGTCGAATGGAGAGCGTGAATAGCCTTTGGGGTTTTCTTCCTCTTTTTATGAGGCCTATCAATTTGGACTCCCCCGGCTGCATCGTTAATCCCTCCACTTCCCAAGACGTGCGAGCCATTGCGTGCGCGTGAAAGTGTATGCCGTATAAAATGGGACACGATGGTATATTGATAGATCGTGATGATTAAAACGGCCTCGAATCGCGAATCGACTCTATGCGACTAGCCTGGCGGTCATGGTGGGCCGTAGCCTTTTGTCAGAGAGGTTGTCATAGGAACGTTGTTTACCCCCTGACGTTTGTCCTTCAAAGCCAATCAATTTACAGTATTCAGACATGCCACTATGCAGAAGGCTGCTTATCATCGGAGGCCGAACTATGGTTTGGTAGGAAGGAACTCACCTCGCAAGCCGAAGGCTCTGTTCGCGAAGCAATTGGAGCTGAAGACCCTTGGAGTTGGAGGCAAGTTCGGGGGCTACTGAGAGAGTCCTAGATTAGGGGGTCATCGGATAGCCGACCTATTGTTATGGGCCGTACTGTGAGGGCTACGTACCGAACACCAGAAGATTTGAAGGCTCGGTCTCTAGGATGGAAGCTTCGGGAAGCACGGCTTTTGCTCCATGTTTGGTGTAGTAAATAGGCATGTTTATCTCTTTGGCATGTAACCGACCATATGTAAACCATAGGCATCATCGGCATCTATATAAGCCGGAGGGTTTTAGTGTACAGAGATAGAACAACTCATCTAGGGTTAGCTATTCGATCTCAAGGTAGATCAACTCTGTAACCCCCATGTCATCAATACAACCAAGCAGGACGTAGGGTATTATGTCCATAGGAGGGCCCGAACCTGGCTAAATCCATGTCTCCTTCATCTCCTGTTATCGTCGATTCTAGTCTCATAGTTCGGGACCCCCTACCTGAGATCCGCCGGTTTTGACACCGACAGGAGGGTCTTCGGATCCTAACTTTTTCGTAGGGGACTTGACCCGTAGGCTCCTTCGCGGAACCGCCTCGAGGTCTTCGGACACGGTGTCTGAGTCCAAACTATCGTCGGACAGAATCACCTGCACCCGACGTGCCCTCTTCTGGGCAGGAGGAGGGACAAGCTCCCGAGCGTCCGAAGAGGCCGCTCTCTTCCTAGCATGGGGTGGATTACCTTCCCCCTCGCCGTCGACGTCGGCCTCCTCCTCCTCCTCTTCTTCTTCCTCCTCCTTAGCCTCCTCCTGATTCGAGGAGGTAGGGGTATCCTCGGATGCAGCGTCAGGCTGGTCCCTGATGCGGATGCCAGCCTAGCCTGGTTTCTTCTTCTTCTCTTTCTTCGTGGGAGTCTCGTAGGATTTTACCACGAGCATTTTCACGATCTGCCCGGTCCTCTCATCTTTAGGCTAAGGCGTCAGACTATTAATGTTTACAGCTTTCTTCAGCCATCTCTGCAAAGACAGATCGGATAAGGGGTTATGAGATATTCTAATCTAATGAAGGCGTCCGAGATAGGGTGTATTGTACCTCGGATTCGGGTTTGGCGGCATGCAGACCCTTGTCCTCCTCCTTAGATGGCCAGCTCTTCTGTGATTTGAAGAGCGCCTTCCACAACTTCTCCCGCGTAGTGCGGAAGAGATTCTGAACTATGAGCTCGGCGTGAAGCTCACGAGCCCACGAGGGTGTCTCAGCGCTAGCAAGGAAGGATGCGTCTTAGGAGCATCACCTGGACCACAACGGTCAACTTGGTGCCCTCCTCGACCATGGAGCAAATGCGCTTCTGCAGGTCGCTCACCTCATTACCCGGTCCCCAAAAGAGGCCCTTTTCAAGCCATGAAGCCAGTCTGGTGGGGGGACCGGATCTGAATGGGGCAGCGGGACACTGACCTTCTTCTTGTGGTTCGGTGACGTAGAACCACTCCTTCTACGACCCCTTGATGGTGTCAATAAGGGTGCCCGGCAGCCACACGACGCGGGTGAGCTTGCCGATGGCCCCGCCGCAATCTGCATGCTTGCCGTGGACGCACTTGGGCTTGATGTTGAACACCTGAAGCCAGAGCCCAAAGTGTGGCTCGATGCGCAGGAAGGCCTCGCAGACGAGGATGAACAACACGTTGTATATGATGGAGTTCGGCGGGAGGTCGTGGAAGTCGAGGCCGTAGAAGAACATCATCCCCCTGACAAACGGGTGGAGGGGAAAGCTCAACCCCCTCATGAAGTGGGGGATAAACACCACCCTTTCGCCTCTCTTGGGGGTGGGGATCACTTGGCCATCCCCCGTCGCGTGGTGAGGGATGTCAGCAGAGAGATAGCCGGCCTTCTTGAGGTCGAGAATGTCCCGGTTAGTGACCGAGGAGACCTCCCATTGGCTGTTCGAACCCGCCATTGATGAGCTCGGAGGTGGGGGCGAAAGACCTAGATCTGTGCTTCGGAGTCGCAGAGGAATGGGATGCGGGGAAGTCAGATGGAGAGCGCGAATAGCCTTCAGGGTTTTCATCCTTTTTTATGAGGCCGACCGATTCGGTCTCCCCTTGCTGCGTCATGAATCCCTCCATTTTCCGAGACGTGCGAGCCGTTGCACGCACCTGTTTGAATATATCTCGTATAAAATGGAACACGATCGGTATATTGATAGATCAGGATGATTAAAACGCCCTCGAACCATGAATTGAGTCCATGTAACTGGCCTAGCGGTCGTGGTGGGTCGTAACTTTTGTCAGAGAGGTCGTCAGAGGAACATTGTTTACCCCTGACGTTTGGCCTTCAAGTCCAACCAATTTGCAGTGTTCGGACATGCCACTATGCGGAAACTACTTGTCATCGAAGGCCGAACTATGATTCGGCGGGAAGGAAGTCACCTTGCAAGATGAAGACTCTATTCATGAAGCAATTGGAGCTGAAGACTCTTGGCGTTGGAGTCAAGTTCGGGGTCTACTAAGGGAGTCCTCGATTAACAGGTCCTCGGGGAGCCAGCCTATTATTGTGGGCTGGACAATATGGGCTACTTACCGAACACTGGAAGATTCGAAGGCCCAGTCTCCAAGATGGAAGCTTAGGGAGCACGGCTTGTGCTCCATGTTTGATGTATAAAATAGGCATGTTTATCTTTTCGGCATGTAACCGACCATGTGTAAACCCTAGGCATCCTCGGCGTCTATATAAGCTGGAGGGTTTTAGGGTATAGACACAGAACAACTCATCTAGGTTAGCTATTCAATCTCAAGGTAGATCAACTCTGTAACCCCCCACATCATCAATACAAGCAAGCAGGACGTAGGGTATTACCTCCATAGGAGGGCCCGAACCTGAGTAAATCCGTGTCCCCTTCGTCTCCTGTTATCGTCGATTCTAGTCTCATAGTTCGGGACCCCCTACCCGAGATCCGCCGGTTTTGACACCAACAGTGGTGCCTCCTAGATTGGTTAGGTGTCGCTTGGGATCCTCCTACTTCGTGTTATGGAGTGAACCAACAAGTTTGTAAGGGCAAGGAGATCGCCTACTTCATGAAGATCTACCCCAAGTTAGGCTAGTCCTCCGTGGACATAGGCCGGCATGCTATAGTCAAGGTTGCTTCTTCGTGGAACCCTCCGTGGGTAGAGCCCTTCATGGACTCTCGCGACCGTTACCCTCCATGGGTTGAAGACTCCATGAACGTGGATGTACGATAGCCCCACCTATCGGAACCACAGGAAAAATCATCGTGTCACCAATTGTGTTTGATCTTCCTACCCTCTCTTTACTTACATGCTTGTCTCTACTTTCCGCTGCAATACTCGTAGACATGCATGTGTAGGGTGTACTTGACTTGCTATGAATGCTAAAATCCGCCAAGAATTAAAATTCGGAAAAAGTAAATTTTATTTGGTCAAGTAGTCTAATCACCCCCCTCTAGGACTACTTTCGATCCTACGGTTTGTGAGCCAGCAATGAGATTCATATATTGATATGATACTACTAGTTTAGCTATTTAATGAGTTTGTTTTTCCACTCACCTGTGTGTGTCCAAAGCTTGCATTCACACTCATATATTTCATTATCTGGGTCAGCTACAACCTGGAATTCATACTTTGACCAGGCAAACCTTTCTTCATCATCATGGCCACCCTTGTTGTGGTAGTAAACAAGGTACTTAGTGGCCTCTGCTGTCTTTTTTGCACGAAATAGCATGATCTTTCTCATACTATCCCTGATCTCGTTGTACACGGCTCTCGTGTACTTGATAGCCATGTCTTCCTCATAGCCGTAATTTGTTTTTGTCACAACATTCTCTGCACATGTCAAAAAATAAGATATTAGTCGAGCAGAGTCATGGGTTTCATTTAAATAACAAGTGCACATGTTCAAGGAAGTCACAATACCATGCTGGCCATTGTTTTCTCATTCTCCTTCTGCAACCGAGTTTGTATGCAAGCATTTACCCGCCTAGCAAACTTGTGTAGGTTCTATGTCCCCTTGACATACCATCTCTTGAGCACGTGATTCATGCTCTCGCTTCGTTGTGTAGAAGTCATTCTAGCACAGAAAATGTTCTTGTAATATGCTGATACCCACATTTTCCTATCACTCCATAGCTACATCATCATCTGGTCGTTCTGCAGGTTGTACTTCTGCACAAGTGCAGCCCAGGCAACTTCAAACACTATTGGCATTACCGACCAGTTTAAGATTGTTGTGAACTCCTCTTGTAAAGCAACGCGAGGTATTCCTTGAACTTCTTCAGGATGTTCCAATGGCATAGCTTGTGGATGGTATTTCAGAATGATTGTGGTATAGCTTTTGCCATTGACGGGCACTGGTCTGCATGAAATTAAAAATGAGACTTGCTTCTTGCAGTGATGGTGAACTTATGTGATAAAAGTGCTTGAACTTCATAGGCAGTAGTAGGACTATGTAGTAATGTCACAAAGTTTTTTCTTATAGCAGTGTTGTTGAACTTCTGTGGTACCAGTGATTGAACTTCACATGCGGTAGTAGGACTATCTAATAATGTCACCCAATTTTGTTTTCTTATAGTAGTGTTGTTGAACATCTGTGATACCAGTAATTGAACTTCACAGACATAACCACATTTTTCTGAACATGATACATATTTATTTCTTACAGCAGTGTCCTTGAACTTCTATGATTCCTGTATTTCAACTTCACAGACATAGGCATATTTTGCTTCTTGTACTGTTTGTTGGACTTCTGTGCTACCAGTATTTGAACTGCTTGGTTTATAATATTTTTTCAGTTAAAACCAGTATACCCAATATACACCCAGAGTTGAAAAGATGATGAAACTTGTAGAGTTTTTTTGGAACTTACCTGTTAGAATGCAAGTTGGGTGTTTGTTGTTCATGCACCATATAAATGTATTGAATTGCCACTTGAATGACTTTGCATCTTCGTCTCTGATCAGGGCAACAACAAATATCATTAACTGCAAATGGTGGTTTGTTCCAACAAACACTCCCAGAGGCATATGAAATCTTTTAGTCTTATGAGTTGTGTTAAATGTTATGCAATTGCCAAAATCTTGATATGCTCCCCGGCAGCTTGCATTGGACCATAATATATTTTTAATTACATTGTCGTTGTCTACTTGTATCTCATAGAAAAACTCATCATTGATTTTCTTTATGTCTTTAAAGAAAGATATAAGTTTCAATACATCGTCCAAATCGTAGTTCCTCGCATTCATAGGTTTCCAACAAATTATATGCAAACATGCATTCATTATTTTTGCTAGCAAGGGTGGTGATTTAGGATTCTATGTACATTGCAGCATGTGCATTTTTTTTAATACTTACTAGTTTAGTAGGTCTCATCCGGTCATGCTTAGCAAGTAGCTTCCATCTTCATTTTTGGATAGCATGGACATAATTGTTGTATGTTTGACATCATGGTACTGCAAGAGTTTTACGTACTCCAAAATAGTGGGGTCATAATTCTTGTGTGAGGGAAAGAATACCAACATGTCAGCAGTTTGGATGAGGTGGTGATTATGATTGTAATCAATGTCTACTACCACACATGTGTTATCCTCTTGCACCTTCACCCTCATTCTTGCATTGCAGCCTGTCCTCTGTGATGTTTTGTTTCTCTTCCTTTCAGCTTCTGAAACAGAAGATCCGTGTTTCCCTTGGAACGCGCAAACAAATACTTGTGATTGTTATTCCCTCCCATCTTCCTGATGCCAAAACCAGCGTGTCTGGCGTATCTATTGTAATGTTCCCTGGCTTTCTCTACATTCTTGAATGGCATCTTTAGTCTTGATATTAGATAATCTGGGAGATCCGGCATCCGTAGAAAAAGAAAAAAATTGAAATGGTATGTTTAAATGCAGTTTATAAATTTGTTATCCTGGAGGGAGCACAAAAATTGCAGATCATACAAGATGCATATATAAATATATTTTTCACTTACGTGCATGTATGATCGCAACTTCATCGGAGTCTGCTGCTGACCCTCTAGGATGGGGCAAGGTGGAGTTATCATAGCAGGGTGCAGGAGTGGATCACGAGGAGGAAGGAGGGTTGAAGATGGCCTCTCTCTTGTTTGTCTTCTTTTTCTTGTGGTGGTTGTCGAGGCATGGCGATCCTGGTTTTAGTTTGCTCTTTTGTTTTGTGAAGTAATCCATCTACCTCATGTCCCGTACAATCCTGAGTCATAGTAGCAGCAGCAGCATCCAACGATTGTAGTGCGTAGAGCACTCTCCTTCGCATGTGTCTTCCTGTTGGATTTGTCCTGGCATCTGGTTTACTTGCTGCCCTTTCACATTGACGAGCCACACCAAGATAACCTCCAGAGTTATACGCAAGACCTGAGCTAACACCCTCCTCCACCGGTGTGCTTGGAAGTCTGTTGCTGGATACAAAGAATCTGTGGGGGATCTCTGACGTCACCCAATTAGGTGGAGGCGCAAAATGGTGCGGATCGGGCTATGACCCAGCATCTTCGAAGTTTGCACGTGTTTCCGGTGTCACCCATTTCTGGTGTGCAGCAGATTGGGAATGATGTTGGTGCATTTGAGGAGTGACCCATTGAGGGGGTGGCACAATGCGTACAGGATTAGGGTTGTGTACTTGCAGCTAGGAAGTTCTAACCTTCTTTCTGCGTCTCTCATCCTGCTGGCATAAAAAAAGAATGTGTTAGCACACAAGTCATATCTGCATATACTGGTGTTGTTGAACTGAGCATTATTCGTAGCTTGAACTTCTCATAAAACTGTTGTTCATGTACATATTTTTCCTAGGACAGGTATCACACTCTGAAGTGGGTTGGGCATTTGCCTATACTTGTGTACCTGAACAGATCACTCTTCACAGAATGAACCTCACATTCTGAATTCTACACTATTTGTTTTTTCTGTACCTGAACTGAGCACTCTCCACAGACTGAACTTATGGTTTGCAAAGGGGAAATACTGTCTACAGTTAAAAACCTGACCTTCATGTGTTTTCATGGTTGAACTTACTAATGCATACCAACCTGACCTTCATGCGTTTGCATGGTTTGAAAAAGGGAAATGTTGTCTATAGTTAAAAACTTGACCTTCATGTGTTTTCATGGTTGTACTTACTAGTGCATACCAACCTGACCTTCATGTGTTTGCATGGTTTGAAAAAGGGAAATACTGTCTACAGTTAAAAACCTAACCTTCATGTGTTTTGATGGTTGAACTTACTAGTGCATACCAACCTGACCTTCATGTGTTTGCATGGTTTGAAAAAGGGAAATATTGTCTATAGTTAAAAGCCTGACCTTCAAGTTTGTTTTATTTTCCTTTTTTGCACACAACCAGATACATACCAACCTAAACTCTAGCCCACTTACTATTTGAACTTCACATGGTTTTTTACAAATGAATATAGGCATATTTTTTAATTTTTGCAGCCTAGATGAGGCTCACACACTACTATAACTTCACATGGCTGGAAGAAAATAACAAACAGCAGGAAGTTCAACCATACCTTGGATAGAAGTTCGGCCAACCTTTTTCCAGCAGTAGATAGGCCACCTTGAGAGCAATTCGTCGGAGCGTTGGGAGAGATATCCCATAGAATTCCATGTCTTGCAGAGGGCGTGAAGTTCATTTGCATGAAGCCATAAGTTTAGGTGAGACAAGATTGAAGGAGCCAAGAAGTAGGAGGAAGTACTGGTACATAAGAGGGAGGAAGTTCAGGTACCTATGGTGCCGCGTTCTTTGCTAGATTTGTAGGCACCGCCGATGCGCCCTCCTCCGCTGAGATGATCCCTTGGCCACGTTGTTCATCGTACCTTGCACCTTGGCCATCATTAGCTCTGCTAAGCCATCAGGAGGAGGTGAGGTTGGAAGGAGGAGGCCTCCAAAAGTCCATGGAGGCTTGTTGCAGATATTATGGCTGCTTCGCCGCCTCTAGGCGATACGGGATCCCTCGTGTCGGTGTCTACCATCGATCGTTCGCCTACGCCGGCGGACGGACGGGAGGTGTAGATGGCAAGGAGGCGCTGGATCTGGTCGGCCAGGAGCTGGAGAAGGAGGGGAGGCGCTGGATCAGGCGAACATAGGCGACGAATCGCAGCGGAGGCCGGTGGCGAATCGAGGGGAGGAGCGGCGAGGTGGGGGGCTGGGGCGAGGAGCTTCATGGGAGGGGGCTGGGGCGGCCTCGATCGGGATGCTGTCAGGGTGGGTCGGTAGTTCGGGAACTTCAGGAGGGAGCTGTCGGGCCCTTATAGGGCTGGATGTGATCCAAATAACTATTCTAATCCTGGGATCAGAATAGTGCCACCCTATATATATATTTGAGGTATTGGCACCTATTGTTGACACAAGTTTTGGAGCCTCTTATAGTTCTAGCTCTAGTTCTGGTTCTAGTTAGTCCTAGTTGACTAATTAGAGCTAGGTCTAGTTCCTCTAATACTCATAATTATAAGTCCAATTTGGTTCTAATCTCCTCCCTCTAATTCTGCAGTGACGTTTAGCTCTGGACGACGAAGTGTTGCCGGATCATGAAGACCATACGCTTGCAACCAAGTAGAGAGGCCATGCTTTCTGTCTTCACTTTGAGGGATCGTTCATCTATGGTTTGAGGGACTTCAAGGACGATCTACATCGATACGTTCTTCTTCCGTTGCAAGTCGGTGATAGTAATGATCATGATACCAAAACTTATTTTCATAGCATTCATGTTTGACCATAGGGTGATTTTTTCTACTACATTTCCCAACACTCCAAGACCAACCATCTAGGACACGCCGCCACTTCCCACCACCAGTAGTGGACTACCGTCTCCTCCCATTGCTACCTCCTAGTAGGTTAGTGGTCTGCGCCCGCCGCACCATCGAGGCCATGCATGAAGCCTCCCTCTCTCTCCCAAGGTCTCGATGACCACGATGGCGACATCGATGAGTCGTGCGGATGACCTCAACGACGAGCACAGGGCGACTGGCTGTCTAGATGACACAAGGGACATTGCGAATGCAGTTGCCTATGTCAGCTCGTGGTGCAGCTCTTCCAGAGAGGACGAGCAAGCTCAGTCTAGTTCTCGTCAGATCTAGAGTCTGACGATGGAGATGGGAAGGTAACACGTCGATGGAGGTATAGGAATGGAGCAGCACAACAACAGTGGGAAGACAACATGATGACAGAGTCCATGAATGGAGCAGCGCGCGGTGGCACAAGCGAGCAGGTCTGCTCATGTACCCATGTGCAGTTTTTTAAATGGAAAAGGGGGTTTTCCTCTATTACCTAATATGATTGCCGCTAAAAAGCAAGATCGGCTGACGACAAAGATGCTTTTCTTTGTCGTTTGTGACCTAATATGGTTTAGTGCGCAGAACGAGGTTGGTTGACAGGAAAATCTTTGTCATTTGTCCGACAAAAAGCTGACGACAAAGTACTCTTTGTCGATTTAGTCTTTGTCGACATTATTTGTCGTTAGCCAGCTGATGGCAAAAATCTTTGTTGTCTATATTCCTGTCTTTGCCGTTTGTACTTGCCTGATGGCAAACTGGCTGATTCCTATAGTGGTAGACAAATTTAGTGTAAATAATTATTAGGGTTAAATGTAATGAACTTGAGTAAAATACAAACCGACCTGAGGACTCAAACTTGGAAAGATCGGATTGAATGAAACCAAACTCAAACATACCAGCACCTTGTGATGTGTGATTGTTCTTTTGCATTCATGCAAGTTTTCTCTTTGCATGAATTGTGTGCTTATCACTGCTATATGCTATTTTTTTGTCAATGTTAGATTACAAGGAGTGCAACCCCTGTGAGTGTGAGGAGTGCACGACTGACATCAACAACCAATGCAAGTTCCACTTCGACCATGTTGCATAGTATTTTCTTGCATTGTAGCTTTGCCATGATAGGTGTGTGAGTTTAGGATGCTAAATTATGTACAACCGAGTAGTTAACAATTTATGTCAAAACCTACCACGACCTTGTAACCATCGAGTAGGTGCTTAGCTGCTATGGCATGGATAGGGAAACATCAATTATCTTCCTAAAAACTACAACCTTTTGGTTGACTACTTAACTACAACTTAATTAATGAATCATATGGGTGGTGCTTCAGTATTGCTTGGTGGTCGACTGTTGCATGGGCGACCACCCAGGATTAAAGGGATTGTAGGAGTTCAAAATTGAGTAGGTTCCATGTGTAAGCGTGAGACAATATAGGTCCTGTCTTGACCAAGTAGGTTCTGGGAACCCTCCTTTGCATTACTTCCTGAAAGTCTCATATTGATCTACCTAGTGATACATCTCCAATGTATCTACTTTTCCAAGCAGTTTTGATCTTATTTTGGACTCTAATTTGCATGATTCGAATGGAACTAAACCGGACTGACGTTGTTTTTAGCAGAACTGACATAGTGTTGTTATTTGTGTAGAAATAAAAGTTCTCAGAATCGAACGAAACTTTTTGGAGAATTAATTTAGAATATATAGAAAATAATAGAGCGAAGACCTGTCAGAGGGGGCCACCAGTTGCCCACAAGGCACCTAGGAGCGGCCACCCCCGGTGTCTGTGGGGCCCCGGTGTCTTCGCTAGCCCTAATTCCAGTCCTATAAATTCTTATTTCCTAAGGAAAAATAGGAGAGAAGTTTTCATCACGGTCTACGATATGGAGCTGCCACCACCTCCCGTTCTTCCTCGAGGAGGGGGGGCTGATCTAGAGTCCGTTCAGGGCTCCGAAAAGTGGAGAGCATCAACGTCGACATGAGCAATCCTTCTCCATCAACAATTCCATGATGCTCACCATCAGGAGTGAGAAATTCTTTGTAGGCCTATTGGATGGTGATGGGATTGGATGATATTGATCATGTAACCGATTTATTTTGATAGGGCTTGATCCCAAGTATCCACTATGTTCTGAGATTAATGTTGCAATGACTTTGCTATGCTTAATGCTTGTCATTAGGGCCTGAGTACAATGATTTCAGATATGAACCTATTATGTTTCCATGAATCTGAGAGTGTCTTATATCCTATCTTGCAATTTGTATGCACCTACTATGTGTTATGATCCTCATCCCCCAAGGTGATAATAATTGGGACACTTTTCGGTGATGATCGTAGTTTGAAGAGTTCATGTATTCACCATGCGTTAATGCTTTGTTCTAGTTCTCTATTAAAAGGAGGACTTAACATCCCCTAGTTTCCATATGGGGCCCTCTACTATGGGAGGGTAGGACAACAGATGTCATGCAAGTTCTTATTATAAGCATGTATGACATATACGAAACACATGCCTAAATCATATTGATGAATTGGAGCTAGTTCTGTATAGCTCTAGTGTGTAAATGTTACATGATGAATATCATACATATCAATCCATCAATGATCCATGGCCTACGCCTTGAGCTTATTAGCTTTCATTAAGTTACTTTTGCTAGTACTGATGTTACAATCAATACAAAACTGTATGTTCCGTTGTTTCCACTAATATTGCTACTGTGTCACTAAAAACTTTGTTGTAGAAAGAAATCCTAGACGTGGTTGAATTGACAACTCAACTGCTAAGAGCAATAGCTATTGTTTGGATCCGCTTATGTCAAATAGATAAATTTGGGTGAAATACTACCCTCGAAGACTGTTGCGATCCCCTATACATGTGGGTTATCAAGAACTTTTCCATAGCTCCATTTATTGTGTTCACGAAGGATTTCTATTGTAATTATGAAAAATGTGAAAGACGCTAAAACCAATATCATACCCTCTTGAACAAGGGCAGCAAAGGAACTTCCATCTAGCTCTGCACTTGATTCACCTTTTGTTTTAAGTAAACTTGCAACGTCACCACCTGCAATTCAGTTTGATATGTCTCAAGTAATTGATGATGATACTTATTATTTGAATGATAATTAGTGATGTTACTAGTATGATATATGAAACTAAACATGTGCCACTTGCTAATTTACTTGATGCCTATATTGCTAAGTCTAGAGAACTTGAGAATGCTGAAATTGAAATTGATGAAAACTGTGATTCACATGTTTTGTCTAGATCTCCTAGAATTGAAATGCCTGATGTACCTAGTGGTTATGTTATGGATGGTGAGATAGATAGAGATTTTCTTGCTTGTAATGATAGAGATGGTCTTAAGAAATTGCTGAGTAAACTGAAAGAAAAATCTATGAAGGAGAAAATGAAATATGATCCTAAGTTTGCTACTTCTCCTATATTTTTTAATGATAAGGATCATGGATTCCTTGTTGATCCTAAGTTTATGACTTTAGTAGAATCCCATCCTTTCCGTGACTATAAATTTGAAACTGTTGTGGCACACCTTACTAAATTGCATGATATTGCCACCCTATTTGCTAATGAGGAAAAACAATATTACTACATCCTTAAGCTTTTCCTTTCTCACTAAAGGGTAATGCTAAGAAGTTGTTCCTTTCTCTTGCTCCTGGTTGTGTGCGTAGCCCCTAGGATATGATATATTACTTTTTTGAAAAATATCTTTCTGTTCATAAGAAACAAGGTTATTTACAGGAAATATTTCACTCTGTGCAAATTAAAGAAGATAATCTCCCTCAAGCTTGGGGAAGGCTTCTCCAGTTACTTAAAGCTTTGATTTATCATCCTATTAAGAAGAATGAAATACTTGATCTCTTTCATAATGGACTAACCGATGCATCTAGGGACTACCTATATAGTTTTGTTGGTTGTGTTTTCAGGGAAAGAAATGTTGGACAAGCTGTCAGAGATTGGTTTTGTGCCTACGAGGAGACCTCTCAAGAAACCGGTTCGAACACTAGGGAGCTGGGAGCACCTACAACCTCGCCTTGACTATGACCAAGACATGCACACAGAGCACAAGAAGTACACTAGAGTTTACCTAGGTTCGGGCCACCTTGCAGTGTAAAACCCTACTCCTGCTTTGTGTTTCTCTCTCTCTCTCCCCCTCTCAATCATCCGTCCCTATCTACGGTGGCCGTCTGCACCTAATATGCTTGCCATGGGCCTCTCTTCCGAAAAATTGGCGGCAAAAGGGCGACCACATGGCGGTAATTCAAAGGGGGACAAACGCGCTGAAAGGATGTGGATGTCGCCTACAGGGGAGGTGAATAGGAGCTTTAAAATAATTACGTTTTAGGATTTAACTAATGCGGAATAAAACTACCGTTTAATTAGTCAAGCAAAAAACCTAAAACAACTAGGCTCACCTGTGTGCACCAACAACTTATGCAAGCAAGATAAACAACTAAGTGATAGCAAGATATATAGCATCAAACAATATGGGTATCACAAAGTAAAGTGCATAAGTAAAGGGCTCGGGTAAGAGATAATCGAGGCACGAGGAGACGATGATGTATCCCGAAGTTCACACCCTTGCGGATGCTCATCTCCGTTTGGAGCGGTGTGGAGGCACAATGCTCCCCAAGAAGCCACTAGGGCCACCGTAATCTCCTCACGCCCTCGCACAATACAAGATTCCATGATTCCACTAAAGGACCCTTGAGGGCGGTCATCGAACCCATACAAATGGAAAACCTTGGGGGCGGTCACCGAAACCCGTACACTTTGGCAACCCTTGGGGGCAGTTCACCAGTACCCGTACAAATTGCTCGGGGCAATCTCCACAACCTAATTGCGGACCCCGACGCTTGCTCGGAGCTTTACACCACAATGATTGAGATTCGAGACATCACCAACCGTCCAGGGCGCCAAGGCACCCAAGAGTAACAAGCTCTAGGGTGCTCAAACACCCGACAGTAATAAGCTTCTCAAACTTCACCACCACATATCACCGTGGGGAACTCAAACCTATGCACCAAATGCAATGGCAAGGGAACACAAAGTGCCCAAGTCCTTCTCTCCCAAATCCCACCACAACAATTAATGCTATGGAGGAAAAAGAGAGGAAGAGCGATGAAGAACATGAAGAACTCCAAGATCAAGATCCATGGGTTTCCCCTCACAAAGAGGATAAAGTGATTGGTGGAAATGTGGATCTAGATCTCCTCTCTCTTTTCCCTCAAGAACTAGCAAGAATCATTGGAGGGATTGAGAGTTAGCAAGCTCGAAGAAGGTCAACAATGGGGCAAGAACACGAGCTCAAGACTTAGAGAGCAATGGGGAAGAAGACCCCCTTTTATATGTGGGGAAAATCCAACTGTTACCCCCACAGCCCGCACACAAACGGTAGTACCGCTCAGGGGAGCGGTACTTATGCTTATACCCGTCCTGGAACAACAAAGCGGTAGTACCGCTCTGGAAGGAGCGGTACTTCTTCTCACATAATCCCAAAATGCCAGAAGAAAAACTTAGGCGGAAGTAGCCATGGAACCTCAGGGTGGCAATCTCGCTCAGAGCGGTACTGCCACTCTGGGTAGAGCGGTACTTCCATTGAAAATGGCAAGAGACCCCAGAAGGCACCAGAAGGCAAATATAAGTGGTAGTGATAGTGATAGTACATAGCGGAAGTACCGCCCAAGCGGTACTACCGTGCTACCGAGCAGTACTACCACTTGTTCAGAGAAAAACATCTCTGGCATTGAAACTGCCATAACTTTCGCATACGAGCTCTGAATTGAGCAAATTCAAGCTTGTTGGATAGCACATAACAATAATATAGAGATGTGAAACCTCTATCAATGAAGAACCGGCAAAAACTCCAACATCGAAAACATCATAGAAGATGGATATGGACTCCGTTTTCGATGAACTTGAGCTTGTCATGAAGCTGACCATAAGCTCAAGAAACCTCAAAGTGAAAAACCAACCAAGAACCAAGAAAGACGACGATGCCAAGAATGCAATGATTTGATCTCTCAATGAACGATATGATCAAGCTACTCACTTGAGAGCCCCCTTGATAGTACGGCTATCTATCCTATAACCAAGTCTCCCAACTACCACTATGAGACCGGTAAAATAGAAAACCCTATCAAGGTCAAACCTTTGACTTGCGTATAGTCCACTTTAGCTGGATGATGACGATCTTGTCCTTCTCAAGATGGACCACCTTTCTTGATTGCGCCGGCTTGATGAAGACTAGTAGATTTCTCCCCCATACTCCACTATGGGTGAGCCACTCTTCGGCACACCTTCACAAGTCCATTGTCACCACAATGAACGGCAGGCCTCAAGCATGATCTCTCCATGATGCTTCACTTGAGCTTGCACACCGCAACCTTGATGACGATCACCACTTGATGTCATGTTCCATGGGATGTATGAGATCTTCCTTTTGATGCAAGCCCATGGAAATATACCTAACCCCACAAAGAACTCTCACGTAGACCATGGGCTAGTACACAAAGCATAATGGACAATGCTTACCATACCATGGGATCCCTTAATCCCTCTATCTTCTACGCTTTCCGCGTTGATAAACTTGATTCACTTTTTGACTTAGTCCTGATCAACCTTGTATCTTATCTTCTCTCTTCATAAAGATGATGCCTTGAAGGTAATTATGAATGTCCACACAATCTTCTTCTTCAAGACATGCTTGCAATAAGATCAACTCTCGCATGACCAATCTTTGGATAAACCTTGAATACCACCTTGGTCATCATATAAACTCCTTGAAACCCAACAGATGGACTTCAAGAAGTGCCTATGGACAAATCCTTCGAATATAACTCAAGGCAACCATTAGTCCATAAGTGTGTCATCAATTACCAAAACCACACATGGAGAAATGTTCTCTTACACGCGTAGTCTTCCCTGACAAAGTTGGTCTTTGCCCTGCAAAGGGGTCATCGATGACGTGTTCGTGGGCTCGTTGATGACGCCCGTCCTGGAGACTAGCGTCACAATAATCTCCTTGCACAAAAGATGTAAGTGTTGGAACTCATTTTGGAGAGGTACAACTGCTCGCTGCCCTTTAATCACAAATAGGAAAGATTATTTTGCACGCGCCTGCTGGTGCCGTCCTTGTCATATTTGCATCCTTGCCAAGTCACCCATGTGATGGGCAACGGGCACATGATCGCTTGACCAGCATGCCTGAGGGCGTCACGGGGGAACCTCGCGGGGCTTCCTGGAGCTTGAGCCTTCTCGGAGAGAGAAAAGGTGTCACAAGGGCAAAGCCTAGCAGAGTGGTTCATGGAGACAAAACATGGGCCACCAGTTAGACTGGACCTTCTTAGCGTAGATGACTTGGTCGGTGGTAGATGGGTCATGGTACCCTAGTCCCACTCGATCGACAATAGCCCTTGGGCTCGTGGCATGCACATTCTGCGAGTGGAGCACGAAACGGCGCGGGTCGAAACGCCGTGTGGCCTGACGAGCAGCCAGGCTAAGAGGTGATGTGTGTTAGCCATGATGGGACGATACGTACCCACTTCTCCCACGACACCTCGGTAATAGCACGCTGACTGCCTTGCGCGTGGGTGACAAATGATTTCTTTCCTTCCTCCAACGCCTTCGTCGCGCACTTCTCGCCCTTTCTCGTGCACATAGCACTCGCTACTCTCCTTCCCCACCTCCTTCTCCACCTTCGTTGTTGTACCACTGCCACTACGGCACCGAAGAATAGGAGCATCGCCGCCGCTGGGGCGCATCTGGTGTCGGTGTTGCTGCCCTCCACCATTAAGAACCAGGAGGGGTTGAACAAGCTCGTCCCCCCGACGACCAGCACTCACAACGAGCACAGTCGCACCAAGATCCTGTCGGGCTTGATGCCGGTCGTGGAGTTGTCGGCGACGATGTTCCCATTCTTCTTCCTTTGCATATTTGGAGCCCTTCTCTAATTTCTTCAGCGTGATGCTAGAGGAGTATTAGATCCACACGCTCCATGTCCACCCCAACTTTGTCTTACTCCTCGCCACCTTATCCTTCCTCTGTGAGGCCTTCTTGGGTGAGTTGCAACTAGGGGCTGAACATGGGGTGCGCCTCCTTCCGCATGGTGGACTGCATGTCAAAGCGGTTCATCGAGATGCTCACGCTCAAGAAGGTGGATGTAACACCCCTCGATTATCAGCTACAATAACCTATGAAATCAAGCGACATTGATCACAAGATTAATCTAATACATTTTTTTAAACTGTGTATGATCACATTTGAATCATATCTCATTTCAAACTCCTTTTCAAATTCAAAATTCAATTAATAAGTGGTTTAAATATTTTGTCAAACCAGAATAGAAAAATCATGTCTGGGTTACAATTATTCACCTGATATTTATAAAATTAGAACCAACATTTTATAAATTATTTAAGTACCCCTAAAAATTATAACAGAGGCCAAATTAATAATTTAAATGCCTTTTCAATTATTAATAGTTTCAAACCATTTTATTTAAACCTCCAACTTTGTGGCACTTTCCAATATTACATTATTAATATTGGGCATGCTCCCATATTTGTTTTACGAAACTATTGCTAATTTAAGTAATTGAAAAATAGAGAGTTTTTAAAAGAAAACATAAACTTGAAAATAAAATAAAAGAGCAAAATGTGCACTAGGCACTTGGGCATTAGTGCACATTGCACATCTAGCCCAGTCCACCAAGGCCTTCTCCTTCCTCTATACAAAGGAGGAGGCAGAGGAGCACCGTGGCAAGCATCCAGTCGCCATGGCCACGGCTGGCCTCCACGTCCTTCCCCATTCCCTATAAATGCGTCCAACCGAAACCCTAGTTCGTCCTCGTTCGTTTCCCCCTCGATCCCCCAACGCCCCCTCCTGTCTGGCTCGATTTCGAGCTCAGCTCGATGCGGTGACCACGCTCGCCGTCGTCATTACAGCGGCCACCGTCGACGCCTTCGTGAGGGAGCATGGCCTAGAGGTTCTCCGGGCTTGTTTGCGTCCGTTCCGAGCATCGAAGCCAAGAAGGGAGCTTCATAGCCATCGCCATCGTCATCACCTTCGCCCCGGCTGCCGCATCTCGTCGCCGGTCCCCGCTGCTCCGGGTCGTCCCTGACCACCCAGACCTCGCCATTGAGCTCGTGGTGAGATCCTCTCCCCATTCCCCCTGTTTCCCCCTCCGATTTGTCGTCGTGGCCACTCCTGTCTGCCCCTGGGTGCCGCCTCCTCCCCTGCCTACTGCTGCCCCCGTTGCTGCTATGCTGTTGCGCTGCTGCTGCTTCTCTCGCTGCTGCTTGCTCTGCTGCTGTCGTCGCTGCTGTCGGCTGTTCTTGCTGCCGCTGCCGCGCCCGCCTTCGCTGCTGCTGCTTCACCCGCTGCTGCTTGCTCTGCTATTGCCGCTATTACTCTGCTTGTTGTCGCCGCTGCTGGCGGCTGTTCTTCCCGTTGCTGCCGCGCCTGCCTGCGCCCTCCTGCTCGCATGCCGCCGCTGCTGCCATAGGTGCTGCTGCCCGCTGCGGACTGTTGACATAGTGGCCGAGACAGGCCTGGGGCAGCTAGGGCTATAGCCCCAGGTCTACTAACAACTTCCCGTGTAATTGTTTCATACAAAGTACACAAAGTCATAAAAGTTTATCACTTAATATAGCACAGCCCCACGCGTAACCTGCTTCTGCTGTTGCCTTAGCTGCTACTGCCCGCTGCGCACTGCTATTGCTGCCTCATCTCCGGCGTTCCCGTAGAGTCTTGGCATCGCCTCCTCCATGTCCGTCGCGCCGTTCCACTTCGCCCATCTGATCACCGTCAAACTCAATGCCGACAACTTCATGTTCTGGCATGCGCAGATTCTTTCGATCTTGCGCAGTCATGTCCTGATGGGATATGTTGACGGCACCTTCCCGTGCCCGTCGGCCACCATCGACAACCCACGGTCGTCTGAGACCAGGCAGCCGCCGCGAATTTCCAACCCGGCACATCAAGCCTGAGTGCAGCAGGATCAGGCAATCCTCTCTGCCATCCTCTCGTCGCTCACCGAAGGCGTTCTTTCGATCTTGCGCAGTCATGTCCTGATGGGATATGTTGACGGCACCTTCCCGTGCCCGTCGGCCACCATCGACAACCCACGGTCGTCTGAGACCGGGCAGCCGCCGCGAATTTCCAACCCGACACATCAAGCCTGGGTGCAGCAGGATCAGGCAATCCTCTCTGCCATCCTCTCGTCGCTCACCGAAGGCGTCGGTGGCATGGTCATCCTCGCCGCCACGGCTCAGGAAGCGTGGTACACCGAGCAGCTTCACCTCGCAGTCCATCGCGAAGTCCATGCAGATGCGAAGTCAACTCTCCAACATCAAGAAACACGATCTCTCGACAACGACTTATTTCAACAAAATCAAGTCTCTCTCGGACACCCTGACTTCCATCAGGCAACCTCTCCGTGATGAAGATTTTATCTCCTATCTACTTCATGGGCTTGATAGCGACTATGATGATTTTATTGAGGTAGTCTCCTCTCGTGCTACCCCCATGCCAGCGCGTGATCTTTTTGCACAGCTACTGAATACAGAACAACGCATCGAGGCACGTAAGGCCGAGTTCCGCTCCAACATTCACTCAGCCAATGCTGCCTTCGAAGGAAAATCCGGATCCAAGTCCTACCGCTCCAACGGCAAGAACCAGGGGCATCGAGGGGGTCGTTCTAACTACCAACGTGATGGTGACCGTGCTCCCTGTGCTGGTGGTGGCGATAACACTCCTGCTGGTCATGCAGGGCGGTGCCCCGTGTGTGGTCTTGGTGGCGGAAACAGGCCAGTGTGCCAACTCTGTGGCTTCCCTGGCCACGTCGCATCCCGTTGCTTCAAGCGTTTCCAGCGCGATTTCCTCGACCTCGACAACAACGGACGTTTTACCGAACGTCAAGTTGCTGCTGTTACTCAAGGCCGTACCACCTCCTATCCTCTTGATACGAGCTGGTATGCGGACACAGGTGCCTCTGATCGTCTCACCAATGAGCTGGACAAGCTCACTACGAGGGACGTCTACCACGGCAAAGACCAGATTCATGCAACTAATGGATCAAGTATGCACATCCATCACATTGGCCATTCATCACTTCCCATTACTTCGTCTAAATCCCTTCAACTTAGAGATATTCTTCATGTTCCTTCCGTTACCCGTAGCCTACTATCAGTTCATAAGCTCACTAGGAATAACTATGTCTTCTGTGAATTTTACCCTTACTATTTATTTTGTAAAGGATCGGGACACGAGGGAAATTCTTCTTAGAGGACGTTGGTGTGATGGTCTCTATCGTGTTGATGTGCCGGCCTCCAAGCATGTCTTCGGTACTCTCAAGTTTGTTTTCAGTGGTGTCAAGGTGTCACGAGAAGAAAAGTGGCATTGTCGCTTAGGTCATCCAACTACTCCAATTGTCCAACATATTCTACATCGTAATCAACTTCCTTCAGAATCATCGTTGTCGCATAATCATGCAATTTGTGATGCTTGTCAACAAGGCAAATGTCACCAATTGCCTTTTAGTCCTTCTACACATGTCGTCTCTAGACCTCTTGAACTTACTTTTTCGGATGTATGGGGCCCTGCCCAAACTTTTACTAGTGGACATAATTATTATGTGAGTTTCATTGATCCTTATAGTCGTTTTATATGGATGTATCTTCTTAAACGAAGAAATGAGGTGTTTGACGTCTTCTTACAATTTCAATGTCATGTAGAGCGACTTCTCAATAACAAAATTGTTCATGGTCAGTCGGATTGGGGCGATGAATATCTTAAGCTTAATAAGTTCTTTCATGACATTGGAATTTCACACCGTGTTTCGTGTCCTCACACTCATCAACAGAATGGTGCCGCTGAACGCAAGCATCATCACATTGTAGAAACAGGTCCTACACTGTTAGCGCATGCCTCGGTTTCATTTCGTTTTTGGAGTGATGCATTCACCACGGCATGTTTTCTTATTAATCGCCTTCCTAGCCGTGTTATTTCTATGCAAACTCCACTCCAACGTCTACTTGATGAGGTTCCAGATTATATTTTCTTTCAAGTATTTGGTTGCGCTTGCTGGTCTCATCTTCGATCTTACAATAATCATAAACTTGAGTTTCGTTTCAAAAAATATGTTTTCCTAGGATACAGTCCGCTACACAAAGGTTACAAGTGTCTTCATGTTCCATCTAATCGAATGTATATTTCACGAGATGTCATATTTGACGAAAACATGTTTCCTTTTTCCCAATTACCATCTTCTTCGTTGGCTCCCAATATGTCTGCTCCAATTCTTACCTCTGGCCAATTTGAGGATGTTGCATATAGTCCATTATTGCTTGCTAATCATGGTGCAGGAACAGGTCGAGGTGCTCGTCTGGAACTATTGTCTCCTTTGGCAAGCCATGAGGACGCTCCTAGTGCTTCAGGCACGGCTGATGTGCATGGTGATTTGCATGGGGGTGTGTCTTCTGTGTACGCGAGGCTGCGAACGACCCATCCTCACCTAGGCTTGCTCCCAGCAGCGGCTGTGACTCGCTCCTTTCTGCCAGCCCGTCTATGGCTCAGGAAGATGAACCGGCCTCCGCTGCCTCCGAGCTTGCTCTTGAGCCGGTCTGTCCGGAGTCCGTGGCGTCTGCTCATCACTCCCCACTGCCTCTTCCCGCACGTCTGGCGTGACTACGCGCCTGCAAAAAGGGATTAGCAATCCTCGTCGGCGTACGGACGGCACGGTTGCCTGGACTGCGACATGCATGGCACATGCAGCCTCTCTTGTTTCTGCTGAGCCAGGTGACCTACGTACTAAGCCCACGTTGGAAGGATGCAATGGATGCCGAATTTTTGGCGCTTCAACGGAATAATACTTGACAACTTGTTCCTCCGAGACCTGGTGTTAATGTAATTGATTCCAAATGGGTCTTCAAGCTCAAACAACATGCAGATGGGTCCATTGAGAGGTACAAAGCTCGGCTGGTTGCAAAAGGGTTTAAATAACGATATGGTCTCGACTATGAAGATACATTTAGTCCAGTTGTAAAGCCCACGACCATACGACTCCTTCTGTCACTTGTAATTGCTCGTAAGTGGAATCTTCGTCAACTTGATGTTCAAAATGCTTTTCTGAATGGTGTCTTAGAAGAGGAAGTATTAATATGCCAGCCCCTCGGTTTTGAAGATTCTCGATACCCGCATCATCTGTGTCATCTGAAAAAAGCTATATATGGTCTAAAGAAGGCACCGAGAGCCTGGCATGCTCGTCTTAGCACAATGCTCACCGGACATGGTTTCCAACCCTCCACTGTTGACACTTCTCTTTTTATCTTACATCGAGCAAATGTCATTGTGTACCTACTAGTGTATGTTGATGATATGATTGTTATCAGTTCTTCATCCGCTGCCACTGATCGTCTCATCAATGTGCTTCGGACTGCGTTTGCTGTGCAGGATCTCGGAGCATTGCACTATTTTCTTGGTATTGAGGTTCGCTCCACACCGTCTCATGGTCTTCTTTTGACATAGAAAAAGTATGCTCTTGAACTTCTTCAGCGAGCTGGGATGTTAAAGTGTAAGCCTGCTCATACTCCCATGACTGTTACAGATAAATTGACAGCTTTAGATGGTACTCTTCTCCCTCCTGAAGAGGCTACCCGTTATCGCAGCATTGTTGGTGGTTTGCAGTATCTTACAGTGACACATTCAGATTTGTCCTTCGCTGTTAACAAGGTTTGTCAATACCATCATGCTTCGAGATGTACTCACTGGCCGCAGTTAAGCGTATTCTTCGTTTTGTTCAGTTCACATTGACCCATGGCCTGCGACTTAGACCCTCTCATGATGTGTTGTTGTCTGCATTTTTTGATGCTGATTGGGCTGGGAATGTTGATGATAGGCGATCCATGGGAGGATATGCCATCTTCTATGGAGGCAATTTGATCGCCTGAAATGCTCGCAAACAAGCCACAGTGTCACGCTCAAGCACCGAGTCTGAATACAAAGCATTGGCTAATGTTACTGCTGAAATTATATGGGTACAATCTCTTCTTCGGGAACTTGGAGCATCTTCAGATAGATCTCCCATGTTATGGTGTGACAACATAGGTGCAACATATCTCTCATCAAACCTAGTGTTTCATACTCGGACCAAACACATCGAAGTTGATTTTCACTTTGTTCGAGAACGGGTTGCACAGAAACAACTTTAGATCAAGTTCATCTCCTCCAAAAATCAAGTTACAGATATATTCACTAAGCCCTTGCCATTGCCAGAGTTTCAATCATCAATCTCAACCTGCTTGATGTCGTTGAGATTGAGGGAGGACGATAGACTTGCAGTTTATCAGGATAACTAACTCTAGATTCTAGTCGTATCAGGATTGTGTTGTTGATTGTAACGTATACGGTGTGTACTTCTATGTATATATAAACACAGGATACGTCAGCCTTGGAGCTGTGCGATCTCCCCCAAACCAATCTGATGCTGTAGATTTTACACAGCTGCTGCTGGCCATGGCCAAATGTGCGTGTGGTTGTGTGCGTGAGTGAGTGTGCGCGAGTGCGTGCAGCGTGTGTGTGTGTGCAGCGTGTGTACGCGAGTGTGTGTGGCCGGCTGTGGCAGCCATAGCCGTGTGTGATCGGCCATTGTTTAACTAGATGACACCTCGAACGTTGCTACGAATTTTTTTTTGCTCGTAAGGGTGATAGTTAAATTTGACAAAATTATGTGGTTCAAATATTAGAAATAAAAATACATAGTAGAAAATAAATTTTGTTTTTGTAGCGAAGAAAGAAAGTTCAATATGATAAACCAACCTAGGACAAATCCTGACAAATGAAATTCTTACATGTCTTGGTTAGAGGCACGAATTTCACTTGTTATTCTAATGTGTAACAGTTAGGTTTGTACCGAATCTGATCTCATATGCGTGCATATTTTAGCTAGGGTCCATTGGCAAATTACCTAGCGTAATTAGCAAAGGACTATTCATGGTTGGAAGAAATGATTGGAAGAGGAGAAAACATTCTTGGAATTGAAGGGGAAAAGACTCCACTAAACACATGTAATGTTAGCCTTAAAATGATTGCATTGATAGTAGGCGTAGTGGACTTGCGTGGTGGTGTTGGGGTTACTATTCTGATGTGTGTGGAACGATGGTTTGTATTCTGATCAAAAACTCAATCAAACCTGAGAGAGCGCTTGAATGGAATGCACGCAGTAGGTTGAGAATTGCTGATGTGGCACATGATAAGGTGGATAGGCTGTATGTTTAGATAAACAGATTAGTGGCGATGAATCTCTTAGGCATATAGGATTAGGATTAGGTTTAGTTTAGGGTTAATCACTAGTTAGGTTAACTACTAGCCATATGACATGTGGACACCCCATTTAATTGAGCTACTTCTTATTTATTTGTTAGGTATAGCCTATGACACGTGGGCCACCACATCTCTTTTTGACCAGTCAGTTTGACTTGGTCAATTCGGATTAATTAAATATAATAATTTCATAAATTCCTGAATATTGATAAAACTTTGAAAATTAATATAAAATAAGTCGTAATCCGATGAAAATAATTTATATATGAAAACTGATCAATAAATTATAACTACTCTCAATATGCCATCCACATACGCGTCACACTCCTCTAAAATGATGAACCTGGACATTTTGTATCAGGATCATCTATCCGAAAAATACCTGGAGCCCAGAAAAAATCGCCAGATATTTCCCTCCTTTTAAAATGCTTAGGGATGCATTAGAGCATGTCACCCACACATCTTGTCGTGTCATTGCATTTGATTGCTGTGTTATTTATTTGTTTCCCACTCCGTTACTTCCTTTTCGGTAGACCCCGAGACCGATGTTGATCCGGTGATCGATTACTACACCGTTAGGGATCTGTATCTGTCTACAAAGCAACCATGCAAGCATACCCCCTTGATCATTCTAATATCACCCAGTTCTCTGTCTTGCTTGCATTAGATTTTGCTACTGTTGTAGATAGATCATATTCTCATGCATAGCCTATTTTTGTTAAACTGTTGTTGTACCTTACTGCATATTAAATGCTTAGTATAGGTTGATTAGTGATCCCCAGTGACCCCACTTTGTCCTGGTTGCCCCTGCTTCATCATGGACGACTCAAAGACTTAATCAACCTAATCGACAAGCCATGCCCATCACATTCACCTCGCACCCCTAGTTGTACAACTCTGTAGAGCTACTATCGAGTACCGAGGGTGACACCTTGCAATGTACTCATTATGATAACTCTATAGTGTAGCTAGTCGGCCATGGATCCCGGAGGGGGATTTCTCCTTTGCTACTCCCGACAACGACTCTGTCGTGCAACTCCTCAAGCGTGAACCATCGAGGGTGATTCCTCTTTGGTCACCTTGACGATTTCGTTGGGTGGGATCCTTCGAGGTTGATCCCTTGGGTTTCCCACTTGATGTTATGGACACACATATACTTTGACTTTACTACTGATACATGTTGAGGTCAGGATGGCCTGGACGGTGTTGGTTTATTAATGATGAGGCGTGCTCGGGCATTCTTGGCCCTTTCCACAAGTCCTCGAGACGTGGCAACAGGACCACATATCGTGGATCATTGATTGTCACCGTAGTTAACAAAACATTAATGGGTTCGGATATGTGATATGAGAAGGCCTCTGGCCTGTTTCACACTAACCACCACGCGGGAATAAATATGGGTACTCTACGTCGTACATTCGCTCGAAATTTCTTCAGATGTCACAGTTGAGCGACACTCGCCCGGGTGGCCCGCGTAAGCACCGTCTTTGTATTAAGAGGTGCCAGGACTGACACTAGCCATCCTTGCAATACGCAGGATTGTGAAGGGAGATTGGCACATGACCCATTTGCAATTAGGATGTAGATCGGCGTGTGGCCTCTCTGTTGAGCCTAGGTAGGACTACGGTGTGTCGATCAGCCGAAGTCGGGCATTACCAGGATATTGTGTCCTTCCAGAGTTAATCGAGCATGTTGGGTAAGTTTTTGCACCCTTGCAGGGAAGTATACCTAGATAGCCATGTCCACGGTAACAGACGCTCGGAGTTGTATCATGATCTATACAACTAGAAGTGGATACTTGTGAAATGAAATGAAATTGTTAGCTCCGGGGTTGCTTTCTCGCAAGGAGTCGAGGAAGAATCTCTGGGTGTTGCCAAATAAACTTGCTACTTATAGTGTGCCAATATACACTCTTCTAATGCTGCAAGACACTGAAGATGCTAGTCTCCAATAGGATTAGGCCTCCCCCTAGTCTTGCATTTCTATAGTCAGTCCAAACATATTGCCCCATTCCTTTGATATTGATGCATACTTAGCATAGTTCTGATGCCAGACTTGCGAGTACTTTGGATGAGTAGTCACTGTTTCTTTGCTCCTCTTTTCCCCTTGATCCGATTGTCGCGATAAGATTTCGGAACCCAGGAGTGTTGGAGATATGCCCTAGAGGCAAACATATATGATGATATTTCCTATGTGTTTATGAATAAAGATAGTCCTTGGACATTATCAGTGATGTGTATTAACAAGTACATGAATTATTTGTGAGACTATGCATTGTATGATAACTATCCTAAATGGTCCCTGGTCAAAAGGGTTGTGTGGTCGCACAGCTAATCAGACTAGCATATGACACGGTGGATGGTTCAGTCTCACTGGCCATGTAGCATTGGATACTAGCCGGATAATATGGACTCGGAAAGATATGGTCGGATTTGACATTGTTGGATCCGAGTCGAGATAAGGTCTGAGTTGGACAGACCCAACTATGAGACGCAGCGATAGGTCATCTGTGAGTCTCTAGTACAACATATGTTCTATGTCCTAAGACCTGAGATGACGCATGTAATCGGGATGGTGGAAGACTTGCTTTGGGCCAACCAAACGCTACTCCATGACTGGGTAGTTACAAAGGTAGGTTTCAGGCTTGTCCAGACCCATGTAGCGAGACATGGTCGAGCAAGATGGGATTTGCCCATCCGATAAGGAGAGATATACTCTGGACCCCTCGGGTGATCCCACCTGGATAAGCATGGCCATGCGATGAGGATTATGAGATAATCCGAAATGTTGGTCGGATTCACTGGAACGAGAAAGAGGTCGTGCTGCAACAAGGATGACCATGTCGCCTTGTGCACGACAACATATATCGTGTGGCAAACGGAATAGAAATGTGAAGTACAGGTTCGCCTAACCAGCTTCATTAGACACTTGGAGTCGGCACGCCTTGCTAGAGGCCGCTACCGACTGGTTGAGCCAGATGTGATCTGACTCGCAACCAAGTGAACGAGAACCTATGGGTTCGCGTGCTTAAGGGAAGGAATATGTGGCCTTTAGGATCCGTACGAGGCCCAAGAGTTGAGCCCACACCGGATGCCTATATATAGTGGAGGTGCGGCACACCCATCTAGTTGATCTCTTCGGCACCGTCATTAGGGCTTTGTATGTGTTGCAACTAGCCACCTCCACTTGTCATCGTCGACTATGTGATCGGACCTAGCAGTCCACCGCACGGTGTTCCTCCTGCATGCGCGGATACCGTTAGAGGCGGTGCGCTTGTGCTGCTCCGGCGAACCTGTACGTGGGATCAGGTGACCGGATGTGTGAGGGAGATTGTATCGGCCATTCGAGGGAGATTGTATGAGGAGGAAATGGACCACGCAAACGCGTTGCCCCAACTCTACTTCCGCTACACGGCACTGTGCGTCTAGTGGTAACGATGTGTGATCCATCTCTGTAGCATGTTCTGATGTTCTGCGCGTAGGAAAAATTCAATTTGCATGTGATGCACCTACGGTAGAACCCAACAATGGTAACATGGCCTTTGTTATAGGATTTGGATTCAGATCGGATGCATATTTGATATGTGGAGGAGGCAGATGAGATCGGTCGTCGTTCATAAGATCGGCTAAGTGCATGCATGGTTGATGAGATCAACTGCATATTGGGATAGACTGAGGCTATGTTTTCATTCAATCGGAACCGATGAGGTCGTGACACAACCTACCCCTACCGGTCGGTATTCGCCATCGAGGTTAACCGTGAAACATAAATCCGAATCGGGTTCACGATGATCGATGAGATCGGTCAGATCAGAAAATTCGACATGATCGGAGTGCAGATGCGATATGTGATTTCCGAAAACGTCTAGTTGGACCGCCGTATGTGTGCGTACAGGCTAGCAGAACTGCCGTGTGCGTAACGCCTTGTATTTCGTACACGATCACACAACCTGGTACAATGTGATTCTGTGCATAAGTTTGTTTTGCAGGTTTGATGTGAATAGTATGGCTCATATGTATGTGATGCATGTGTGTAACTTAACATGACCAGCGTGTCATCATTGTTAGCCGACAGGAGCCAAAGTGTAATAGCCCAAGAGCAACCCTTGCCATATTTGTAATATTAGGCATTAGTGATCTCTCATGTTGTGTCCTTGAGATTTGAGTAATATATGTGTGCTTCATGACCTTCATCATTCATCATGGCATCATCTCATAATTTTTATGTTGCATCGTATGCTTGTGTTGTTGTGAGTGTTTGTGTAATGTGGTGTTGGTGTGCAAGTTTTGGTGTGATCCCATCCTCATTTTCTCTTAAACTCGCCATCTCTCTCCTTATTCAAATATTGCAACATGTGGTTGCTTCAATTGATGCTTTGCCTCTACAAAATGTTGCGCTTCCCCTAAATATTCTGTTAGGATTTGTAAATAGCTCCTGTCCAAGTTTGGTGCATATTTTTTGCCTCTCTTTCCTTCAAAACAGCATGTTTAATAATGTTAAATGAATTAAGTTGTTTTTCCTAAAAATGCCAATTTCATTTTTATAAACAAGTGCATATTTCCTTGAGTCTAAACATATTTTTATCTTGCTCCAGAACATCCCTATCTCTTCTCTATGTTTTTTTACTATGTGGGGTTTTATAAAAAAGGGAAGGCTTTTCTGTTTTGAGAGAGAGAGCAAATGCGATGGGCCTTTTGCCTCTCGCAGCCGGCCCAGCTAGTCATCTAGTGCGTCACCCGCAGCCCAGCAGCAACGCAGCGTAGTGAGTGCTCGCTGCCTTCGCCCGCTTTCTAGCGTGGTGCCGCCTGGCCCCACCTGCCAGCCTCTCCACTGTTTGCTGTCGCCCTCCTCCTTTCCACCTCCTTCTCACAGCGGCCGAGCGGGGCAACGAAGCCATGGCCGCCATGGCAGCCACGACGTTCAGCTCCCTGGCTATAAAGCCCCAGTGTCCGTGCGCCCTCTCTAGGGTTGCCCCCTCTCTGCATCGCGCCGTCGCTCCTCCCTCTCCCTCCTTTTTTCTCTCTTCTTCCCCTGTCAGGTTGGTTCAGAGAGAAAGAGAGAGAGAGATCTTCAGAGAGCAGAGCCATCGGAGCTCCTTGCCGCCCCGAACGACGACCAGGACCAGGTAATGCTCCCTCGCCCCTTGTCCCTGTGACAGCCCAAGTGTTGTCCCTACCTTTATTGGCATCTAATCTCTTGTATGAACCTTGGGTCATGAGCTTAATGAATGAATTGCACCTTGTCATCCATGTGTTGTTTTGCATTCATGCATCATGCATCATTTCATTCATCTTGCCATGTTTGGTTTTTCATGTGTCCTTGAATGATGTGGTGGTTGTGGGTGTGACTTGTGTGGTGAGGTGATAGGATCATGGGTGCAACCTCTACTTCTCTCCCCTCTATTTTCTTTTCAACAAAAAAAACCAACCTAATGCCTTTATTCCCATGTTATTTTATAAATAGATTTAACTTGCAAATTAAATTGCTTAAAAATGTTCAAGTGCTAACCTATATTGTTTTGAGCATGTGAGTGTTGGCCTTTTATTGTTTTGGGCTTTTATGTAATTGGGGTGTTTAAATAATAGGAGCTTTTATTTTAAAAACAATTCAAATTACTTGGCCTAAAAATTATTTTAACATTTTTATTAAATAGTGCAATTTATTTTCTTTCCAAAAGTAATTTTGTTCTGCACAAAAACCTTTTATTTTTCTCTGTGGTTTTTCCCTTGTTTTGTGGTGTTTTAAAAAGGAAAAGGATTTTGGTTTTTGTTGGAATTGAGAGAGTGGGTGCGTGTGGGCCTGCATCCCCAGCGCGGCCCAACAGTTCCCGCAGCCAGCCCAACTGCGTCTCATGGAGCCCTGTTGGCGTTCCCCTCCCTCCGTCAGAGTAGCAGAGAGAGTGAGTGCGTGTCGAGCTCACGGACGTCGAGGATGCCGTTTGCGCCCCCCTTTTAAAAGGCCTCGGCGTGCGTGCCTTCCCGTAGGGTTCCTCCTCGCTGCTGCATCATCTTTCTCCTTCCCCTCCTCTTCCTTCTCCTCCAGATTGCCCCTCTGTCAGGTAAGTTCAGAGGAGCAGAGAGATTCAAAGAAAGAGAGGGACGATCATCATCGTCGCCGTCGTCGCGTTCTAGGAGGTCTTCGCCGCTCCCAGCATGCTGTGGTGGTCGCGGGCCGTCCCTAGAGCCCATTCCCGTCGTTAGGAGAGGCCGGGCTGCCCTGCCTCGACAGCCTCTTCCTCGCCGGAGCCGCAGACAGAGTCTTCGCGCGCGTCTTCTTCCCCTTCGTCGCCGCCGCGTCTTCGAGCCTCTCCTTCCTCTTCGCGCGTCCGAATCGTCATCGTTTCCCCTCGGTGAGCTGCCGTGTCGTTCCCTCCTGTTGTCATTGCCGCCGTTGTCGCCGTAGCTGCTTGCCACCTCTTTTTACTCAGTTTCGTCAGTAAGTTGCGGTGTGTGTGTGTGTATTAGAGGTCAGTGCCCCTCCTTTGTTCAGATGCCGTAGCATTGCAGAGTGGTGTGTGCTCGGGGGAATGACCCTGAGGTCAGGGGTTCGAGCTCGACCCCTCCCCCTTTTTTGATTATTTTCTCTTTTGTTTTTTTCTTCCTTGTTATATGAATGCTTGTGTATATGTGTATGTGTAGGGGTTATTTTTTTCTGTTGTATAGAGTGTGGTGTGTGTGTGTGCTTAGTGCATACATACACATGTGCTTGTGTATGTGAGTTTGCTTGTATGTGTATGTGCATGTGAGTATGCACATATGCATGTGCTTGTGAGTGTGTGCTCTTCATGCATACACACTTATGGGTAGTGTGTGTGGTGGTTCATATTTGGATGTGTGTGTAGGAGAGCATGTGATTTGTGGTAGTGTGTGTGTGAGTGGTAGTCCTATGCATATGCATAGGCATATATGCACTTGTTCATATGTGTGTGTGTGTGTGTGCATATGTGTGTGGATGCACACCCACACACACATGAACATGAGTGTAGTGAGTGTATGTGCCTAGTGCACTTGTGAGAGTGAGTGTGTGTGTGTGCCTATATGCTTTATGCATATATGAGCATGTGAGTGTATGTGTGGATGAACACCCCCTCATGGGTGGTATGAACATGGTTGTATTGTGCTCATATGTCCTTGCGCATATAAAGAGCATGTGTGTGCTTCTTTGTAGTGTGTGTGAGTGGACGTTTGCTTACTAGTAATTGTGTCATGTTATTTCACATGAACATATGAGTATGACACATGCTATTGGGGTAGAAAGAGCCAATGAATCCATTGGTGATTTCAGATTTCACTTTTGAGCAAGTTTATAAAACTGTCATTTTCAGCTGTGATGCTACTTTGTCATTTTTGCATGAGTTATTCCATGCTTGCTTTGGGGCATGTGCCAACTAGGAAGTGCTAGTGTATTATATCTATTATGCCATGGTATTTTTGTTTAACATGAGAATCACCCATATAAGTGGGAAACATGCTGCTAAGTAGCTAACTTGATGTTTCTGTTTTCAACATGCTAAATATTTCTGTTTGAGAATCTGCTGTTGTTTTTATGCCATGTAGAGTGGTTGACAACTTATAATCTGTCGAGTATTTGCTCATGCTCAATGCTAGTATTTTGGAGTAGATATTGTCTACTACCATATTGTTAATTTTCATGCCAAGAGGTGCTCTGTAACATGTTTAACTTATGTTGTCAACTTGCTACTTTATTAACTCAGATTCCAGAAAACTGTTATTTTCTCTTAAGTCCCAGAAAAACTGTTTCATCATGTCAACTTGGTAGCTTCATGCTTATTTATGTGTGCCTGCTTTGTAGATTGTGTAGTTGGATAATTTGATAGGCATATTATCTAGTTTCTGTCAATACCTTGTTTGCGGAAGTAGGATTCCTGTAGCTCAAGTTGTGGGCTGTGTAAGTTGCTATGTTGCTGTTTTGTGGCAGATTGTTTGTTTTATTGTTTTGTGACTTGTGGGAGCTATACTCCATGGAATTGATTGATATTTGAGTCTATTGTGGTTGGTTTTTCATTGCCTAACCAGTGGCTACCTTGGAATGCCAAGAATTAACCCATGGTATTGGTTGTCTTGTGTTTTGCCTTCGTACCTTGTCGTGAGCGTATCGTGAGAACCGTAACTCCGTTTCTTGCGTTCTTTATATGAATTTGTGTCAATTTTGCATAATGCATCCATATTTTCCATGTTCATGCATGTTTAAATAACTTAACATGAGGTTCTATCCAGATTCATTAATAAACAAACTTTGCATGTGAAACATGACTAGTTTTGGATTGCCATGTTAGTTCTTCATAAATGAATCATGTATCATCTTGGTTGTGCATTGCACCTTGGTTGGATGTTTATTGTTTCTGTTTCTCTTGGGTAGATGCGAGTGTTGATACTGAGTACGAGGACCCAGGAGAGTACCACTACGAGGATCCCGCTACTTGTTCCACCGAAGAACCAACAGGCAAGATGATCGTACCCGGATCGCGGTACTATTTTCGCTTACTAGTTTCTCGCTCTTATCGTTACAATTGCGCTACCTACAACTTGAATGTCAGCCTACTAATTGCCATGAAAGGCTCTAACCCTCCATATCCTAGTAAACCTTTGATTGGCTAAGTTAGAGCTGCTCAGCCCCTCTTATAGCGTTCTTAGTTGCAGGTGCAGGTTGTTACATGTGATAACATGGATTTGGATATCACAATATTATCTGTTATTTAATTTAATGCACATATATATCTTGGTATTGGTGGAAGTCTTGTCCTTTTGCTAGGTGTTTTGTTTCGCTGTTACTGCCATAGTTCTTGTTACCAGTGTTATGTTTCCATATTTTGCGCTCCTAACACGCTCGGGGTTGTTATGGGGACCCCCTTGTTTATTCGGTTGAGATTAAAACTCGTCTGGCAAGACCCAACATTGGTACTACATTTGCTTAATAACTTAATAAACTTGCATAGGGCTTTGCAACCCCGTGGATAATTAATCAACCCTCGGGCCAGTGCTCCTCATGAGTGTTGGTCCAAACTAGAGCACTGTGCGGGGCCAACCCAGGGCAACTTAGGAGATTTCTATCTGGCCACCGTACACTAGCTTATCTGTTGTGTCGTGAGAATGAGATACGCGACTCTTATCGGGTTCATCGACACGTCGGGTGGTCTTGCTAGATGTGTTTTACCTTTGTCGAGTGTCTTGCGTGTGGAGTCTGACTTTCTTTGGGTTATCTCGAGGTGTTGGAAATCCTTTGGAGTTACCTATGATGATCATGAGATCCGTGGTCGAGGCTATTCCCGCAGAGTGTGGTTATTTGTGATGGACTAGTTGGAGCACCCCTGCAGGGTTAAATCTTTTCGAGAAGTCGTGCCCGCGGTTATGTGGCTACTTGGATATTTGTTTACACCAACTGTGTGAGTAACCGTGATCGTCTCTGCTCGTGAACATGATTCGAGAGAGGACATGGTGGGGTTATGATTGACGTAGGTAAGTGTTTAGGATCTCATAGAGGTCATACTAGATTCGATCGATCATCGTAGGCCACTCATAATTATTTTCATGTTACGTAAGTTTAACCACCATATTTTCTTAGTGCTACTGCAAACTAAACACATACCCCATTCCAACCTTTAAGCTTGAATAGTCTCGGTAACCGGGTGCTTGATTGTTGAGTCCTTGTGGCTCACAGATTACTACAACCCTCCAGGTACAGGTACAGATGAGTATGGGCAAGATGATCTTACCCAACTCCAGTGGGAATATGATGAGGAAAGAGGCAGGATGTACGTGACTTACCCAGATGAGTAGAGGACCATGCTCGTGATCTTTGGGATAGCGAGATAGTTTCATTTGCATCTGTTTTATCGTTTGACTTCGTCCGTAGTCGGACCCTGTCTTCATCTTGATGATTTGAACTCTGTGGGGAATTGTAAGTTAGTATGTGGCGAGTGTAAGCCAAACTTGTATACTCATCTCTTCTGTAATGTATGATGCAATGATACTATACTTGCTAACGGCAAGATGCGCATCTATCCCTTGCGAGACCCTCGTGCCTTAATATGGATAGGCGCGCATCTTGGGCATGACAGTCCCTCCTTGCCTCACATCCTCTCTCTCTCCCTAACCCCTCTCCCTCTCCTTGTTCCCATGATGCAGGGAACGTGCCGCAGCTCTCCACCATGGCCAGCTTGACGGAGCTCCACGCTGTCGTTGCTGTGGTCGACCTCGACGAGCCCCGCTGCCGGGAATGCAGCACACACACCGGATCCGCTTTCCTCGACCTCTCCCATGCCCTTGCGGACCCGTCGGACATCGCCTCCATGCTCGGGTCCAGTCTCTGCATCGAGCAGAGGAGGATGCCACCTCCGCCTCGTCCGTGCGCCTCGCCTTGGACCGCCGAGCCATCCCAACTAGGTGAGGACCCTCCCGTTCCGTTCCCGCATGCCCGCCTTGGTCTAGTTACTGGGACCATGGTCGTTTTGCTCACTGTCCTTGCCGGCTAGCATCATCGAAACTCCATGGCCAAAGCTCGTGCTTTTCAGTCTCTGTATAAGAGAACTAGGGAACGAATTGTTTCACAAGCGCCTTGCTAGCCTAGTTGGTAACTGACGGGAAAATACGAAGGAGAACCTAGGTACTCGCGCATCCTATATGTAAAAAAATTACAATTCAAAAAAAGTTCAAAAAATTTCAAATCTTTTTTAGTATCAAACATGGGCAAGTATTGTAGTTGTATAAAAAGATTCGCTGGAGAATAAGTTTCGTTGCATCCTGGGTCGAAGATTTGGCAAAAAAATCCTATATACAAGTACTATGCACGCTATATTTTCGTCATAAACTTGTCTTTTTTGCCCTGAAGTCAATATGAATCATTTCTCGTCCAAACTTTTTACACTAGTACAATACATGATCATGTTTGATTCCAAACAATATTTGGAAAAAAATTCAACTTTTTAAATTACTAATTTTTTTGGCACATATAGGGTGCACGCGTACCCAAGAGCACCAAGTTCCTATCCGTAACTGACGCGTGTAGTAATCTGAGGGATCTGCTGTTCGAATCCCAGGTTCCCCTATTTTTTTTTATTTCCCCTGGGTTTCAGATTTGTTCAGTTAGCGAATCGGCATATAGTTCATTTAGCGCAGGTTTCATGATCGAACATGAGTCTTATCGTAGGCCAGCTGGTTATCTGAGTGGCACATGCCGAGGAGGTCCTAGGATCGAAACCTAGCTAGCCCCGTTTTTGCCATTGTTATTGTTATTGTTTTTATTTGGGCCTTGTCTTGTGCATGCATATTTTTCATAAATGTCTTTAATTTGCAATGCTCATAAATAATTAATCGTTCGTCGGATTAAAACATGTCATATATGCTAAATGCTCAGAATTCTGTGTAGATTCATAATATCCCATTTTGAGGCATGATAAAAATATTCACCTTGTTGTTTTCATGTAATTTGCATATATGCCATGCTAAAATGATTTATTTCATGACTATTAAATCGTAGCTCCGTTTAAAAATGTTTGACATATGTAACTTGACTAGAAAAAACACCTAAAATATCATGTCACACTTTATTTCCATGTTTCAAAAATATAAATATGTTTATTACAGTTCTGGACCAAATTCATAATTTGCATATGGGGACGTTTTGGAAGTGGTATATGTTGCTCCTGACCTCATTTAATATGCCTAGATGTTGTAGTTATTTATACTTCACCTCTTGGCATGTTTAACAACATTTAATATTGATGAGTACCTAAATGAGAGCGAACTAAATATTTGAATGTGGAGTTTTGTCAATATGCAACCCGTTGCATATCGAGCTTCACTTAATGTGTAGAAGTTGATTGTTGTGCTTGCCATGTCATGCATAACATTTATCATATTTTTTTGTGCATCATGTCATCATATGTTGTGGTGTTTCTTGTGTTGACTGTTGGTTCCTGATTGCTTCTTCCTGTTAGAGTGCCAAAAGCGTTCGGAGTGTGAGGATTCATTTGTCTACTTCACGGATCATCTTCTTCGTGGACTCGTTCTTCTTTCAAGTAGGATCTCAGGAAAGATGACAAATTTCCCTAGATACCACTACTATCATTACTATGCTAGTTGTCTCCCTTCCATCGTTATGTCTCGCTACCTACCACTTGTTTGTCAAGCCTCACAACATTGCCATTATAAGCCTCTAAACCCTTCACATCCCAGCATACCTTTGTTTGGCTATGTTACCGCTTGCTCAGCCCTTCTTATAGCGTTTCTAGCTGCAGGTGCAATTGCTTCCATGTGTCAACATGGACATTCTTTTGTTATTGAAATATTATTGCTATTTAATTTAATGCACACATATACTTGGTAAAGGGTGGAAGGCTTGGCCTTTTGCTCGGTGTTTTGTTCCACTCTTGCCGCCCTAGTTACTTGTGAACCGGTGTTATGTTCCAAAATTGAACGCTCCTAACATGCTCGGGGTTGTTATGAGGACCCCCTTGATTTTCGTTTTAGGATAAAACTTGTCTGGCAAGGCCCAAGTTTGGTACTACATTTTCCCAATATAATAATATTGATCACCTTATTAAAGCATAGAGGGTCGCCCCTCGTGGATTAATTTAGCATAATATAGGGGGGTAGTGTTGCTGGTGCTGGTCCAAAACAAAGCATTGTGCGGGGCCGCCCTGGGGCAACTCGGGTGATTTCTATCAGGCCTCCATACACGTAGCTTATCTGTCGTGCCTGAAAACCAGATACGCGGCTCCTATCGGGATTGTCGGCATGCTGGGCGGACTTGCTGGACATGTTTTACCTTTCTCGAACGTCTTGCACGTGGAATTTTGACGACACTTCGGGCTATCTCGAACTTGAGATTTTCCATCGGGATTTCGCAAATACTACGGTTGATTCTGTGGTTGAGGAATTTCAATGCAGTGTGTGGTTAATTTGTGATGGACTAGTTGGAGCACCCCTACAGGGTTAAATCATTCGGAAAGCCATGCCCGCGGTTATGTGGCAACTTGGAAACTTCGTTTAACACTCGGTCATAGTAAACTTGAAGTTAACTCAAATAAAATACACCAACCGTGTGCGTAACTATGATTGTCTCTTCTCGTGAGTCCTTATCCGAGAGAGAACACGGTGGGGTTATGTTTGACGTAAGTAGGTGTTCAGGATCACTTAGTGATCATTACTAGCTCACGTCCGTTATGCGTAGATCACCATACGTTACTTTCTGTATTCGTAAGTTAGCCACTCAAATAAATGCTTAGTTGCTTGCCGCAGCCTCACCAGTTAACCATACCTCACCCATTAAGCTTTAATAGTCTTGATACCCTTGGAAATGAGATTACTGAATCCTTGTGGCTCACAGATTACTACAACAACAGTTGCAGGTATAGGTAGTGCGATGCTTTGATGTGAGAGCTATGCTTGTTTTGATTTGGAGTTCTTATTCTTCTTGTTCATCAATCTAGGATGGGTTCCAGGCGGCAATCTAGGATAGCAAGGATGGATGTCATTTTATTGTTTGATTTTGTCCATAGTCGGACCCTGCTCTTATGTATGATGTTTGAATATGTTGTTGTATGGATGTGTTATTAATGCAGCTTGTGGCGAGTGTAAGCCAATTCCATATACTCATCTCTTCTGTACATGTACTTGTAATGATATCCATTGTTGCAAAACGACGAGATGCGTTTCTATCCCTGTCGAGGCCCTCGTGCCAAAATAAGGATAGGATCGCATCCTGGGAGTTACACAAAGTGCTTCCATTATATGGTATAATGACCTACGTGTCGACTTGTGATTCTTTGTAAATTCATTACTAGTTGTAGTAGTTGGAGGATAGAGATCAAGCTTGAAGCTTTGGTGTCCTGGTGTGACAAACAAGATGAATTTCCTCCTTGGTCATCAAAGTAGGATCCGACCATGGAAGGACGCCCATGAAGAAGCCTTACTATTTCACATATTTATGTTTATATGTGATGGATATTGCTTCTTACTTCTATGCATGTTAGTATGGTAGAAATATCCCTCATTAGTATCAAGCGCATTGCCATTCCAGATGTTGCACCTTCGGACGTCAAGTACGTCTAGTGGTGGGCTCATAAAATTGAGGTGCTACTAGGTGTCCTTGAACTGGAGGGTTTGTGATGGACACAGACATGCACTATATCGGGTTAACTTGACAAGGCTATCAAAATGGTTTTGGGCCTTGTGGCAGAGAAGGTTGGGAGCCGAGGTATGAGAAACCTACCCAACCGAGAGGAGTCGTATAGAGATACGATTTGCAAGATGTTGCTTACTGAATAGGCAAGTTGGCTAGCTATGATGCTAAAACTCACTAGTCGCTCGCATTAGACGGGTCCTGAATCACTAAGATTTTGCGGAGGGATGTCGAATTTAGTGGGAGTAGTTCTGTTTAAGGCTTAAATTACTCTACATGAACATATTGCTTAGTGATTGCATATTTTCTGTTGTAGATCAATGGCACCACCTGCTCAACCCAACTTTGCATTGAAATCTATTCTGGAAAAGGATAAACTGAATGGAACAAACTTTACCACCTAGTATAGAAATTTGAGAATTGTTCTCAAGCACAATAAAAAGGAACATGTTCTAGAGGATCCATTTCTAGAGGAACCTGCCGAGAATGCTAATGACACAACCAAGAATGCCCACCAAAAACTCGTTGATGAATCAAATGAGATCAGCTGCCTCATGCTGGCTTGTATGAAGCCCGATTTGCAACAGCATTTTGAAAACATTTAGGCTTTCTATATGATCGGGAGTCTGAAGAGCATGTTTCAGATGCAGGCTAGGACCGAGAGGTTCAACGTCTGGCAATCCTTGACGGATTGTGAGCTGAAAGAGGGTGATCCACTGAGCCCGCATGTGATCAAGATGATCGGGTACGTGCAAGCTTTGGATCGGTTAGGCTTCCCACTTGGGGGCGATCTATCCACGAATGCAATTTTGGGTTCTCTTCCACCAAGCGTTGGGATGTTCGTCTCGAACTATCATATGCACGACATGGATAAGAAGCTCACTGAATTGCATGGGATGCTCAACGTGGCAGAGCAAGATATTAATAAAGGTTCGCATCAAGTGTTGATGGTGCAGAACTTGGCTAAGTTCAAGAAGAGTTGGTCCAAGAAAAAGGGTAAGGAAAATGGCATAGAGAAGGTTGTCTCTGCTGCTAAGCCGAAGTCCGGACCGAACTCAAAGACTATTTTCTTTCACTGCAAGGAAGCTGGTCACTAGAAGAGGAACTGTAGCAAGTGGCTTGCTGAGCATGACAAGAAGGCCGGAGATGCTTCTTCAGAAAATGTACACTTGTTACATATGTTATAGACATTTACATTGCTGACATACCTATTAGCTCTTGAGTATTTGATACCGGATCGGTTTTCATGTTTGCAACTCGATGCAGGGGCTAGTAAGAACTAGGCGTGTGGCACAAGGGGAGATTGACTTCAGGGTCGGCAACAAAGCAAGAGTTGCTACCTTGGAGGTTGGCATGATGCATCTCAAGCTTCCTTCTGGATTTATTTTGGAATTGAATAATTGTTATTACATTCCCGCACTTGGTCGGAACATTATTTCTGCCTCTTGCTTGATGAGTCAAGGTTATGAATTCAATATAATGGACAATGGTTGTTCATTTTATTTGAATGCAATGTTCCATGGCTATGCACCCATAGTAGATGGGCTATTTATTTTAAATCTAGAAACGGAACCAGTCTATAACGTGACTATCAAGAGGCATACGCCTAATGAGATAAATCTAACATACTTCTGGCATTGCCGGCTTCGACACATTAGTCTGAATTGCATGAAGAAGCTCCCTGCTGACGGACTCCCAACTTCGTCCGTCTTCGGGTCATTCGAGACACGCGAATCATGCTTGCTAGGCAAGATGACTAAGTCTCCTTTTGCAAAGAGTCACGAGAGGGCGTCCAAGCTATTGGAGCTTATACACACTGATGTGTGTGGTCCAATGAGCACACCGGCCAAAGGTGGCTATCAGTACTTCTTGACTTTTACCGATGACTTGAGTAGATATGGATATATATATTTTTTGAGGCAAAAGTTGGAAACTCTTGAAAATTTCAAAGAGTTTCAGAACGAGGTTGAAAATCAGCTTGGCAAGACGATGAAACTTCTACGATCAGATCGTGGAGGTGAGTACATGAGCCAGGAGTTTGATAATCATATGAAAAGCTGAGGTATAGTACCTTAGCTCACGCCTCCAGGTACGCTGCAGAGAAACGGTGTGTCATAATGGCAAAATCAAACCTTATTGGACATGGTCCGGTCGATGATGAGCAAATCGGATTTACCCTTGTTATTTTGGGGATGCGCTCTAGAAACTGTAGCTTACACACTTAATAGGGTACCATCAAAATCCATAGACAAGACACCACATGAGATGTGGACTAGGAAGAGTCCTAGTTTGACTTTTCTAAAGATTTGGGGTTGTGAAGCATTTGTGCGACTCATGTCATACAAGCTTACACCCAAGTCGGATAAATGCATATCTGTGGGATATCCGAGGGAAACCTTGGGATGTAACTTCTACAACCGAGAAGAGAACAAAGTGTTTGTTGCTCAGAATGCAGTTTTCCTACAGAAAGAGTTTCTCAGTCGGGAGCCTAGTGGGAGAACTGTGCGACTCAAAGAAATTCGAGATCCACTCGGCGAAAACTCGGTTGGTGATGAGATCACACTAGAGTCGGTCAGAGAACCCGTATTGGAGTCAGCACCGGAGCCACGGAGGTCGGAAAGATTGCGTAGAGTGCGCAACGTTTTGTTGCTAGAAAGTGATGAGCCGACCACGTATGAGGAAGCGATGGTGGGCCTAGACTCTGAGGCATGGCTAGAGGCCATGAGATCCGAGTTAAAGTCCATGGATGAAAATCAAGTCTGGGACTTGGTTGATCCGCCACCTGGTGTAGTTGCCATTGGTTGCAAATGGGTCTTTAAGAAGAAAACCGATGTAGATGGAAATGTTCGAATCCACAAAGCTCGGCTTGTCGCTAAAGGTTATGGACAAGTTCAAGGAATTGACTACGACGAGACCTATTCATCGGTAGCCATGCTAAAGTCGGTGAGGATCATACTAGCTATAGCTACATATTTACATTATGAGATATGGCAGAAGGATGTCAAAATGGCTTTCCTTCATGGAAATTTAAAATAGGATGCATACATGATATAGCCCGAAGGTTTTGTCGATCCAACTAACGCTGGTAAATATTCAAGCTCAAGGGATCCATTCATGGATTGAAGCAAGCGGCTCAGAGTTGGAACATTCATTTTGATGAAGTCATCGCTGACCTCGGTTTCATCAAGAACGAAGAGGACTATTGTTTATATAAGAAGTCTAGTGGGAGCTTGGTAGTATTTTTGATCTTGTATGTGGATGACATACTGCTGATCGGAAATGATGTTTCGATGCTGAACTCAGTTAATGAATCATTGAATGGCAAGTTTTCGATGAAAGACCTTGGAGAGGCAGTGTACATTTTAGGCATCAAGATCTATATAGATAGATCGAGGAGGCTGCTTGGCTTGAGCCAGAACATGTACATAGACAAAGTGTTGAAGAGGTTCAACATGAGTGAGGCCAATAAAGTGTTCTTGCCCATCTCACATGGCATAAGGCTAAGCAAGACTCGAAGTCCTATGACTTCTGATGAGCGAAACCGGATGAGTAGGATTCCATATGCCTCGGCAATAGGATCCATCTTGTATGTCATGCTATGTACACGGCCTAATGTTGCCTATGAAATAAGCTTAACAAGCAGATACCAGGCCAACCCAGGTGAGAGTCACTGGGCAGCGGTGAAAACTATCTTGAAGTACCTGAAAAAGACTAAAGAGATGTTCCTAGTTTATGGAGGTGAGGAGGAGCTCTGCGTAAAGGATTACGCTGATGCTAGTTTCCAAACCGATAGGGATGATTGTCGATCGCAAACTGGATTCGTATATTTCATGAATGGAGGAGCAATGAGCTGGACAAGTTCCAAGCAAGATACAATGGCCGACTCCACAACAGAGGCCAAATACATTGCGACTTGTGAAGCCGCAAAGGAAGGTTTTTGGATTTGGAAGTTCCTAGAAGATATTGGTGTGTTCCTGGGCTAGTCAAAACCATTGGACCTTTATTGCGATAATTCAGGTGCCATTGCAAAGGCCAAGGAGCCAGGACAACATCACAAGACTAGGCACATACACCAAAAATATCACCTGATACAAAAGCTGGTAGAGAAATGTGATACCAATTTATGCAAGATTCATACGAATGCAAATGTTGTAGATCCGTTGACTAAGCCGCTTCCACAACCCAAGCATGAGGGGCATGTTAGAGCTATGGGCATTTGATGTCTATTTGATTGACTCTAGTGCAAGTGGGAGACTATTGGAGATATGCCCTATAGGCAATCATGTATGATGATATTTCCTATGTGTTTATGAATAAAGATAGTCCTTGGACATTATTAGTGATGTGTATTAACAAGTACGTGACTTGTTTGTGAGACTATGCATTGTATGATAACTATCCTAAATGGTCCCTAGTCGAAATGGTTGTGTGGACGCACAACTTATCAGACTAGCATATGACACGGTGGATGGTTCCGTCTCACTGGCCATGTAGCATTGGATGCTAGCCGGATAATATGGACTTAGAAAGATCTGGTCAGATTCGACAAAGTCGGATCCGAGTCGAGATAAGGTCTCAGTTGGACAGACCCAACTATGAGACGCGACGACAGGTCACATGTGAGTCTCTAGTACAACATACGTTCTATGTCCTAAGACCTGAGCTAGTGCATGTACTCAGGATGGTGACAGACTTGCTTTGGGACGACCAAACGCTACTCCGTGACTGGGTAGTTACAAAGGTAGGTTTCGGGCTGGTCCAGACCCATGTTGCGAGACATGGTCGAGCAAGATGGGATTTGCCCCTCCGATCAGGAGAGATATACTCTAGGCCCCTCAGGTGATCCAACCTAGATAAGCATGGCCATGCGATGAGCATTTTGAGATAATCCAAAGTTTTGGTCAGATTCACCGGAACGAGAATGAGGTCGTGCTGCAACAAGGATGACCATGTCGCCTTGTGCACGACAACATATATCGTGTGGCAAAGGGAATAGAAATGTGAAGTATAGGTTCGCCTAACCAGCTTCATCACACACTTGGAGTCGGCATGCCTTGCTAGAGGCCACTACCGACTGGTCGAGCAGGATGTGATCTGACTTGCGACCAAGTGAACGAGAACCTAAGGGGTCGCGCGCTTAAGGGAAGGAACATGTGGGCTTTAGGATCCATGCGAGGCCCAAGAGTTGAGCCCGTGCCGGATGCCTATATATAGTGGAGGTGTGGCGCACCCATCCGGTTGATTGCTTTGGCGCCGTCATTAGGGCTTTGCATGTGTTGCAACTAGCCACCTCACTTGCCACTGCCGACTATGTGATCGGTCCTAGCAGTCCACCGCATGGTGTTCCTCCTGCATGCGCGAATACCGTTAGAGGTGGTGAACTTGCGCTGCTCCAGCGAACCTATACGTGGGATCCGGCGACCGGCTGCGCGAGGGAGATCGGATAGGCCGTTCGAGGGAGATCAGATGAGGAGGAGACGGACCACGTGAACATGCTGACCCAACTCTACTTCCGCTACACGGCACTGTGCGTCTAGTGGTAACGATCTGTGATCCATCTCCGTAGCATGTTCTTGGATGTTCTGCGCGTTGGAAAATTTTAATTTGCATGCGATGCACCTATGGTAGAACCCAACAAGGAAATATCCGATGTCGTCGACGACTACTACTACCCCGACGGAACCTACTAGTATGTGGAGGCCTTTGACGACCAGGAGTAGTTAGGAGGCTCCTAGGCAGGAGGCCTTGCCTTTTCGACCCGTGTTATGTTGTGACAGCCTTCTTAAGGCAAAACTTTTTTACTTATGTATGTACTCAGATATTTTATTTGCGTCCGCTAACTCATCTATATTCGAGCTTATGTATTCGAGCCCTCGAGGTCTCTGGCTTGTAATATGAAGCTTGTATGACCTAAATTTGTGTCTAGAGTTGTTTTGTAATATCTTCCCATGAGTCCCTAATCTTGATCGTGCGCATTTGAGTCGGATTTCGGCCTCCGCAAAACCCTCAAGGTTCGAACATAGGGGCGTGTGCGAAGATCCCCATAATCTTCTCCCTACTTAGCTCACTACTCGATGGTTACTATGGCGAACTCGCATGATGACGAGGAAGAAGATGAACATGGTTGTTTACCCAGGTTTGGGCCGCTGGGAAGCGTAATACCCTACTCCTGCTTTAGTGGATTGCCTCTCGGGGAGGTGTGGTGGATGAACTAGTACATTGGTTTCGAGCCTCGAGAGGGTGCTCTCGTGGTGTTCTTGGCTCTCTGCCTTGCCTTGTGGTTTGTCGAGTGGTTCTGCCGGATGGTTTCGTCCTCCTCTCTACGGTGCGGCCTAGCCTCTATATATAGCAGTGGCCCGGGTCCTCTTCCCTTATCACAATGGCAGGAAGGGATCCCACAACGGCCAAATTTGAAGGCGGACAGGAGTACACCCTAGCCATGTCCAAAGGTGGTCTTCACCTACAAAGTAGCTGTCGATGATGCAGAGGTGGGCTCGACGATGACATCCACCCTGTGGGGCTCGTGGTCGTGGTCTTGTTGCACTGGAATAGAAACCTTTAGGAGGCACTTCAGGATGCCGAGTACGTCCTTCATCCCTTTGCACCAAACGGGAAACTGCACTGCCTAGCGCACTGGGGTCCGACTGTCCTTCCCTATGTCATCTTTGACTACTGAGGTCGGGTTCTGCATAAAGATCTCCGCTGCTCTGGAGGGGGCCTCAGGGGGGCCATCTTGGCTGGTCTTGGTGTCGTTCTTCCTCGCGAGCCTAGGGTCCTCACGAGGGCCTTGTCTTGAGTTGAGCCGCACTAGGCCGTGTCTAGTTGATGAGGTGATCCATGTCCTGGGCCGCAGGCAAGCAGGTCTGGGTACTCCCATTCCCAGAACGCCAATAGTAGCCCCTGATCCCAAGGCACGCTCGAGATGGCTTCAGGGCGAAGCCTTGAGGATGGCCCGAAGCGCTGCGGGCCCCAAATGCCTGAGTGGCCAGGACTGGCGCGCGTCGTGCATCTGATATCGGGCGTCCTCTCGGCCACCGCCCAAATCGATCAAAGCCTGACATCTAGCGCCGAGACATTACTGCTTTCCTCTTCTGCACGCCTGCTCTTATTCCTAGATCTCGGCCTTATCTGAGATCTCTCCAGATTCAGTGTCGCTCTGTCCTTCTTCTTGCCATGTCGGCCCAATGACTCCCGCCGGCAAGCCGAAGCGAGAGGCCCATATCTCAGCTTCTGCTCCCATCTCACCGATGCTTTCTGAGTCCACCATTGCCAAGGAAGGAGACCTTGTCCCGATCCTCCCATCGACGGCGGACGGGACCAACGACTGCGGGCGGAACTTGATATGGGGCGGCTCCTCGGAAAAACTGCCCTCGTCCAGGTTGGCCTATCCCTTCTTCCTTCATAGCGTCTTCGCCGGTCTCCTCCCTCCTTTCTTCGTGTTCTTCACTGCCATCCTCGACCACTATGAGATCCAAGCCCTTCATCTTCAGCCCAACTCCATCATGCTCTTGTCTGTCTTTGCCTTTTACAACAAGGCTTTCATGGGCGTGAAGCCTTCGGTGGCCCTCTTCCGACACTTCTTCAGCTTGCGCGTGCACGACCGCGCTCAACGGTTGGCGTGTGTCTCCTTCGTCGCAGACTAGAGCGGTAACATGCTCTTAAAGGCCAGGAAGAAGGTGGAGAACTTCTGGCACTATTGGGTCTTCATGGATCTCGGTAGTTCCAATCCCTGTTTGGAGCTGCCGAAGGGGCTGCCGGAGAATACCCCCACATGGATTTCCGTGAAGCTTTCTGACCCCTGGGCCAAACCCGTCCTGGAGGGGATTTCTTACGACATCAGTGCCAGGAAGCTGACTGGGGGGATGATAGTGAAGGATTTCTTGATGGAGTGCCTGGCGCCTCTCCAGTCTCACTCTAGGCCCCTATGGGACTATCAGGGCAGTGGCGACAGCCTCAGGCTTCGGCCCGCACACATAACCCCTGAGGAATTGAGCAGGGCTCTGGCAACCCTGCTTAACGGCGACCCCGGAGATCTCCCCAATGCCTGAGCCCCGCTGTACCACCATGATGACGTGGCCGATTTGGTCACCAAGATGCTTGTCTTCAATGAACATGGGCTCTCCCGAGTTGAGGGCCTTGGCTCCCCGCTGATAGTGTCCTTCGGTGACACCATGGGCAGGGAGGATTCGGAGAAGGCAGCAGACAACGACCTAGTGGGGGCATCTCCCCCATCACAGAGCATGCTCTTGTGTGATCTTGAGGATGACGACGATGCTAGTGAAGCTTCTGTTGCTGGCTCTCCGCATCCTGCCAAGGTCCCCAGGGGGCTTGGTCCGGCCCCTCATGCCACACGGTCCGCCTGCCTGGCAACCCCTAGGAAGCACGAAGGAGAGTCTCCTTTGGTGTGCCTTGCCTCAGCAGGCATGGCGGTTGACGTGTCGGCCTCGCCCCCGCCTAGATCGTAGCTTGCGGGCCAGGTGGACGAGGCCGGGGCCAGGGCGATCTCACTAGCAGCTGCTCTGGTGTACAGTGCCCCTGCCCCTAGAATGGTGGTGCCATCACCGAGAGAGGCGAGGGCACCGCCATCACCGTCGGAGCGGAGAGGAAGATGAAGTGGGTCGATGTCGAGGAGTAAGTAATCCGGTTCGGCCTTGACCGTCTGCCGGTAGCTCGTGTGCTAATGATTCTTCCTTTGCCTGGTAACTAGGAACACCGCCACGCTGAAGATGAGGAAGAAGAAGGCAGGCGTCAAGCCGAAGGCATCTTCTAATGCTCCGCTCGCTCCTGTCGTGCCGCCGTCACCTAATGAGGCGCCTACGGGCGAGCGGGTGGAGGCTCGTGAGACAACCCTCCTAGTCACCGCCGCGGAGCCCCCGAGCCCCCGATGGCTATTGGCGGGGTCGCTCCTGCCGTTGAGGGTGTGTTGGTGCCACTATTTGGAGGGCCAACCCCAGACGACCGACCGCCCGTTGATCTGTCTGCATCCGTCTTGCCCTTGGTCGTTGTGCAGCCTCTAGAGCCTCCTGATCCTCGCGCTGCTATCTTCCAGGGGACGTCACCTGCAATCGCGCAGGCGACTCCTCCGGAGGTGGCCTTGGTGCCCTCGTCACGCGGCCTCGATGTACTGTACGGGGGCTTCACCGCTCTGGGTCATGTTCGGGACGCTCTCGCGGGTGCTGCCGATCGTCTCGCGAGTGGGCGTCTCGGGCTTCTCACTGGGTTCCTCCGGGCCGACGCCTCTATCATGGCGGTCTTGGGACAGGCCGAGGTAGCCATGTTCAAGAGCGAGAAGGAGGCCACATCGGCCAAAGCATCCCTCGAGGCGGCTCTAGCCGACACAGCATCTGCTTCAGGGCGTCGTGACGAGGCGGAGTCCCGCTTGAGGGTTCTTCAGGAAGAGAAGTCCGCACTTGAGGAACAACTGCATCTACATCAGGAGGCCCTCAAGACCTGCAAGGCCCGGCTCACTGACCGGGACTCCGAGCTGTCCTAGGCGATGGCCGACCGTGCCACGGCGCGAGAGTGCCTAGACGCGTGGGAAAGGGAGGTTGCCCTCGAAAAGGCCTGGCTCGAAACCACGGCAAAGGCTCTAGCTAGGGGCAAAGATAAAAAGGTCGCGGAGCTCAGCGCCCTTCCCCCGGTCGAGCTAAGTCTTCGCCAAGTGCTCTACAACCTCTTCCGTGAAGGATTTGTGGAACCCCTGGTGGGTCCAGAGAGCGGCTTCACGAATCTCGCTTCGAAGCTTGTCAAGGCGCTGTAGGGCGCCATTTCCAAGGAGGAGGGGGTCTTGGAGAGCGAGTGACGTGACCTCTTTTCTGAGGACTGACGTGCGTCTTTAACCACCTTCATCTTCGCGAGCCAGGGTTTGACTTCGACTCCGTGATCCGCCCGGTCGCCCCCGAGGTCCGCAGCAGCGCTGCGGTGGTAATGAAGGGTGCTGTGGAGGCGCTGGTGAAGAAGTTCACCCGCACTCCGGCTCCTGAAGCTGTAGGGGTTAGTGGTGAAGAAGACGATGTCGGCGATGTCAAGGACGAGTTCCCTGCGGATGGGATGAGTGGCGGTGGAGGCTCCTCCGGATTCCTCTTCCTTGTTCCTTTCCTGCAACGTTCAACGTGCCTTGCAGAGGCGTTAAACTTGTTTGTATTCGTGAAAAACTTTTAATGCTTGTAATGACTGTTGAACTGCGTGATTTCCCTCTTCGCCTTATTTCCTTCTTGCTTATTGTGATGCTCTGCGTCAGCAGGGCCCGGCCCCATGCATACCTTAGCCACCGTTGGGCCTTTCGGATCATTGAGGATGGTTCCAAGGGGTGAGGCGCTATGTGGCCAATGAGGCTCCTGAGTCGCGATGCTCAGGAGTCCCCCTTGACGTACGAGCAGCCCTCATGAAGGGAACATGGTGAAGATAGGTTTAACTTGGAAAATTCGAACACCTTACGCTCTATGTCGGCAGGGCCCGAGGCTGCGCATACCTTAGTCACCGTTGGGCCATCTGGATCACCAAGCACGGTTCCACTGGGTGAGGGGCTATGTGGCCAGTGAGGCTCCTGAGTCGCGATGCTCAGGAGTCCACCTTGACGTATGAGCTCCAGCGTCCTCCTTAAGGGTTTTGAGCGCGTTGAGCTCTGCGCCAGCAGGGCCCGTCCCCGCGCATACCTCAGCCGCTGTGGTGCCATCCGGATCACCAAGGACGGTTCCAAGGGGTGAGGGGCTACGTGGCCAGTGAGGCTCCTGAGTCGCGATGCTCAAGAGTCCCCCTTGATGCACGAGCGGCTCCTATACCTTTCCTCGTCGGCTTTTCCTGAGAGGGGCGCATGAATTCCAGGTTTGGCAGACCTAGGAATGTGGCGTGTACTAGGCCCGGCCCGGTAGTAGCCCCCATGCATCCCCCTCACGCGAACATCCCAGGGAATGTAGAGAAACAGGGCCGCAAGGATCTTTCCTAAGGTTCGATGCAGCCGCTGGGGTGCCCTCAGTTGTTTATCCCTAGCACAGGGCGTAGGGCTTCCACATTGCGTGTGCATAAATCATTGGTGGACAGTGTTGTCCGCCAGCATGGAGTTGTGGCTTCAACATTGCGTGGGCATAGTCATTGGTGGACCGTATTGTCTGCCAGCACGGAGTTGTGGCTTCCACATTGCGTGGGAAGGAACCCCTCCACGTCCTCGGGGGGCTCCAGGCATGTACATCCCATTGAGTTCGTATGCGTGGCTGGAACGGTAGAACTGGGAGATGTATATGGGATCTCACGAGGGCGCTTTGGCCTCGCGAGGTCCCTACATCAAAGGCGGTTTGCGCCTGGGTCTTCTTGCAGATAGTGTCATCCGAGGTCCTGCAAATTTTATAGAAGCCTGCGCTGAACATCCTCGCTAGGGCCATTGCACGAGAGGGCCAATTACCAGGGACCCCAGGAGATGACGCGAATGGGGCTAGCCCGCCAGACAGAGCTTAGCCACTGGATTTATCAACGCTGCAGGGACAGACCCGAGCACACATGTCATGCCCAGTCCTCTCACAAGGCGGCCGGAGGTAGGATCACTCGGGAGTGATTACATTCACGCCAGCAAAGAGCCATGTAGGCAAGGGGAAACGTTAGCAAACAGATTACATGCATGGAAAACTACTGAAATGTCGGTAAGTACGACGGCTGCAGGGGTACGCCCTGATCACCTGATGATAATACGACCCGGCGGGCGCCCTTAAATGGAACAAGCCAAAAAGTTACCTGGCACGGACCAACAAAAAGTCGTCTGGTGGCCATGCCGCTAAAGAGTCGAAGCTGTCGTTGTAGCCTAATCTTGTACCACCACGAGCGCGACCCTCACAGGTCCATTGTCTCTCCGGGCTCGGGACCCATGCTTGGTCTGAGCATCTCCTCCAACCCCTCGTCGCATCTCTCCAAGCAAGGTGCGAGCATGGCCCGGGCAAGGCGTTGGAACGTGATGCCGGCATTTGCTAGGCCAAAGGGCATGTGGACGTAGTTGTGCGGGTAGACCCACCCGTGCTCGGCACGTGTTGGCCAAAGGAGGCCCTAGGACGAGACCCTGTTGATTGCGAGTGTGTTGACGCAGATGCGCGGCTGGTCGACCGGGCCGATGATGGCGGCTACGATTGGTGGTGGAGGGTAATCCCTTCCTCGCTCGGCATGTGCCTCCTGAAGCTCCTTGATCTCTTTGATGACTGACTCTTGCGAGCTCTACGCCTCGCGTCGTGCCCCTGGCCCTGGTAGTCGTGCATCAGGACGCGCCTTCAGGTTGTGCCCGAAAGCCTCCCTTGTCTCACCGGCCGAACCGGGGGCCTCCTGGGTGGAAGCCCCCGAGCCCAACCCAAGGGGGGCACCAAGCTTGCTTTCCTATGCGATGGAAGGTGTGGCCCCGTCCCCATATGGACAGCGCGAGGCTCCGCCCTTGGAGATTCCATCCCCCTGGAGTTCTGCAGGGGTGAGCTGCTTTTTCTTCTTGCGTGCATCCTCACGAGGTAGGGAATCCTCCTCGTCATCCGAGCGCTCGGCCGCAGCAGCACGGTAAGCACGCTCGAGGGAGCAGACAACATCCTTCTCATCGTAGGTGACGGTAATGATGCCGCCACTCTCTGGCATCATAAGGACATTGTAGCCGTGATGAGTCGCCACCATAAACTTGGCAAGGGTCGGGTATCTGAGGATCGCGTTGTACGGGAGGTGGATGTGGGCGACGTCGAAGAAGATGATCTCGCTGTGGTAGTTCTTGCGTCCGCCGAAGGTGACGGGTAGGCGTACTTTCCCAAAGGGAACGGTGGATCCATCTGTGACTCCCGAGAAGGGATTGGTCGGCATGAGTTGGTGTAGGGTCGAGAGAGTCATGTCTAGAGGGGGGTGAATAGACTACTAGGAGTAATTTAAAACCTAACCTTTTCCCAAGTTGTTTGGCTGGCAGATTTTAATAGTTTTAACAAGTCTAGCAAGTCTAACTGCCCTACACATGCATGTCTACAAGTATGGAAGCGTAAAGTAAAGACATTGCACATGTAAGTAAAGAGATGGGATAGGAAGATCAAACGCAATAGGAGACGCAAGGATTTTTCCCGTGGTTCCGATAGGTGGTGCTATCGTACGTCCATGTTCATGGAGTCTTCAACTCACGGAGGGTAACAGTCGCTAGAATCCACGGAGGGCTCTACACATGGAGGGTTCCACGAAGAATCAACCTTGACTATTCCATGCGGCTTCCGTCCACGAAGGACTAGCCTCACTATGGGTAGATCTTCATGAAGTAGGCGGTCTCCTTGCCCTTACAAACTTCTTGGTTCACTCCACAACACGAAGTAGGAGGCTCCCAAGCAACACCTAACCAATCTAGGAGGCACCACCCTCCAAAAGGTAATAGGCTCAGTAATGATGATGAACACCTTGCTCTTGTGCTTCAAGATGATAGACTCCTCAACACACAATCTCTCTCACACAGATTTGGCTTGGTAGAAGACATGGGATTGGTGGAAAGCAACTTGGGGAGGCTAGAAATCAAGATCCATATGGTTGGAGTGGAAGATCTTGACCTCAACACAAGGGTAGGTGGTTCTCTCTCAGAAAACTGAGTAGGATAGGTATGGAATAGTTCTGAGTGCTTCTCTTTCGAGTGGGTGGTGATGGAGGGGTATATATAGGCATCTCCAAAAATCTAACTGTTACACACAATAAGTCAAACTCAGTGACACCGATGTGTAAATCTCGGTGGTACCAAAGTGACAAAAAGTGGCAACTTTTGAATCTCGGATGGGCCAATATACAATTCTCGGTTGCATCGACAAGGTGACCAACGGTCAGATTTACCAGTCTTGGTGATGCCGATTCACCATTCTCGGTTGCACCGACAAGGTGACCAACGGTCAGATTTACCAGTCCCGGTGATGCCGATTCACCATTCTCGGTCGGACCGAAAATGAGAACTTGTGTAACAGAAAGTTGGCAACCCAACTCGGTGGCACCAAGTGCAGTGTCGGCAGCACCGAAGTGTTAGGGTTTGGCTGAGTCTGTCTAGGGTTTGGAACTTGGTGGCACCGGGATAGGAATGTTGGTTGCACCGATTTGGCATATTTGGCTTAGGACAGACTTTGGTGGGAGAGTTTGTGGATGTTTTGGTGACTCTCACTTGTGCACGTTTGAGCATATTGTTCACCATCAAAACTTTACCCCCTATTAATAGTATGAGCTTTCCTATAGACTCAAAGTGATTTCTCACAAATGTAAACTATAGAGTCCTCTTGCTTGAAACTTGGCCAACCTATTTCCTTGCATCTTGGGGTAATTCCACGATCTCCTCGACCCTTTTTGCCAACTCAATTCTTCATGGACTAATATCTGAAATATACTAGATAGAGGTGTTAGTCCAAGAGACAATGTATGTTGTCATGAATTATCAAAACCACAAAGGGAGCATGTTATGCTTTCAATCTCCCCCTTTTTGGTAATTGATTACAACATATAGTCAAAGCTTCAATTAAATATCTACATGAATGCAATGAAGACTTTGAGAAACACATGACTAAGATTTGCTCCCCCTAAATGTGTGTAGTCCTTTAAAGGATAGTTGCTTTGAAATTCATGGGCACACATATGAATGAAAGGGATATAGGAGTCATGTGTATCTTGACTGTATGCATCAATATATGTGAATGAAATGTATATCCTTCATCAAGACTTCACTCTTGCAAACAATATGTGCAAGAAGCAAGAGATCATGTTGATCAAAGATATGATGCATATACTTCCCTTGAGTTCTTGAGCATTCTAGTAGTAGAGACACACTTGAGAAAACAATGTTAGGAAACACAACAATATTCTACTAGAGAAAAGCAATAGAACTCAAAAAGTGTGCTCCACATCTTGCTAATAATCTATTATATCTTTTCTCTCCTTTGATATGATACGGTAATACATCATCTCCCCCTGAATCTCAGCATGTAGATATTGGTATTGGATAGGGTGAGAAAAGTAATCCTTTGTTCACTTGAGATTTTCTCCAAACGTGGTTTTCTCCCCCTTTATTGTTGTTCTTCTCCTTGATCATATATGTGAACTTTTCAAATTTTCTTCTCCCCCTTTGCATAAGCATGTGACTCTCCCTTTAGCACGAAGCTTTGACATTCTCCCCCTTGGGCGTAAAATACAAAAAAGGTTAAACTCTTGGGAGTAGTGATAGGGATCATTGACAAGGAAGGGATCATGGAGATCAAGGTTCATTGAAAGTAGGGTTAAACTCTTAGTCTTCCATTGAATGTAAGTTCTCTCCCTTTGGAAATTTGAGGTTCTTTTAAATTGGAGCTAGGGATCCTTGTATAAAGAATTTCTCCCCCTAAGAGTTGTTTGTTCTTCTCCCCCTAAAAATAATTGTTTATGAGAAGGGATCATGGAAAGAACAAGATTATCATGAGAACTGAAAACAAATAAATTATATCAAGAAAACATCTGAACACAAAGAAAGTCGGTGATTCTAAGATGGATAAATCAGCGATACGGAGATTGTGTAGTGCAACTTATCTCGAAAGTTTGGTAGAGCCAAGTTATCTAAATCGGTGACTCTAAAAGGTAAACCAAGTTTCTGTTTTCAGAGAGACAAGTGAAACTGTTTCAAAAAGGAAAATGTGAAAATTTTACTGAGGTCATCAAATAGATAAGATTTGAGTGGTTACAGAGATCATACAATAAGAGAGCAAACCACACACGATTCTTAACTACACGATGGGCGGTGACTAGGTCACCTATATTAGAGTATATTGACTTAGGAGCCAAGCAAGAATACTTGATCATAGGTCATACTCATCGTTTAAACTCAAAATGGGGTTACCATTTTTCGATTAAGCATTTTGATGTATTCATATCACTTGAGTTGCTTTAGCCCATGACTTGGAGTAAAGCCTTTTCAAGTATATGAGTACATACCTTTGAGTGATGTTGATGACGTTGCTCGTAGGTGAACTAGTTGAGGATGCTCAAGGTCGATGAAGATCATCTTGAATTTGGAGCTATCCTTCTCATTCTAGTACACTAGTAACCTACAAAGGTTAGTCATGCAAGGAAGAACAATGGATACATCCTATTGACATGATACCACTTATAGGTTTTGCAACTAAGACATGTATATGTCAAGGATATGTTTTTGTTGTCTTCTTCCTTCCATCATCAAGAGTGGTTGTGGATACTTGATAATGCCAAGATTGCCTGTGATTGAAGTTGATGGCAATATTGTGGAATGAAGTTCTTCCAAGTACCTACAAAAGGTTAGATACAATACAAGGGAGCATAGATTTCCATGGCATATGATGATGAGTTATGAGAACATGGAGATAATAGTAAAGCTCATGCCCTTGCTTGCAACCGGGTGAGTCTAGCTCAAGTTTGAAGCATCAATGATGTTCAACTCACTCCTCAAATGACAAAATGTCTTCTCATCAAGTGGCTTGGTGAAGATATCGGACAATTGTTTGTTAGTATGAACATGCTTAAGATTGATATCTCCCTTGTCAACATGATCACGAATGAAATGATGTCGAACTTGAATATGCTTGGTTCGAGAATGTTGCACAGGATTATGTCCAATTTTAATAGCAATTTCATTGTCACAAAGTAATGGAACATTTTTAACATTAATTCCATAATCTTTAGGCGTTTGAGTCATCCATAGTAATTGTGCACAATAAGATCCAGCAACAATATACTCAGCTTCGGCAGTAGAGATGCCGAGTTTTGTTTCTTGGAGGACGAAGACACAAGAGATCTACCTAAAAATTGACAAGTACCCGAGGTGGATTTCCTATCAACCTTGTCACCGACATAGTCCGAATCGGAATAGCCAACAATATTAGAAGAAGATCCCTTGGGATACCAAATGCCAAAGTTTAGTGTTTGTATCAAGTATCTCACAATACGTTTCACAGCCAAAAGATGACACTCTTTAGGTGCAGCTTGATATCTAGCACACATGCAAACACTAAGCATAATATCAGGACGGGATGCACATAGATATAATAATGAAACAATCATAGATCTATAAACTTTTTGATCAACCAGTTCATCTTCTCTGGTAAGGTCAACATGTCCACTAGTGGGCATAGGAGTTTTCATACCTTTGCAGTCCTGCATGTTGAACTCCTTGATTAAGTCCTTGCTATACTTAGTTTGAGAGATGAGAGGTCCTTCTCTTGATTGCTTGATTTGCAATCAAAGAAAGAATTTTAGCTCACACATCATAGACATCTCATACTTCTCGGACATCAACCTTCCAAATCTTTCACTAAATTGAGGGTTAGTGGAACCAAAGATAACATCATCCACATAGATTTGGCACATAAATAATTCACCATCAACTCTCTTAGTGAACAAGGTTGCATCAATTTTACCAATTTCAAAACCTTTTTTGATGATAAAGTTCGTTAAGCATTGATACCAAGCCCGAGGGGCTTGCTTAAGACCATAAAGAGCTTTGCGAAGCTTGTAAACATGATTAGGTTTCTTAGGATTCACAAAAACAGGTGGTTTCTTAACATAAAATTCTTCCTCTATTTTACCATTTAAAAAGGCACTTTTGATGTCCATTTGTTAAAGTGTGATATCATGGTGATTAGCATAAGCAAGAAGAATACGAATAGCTTCAAGTCTAGCAACAGGGGCATAAGTCTCACCGTAGTCCATACCTTCGACTTGCGTATATCCTTGGGCTACGAGACGAGCCTTGTTGCGTATGACTTGACCATCTTCATCTTGTTTGTTCCGAAACACCCATTTGGTTCTGATGATGTTGTGCTCATCTTCGGGTTTCTCCATGAGTGTCCACACTTCGTTCCTCTCAAAGTTGTGTAGCTATTCATGCATTGCGTTTACCCAATCCATGTCTTCAAGAGCTTGTTCTACCTTTAAAGGCTCAATGCTAGAGATGAAAGAATAATGCTTACAAAAGTTAACTAGACGGGTTTTAGAGCGAGTGATTTTCCCTGTTTGTATATCACCAAAGATTTGGTTTAGGGATGGTTCTTGGTCACTTGAGCTCGAACACAGGTCAGCTTCCAATTGTTGGATGGAAGAGCTTCTTATTCATCATCATAATCTCATTCATCCTCATTGTTGTTGAAGGTGTCGTTCCCTTGAGGTGGTGGTGAAGGTGGTTGTGGTGGATCTTCATGATTGAAAGTGCGTTATATCGACTAGAGGGGGGTGAATAGGCAATTTTTACAAATTCATAACTTGAGGAATTTGAAATGTGATGAATAACTAGCAGCGGAATAAGTACTCAAGTGCATGAGGAACACAGTGACAGCATAATCATCATGATGAGATAAAACATGCACACATTACAAGTAGCGTGATGCAGGATAAGCAGGTGAGGAACAAGGTAACTTCAAGAATTTGAGGTGAGGAAATTGTGAAAGTCTTCAGTCAAATTATTCAAACAGTAACTATCAATTTCATCAACAAGTATACGAGGAATAGAGGGGTTGAGGAATTAGAACCAGGTAGCTCGATGAAGACAATGGTTTGATGACCCAGTTCCAACTGTTGTGATAGTCGTACGTCTGATTTGGAGCGGCCTAGTATCTAAACCAGAGGACACCCAGTCCTTAACGTATTCTCCTTGAGATAAGGTCACAAAGTCCTCACCCAACACTCGTGGTAAGTCTTCAGGGCAGACTTCCAAAACCCTCACAAACTGGTCACCCGGTGATCCACAATTGACTGATGCATGCGCTAGACCAAGGGCACTCCGTGATCCCCAATTGACTGCAGGCACTAGACCGTGACGCCTTACCGTCTGGAGGATACACAGTCCTCAGAGGTAACAAGCATCGGTTCCACACAGGAATTTCTTTAGTGATGCTCAATCACTTTGGGTTTGATGGTTTAGATTTGGGTTTTTCCTCACTGATGATTTTCTCTCAAAGTCGTCGGAGGATGGGTTGCTCTCAAATGACAAGTGTCAGTTCTCTCTCGGAGCAGCCAACCAACTAGTGGTTGTGGGGGTGGCTATTTATAGCCAGGGTGCAACCTAACATGATAAGACATAAATGCCCCCAATGATATGACCATTATGTGGATGTGATGATTGGGGACAGCTGGCGCTAAGCACAACAACAGTCGGAATTTCGAACCACGAAAGTCCTCAGGCTTATCATGTTCCTCACTTGTAGGCAATTCGCACTGGCAAAATCCTAACTCCTTAGTCAGATCAATTTCATCAGGGACCAAAAGAACATCGTCTCTGACTCTCAAGAACTTGACCGAATTGCAAGAGATTTCCAAAGGCTTCACTCGAAGGATTGGATAGGTTGAGGCTTTTGGAGTTGAGCATCGGTTGGAAATTTTCCTTAGTATTACCTCGGCCCTCTTTAACAGTACGGTGTTTCCTATGACTGAAAGAAAGGAAATGAAACTACAAAAACTAAAGTCTTCACACTTCATAGTCCTTGTTCATATCTTTAAGGTCACACCAACTTCTTCATTTTCAAAGTCTTCAGGGAATACCAAAGTCTTTAGTTGAAGACATACAGTTTTAGGGGTTGGTAATCTCCGAATACATCAAACTTCTCATCGACTTATAGAGCCTGTGTACACTCACAAACACATTAGTTCCTTAAGCTATAAGTCTTAATACACCAAAATCACTAAGGGGTACTAGATGCACTTACAATCTCCCCCTTTTTGGTGATTGATGACAAATAGGTTAAGTTTTCAACAGGGATAAACATATGAAGTGTAAATACCGAGTTTGAGGAATTTGATAGCAAGATATAGAAGAACTCCCCCTGAAAATGTGCATATTTGAGGAATTTGCTTTGGACTGCAAATGCAAATGGCAGGTTAAAAACATGGAGAACTCCCCCTATATCTTGTAATTCATACACGCATTTAACATATGATATGAAGAATTTGAAATGCATGATGAAAATGGTGTCTGACGAAATTCAGCATGCATGCATTAAGGTGCTTGAGGAATTAAGCATGTGGAAAGCAGTTCAAAAGAGTTAGACCACCATCGGACTTAAGTTTACAACTCAACCAACAAAAGCTTCAGAAGAGCGAGAGTTGTAACTTAAACAAAAACACAGCCCATATATAGAGACCCGCTTGAAGACTAACTCAAATTTTCTCCCCCTTTGTCATCAAAGACCAACAGGGATGAAAAAGTGAGGACTAACGCCCCTTGAAGAATTTCATATTGTTGGTGAGGAAGGAGCACGAGCGTTGTCGGGGTCGTTTGTCGATGTAGGGCCTACCGTAGTGTCGTCAACATCCTCAGCTTCATCCGTCTCACGCGATGAAGAATATGAAATTGTAACCATCAGAGGAACTTGTACCTTCTTGAATTTCTTCCGGGGATGAGACCATTCAAAGTTTTGCTGAAAGTCCATTTCCTTGAGTTCCTCAAGAGTTTTGTTGTGTGCGAGAATGGCCCATGCGCGATCGAAGATTTCATGTACATAGTAGTGATTTTTCCTCACAGAGTTCTGCGTCACAGTCATATTCTGAACAATGGAAGCCAATTGATGCTTTACCCACTTGTGATTGCGATCAACCTTCTGATGAAGACTTATGAGAAGCTCACGGTCATCACACGAGGGGTAGACTCTTGAGGCTTTTGTGCTGAGGCCTTTGCAGCAGAATCCTGGGTTATAGTGTCATCATTGATGGAAAAAGATGCAGCTTTGCAAAACTGACCATCCAATGGACGAGTGCCTTCATCAATGACAGCTTTGCCTTTTCCTTCATCTGAGGCAATTGTGCTCTTGAGGACTTCAATAGGGGGCAAGAAGCCAAAGTGATTCTGGAAGTCTGCCTTGAAGGGAACTCAAGACTTTGATCTGATGAATTTCAAGATCCAGGGAGCATAAGGTTTCAGTTCAAATGGAGCTAGTGCTGCATTCGTCAATGTCCTCATGAAGAAATCATGGAAGTTGATGGGAATCCCATGAATAATGTTGAATAGCTTGTTCTTCATGACTCCATCCACTTCTTCTTCTTCTTCAGAGTTGTGGCCCTTTTAAGGACATAGGGTGTTGGTGAGAATGTGGTAGACCGTCTTGGGCACATAGAGCAAATCCTTCACAAGGAAGGTTGTCCGTTGTGGTTTTCTCGGAGCCAACGGTTTCATCAGCACTTGCATCAGTTGGTGGGGTAGAGCAAGTTCATCAAACAGGCAGCGTGCTTATTCTGAAGGAATTGGGATAGGAACTGACCGAAGCAATTCAGATGCTGGAGCAGTGAGGTGAGTAGATCCGGTCATCCAGTCCAAGACCCAGGAGTTGATGTCAGAGGCATCCCCTATGATATGCAGAGTGGCATAGAATTGAAGAATTAGCTCTTCATTCCAATCGTAGATGTCCACATAGAAGGGAAGAAGTCCTGCATCATGAAGAACTGCGAGCACCGGTGTGAAGGATGGAATTGTTTCCATATCAGCATGACGAATTTGATGGTGCTCGAAGACTTTCTTCTTGTCAAACAGAACTAGTGCATAATAATTCATCTGAGTTGGAGTCCAGGATCTGGTGCGACCGGCCGTTGCTGAGTCATATGGATTAGGACCAGTGAAGAAAATGTGCTCATCAAAGAAATTTGACTTGAGGAATTTGGGGCGCTTTGAGCCTTTGAATGGCATCCTTGGCTTCAGCTGAAGGTTTCGCTTGAAGCGACCCTTAATCTCCTTAGGCACAGGAGGAATTTCTTCCGACTGAGGAATTTGCAAAGCAGTTTCCCCAGTGGCAGTTGGAGCAGCAATGTCATCAGCTGATGCAGCTAGTTTTTCTTTAGTGGCTGGAGTGGCCATGTCATCAGATTCTTCGTGAATTTCTCCAGTCTGGGCTGGGGACGAAGGAATCTGTGACAAAGGAGTGGTCATTGGGGAATTTGGGTGATCAGCTTCCCAATATTCATCATTGATGACAGGAGTTGTATTGCCAATGTTCACATCCTCATCAATTTTTTCAACGTCGGCCTCTTTAGCAGTTAGCTGAGGCTAGGGCGATGATACCTATGGAGTTGAAGCTTTTGCTTCCACTTCAATTTCTTCATCAATCCGCTATAAGGTAGCAGCAGATTGATCCTTTTCGTCTTCATTATCATTCGGGATGATGTAGTCAACACCGAATGGCACAATTTCGTAGGCTAGTGCTGAGGAGATTGGGGTAGCATCAGCTGGTTCTTTTGAAGACTTTGGTTGTGTCTTCAATTTCTTCGCAGTTGAGGAATCTGAAGTTGATGCTTTCTATTTTAGTGCCTTGTCTTAGAAGCATTTGTCTTCTTCGCTTCATGTACGACTGATGCAATCGTCCTTGAGGGTTCAGTTTCACCAGAGGCAGTGTTGGAGGTTGCCCTGGCAGGTTCTTCAACGGTCTGACTATCTTTAGCAGCGCTAGCAGTTTCATCAAATAGGCTGAGCAGATTCTTCAGCCTGATGAATTGGTGGTTGGGAACAAGATGCAACCCTTGAGTTGTGACCATTGATGACTTTATCAACTATGTTGACGAAGCGAACCTTGGCCCCTTGCCAATCAGCATAGTATGCCTTGAATTCCTCACTGGGGTCTTTGATCTCAGACCGCATCTTCACAAGTTCCTCAGGAGACAGATTTAGAACATTTTTCTTCAAGAAATGCTCTTTCTTGTACTGAGCCTTCTTGGTTTGTCTGGCCTTCTGATACTTCCATTTTTCTTCAGCTATGAAAGTTGTGAGGACATTATCAGGACCAGGAGGCAGCTTCAAATCATCAATTGGCATTTTGGGATCCTTGTGCCAGATGTCAATGAAGTTCAGCACAATTTTTGGATCAAGCAAAAGAGGATTTGAGTGCCCTTTGCTTGAGCCACTTGTTGTTGCTTGTTTCTGATGATTTCAGCCAGTTCCTCATCATCAGCTTCATTTGAGGAATCTGATGGCATTGTGAACACCACCTTCTTGGGTTGGGGACTAGGTCAAATGCCTCGTCCAGCACTTGCTTTCAGTTTCCTCAGTGAAGGACCACTTGAGGAATGTGCTTGGGCTGAAGAACTTGTTGATGCCCCAGAAGCAATTGAGAATCCCTCGGTCCTTTGGCATGATGCAAGATGCACAAAAGTTGAGGACTTAGCAGTAGAAGTAGAGGATTGAGCAGCTACTGACCCAACAGCTAAGGCCTTTGAGGGCTGAGCTTGAGGAATCCGCTGTGATGATTTTGAAGATGAAGAATTTGGCTTCACAACAGATTTCTTCATCATCATTTTCTTCGGAGCACTTGTAGAGGCTCTAGCAGTGGCAGCAGTAGCAGAGTCTTCATTGAATTTCTTCACAGCCTCTTTTGCTCTCCTCGCCAGCTTGGCTTGTTGTTTCTCCCATACATGAGGAAAGTCTTTACCAGTCTTGAGACTAGTGGGATCAACATTTTGATTTTGAGCCAAGGGAGGCCTGCTGCAAGGAGGTTTCACAATGAATTTCATCATATATTTAGGAGTAACATATCGATATTCCTTCCACTCCTTTGCCCATCTTCTCTCAATTTTCTGCAGACTAATCTTTCTCCGCTTAGTTGTCTCTTTGCCATGAGTTGCTTCATCAGGCATGCAATATTCCTCATACAAGTCCTCAGGAATTTCAAAGGCAGTCTGCACATCTGGTTTCTTTTCGCCTTTCTGTGGCTTCTTTCCATCAGCCATTTTCTTCGGTTGAGGAATCCGAACTCTTGAAGATTCTGAAGAGGTGCACAGTTTTTCCTCAAGAAACGCTGGAAATAATTTAAGTTGATGAGAACCTAGTGATTCATCAGCAGACATGTTTGTCCTGTGAACAGAGTATAGGTGCGAGGAATTTGAAGAGGTCATATGCGTTCTCATAAATTTTTCAATAAAATCAGGTGTGAGGAATTTAACCATGGGTGTCTTCAGGAATTTCACTAAGTGTTCTTTGTCTTAGGTTCCAGAGTTGTGCAAATTTTGAGGATTCACACAATTGAGGAATCTTGAAGAAAATCATAACTTAGGGAAAGACATCAAGGGTATGAACATGTAAGGTGCTTTAGAATGAGATTCTTGAAGAATAAACACCTTTGAGAAAATTGAGGAATAACTGAAGATCAAACAAGGGTAGTAAAAATATATTTTATTTACCCTGTGGAAGAACACAACGAACTGTGAGAAGAAATCTAGGAAGTTCGTCAGTCCAGATCTCCGACGCCCTAGCTTGGTAGAGGGAGACAGCTATAGCGGCGGCAGGGTGAAGACTTCTACTGCCGATGCGAGTACGACGACATCGAGGTTGAGGAAGTGAAGCTCTTCCACACCGGCGGCGATGATTTTAGTGGCGGTGCTAGGTTTGAGCTCGGCAGAGAGGAGGAGTGAGGAGTAACCGAGCATAGTGAAAGAGAAGGGGTATTTATAGCGGAGGTGAAAACCAATCTGTCCGAAGATTTTGGATAAGATTGCCCCTGACCCTTGCTCTCCATGCGACATGTGTCACCCATGTACTGAGAAGTGGTGATAGTGGGGGATCGTGGGTTATCCAGTCATGGGAATCGGAACAGTTTGAGTGGGAAACGCTGAAAATTTTGATAGAGAAAATTTTAAAGTTTCCGTTTGCAAATTCTTCAACTGTCAAGGACATAGTGAAGACTTTGAATGAGTTTCAAAGTAGAACGCATATGAAGAATTTGTGAACAGAGTGGGTTGAGTTTAGCATAGAGGGAAAAAGGGTCCGATCACATTCACTTAGATGAAAATCAGCTTGAAGAATTAGCAATAAGTGAATGCTGTTAAGGACATTGAAAACACACACATATATATATAGTCAATGAAGAACATAAGTTTCATAGTTTGAAGAATTTGAAAAGTTGAGGAATTTGTAAAGTCGAGGAATTTGAAAATTTGAAGAATTTGCGAAATGACAAAAAACTCAGCATTGAAGAATTTCAACTATGGTTGGTGGCATGACCCACCGTATAAGAATGATGATTTTAGACACCACGTACAATTGTCGTAGGGTTCCGAGAATCAAATTCTTCATTAATTTCTTCACACTTAGAGGGTTATTCTTCATTGATTGAAGAAAAACGTTACTTCATGTGTTGCACATCTAAGTCATCAATTTTGCATAAGTGTTAGGATGTCTGTCCTTTTTCAAAGAACATTGGAAGATTCTAAGATATTTAGCTCACACCGCAACTTGCAAAATCTCTTTTCATACAAAGGCTTTCTGAATATATCGGCCAGTTGTTCTTCAGTGGGGATGTGGTCGATGGAGATGTCACCCTTGAGTACATAATCTCGAAGAAAGTGATGACGAATCTGCATGTGCTTGGTCTTGGAATGCTGAACTGGGTTGTAAGCAATCTTGATGGAACTCTTGTTGTCGCAGTAGAGAGCCACATTCTTCAACTTGATGCCATAGTCCTTGAGGGCTTGCTTCATCCGCAGCAACTGAGCGCAACAAGAACCAGTAGCAATGTACTCAGCTTCAGCAGTAGATAGTGACACGCAGTTCTGCTTCTTCGAGGACCAATAGACTAAGGATCGTCCGAGGAAATGACATGTTCCTGAGGTTGACTTGCGATCCACATGATCTCCAGCATAGTCAGCATCAAAGTATCTGACGAGGTGAGGATTTGAGACCTTGGGATACCATAATCCAAGCGTTGGTGTGTGCGCTAAGTATCGAAGAATATGTTTCACAGCCTTATGGTGTCATTCCTTCGGTGTTGCTTGGAATCGGGCACACATGCAAACACTGAGCATAATATCAGGCCTAGATGCACGTAGATACAATAATGAACCAATCATGCTAATTAGTCTTCATTAGAAGGTCGATCGCAATCACAAGTGGGTGAAGCGTCAACTTGGTTACATTGTGCAAAACATGACTGTGACGCATAACACTGTGAAGAGGAATCACTACTATGCGCATGAAAACCTCAACCGCACTTGGGACATATTGTCTCACCTCAAGTCTTTTGAAGAACTGACTGAGCTGGATCTTGAAGAACAACCTGACTGGGCTTGTCGACCACAGAAGAAATTCAAGAAAGTCCAAGTTCCTCTGATGGTCACAAGTTCATATTCTTCATCTTGAGAGCGCAATGAGGATGAAGACATTGACGACATTGCGGCAGGCCCTACATCGACAAACAACCCTGACAATGTTGGCGCTCCTACCTCACCAACACAATGAAATTCTTCAAAGGGGCGTTAGTCCTCATTATTTCGTCCCTTTTGGTCTTTGATGAGAAAGGGGGAGAAAAATTGAGTTAGTCTTCAAGCGGGTCTCTATATATGGGCTATTTTTGTTTAAGTTACAACTCTCGCTCTTCTGAAGCTTTTGTTGATTGAGTTGTAAACTTAAGTCTGATGGTGGTCTAACACTTTTGAACTATATCCTCGCATGTTTATTTCCTCAAGTACCTTAATGCATACAAGCTGAATTTCGTCAAACACCATTTTCCTCACGCATTTCAAATTCTTCATATCATATGTTCAAATGCGTGTATGAATTGCAAGATATAGGGGGAGTTCTCCATATTTTAACCTGCCATGTGCATTTGTAGTCCAAAGCAAATTCCTCAAATATGCACATCTTCAGGGGGAGTTCTTCTATCTCTTGCAATCAAATTCCTCAAACTCAGTACTTTCACTCCATATGTTTATCCCCGTTGAAAACTTAAACTATTTGTCATCAATCACCAAAAAGGGGGAGATTGTTAGTGCATCTAGTGCCCCTTAGTGATTTTGGTGTATTGAAGACTTATAGGTTAAGGCACTAATGTGTTTGTGAGTGTACATAGGCTCTATAAGTCGATGAGGAGTTTGATATATCCGGAGATTATCGACTGCTAAAAATGTATGTCTTCAACTGAAGACTTTGCTGAAGATTTGTGAAGACTTTGGTGAAGACTTTGTGAAGACTTTGAAAATGAAGAAGTTGGTGTGACCTTGAAGATATGAACGAGGAATATGAAGCGTGAAGACTTTTGTTATCATAGTATCATTTCCTTATTTCAGTCATAGGAAACACTGTACTGTTAAAGAGGGCCGAGGTAATACTAAGGAAAATTTCCAATTGATGCTCAACTCCAAAATCCTCAACCTATACAATCCTTCGAGTGAAGCCTTTGGAAATCTTTTACGATTCAGACAAGTTCTTCAGTGACAGAGACGAAGTTCTTCTGGTCTCTGAGGAAATTGATCTAACTGAGGAGTTAGGATTTCGCCAGTGCAAATTGCCTACAAGTGAGGAACATGATAAGCCTAAGGACTTTCATAGTTCGAAATTCTGACCGTTGCTGTTCTTAGCGCCAGCTGTCCCCAATCATTCTTATCCACATAACGGTCATATCATTGGGGGCATTTATGTCTTATCATGTCAGGTTGCACCCTAGCTATAAATAGCCACCCCCCACAACCACTAGTTGGTTGGCTGCTCCGAGACAGAACTGACACTTGTCATTTGAGAGCAACCCATCCTCCGAGGACTTTGAGAGAAAATCATCAGTGAGGAAAAACCCACAACCAAACCACCAAACCCATAGTGATTGAGCATCACTGAAGAAATTCCTGTGTGGATCCGACGCTTGTTACCTTTGAGGACTGTGCATCCTCCAGACGGTTGGGCATCATGGTCTAGTGCTCCTGCAGTCTATTGGGGATCATGAAGTGATCTTGGTCTAGAGCATCCACCAGTAAATTGTGGATCGCCAGGTGACTAGTTTGTGAGGGTTTTAGAAGTATACCATGAAGACTTACCACGGGTGTTGGGCGAGGACTGTGTGACCTTAGATCATGGAGAATACGGTAAGGACTATGTGTCCTGGGACTGTGTGTCCTCCGGTTTAAATACCAGGCCGCTCCAAACCAGACGTACGACTGTCACAGCAGTTGGAACTAGGTCATCAAACCATTGTCTTCATCGAGCTATCTGGTTCTATTTCCTCAACCCCTCTATTCCTCATATACCTGTTGATGAAATCGATTGTTACTGTTTGAAGAATTTGACTGAAGACTTCCACAAATTCCTCACCTCAAATTATTCAAGTTACCTTGTTCATCACTGCTTATCCTATATCACGCTACTTACTATTTGTGCATGTTTCATTTCATCATGAAGACTATGTTGTTACTATGTTCCTCATGTACTTGAGTACTTATTCCGCTGCTAGTTATTCATCACATTTCAAATTCCTCAGAGTTGAAATTCCTCAAGTGATGAATTTGTAAAAATCACCTATTCACCCCCCCTCTAGTCGATATAAGGCACTTTCAATTGGTATCAGAGCAGGTACTCCCTCGCTCTGTGTGATTTTGGTTTAACCACCTGGAGTTCTAGTTATGTCGACTGCAGGTATGATCAAGGTATCCACGGGGTGTCCTACCTTTAATGGGACAGACTACCCCTACTGGAAGAACAAGATGCGCATGCACCTTGAAGCTATTGACAACGACCTCTGGTACGTTACAGAAAATGGTGTGCCCTTTGTCACTCCCACTGTTACTACTGCCGATGTGAAGAGATTCAAGCAACTTGACTCACAAGCGAAGAATATCATATGTGGCCATCTGAGCAAAGGTCAGTATGGCAGAGTGAGTACTTTGGAGACTGCTAAGCTTATCTGGGATAGGCTGTCCAAAGTCAACGAAGGTGTTTCCACTCAACGTGACTCTCGTGTTGATGTTCTTCGGAATCTCTTCAACTTCTTCAAGAGACTTGACAATGAAAATGTTCAGCAAACTTTTGATCATCTCACTGATATCTCCAATGAGCTTCAAGCACTGGGTGCCACCGATATCACTGACTATGAAGTGGTGAAGAAACTGCTAAGATCTCTTGACTCCTCTTTCGATACTCTGGTTTTGATGATTCAAGAACGTGGAGACTACAAGTCACTTGATCCTGCTTATATTCTTGAGAGACTCAATACTCATGAATTCCAACAAGCTGAGAAGAGAGACCTCTACGAGCCAAGCTATGGAAGATCTCATGCTCTGAAGGCGAAAGCAATTTCCTCATCTGAAGCAGAAGATTCTGACAGCAGCCTTGGTGATCCTGAAGAACTAAGTCAGGAACTAGCAATGCTCATGAGGAAATTCCACAAGTTATCAAGGAGAGGTGGATTTGGAAAGTCATCAAAAAGTGGTTTGAGGAAATTAGATTCCTGAGAAGACTACAAGAAAAGAACCTGTCATCGTTGCAAAAAGCTTGGTCACTTTATCTCTGACTGTCCTCTCTGGGAAAAAGATTCAAAGAAGAACAAGAATTACAAGGAGGATAGTTCTGATGACTCGAAGAAAAAGAAGAAATCTTCAAAGTCCTCGTTTGCAAAGTCCTCATCTTCAAAGTCCTCAAAGCACAAGAAGAATGGTTCCAGAAAGGCTCGTGCGTTCATCGGCAAGGAAATGGATTCCAAGGAAGAATCTGAAGAATATGAAGAAGAGGAAGAATCTGAAGAGCAATCAAATCTGGTATCGCTAGCCTTGCTCTCGCTACTGCTTTCGTCAGCAAGTCCATCTTCAACGATGAAGAATATGACTACTCCAACGACTCTGACATCGACAATGATGATTATGCTCCCACCTATTGCTTCATGGCAAAAGGATCAAAGGTACACAAACATCATTCCTCTTCTGAATCAAGTGAAGGTGAATCTGATGAATATATGAAACCTAGCTATGCTAAACTTGTTAAACTTGCCACTAAGCAACAAAGTGCACTTGAAAAGCTTTAGAAAATGCTAGAAAAAAGCGATGATCTATTGAACCATGAAGTGGATCGGACTCAAACTCTGTCTAATGATGTCAAAAGTCTTCAGAAAAAGTATGATAACCTTTAGAGTCATCATAACGACCTCTTAGCTGATCATGAGAGGTTTTCTTATGAATTTCTTCAAAGAAAGCAAGATCTTGAGAAACTGAGGGTGTCACATGAGGATCTCCAAAGGGAAAATGATTCCTTACTGGCTCAACATATCAGTACCGCTCAGGAAGAATTTGTTCCACCTTGATTGAAATGGATCGAACGTGAAACTGCTAATTCTTCACCTGAATGTTCAAAAGCTTCTATTGCTGCAAATTCTTCAACTATTCCTGTGGTCTCAAATTCCTCATCTGAGGATACCACAAGTATCACTAACGACAATGCAGGGTTGAAGGAATTGTATGTGACAGGCATGTACAAAAGTCTCAAAGGGCATCAAACCCTTTGCGATGTCCTCAAAAAGAAGATTCTGAACAGGAACCGTAGGAAAGAGGGTATTTCCTTTGTGAGGAAACTCGGTGCTGATGGATCCTATTGGACACCTGAGCAGTACCCCAAAACCTCATGGGTTGCTGCGAAAGGATCTCCTATAGATCCATCCACTTTATCTGGCTTTACTTGTGAAACTTCATATTCCTCTGATGAGTCACTTGACTCCAACTACAAATTCTTCAAAAATCAGACAGGTGAAGTATTTGCTAGATTTGTTGGAACTAACTGCAGGAACGGTTCTCCTATGAAGAAAATCTGGGTTCCCAAGAGCTATCTACAAAATCTTCAAGTGAATGTCCTCACGACACCACTCATGAAGATTAGGAACCCTAGATCAAAGTCCTCACTTGGACCAAATTCCTCAAATGGTCAAAAATATCATTCTCGCGCTAATGCTTCTGTTTCGCAGGGAAAACCTAAGAGTTATGAATATGTGCATTATTCTTCAAACCATTATGTTCATAAGTCCTCGAAGAATTTCTCTGCTTATTCATTTGAGTACTCTAATCCTCGCCCTATGAAACGTAGCGCACTTGCTTCAATGCCTCCTTTCTCACATGGTGCTCGCAGAGTGATGAACTCTTTGTCACCCCTGCAGATGTGGGTGGTGAAGAAATTGAACTAATTTCTTATGCGGTTCAGGTCTCCAGATGAAACTGAACATCTGATGAACTTGCTAGAGACCTGAGGAAATGCTTGAAAGGACGCAAGCTAACCATGATGAAATGAATTTCTCATTTCTCACGTCCTAACACTACTTGCTTACTATCTTGTGTGATGAAATCCTATCTGATGAAATTGATGTCATATTCTTCACTTTGAAGCATATGAGTTCGTAAGTTGTACTAATTCATCTGCAGGATGATACTCCAAAAGCTACTGATTGGGTCCTCGATAGTGGATGCACAAACCACATGACTGGTGACAAGAATCTACTGATGAATTTGCCACTCACTCCATCTCCTCTGAAGCATATCACCTACGTAGAAAAAGGAAAAAGCAAGGTATTGGGACTTGGTAAGGTTGCTATCTCAAAGGACCGAACCATGCATAAGGTGATGCTTGTTGAATCCCTTGGGTTCAACCTTATGTCTGTCTCAATGCTTTGTGATCTTGATATGATCGTTGTATTTGGAAAATATCGTTGTGTTGTCATCATGGAATCTGACAATTCCAAAGTCTTCGAAGGCTTTAGGAGAGGAGACTTGTATATTGTTGATTTCTCTACAGGTCCTCAACCTGCCACATGCTTACTTGCAAAGTCTTTAGAAGGCTGGTTGTGGCATCAACGACTTGGACATGCAGGTATGAGGAACTTGCACACGCTCGTGAAGAAAAAGCATGTCATTGGCATCGAGGGTGTCAAATTCCTCAAGGACCACCTCTGCGGTGCATGTGAATCTGGAAAGATGACCAGATCCAAGCATCCCTCGAAGACAATCATGACCACGACTTGACACTTTGAATTGCTTCACATGGATCTCTTTGACCCCACTCATTACTCCATACTAACAAATGCTTCAAGTTTGTATGGCTTTGTCATTGTTGATGATTACTCTTGTTACACTTGGGTGCATATTATTATGTACAAGAATGAAGTGCAGGATGTCTTCAGACGATTTGCTTCAAGGGCCTCCACCAACTTCGGCGTCAAGATCAAGCATGTTAGGAGTGATAATGGCACTAAGTTCAAGAACACTAATCTTGATGAATACCTTGATAAACTTGGTATTACTCATGAGTTATCTGCCCCTTATACTCCTTAGCAGAATGGCGTTGTGGAGCGCAAGAACAGGACTCTAGTTGAGATGGCTCGCACCATGCTTGATGAATACAAGACTCCTCATCGCTTCTGACCTGAGGCAATTGATACTGCATGCCACATCATCAACAGGGTATATCTTCACAAATTCTTCAAGAAGACTTCATATGAACTTTTGACTAGCAAGAAACCCAATGTAAGTTATCACAAAGTCCTCGGTGCAAAATGCTGGATTAGAGATCCTCACCATAGTTCTAAGTTTGCACCGAAAGCACTTGAAGGTTTTATGCTTGGTTACGGAAAGGACTCGCACACCTACAGAGTCTTCAACACCTACCATCACAAGGTTGTTGAAATTGTAGATGTGCGGTTCGATGAAACTGACGGCTCGCAAAGAGAGCACCTGCCTTCTGTGTTTGATGAACAGACTCCTGAGGAATGCATTAAGCTGAAGGCAACTGAAGATATCATACCTACTTAGGAAGTCATTCCAATGAATGAAGACTTTCATGTTGATACACCTGAAGAAAATGGTGCTGAAGGAAGTCCTCAGCCACGTCAACCTGCTCATCCTAGAGATGCAAATGAAGTGCAGATTGACAAAATCATCGATGACATCAATGCACCAGGTCCCCTCACTTGCTCAAAAGCTTACATTTAACGAACTTTTGTGGGCACTTTGCCTTTATCTCTATCATAGAGCCCACCAAAGTTGATAAAGCATTCAAGGATCCTGAGTGGATTCAAGCTATGGAAGAGGAATTGTATCAATTCAACCTCAACAACGTGTGGGAACTTGTCAAGCGGCTAGATCCTCGCAAACATAACATCATAGGTACCAAGTGGATCTACCGCAACAAGCAAGATGAAAATGGCCTTGTGGTGAGGAATAAGGCTCATCTTGTAGATCGAGGCTACACACAGGTTGAAGGAATTGACTTTGATGAAACATTTGCACCTGTTGCTAGACTTGAAGCTATTCTCATATTGCTTGCTCATGCTAACCATCATAATATCATCTTATATCAAATGGATGTGAAAAGTGCATGCCTAAATGGTAAGCTTGAGGAAGAAGTATATGTTGCTCAACCCCCAGGTTCTGAAGACCCTAAGCGTCCTGACAAAGTCTTCAGACTCAACAAGGCCCTCTATGGCCTCAAGCAGGCCCCTCGGGCATGGTATGACACTCTGAAGGAATTCCTCGTGAAGAAAGGCTTCAAACCCGGTTCACTCGACCCAACTCTTTTCACAAAATCCTATGAAAATGAACTGTTCATATGCCAAATATACGTAGATGATATTATCTTTGGCTGTACTGACAAACGTTACAGTGATGAATTTTCCTATATGATGAGTGAAGAATATCAATTGTCTATGATGGGAGAGTTGAAATTCTTCTTAGGTCTTCAAATTCGTCAGCAAGACAATGGCATCTTCATCTCCCAAGAGAAGTGCCTCAAGGATGTTCTGAGGAAATTCGACATGCAAGATTGCAAAGGCGTCAAAACTCCAATGCCTTCAAAAGGCCACCTCTGCACTGATGAAAATGGTAAAGATTTCAATCAGAAGGTATAACGCTCCATGATTGGTTCATTATTGTATCTATATGCATATAGGCCTGATATTATGATGAGTGTTTGCATGTGTGCCCGATTCCAAGCAACACCCAAGGAATCACACCATAAGGCTGTGAAACATATTCTTCGATACTTAGCTCACACACCAACACTTGGATTATAGTATCCCAAGGGCTCAAATCTTCACCTCGTCGGATACTCTGATGCTGACTATGCTGCAGATCATGTGGATCGCAAGTCAACCTCAGGCACATGTCATTTCTCGGACGATCCTTAGTCTATTGGTACTCGAAGAAGCAGAATTGCGTCTCACTCTCTATTGCGGAAGCTGAGTACATTGCTGCTGGCTCATGTTGTGCTCAGTTACTATCGATGAAGCAAACCCTCAAGGACTATGACATCAAGTTGAAGAATGTGCTTCTCTACTGTGAGAACGAAAGTGCCATCAAGATTTCTTACAACATAGTTCAGCACTCCAAGACCAAGCACATCCAGATTCGTCATCACTTTCTTCGAGATCATGTACTCAAGGGCGACATCTCCATCGACCACATCCCCACTAAAGAACAATTGGCCGATATCTTCACAAAGCCTTTGGATGAAAAGAGATTTTGCAAGTTGCGGTGTGAGCTAAATATCTTAGAATCTTGAAATGTTCTTTGAAAAAGGACACACATCCTAACACTTATGCAAAATTGATGACTTAGATGTGCAACACACGAAGTAACATTTTTCTTCAATCAATGAAGAATAACCTTCTAAGTGTGAAGAAATTAATGAAGAATTTGATTCTCAGAACCCTACGACAATTGTACGCAGTGTCTGAAATCATCATTCTTATACTGTGGGCCACACCACCAACCAAAGTTGAAATTCTTCAAAATTGAGTTTTTCGTCATTTTTCAAATTCTTCAAGTTTTCAAATTCCTCAACGTTTCAAATTCTTCAAACTTTGAAACTCATGTTCTTCATTGACTATATATATATATATATATATATATATATATTTGAGCTTTCAATGTCCTCAACAGCATTCACTTATTGCTAAATTATTCAAGTTGATTTTCATCTAAGTGAATGTGATCGGACCCTTTCCCCTATATGCTAAACTCAACCCAGTCTGTTCACAAATTCTTCATATGCGTTCTACTTTGAAACTCGTTCAAAGTCTTCACTGTGTCCTTGACAGCTGAAGAATTTGCAAACGAAAACTTTGAAATTTTCACTATAAAAATTTCCAGCGGTTCCCGCTCAAACGGTTCTGATTCCCACGACTGGATAACCCACGATCCCCCATAATCTCCACTACTCAGAACGTGGGTGACACCTGTCGCGTGGAGAGCAAGGGTCAGGGGCAATCCTGTCCAAAAAACTTCGGGCGGATTGGTTTTCACTTCCACTATAAATACCCCCTCCCCTTCAATAGTGCTCGGTTACTCCTCATCTCTACTCTCTTCCGAGCTCCAACCTAGCGCCACCGCTAAAGTCATCTACACCTATACTCTGTTCACAGGTACAAACATGTCCGCTGATGAATCACTAGGTTCTCATCAACTTAACTCATTTGCCGTGTTCCTTGAGGAAAAACTGTGTACTTCTTCAAAGTCTTCAAGAGTTCAAATTCCTCAGGTGAAGAAAATGGCTGACGGAAAGAAACCTTAGAAAGGTGGAAAGAAGCCAGATGTGCACACTGCTTTTGAGATTCTAGATGATTTGTATGAGGAATACTGCACACCAGATGAACAAACTTATGGCAAAGAAATGACCAAGCAGAGAAAAAATCATCTGCAGAAAATTGAGAGGAGATGGGCAAGGAAATGGAAGGAATATCGTTATGTAACTCATAAATACATGATGAAATTCACTATGAAACCTCATTGCAGCAGGCCTCCCCTGGCTCAAAATCAAATTGCTGATCCTTGCAGCAGGCCTCACATGCTAGTACTGTTGCTGCTCAGTCCTCAGCTGCAGCTGCAAAGTCCTCAACCCCAGTGCATCTGGCATCATGTAAGAGGACTGAGGGATTCACAAAAGTTCCAAAGATCCTGGCAAGCCCCTCTACTACAGCAAAGTCTTCAACTAGCCCTATAGTGTTGAAGCTCAAGAAAACTGCTGGATGAGGTCAAAGACCAAGTCCTCACTCAAGCAAGGCTGTGGTAACCATACCCTCAGGATCTAAGGATGATGATGATGATAAAGCTGATGAGGAAGAATTGGAGAAAATCATCAAGCAAAGTCAGCAGAGGGCTGCTATAGCCAAGGGCAGCTCTGTTCCTCTCAGGCTGGATCCCAAGATGATCCTCAACTTCATTGATGTATGGCATGAAGATCCAAACACTCCACTTTCTTCACTGAATCTGCCTCTTGGTGTGGATCATGTCCTCACCCACTTCATCTCTGAAGAAAAATGGAACAGAGAACAAGCTCTGAGAGCCAAGAGGAACAGGGTTCGGAAAGAAAAGTTTCTGAGAGACAATGTGATGAACTTGACCCCGAATCAACTCGTCACTGTTCTGTCTGAAATTCTCACACTTTCTGAGGATCAAGAAAGGTGTGATGTTGAATGGAAGGGCACTAAGGTGAGATTCGTCATGGCTGCTCAAGCTGCTATGAAGGATCACAACACTAGGGTTGTAGCTCGATCACAGCCACAACATCATCAGTCTGATGAAATTCCTCAGGCTGCTGATGAAACTGCGCGGCCCGATGTGACTGCTGATGAGAATGCTTCTGCACCAGAAGCAACGACCGGTGTTGCTGAGGAAACTCAGACCACTGATGACCTTGCCAGGACAACCATCACTGTTGTGCTTCAAGAAACTGAAAGGCCAGCTGAAGTTTTTGCTGCGCCTGAAGAACCTGAACCCACCAGGGCGACTGCATCAGTCGTACCTAAAAAAGCTGAAACTACAGAGGAAAAGACTCTCAAGAGAAAAGCATCAGATTTAGAATCCTCAGCTATGAAGAAGTTGAAGACTATGCCAAGTTCTTCAACTAGACCCATTGATGCTACACCAATTTCCTCTGCACCTGCCTATGAACTTGTACCATTTGGGATTGACTATGTCATCTCAGATGAAGAAGATGAAGATCATTCTGCTGCTTCGATAGAGCAGATTGATTAACAAATTGAAGTTGAAGACATTGCTTCAACTCCAAAGGTATCATCACCCCAGCCTCATTTCATAGCTGAAGAGGCTGGAGTTGAAGAAATTGATGAGGACGTAGACATTGGCAACACAACTCCTGTCATCAATGATGAATATTGGGAATTAGCACACCCAAATTCACCAATGACTACTCCTCTGACAAAGATTGCTCAGTCACCTGCTCCGACTGAAGAAATAGATGGAGAATCTGCCAATTAGACCACCCAAGTCATTGAAGAAATTCCAGCTACAACAGTTGATGACTTTGCTGCTCCTCCCGTAACTGAGGAACCAGCCCTCCAAATTGTTCAAGTTCCTCCCATGCCAAAGGAGATCAAGGGCCGCCAAATCTTCAACCGAAGCCAAGGATGCCATTCAAAGGCTCAGCGCGCCCCAAATTCCTCAAGAGTAATTTCTTCAATGAGCGCATGTTCTTCATAGGTCCAAATCCATATGACTCTGCAAGGGCCGGTCATAGCAGATTCTGGACAGCAACTCAACTCAACTACTATGCATCAGTCCTGTTCGAGAAGAAGAAAGTCTTTGAGCACCACCAAATTCCTCATGTGGACATGGAAACACTTCCATCGTTCACACCGGTGCTGAAGGTTCTTCACGATGCAGGCATTCTTCCCTTCTGCGTCGACATCTGCGACTGGAATGAGGAAATCATCCTTCATTTCTATGCCCCACTGCATATCAGTGGAAATGCTTCAGACATCAACTCCTGGGTTTTGGAATGGATGACAGGATCAACACACTTCACTGCTCAAGCTTCTGAATTGCTTCAGTGCGTAAAAGTTCCAATTCCCTCAGTTGAAGCTCGTAGACTGTTTGATGAGCCTACACTTCCGAATCAGCTGATGCAAGTGCTGATGAAGACATTGCCACCTGGAAAGCCTCAATAGAAAACCTTCCTTGTGAAGGATTTTCTATATGTGCTATCACATCCCTAGCTAGATGTCATAGGATAGCATGTGTGTGCATCATGTTAAAATTTTGCATCAACATGAAATGGGGACTAAAAGAAACCCCAAGCTCATATTTGAATCAAATTAATTCAAAGTTGTGAAAACTCAAAAAATTCAAAATGCCCTTACAAAATGTTCCCTATGTCTGATAAATATGGACATGATTATAACAGGGGCCATTTTAAATATTTGAACAATTATAGCAATTTAAAGATAAATAAAAAAGCCTCTGAAAATGCCAAATAAAGCATTATCATTATTTTATGTTTCAAAATATCCTGAAACTTTTTGTAGGAGTTTGAAATATTCAAACTTAATCCTATAAAATATTTGGGGATATTTTATGATATCCCAAACATAAATTAAAAAATACCATAAATTAATATAAAGAAGAAAATAAAATAGAAAGCAAAGGGAGAATGAACCTGGGCCGGCCCAACTGGGCCAGCTCCATCGTCGTCCTCCTAGCGGCTAGGAGGACGCGCGTGTGCTCGCTACGCGTGCATGCCGAAGCTGTCACGCACCTCTCTGCGTGCCTGTGTCCCCCCTGTCGCGTTGGCGAGAGGATGAGGACGACGTTGTGTCCCCATCCCTCTCTTCCCCTCGCATTCTCCCCCTCTTCTCTCTTCCTCCTCTGCTCTGCCATGGTCGACGGTGCCGTTAGCTCGCCGCTATAGTTCTAGCCGCTCCCCCTCACTTCTGAGCCCTGGAGCTCTCCGCCTCATCGCCTTCAACCTTCTCTCCGAGCCTTGCATCGCTAGGAGCCCCGAAGCATCGTCCTCGAGCTCGTCTTCCACCTCGGACCCGATCTTTGCCGCCGTTGAATCGTCGTCTCCGAGCCCTCCCCGAGCAAGCTTTCGACGGCTTCGACCCCGTAGTGAGCTTCCATCTCTTTCCCCTCTCTTCCCCGGCCTTTTCCCCCTCTATAGGCCCTGACTGTGCCGGCTCCCGAATGACCTGTCGCATGAGCTCATCGCCGGCGATGCTCCGATGACCAGTTGGATCATTAGAGACCACCATCGAAGTCGTGAGGCTGCGTAGTGCTTGCAGGTGCCAAGTTCCGGTCATGTCGCGCCCTGGTTCGACGAGCCCGTGCTCGTCCGAGCTCCGGCAGCCGCCGTGCTCATCGCCGGCGCCGATTCCGGCCATCCCAGCCCTTGGGAAGTGTCGGGCTCGACGCGCGCGAGCAAGCAGAGTAGTTTGGTGCCCTCCGCCAACCGTTTGGTTGCTGGAGGAGCAATCTCGAGCCCCTCCGTCGTCCCTGACGTCACCGGGGGCTCAACGCCGGCGAGTTAACCGGCGCTGACCACGGGGTTTGACCGCCAGGTCAACTGGCAAGTGGGCCCGACCGTTTAATTATAATTAGAATAAGAGAGAAATTAATTAATAAAATTAATTAACTAATTCGTCGTTGACCAGTGGGCCCAGTGTTGATTAAGTAATTAGGATTAGTTTTAATTCTCTAGTTAAGTGATTGAGTCACTGACATGAAGGCCCCACCCTGTCAGGTTTGACCTGGCCTGGTCAGCTGACATGCTGACGCCATGATGACGCCAGGCTGATGCAATAAAAGGAATTTCTAGTTTTTAAGTAATTCCAGAAAATGTTTAAAACTTCAAAAATTCATATAAATTAATCTGTAACTCAGATGAAAATAATTTATATATAAAAATTTATCAGAAAAATCCAATGAATCTAATGGTGTTATTATCATGCATGTTAGAGCAACCTGTGTAGAAGAACACTGACATTTGCTAATAGGTTAAAATATGGAATTTGAAATGAAGAACGATTTTGAACCTATATTCAAACTCACTTCAAATTAACTTGGACAATAGTTGCATTAGCTCATCCATACATGTTGCCATGTCATGATCATGCATCATATTGTTGCACTTGCGTGTATTGATTGCTATTTATCTGAATTACGGTAGGCCCTGCTTCTGAGGATACCCCCGAGTATTCCAACGAAGGAGAGAACCTTCCCACTACCAAGCAAGGCAAGCAACCCCCCTTGATCATTCCGATAACATCCCACTCTCTCGCTCCTTCTCTTGTTTATTGCATTAGGACAACCATTCACGTGTCTGTCATACACAGTAGATGAACCTATTCTTCTGCATGACCTGTCATTGTCACAATAAATAGCTAAACGTTGCAACCTAGCATACCTGGTAGATGCTTGTGTCATGATGTGCTTAGCTTACTTTGCCTGCTATGCTTGCTATGCTTAGAGTTGTGTCAGGTCTGTTTCATCTGGGTGATGAACTGGAGTGAAACCATGTTGTTCTGATGTGATAAGCTTATGATGAACTCGATTTGGTAAAGGTAGGCTATGAGGAGTACATAGCGGGTTGTCTCATTGGGGTCGTTCTTAGGAACTGAGTTCCGTGTTTATGATCCAAGAATAGATACTACCACATGTTGGGCCCTGAAATATGACCCCGCTCGACTTATCAGTCGCTTAGTCCTTAGTCCAGGAGTTGCAAGTAGTTTGTGGTGTTTATAGCATGCTGGAGGTCGTGCGTAGCACTGACCCTAGGGGTGGGCTACAACACGGTAGGTAGTGGCACGGTGTACCAAGGGTCACCCGAATGCTGGGCTTGGGAACCCTACACACATCGTTTGGGGCCGTAGCGGAAACTTTGGCCGGACTTCCATGCGGGTTCAGTCTCAAATAGGCGATAGCCTGGACTAGATGTCTTATGTGATTGACGGTCGTGGCCGACTCCCTCGCTGGGCTTCCACTTGAAGGTTGTCGAGGTGCATGGTTTTAAGAGAACACGATGATAAGTGGCGAGAGCGTGTGTCAAGAAGTACACCCCTGCTCGAATAGCCGCATCCTCGGATATGGACTACTTGGATAACTTATGTTGTTCATAGATAAGCAAATGGATACTCATAAAAATATCAAGACAAGTGTGGGTATCGTGGATGGTACTCTCCCAGGAGAGGGAAGTGAATCCATGGTGGTGTATTGTCATGGAGTTAGTGTAGGGGAACATCGCATGGGAAACAAAAAAATTCCTACGCACACGCAGATCTATCCATGGTGATGAGCATCTACGAGAGGGAGAGTGGATCTACGTACCCTTGTAGATCGCTAAGCGGGAAGCACTAAGAAACGCGGTTGGTGTAGTCGAACATCTTCGCGATCCAAATCGCTGAGCGTCCTGCAATCTCATCACGATCCGTTCTGCGATCTCATCACGATCCATCCCGCGATCTTGATCACGATCCTTCCGATCTAGAGCCAAACGGACGGCACCTCCACGTTCAGCACACGTACAATTCGATGAAGATCTCCACCTTCTTGATCCAGCAAGACGGAGTAGAGAGGTAGAAGATTTCTCCGGTAGCATGACGGCGCTCCGACGATGGTGGTGGAGCTATTCCGGCAGGGCTTTGCCTAAGCACTGCAGAAATCCGATCTAGAGGAGAAACTCTGCACTAGAGGAACGGATAGCACGTGGCTGAAAATCTTGTGCCAAAACCCTAAAATCCTCTAGTATATATAGGAGGAGAGGAGGAGGAGGCTTGACTCCCAAGGAGGCAGCCCTTGGGTTGGCCGAACCAAGAGGGAGGAGTCCTCCTCCTCCACTCCTAGTAGGATTAGGACTCCTTCCTAATTTAGCCGTTTTTTCCTTTTTCCACCTTTTTCCGTTTGGGCTTTTCTTCCTAGCCGCATGGGCCTTGTGTGGGACTTCCACCAGCCCACTAAGGGCTGGTATTCATCCTCCCACAGCCCATGTAGCCTCTTGGGTCGAAATACCCCTCCCGATGGTCTCCCGGTATACTACCGACACTCCCGGTACACTACCGATGAGCCCAAAACTTTTTCGGCGACCAAAATAGGACTTCCTATATATCAATATTTACCTCCCGACCATTCCTGAGCTCCTTGTGTCATCCAGGATCTCATCCAAGACTCCGAACAACCTTCGGTCACCACCATGCATAACTCTATACTACTGAAACGTCATCGAACCTTAAGTGTGCAGACCTTGCGGGTTCGAGAACTATGTAGACATGACCGAGACACCTCTACGGTCAATAACCAATAGCGTGACCTGGATGCCCATATTGGTTCCTACATATTCTACGAAGATCTTTATCGGTCGAACCTCTATGTTAAGGATTCAGTTAATCCCGTATGATGTTCCCTTTGTTCTTCGGTATGTTACTTGCACGAGATTCGATCGTCGGTATCTCCATACCTGGTTCAACCTCGTTACTAGCAAGTCTCTTTACTTATTTCGTAATACAAGATCCCATGACTAACACTTAGTCACATTGCTTGCAAGGCTTATTGTGATGTTGTATTACCGAGTGGGCCCTGAGATACCTCTCCTTCACACGGAGTAACAAATTCCAGTCTTGATCCATGCCAACTCAACATACACCCTCAGAGATACCTGTAGAGCACCTTTATAGTCACCTAGTTACGTTGCGACGTTTGATACACACAAGGCACTCCTCTGGTATCCGTGAGTTGCATGATCTCATGGTCATAGGAACATATACTTGACATGTAGAAAACAGTAGCAATAAACTGACACGATCATATGCTACGTTTCTAGTTTGGGTCTTGCCCATCAAACCATTCTCCTAATGATGTGATCCCGTTTATCAAATGACATCTCATGTCCATGGCTAGGAAACCTTAACCATCTTTGATCAACGAGCTAGTCTATTAGAGGCATACTAGGGACATGGTTTTGTCTATGTATGCACACATGCATCTAAGTCTCCGATCAATACAATTATAGCATGGATAATAAACGATTATCATGAACAAGGAAATATGATAATAAATAATTTATTATTGCCTCTAGGTCATATTTCCAACAGTTAGGGGACTCGTGTGCGATATCTAAAATGTAAACAAAGAGTTAAAACTGTGCAGTGTAGGTTAGCCATGAGTCAAAACTGGCATTAGTGCATAAACTCCACCCCCCTTGTTGATACATGAGCATGAATAGTCTAGGTCCGCTTTAAAGACTTGTTGAGTACATTTGTACTCATGTTTGCTTAATAAATGTTGTAGATGAGACCCAAGACCTATCAGGTGGGTTCTTTCTAGATGTCGACGATGCCGAATAGCTGGTGTCCCAGCTACGACCCTATGCCCTGTGGCGGGCTGTAGATAGTCAGGCCATGTGCCTTTTTACCCTTTCATCTGTCTGTACTCAGACAGTGTATGCTTCCGCTTGGTTTGTATGAACTTGTTTGTACGACTTGAGTGTCGGGTTAGGTGACCCCTATCTGTAAGAACATGGTATGCAAGGCTCGTCTGAGCCCCTTAAATAAAAGTTGTTGTATGGTTATGTTGCGATGCCATGGTTGTATCTATGCATATCAGGCATGTTGTGTGTATGTGTGACGTGCAACGGTATGTATGGGATCCGACACCTAGTCGTGTGCCTTTAGTAGTACTATTTATGGGAAACTGCCTCTTTGTGCTTCCACCGAGCCATGGTAGCTTGCTACTGCTCCAGACACATTGATCGACCGGCATGTATCCTTCTTTGCTGTTATGTCTGTTCCTTGAGGGAAATGTCCTACTGTGTAATGGAGTCACTATAGCCTGCTACGACTCGTCTACGTGTAGTGATGGCATTTATGTCTCACGACGTAATGGAGTCCTTGTAGCTTGCTATGACTCGTCTACACACGCTTGAGGTCGACACCTGCATTGCTAGGTTACGTATGCTTGTTTCCATATGGATGTGTCACTTGGGTTCTATGACTAGTCATGTCGGCCCGGGTTCTCTGTCGCTTGATTGCCAGCGACATGTTCACATACGTGAGCCAAAAGACGCAAACGGTCCTGGCTAAGGTAAGGCTGCTGCCATGGAACTTACCGTGCGTGAGGCCGCAAAGTGATGTGATATGTTACAGTATGGATTCATATGACTTAGGATCCGGGTCCCGACAGCATTGGTATCTGAGCCTGACTGACTGTAGGACTACCAAGCCAAGCTAGTCGAAGTTGAGTCTAGAAACACTATAGAAAAGTAGGGGAATTGATTGTGGAAAGGAAACGTAAGGCTCTTTTTACTCCTCTTCCCAAGTTATTCTATGCTGAGTCTTTCTCATCTTTTCTATGGGGATAAGAACTAGGCTTCTCATCTATTTCTTAGGATGACGAGTTACTAACCATGGACCACTAGCTAGCTTGTTTGCAAGTGAATGTCGGTACTAGAGTATTGTTGGTGTGACAAGCAGATGGAGAAGAGATTTGAGTCTAGAAAGTCGAGTGGTTATGCTTTTCCAATCTTTTGCAGTTGTCTCAAAATCCTTTTTGAGCATTTACAGCCGTTATGCTATCCAATTTCTGCTAGAGTCTCTAATGTCTTTGCATCATTCTCTGTTTCAGATGCCCCTCATCCTTCCCGTCAGGTGGTCCGTCTGACCAGGTGCATCGATGTACCGGGTCACACGGCCATGTTGGTTAGAGTTATGATGGAGGCTAGCTATTGTTGGCACCCAGAGTACACAGTGGAGGAACAGCATCGAGATTTCAACCAGAGTCAGTATCTGTGTACTGTTAAGATATATCCTTCATATCCTGGAGATGCAGAGCCGCTTCACTGGACTTATGGATTAGGTGTCACCATAGATATGGCAGTTCAGGAGGCCGCCTACAACATGCTGACTATCATGAGGTTTCACCATGGTCTGCTTCAGAACACGGAGTTATGTTATGTTCCTGCTTCCATGGGAGGAGAGGATGGTTATCTTAGCATAGCCTAGTGTGATCATTTCCATGAGGATCCCAGGCTGCAGGTGACCGCTCAGATGTTGGAGAACAAGGATCGTGATGCACGTGCCCTTCGCATGGAGCTTTATGCCACCCATTCACGTCTTTGGACAGCCCTGACGCAGTTGGCACCTATCGTGCAGACAGGCTATGGAGATTTGGAGATGTTGACCCCATCGCGGACTCATCTGCCAGCACACGTAGACTGGCCCGATGTTGGAGGCATCACCCCTCTTCGAGGACCGTTGTTGCCGCCAAAAAGGGGACCAAGGCCACATCCGTGTCCTTACGGTTTCCAGGGATCACAGGCTAGAGTGTTTCCAAATCCTCAGGTTCAGCTCCCGGGTCATGGGATAACCTATATGAGGCATTCTACGGTGATGCTTGAGTACATGGATGTTAGTACTAGTATGGTAGTAGTCGTATCGCCACAGTCCTGCGTGTCTTGTGGGATATGACCGAGGTTGAGAGTTGAGTTCCGGAGGTGTAGATAGATAATGTATAGGAAGCTTGCAATGCCTCCGATGAGTTGTGTCATCTCTCTGTAGTTTGTATTTAGCTTGGGCTTGTACTGAACTTTGTCATGGTGTGTATGAATCATGGTGTTCATATGGTAGTTGTTGTTACCATGTTGTTTGGGTGTTTACCCTGCATGCCATGTTACCTAGTACATACCTTATCTCATGTCTTTGAGATGATGTCCTCTATGGCTAAGCTGTGGGTTTGTTCTCCCAGGATGGTGGCAACTAGGAATAACCTCGTGCCTGCCCCCGAGCAGGGCGAGGGAAGCTAGCCAAGGCAAGAGAACCTGCCACATGCGCCTTCTTTGGCAGAAGTGATGCTAGAAGCTGAACGGAACAAAAGGGAGACCAACAGGCTGTTGGAACAAATTGAGCAGAAGACAGCACGTGCTCCCCGCAATGATCACAATGATGGCGTGTCACTCGGTGATTTCGTCAAGCTGTGTCCACCTAAGTATCATCATTCGGTCGACCCACTCGATGCGGATGATTGGATGACCAGCATGTTCCGTAAGATCCGAGATGCCAATGTATCATGAAGCCATGCGTCTCGCAGGTCCCGCACCAACTGGGCAGAATTCAGCGCGGCATTCCGTACCCATCACATCTTGGAAGGGCTGATGGATCGCAAGAGAGAGGAATTTTGTGCTTTCACCCAGGGCAGACTGTTAGTGGATGTCTATAGCCGTGAGTTCGGCAATCTTGCTCGTTATGCTCTGGAGGAAGTTTCAACCGATGCCAAGAAATAGGCTAGGTTCCGCAAGGGACTTAATCCTGAGCTCCGTCGAGATCTGCGCCTGCATGAGTGCACAATCTTCCAGGCTCTCGTCAACAAGGCTATCAATGCCGAGTCTGGACAGACTGACTATGTGGCCACGAGAAAGCACAACCGTGACTTCAGCCCCGCATCTGGCTTGGGCTCCAACAAACACCGGGTGTGGGTGCCCAACGCAGATCTGCCGCCAAGATACACCACGAGGCCATCCTTCCAGGTGCCTCGCCCAGCTCAGCCCAACCCTCCAGTCAGGCCATTTGGAGGTCCGCCTGCCAATGTTGCCCCCCGTGCCACTGTGGTCTGCTACAAATGTGGGGAACCAGGACACTACTCTCGTGATTGTCCTCAGAGCAATACTAAGCCGGCTGGACGTGGGAAGCCGGGAAAAGCTTTCTATGTGAAGCTAGCTCCTGCTCGTGGAAGACTGAACTATGTTTCTGCTAAGGAAGCTAGTGAGGATCCTGATGTTATCCTAGGTACGCTCCTTGTCAATAGTCATCCAGCTTCGGTTCTATTTGATACTGGGGCATCCCATTCTTTCATCTCAGAAAGTTATGCACAGTTGCATAACATGTCTTTTTGTGATATGCCTACTCCTTTAGTAGTTCAGACTCTTGGTTCAAAGTGGCAAACTTCTAGAGTGAGCCATGATAATGAGATTCTGGTGGATAGGCTAGTCTTCCTACCATCTTTGATAGCCCTCAAGTCTTCGGACATCAATATCATCTTAGGCATGGATTGGATGAAAGCCCACTATGCTAAGATTGATACTCATACTAGGAATGTTCAACTTACACATCCATCGGGTGAGATAGTTAATGTCTCTACTCGAACAGCCAAGCGCCAATTCTATTCCCTCAATGCTAGCCCTCTTCCAGAACTAGAAGATATTCCGGTAGTCTGCGACTTTCCGGATGTCTTTCTAGAAGAACTACCAGTAATTCCACCTGTCAGAGATGTTGAGTTTGTGATTGAGCTCATTCCAGGGACTGTCCCAATAGCTAGAAGACCCTATAAGATGGCACCCTTAGAACTAGCCTAACTTAAGATCCAACTCAATGAGGCTTTGAAGAAAGGTTTCATCCATCCTAGTTCTTCTCCTTGGGCTTGTCTCATTCTCTTCGTCAAGAAGAAGGATGGATCGGATTGGATGGTTGTGGGTTATCGGCCAGTGAATCTGGTCACCATAAAGAACAAGTATCTGCTCCCCAGGATCAACGATTTGTATGATCAACTCGCTGGATCCTCTGTCTTTTCCAAAATGGATTTGAGGTTGGGATACCATCAAATCAGAATCAGGAACGGGGACATTCCAAAAATGGCTTTTGTTACTCGTTATGGCCAATACGAGTACACCGTTATGTCCTTCGGTTTAACCAATGCTCCATCCACCTTCTCTCGCTTTATGAATTCAATCTTCATGGAGTATTTAGATAAATTCGTCGTGGTTTACCTCGACGACATACTCATCTACTCAAAGAACGAATAGGAACATGTCGAGCATCTAAGGCTGGTATTGATGAAACTTCGAGAGCACCGTCTGTACGCCAAATTCTCCAAGTGTGAATTTTGGTTGCCAGAAGTGATCTATCTAGTCCACGTGATCTCTGGTAAAGGTATTGCTGTCAATCCCGAGAGAGTTCAGGACGTCCTTGATTGGACTCAACCTGAATCGGTTAAGCAAGTTTGGTGTTTCCTTGGCTTGGCGAGCTATTGTCGCCGCTTTGTCGAGAATTTCTCCAAGGTAGCGAAACCTTTGACTGAACTCCTCAAGAAAGATAAAAGGTTCGAGTGGACTCCACAACGCGAGCACAGTTTTAAGGAGTTGAAAAGACGACTGACCTCTGCTCCCGTTCTGGTGCCACCAGACTTCTCTAAGGACTTTGTTATCTATTGCGACGCCTCGCGACAAGGATTAGGTTGCATTCTCATGCAAGATCGTCATGTGATTGCATACACATCCCGACAGTTGCATCCACATGAGGTAATTATCCAACACATGATCTTGAGCTTGTAGTTGTGGTCCATGCACTGAAAACCTGGCGACATTACCTTCTGGGTAATCGTTGCAAAATTTACACTGATCATCAAAGTCTGAAATATATTTTCACCTAGCTGGATTTGAATCTCAGGAAAAGACGGTGGGTTGAGTTGGTTACAGACTACGACTTAGGGGTAACTTACACCCCGGGGAAAGCCAATGTTATGGCTGATGCACTAAGTCGTAAGTCTTCTTGTAACAACCTGACGTTACAACAAGGTCAACCGCTTCTCCATGAGGAATTTCAGAAGTTAAACCTTCACATTGTTCCTCAAGGATTCCGATCCAACTTGGTGGCGAAACCTACTCTTAAGGATCAAATTATAGCTAGCCAGAAGCGCGATAAGGGTATTTCCCGGATCAAAGAGAACCTCGTTAGCGGTATCGCTAAGGATTTCTCTATTGATGATCAAGGTGTGGTGTTCTTTTAGAACCATTTGGTGGTTCCCAAGAACAAACATCTTCGGCAGCTGATTCTTAAGGAGGCTCATGATTCTCCTCTCATAATTCATCCGGGTAGTACCAAGATGTATCAGGACCTACGCCAGAGGTTCTGGTGGACTAGGATGAATAGAGAAATTGCCCAGTTCGTTGCTAATTGCGACGTTTGTTGTTGCGTGAAAGCAGAACATCAAAGGCATGTTGGCACCCTTCAACCTTTAGCTATTCCCGAATGGAAATGGGATAAGGTCGGTATGGATTTCATTACCGGATTTCCCAGGACTAAGAGAGGGAATAATGCTATCTTTCTGGTTATCGACCGCCTTTCCAAAGTGGCTCATTTCCTTCCTGTTCGGGAGAGTATAATTGCTAGCCAGCTAGCGGAGTTATATGTTTCTCGAATAGTTTCTCTTCATGGTGTTCCTTTGGAGATTAACTCAGACCGTGGAAGTATCTTTACTTCCCGATTCTGGGAAAGTTTCCAAACCGCTATGGGGACTCATCTATCCTTTAGCACTGCTTTCCACCCGCAATCAAGTGGTCAAGTTGAGCGAGTCAATCAAATTCTCGAAGACATGCTCCGAGCTTGTGTTATATCCTTCGGTATGAATTGGGAGAAATGTCTTCCATTTTCCCAATTTGCATATAATAATAGTTATCAATCAAGCTTGGCCAAAGCCCCTTTTGAAGTTCTCTATGGACGAAGGTGTCGAACACCTCTTAACTGGTCAGAAACCGGAGAGAGGCAACTCTTTGGCCCGGATATGATCCAGGATGTAGAGGAGCAAGTTCGCATTATTCATGAAAAGTTGAACATAGCCCAATCTCGTCAAAAGAGCCAATATGATCGCCATCATAAGGCTGTGACCTATGAAGTTGACGAGAAGGCTTACCTTCGGGTTACGCCTCTGAAGGGTACCCATCGATTCGGTATCAAGGGCAAGTTGGCTCCTCGTTACATTGGACCTTTTCGCATTCTTGCTAAACGAGGAGAGGTTGCCTACCAATAGGAACTTCCGCCGCATCTTTCCAAGGTTCATGATGTCTTCCACATCTCGCAACTCAGGTGTTGCTTCTCGGACCCTGTCCGTGAGGTAGACCACGAAGCGCTTGATCCCAAGATAACCTTACATATCGAGAATACCCTATTCGTATGCTTGATCAAGCTGAATCTACCACTCGGCGACGGAACATCAAGTTTCTCAAGGTTCAGTGGCCACACCATTCTGAAAAGGAGACCACATGGGAAAGAGAAGATCGCCTTCGACTAGAGTACCCCGTGCTCTTCCCGACAACCTCGAAATCTCGGGACGAGATTCTTTTGAGTGGGGGTGAGTTGTCACATCCCTAGCTAGATGTCATAGGATAGCATGTGTGTGCATCATGTTACAATTTTGCATCAACATGAAATGGGGACTAAAAGAAACCCCAAGTTCACATTTGAATCAAATTAATTCAAAGTTATGAAAACTCAACAAATTCAAAATGCCCTTACAAAATGTTCCCTATGTCTGATAAATATGGACATGATTATAACAGGGGCCATTTTAAATATTTGAACAATTATAGCCATTTAAAGATAAATAATAAAGCCTCTGAAAATGCCAAATAAAGCATTATCATTATTTTATATTTCAAAATATCCTAAAACTTTTTGTAGGATTTTGAAATATTCAAACTTAATCTTATAAAATATTTGGGGATATTTTATAATAGCATTTGGCCCAAACATAAATTAAAAAAATATCAAAAATTAATATAAAGAAGAAAATAAAATAGAAAGCAAAGGGAGGATGAACCTGGGCCGGCCCAGCTGGCCCAGCTCCATCGTCGTCCTCCTAACGGCCAGGAGGACGCGCGCACGCCGAAGCTGCCACGCACCTCTCTGCATGCCTGCGTCCCCCCTGTCGCGCTGGCGAGACGATGAGGACGACGTTGTGTCCCCATCCCTCTCTTCCGTTAGCTTGCCGTTGTAGTTCTAGACGCTCCCCTCACTTTTGGGCCCTCCAATCACTCCGCCTCATCGCCTTCTCCCTTCTCGCCGAGCCGCACATCGCGAGGAGCCCCGAAGCATCGTCCCCGAGCTCGTCTTCCTCCTCGGACCCGATCATCGCCGTTGTTGAATCGTCATCTCCAAGCCCTCCCCGAGCAAGCTTTCGACGGCTTCGACCCCGCAGTGAGCTTCCGGCTCTTTCCCCTCTCTTCCTCGGCCTTTTCCCCCTCTGTAGGCCCCGATTGCGTCAGCTCCCGAATGACCCGTCGCACGAGCTCATCGCCGGCGATGCTCCGGTGACCAGTTGGTCCATTAGAGACCACCATAGAACTCATGAGGCTGCGTAGTGCTTGTAGGTGCCAAGTTCCGACCGTGTCGCGCCCTGGTTCGACAAGCCCGTGCTCGTCCGAGCTCCGGCAGCCGCCGTGCTCATCGTCGGTGCCGATTCCGGCCATGCCAACCCCTGGGAAGTGTCGGGCTCGATGCGTGCAAGCAAGCAGAGTAGTTTGTTGCCCTCCATTGTCCGTTTGGTCGCTGGAGGAGGAATCCCGACCCCCTTCGCCGTCCCTGACGTCGCCGACGGCTCAACGCCGACGAGTCAACCGGCGCTGACCATGGGGTTTGACCCCCAGGTCAACTAGCAAGTGGGCCCGACCGTTCAATTATAATTAGAATAAGAGAGAAATTAATTAATAAAATTAATTAACTAATTAGTCGTTGACCAGTGGGCCCAATGTTGATTAAGTAATTCGGATTAGTTTTAATTCTCTAGTTAAGTGATTGAGTCACTCACATGAAGGCCCCACCCTGTCAGGTTTGACCTGGCCTGGTCAGCTGACCTATTGATGCCATGATGACGTCAGGCTGATGCAATAAAAGGAATTTCTAGTTTTTAAATAATTCCAGAAAAATTTAAAACTTCAAAAATTCATATAAATTAATTTGTAACTCAAATGAAAATAATTTATATATAAAAATTTATCAGAAAAATCCAATGAATCTAATGGTGCTATTATCATGCTTGTTAGAGCAACCTATGTAGAAGAACGTTGACATTTGCTAATAGGTTAAATATGGAATTTCAAATGAAGAACGATTTTGAACCTATATTCAAACTCACTTCAAATTAACTTGGACAATAGTTGCGTTAGCTCATCCATACATGCTGCCATGTCATGATCATGCATCAGATTGTTGCACTTGCGTGTATTGATTGCTATTTATCTGAATTACGGTAGGCCCTGCTTCTGAGGATACCCCCGAGTATTCCAACGAAGGAGAGAACCTTCCCGCTACCAAGCAAGGCAAGCAACCCCCCTTGATCATTCCGATAACATCCCACTCTCTCGCTCCTGCTCTTGTTTATTGCATTAGGAAAACCGTTCACATGCCTGTCATACACGGTAGATGAACCTATTCTTCTGCATGACCTGACATTGTCATAGTAAATAGCTAAACCTTGCAACCTAGCATACCTGGTAGATGCTTGTGCCATGATGTGCTTAGCTTACTTTGCCTGCTATGCTTAGAGTTGTATCAGGTCTGTTTCATCTGGGTGATGAACTGGAGTGAAACCATGTTGTTTCTATGTGATAAGCTTATGATGAACTTGATTTGGTAAAGTTAGTGATGAGAGGCTATGTAGGAGTACATAGCGGGTTATCTCATTGGGACCATTCTTAGGAACTGAGTTTCGTATTTGTGATCCAACACTAGATACTACCACATGCTGGGCCCTGAAATATGACCCCGCTCGACTTATCAGTCGCTTAGTCCTTAGTCCAGGAGTTGCAAGTAGTTTCTGGTGTTTATAGCATGCTGGAGGCTGTGCGTAGCGCTGACCCTAGGGGTGGGCTACGACGCGGTAGGCAGTGGCACGGTGTACCAAGGGTCACCCGAATGGTGGGCTTAGGAACCCTGCGCACATCGTTTGGGGCCGTAGCGGAGACTTTGGCTCAACTTTTGTGCGGGTTCATTCTCAAATAGGTGATAGCCTGGACTAGAGGTCTTATGTGATTGACGGTCGTGGCCGACTCCCTTGTTGGGCTTCCGCTTGAAGGTTGCTGAGGTGCAAGGTTTTAAGAGCACACGGCGATAAGTGGCGAGAGCGTGTGTGAAGAAGTACACCCCTGCAGGGTATGAAACTATTCGAATAGCCACATCCTCGAATATGGACTACTTGGATAGCTTATGTTGTTCATAGATAATCAAATGGATACTCATAAAAATATCAAGACAAGTGTGGGTATCATGGATGGCACTCTCCCAGGAGAGGGAAGTGAATCCATGGTGGTGTATTTTCATGGAGTTAGGGGACTCATGTGCGATATCTAAAATGTAAACAAAGAGTTAAAACTGTGTAGTGTAGGTTAGCCATGAGTCAAAGCTAGCATTGCTGCATAAACTCCACCCCCCCCCTTGTTGATACATGAGCATGAATAGTCTAGGTCAGCTTTAAAGACTTGCTGAGTATGTTTGTACTCATGTTTGCTTAATAAATGTTGCAGATGAGACCCAGGACCCATCAGGTGGGTTCTTTCTAGATGTCGACGATGCTAAATAGTTGGTGTCCCAGCTACGACCCTATGCCCTGCGGCGGGCTGTAGCTAGTTAGGCCATGTGCCTTTTTACCCTTTCATATGTCTGTACTCAGACAACGTATGCTTCCGCTTGGTTTGTATGAAGTTGTTTGTACGACTTGAGTGTCGGGTCAGGTGACCCCTATTTGTAAGAACAGGTTATGCAAGGCTCGTCTAAGCCCCTTAAATAAAAGTTGTTGTATGGTTATGTTGTGATGCCATGGTTGTATCTATACATATCTGGCATGTCGTGCGTACGTGTGACGTGCAACGGTATGTATGGGATCCGACACCTAGTCGTGTGCCTTTAGTAGCACTCTTTACGAGAAACTGCCTCTTTGTGCTTCCACCGAGCCATGGTAGCTTGCTAATGCTCCGGACACATTGATCAACCGGCATGTATCCTTCTTTGCTGCTGTGTATGTTCCTTCGGGGAAATGTCTAGCTGTGTAATGGAGTCACTGTAGCCTGCTATGACTCGTCTACATGAAGTGATGGCATTTATGTCTCACGGCGTAATGGAGTCCTTGTAGCTTGCTATGACTCGTCTACACACGCTTGAGGTCGACACCTGCAATGTTGGGTTACGTATGCCTGTTTCCGTACGGATGTGCCACTTGGGTTCTATGACTAGTCATGTCGGCCCGGGTTCTCTGTCGTTTGATTGCCAGCGACATGTTCACATACGTGAGCCAAGAGACGCAAACGGTCCTAGCTAAGGTAAGGCTGCAGGCGTGGAGCTTACCGTGCGTGAGGCTGCAAATTGATGTGATATGTTACAGTCTGGATTCATATGACTTAGGATCGGGGTCCCGAGATGTGCCTAGGAAGGTCTACTGCATACTCACAAATACTCTATGTCCTCAGAAGGGCCACAATTCTGAAGAAGAAGAAGTGGAGGGAATCATGAAAATATGCTCTTCAATATCATTCATGGGATTCCCATAGACTTACATGATTTGTTCATGAGGACATTGCCCAATGCTGGTTTAGCTCCATTTGAACAGAAGCCTTATGCGCCTTGGATCATGAAATTCATCTGGGCAAAGTCCTCAGTTCCCTTCAAGGCTGATTTCCAGAACCACTTCAGCTTCCTGCTTCCAATCAAAGTCATCAAGAGCACAATTGACTCAGTGGAAGGAAAAGGCAAGGCTGTCATTGATGAAGGCACTCGTCCATTGGATGGACAGTTTTGCAAAGCTGCTTCCTTCTCCACCAATGATGACACTACAACTCAGGACTCTGAAGCAAAGGCCTCAGCTCACAAACCTCAAGAGTCTGTCGTCGTGTGATGACTGGTCGTGAGCTGCTAATTAGTCTTCATCAGAAGGTTGATCGCAATCACAAGTGGGTGAAGCGTCAACTTGGTTACATTGTGCAAAACATGACTGTGATGCATAACACTATGAAGAGGAATCACTACTATGCGCATGAAAACCTCAACCGCACTTGGGCCATATTGTCTCACCTCAAGTCTTCTGAAGAACTGAATGAGCTGGATCTTGAAGAACAACCTGACTGGGCTCATCGACCACAGAAGAAATTCAAAAAAGTCCAAGTTCCTCTGATGGTCAAAAGTTCATATTCTTCATCTCAAGAGCGTGATGAGGATGAAGACATTGATGACATTGTGGCAGGCCCTGCATCGACAAATGACCCCGACAACGCTGGCGCTCCTTCCTCACCAACACAATGAAATTCTTCAAAGGGGCGTTAGTCCTCATTATTTCGTCCCTTTTGGTCTTCGATGAAAAAGGGGGAGAAAATTTGAGTTAGTCTTCAAGCGGGTGTCTATATATGGGCTATTTTTGTTTAAGTTACAACTCTCGCTCTTCTGAAGCTTTTGTTGATTGAGTTGTAAACTTAAGTCCGATAGTGGTCTGGCACTTTTGAACTATTTCCTCGCATGTTTATTTCCTCAAGTACCTTAATGCATACAAGCTGAATTTCGTCAGACACCATTTTCCTCACGCATTTCAAATTCTTCATATCATATGTTCAAATGCGTGTATGAATTGCAAGATATAGGGGGAGTTCTCCATATTTTAACCTGCCATGTGCATTTGCAGTCCAAAGCAAATTCCTCAAATATGCACATCTTCAGGGGGAGTTCTTCTATATCTTGCAATCAAATTCCTCAAACTCAGTACTTTCACTTCATATGTTTATCCCCGTTGAAAACTTAACCTATTTGTCATCAATCACCAAAAAGGGGGAGATTGTTAGTGCATCTAGTGCCCCTTAGTGATTTTGGTGTATTGAAGACTTATAGGTTAAGGCACTAATGTGTTTGTGAGTGTACACAGTCTCTATAAGTTGATGAGGAGTTTGATATATCCGGAGATTATCGACCCCTAAAAACGTATGTCTTCAACTGAAGACTTTCCTGGAGACTTTGTGAAGACTTTGGTGAAGACTTTGTGAAGACATTGAAAATGAAGAAGTTGGTGTGACCATGAAGATATGAACGAGGAATATGAAATTTGAAGACTTTTGTTTTCATATTATCATTTCCTTATATGATTCATAGGAAACACCGTATTGTTGAAGGGGGCTGGGGTAATACTAAGGAAAATTTCTAATTGATGCTCAACTCCAAAATCCTCAACCTATACACTCCTTCGAGTGAAGCCTTTGGAAATCTCTTACGGTTGAGACAAGTTCTTCAGTGATAGAGACGAAGTTCTTCTGGTCTCTGAGGAAATTGATCTGACTGAGGAGTTAGGATTTCGCCAGTGCGAATTGCCTACAAGTGAGGAACATGATAAGCGTGAGGACTTTCATAGTTCGAAATTCTGACCGTTGTTGTGCTTAGCACCAGCTGTCCCCAATCATTCTTATCCACATAACGGTCATATCATCGGGAGCATTTATGTCTTATCATGTCAGGTTGCACCCAGGCTATAAATAGCCACCCCCACAACCACTAGTTGGTTGGCTGTTCCGAGAGAGAACTGACACTTCTCATTTGAGAGCAACCCATCCTCCGAGGACTCTAAGACAAAATCATCAGTGCGGAAAAACCCACAACCAAACCACCAAACCCATAGTGATTGAGCATCACTGAAGAAATTCCTGTGTGGATCCGACGCTTGTTACCTTTGAGGACCATGCATCCTCCATATGGTTAGGCATCATGGTCTACTGCTCCTGCAGTCTATTAGGGATCACGAAGTGACCTTGGTCTAGAGCATCCAGCAGTAAATTGTGGATTGCCGGGTGACCAGTTTGTGAGGGTTTTGGAAGTCTACCGTGAAGACTTACCACAAGTGTTGGGCGAGGACTATGTGACCTTAGCTCAAGGAGAATACGGTAAGGACTGTGTGTCCTAGGACCGTGTGTCCTCTGGTTTAAATACCAGGCAGGTCCAAACCTGACGTCCGACTGTCATCGCAATTGGAACTAGTTCATCAAACCATTGTCTTCATCGAGCTATCTAGTTCTATTTCCTCAACCCCTCTATTCCTCATATCCACAAATTCCTCACCTCAAATTCTTCAAGTTACCTTGTTCATCACTGCTTATCCTGTATACTGCTACTTACTATTTGTGCATGTTTCATTTCATCATGAAGACTATGTTGTTACTATGTTCCTCATGCACTTGAGTACTTATTCCACTGCTAGTTATTCATCACATTTCAAATTCCTCAAAGTTGAAATTCCTCAAGTGATGAATTTGTAAAAATCGCCTATTCACCCCCCCTCTAGTCGATATAACGCACTTTCAGATATACCTTCTGATCGAAATCTTTACCATTTTCATCAGTGCAGAGTTGGCCTTTTGAAGGCATTGGAGTTTTGATGCCTTTGCAATCTTGCATGTCGAATTTCCTCAGAACATCCTTGAGGTATTTCTCTTGAGGTATGAAGATTCCATTGTCTTGCTGACGAATTTGAAGACCTAAGAAGAATTTGAACTCTCCCATCATAGGTATTTGATATTCTTCACTCATCATATAGGCAAATTCATCACTGTAATGTTTGTCAGTAGAGCCAAAGATAATATCGTCTACGTATATTTGGCATATGAATAGTTCATTGTCATAGGATTTTGTGAAAAGAGTTGGCTCGAATGAACCGGGTTTCAAGCCTTTCTTCATGAGGAACTCCTTCAGAGTGTTGTACCACGCCCGAGGGGCCTGCTTGAGGCCATAGAGGGCCTTGTTGAGTCTGAAGACTTTGCCAAGATGCTTAGGGTCTTCAAAGCCTGGGGGTTGAGCAACATATACTTCTTCCTCAAGCTTACCATTGAGGAATGCACTTTTCACATCCATCTGATATAAGATGATATCATGATGGTTAGCATAAGCAAGCAGTATGTGAATAGCTTCATGTCTACCGACAGGTGCAAAAGTTTCATCAAAGTCAATTCCTTCAACCTGTGTGTAGCCTTGTGCTACAAGACGAGCCTTATTCCTTACCACAAGGCCATTTTCATCTTGCTTGTTTAGGTAGATCCACTTGGTACCTATGATGTTATGCTTGCGAGGATCTAGCCGCTTGACAAGTTCCCGCATGTTGTTGAGCTTGAATTGATACAATTCCTCTTCCATAGCTTAAATCCACTCAGCCTCCTTGAATGCTTCATCAACTTTGGTGGGCTCTATGATAGAGACAAAAGCAAAGTGCCCACAAAAGTTAGTCAAATGTGAAGCTCTTGAGCAAGTGAGGGGACCTGGTGCATTGATGTCATCAATGATTTTGTCAATCTACACTTCATTTGCAACTCTTGGTTGAGCAGGTTGACGCGGATTAGGATTTTCTTCAGCACCATTTTCTTCAGGTATATCAGCTTGAATGTCTTCATTCGTTGGAATGACTTCCTGAGTGGGTATGATGTCTTCAGTAGCCTTCAGCTTAATGGATTCCTCGGGAGATTGTTCATCTAGCACAGAAGGTAGGTGCTCTCTTTGCGAGCCGTCAGTTTCATCGAACCGCACATCTACAGTTACAACAACCTTGTGGTGGTAGGTGTTGAAGACTCTGTAGGTGTGCGAGTCCTTTCCGTAACCAAGCATAAAACCTTCATGTGCTTTCGATGCAAATTTAGAACCATCATGAGGATCTCTAATCCAGCATTTTGCACCGAAGACTTTGAGATAACTTACATTGGGTTTCTTGCCAGTCATAAGTTCATACGAAGTCTTCTTGAAGAATTTATGAAGATATACCATGTTGATGATGTGGCATGCAATATCAATTGCCTCAGGCCAGAAGCGACGAGGAGTCTTGTATTCATCAAGCATGGTGCAAGCCATCTCAACAAGAGTCTTGTTCTTGCGCTCCACGACGCCGTTCTGCTGAGGAGTATAAGGGGCGGATAACTCATGAGTAATACCAACTTCATCAAGATATTCATCAAGATTGGTGTTCTTGAACTCAGTCCCATTATCACTCCTGATATGCTTGATCTTGATGTTGAAGTTCGTGGAGGCCCTTGAAGCAAATCGTCTGAAGACATCCTGCACTTCAGAATTGTACAGAATAATATGCACCCAAGTGTAACGATAGTAATCATCAACAATGACAAAGCCATACAAACTTGAAGAATTTGTTAGTGTGGAGTAATGAGTGGGGCCAAAGAGATCCATGTGAAGCAATTCAAAGGGTCGAGTCATGGTCATGATTGTCTTTGAGGTATGCTTGTATCTGGTCATCTTTCTAGACTCACATGCACCACAAAGGTGGTACTTGAGGAATTTGACACCTTCAATGCCAATGACGTGCTTTTTCTTCACGAGTGTGTGCAAGTTTCTCATGTTAGCATGTCCAAGTCGTCGATTCCACAGCCAGCCTTCTGAGGACTTTGCAAGTAGGCATGTGGCAGGCTGAGGACCTGTAGAGAAATCAACAATATACAAGTCTCCTCTCCTAAAGCCTTCAAAGACTTTGGAATTGTTAGATTCCATGATGACAACACAACGATATTTTCCAAATACGACAATCATATCAAGATCACAAAGCATTGAGATAGACATAAGGTTGAATCCGAGGGATTTGACAAGCATCCTTATCCATGGTTTGGTCCTTTGAGATTGCAACCTTACCTAGACCCAAAACCTTGCTTTTTCCTTTGTCTGCATAGGTGATATGCTTCAGATGAGATGGAGCAAGTGGCAAATTCATCAGAAGATTCTTGTCACCAGTCGTGTGATTTGTGCATCCACTATCGAAGACCCACTCAGTAGCTTTTGGAGGTTCATCCTGCAGATGAATTAGTACAACTTATGAACTCATATGCTTCAGAGTGAAGAATATGACATCAATTTCATCAGACAGAATTTCATCACACAAGATAGTAAGCAAGTAGTGTGAGTACATGAGAAATGAGGAATTCATTTCTACATGGTTAGCTTGCATCCTTTCAAGCATTTCCTCAGGTCTCCAGCAAATTCATCATACATTCAAGTTCATCTGGAGACCTGACCCTGCATAAGAAATTACTTCAATTTCTTCACCACCCACATCTGGAGGGGCGACAAAGAGTTCATCATTCTGCGAGCACCATATGAGAAGGGAGGCATTGAAGCAAGTGCGCTTCATTTCACAGGGCAAGGGTTAGAGTACTCATATGAATAAGCAGAGAAATTCTTTGAGGACTCATGAACATAATGATTTGAAGAATAATGCACATATTTGGAACTCTTAGATTTTCATTTGCATTAGCACGAGCATGATGTTTTTGACCATTTGAGGAATTTGGTCCATGTGAAGACTTTGGTCCATATGAGGAATTTGTTCTGGGGTTCCTATTCTTCGTGAGTGGTGTCATGAGGACATTCACTTGAAGATTTTGTAGGTAGCTCTTGGGAACCCAGATTTTCTTCATAGGAGAACCGTTCCTACAGATAGTTCCAACAAATCTAGCGAATACTTCACCTTTCTGATTTTTGAAGAATCTGTGGTTGGAGTCAAGTGAATCATCAGAGGAATATGAAGTTTTACAAGTAAAGCCAGACAAAGTGGATGGATCTATAGGAGGTCCTTTTGCAGCAATCCGTGAGGTCTTGGGGTACTGCTCAGGTGTCCAGTAGGATCCATCAGCGTTGAGTTTCCTCACAAAGGCAATACCCTCTTTCCTAGGGTTCCTGTTAAGAATCTGCTTTTTGAGGACATCGCAAAGGGTTTGATGCCCTTTGAAACTTTTGTACATGCCTGTCACATACAATTCCTTCAACCCTGCATTTTCGTCAATGATACTTGTGGTATCCTCAGATGAGGAATTTGAGACCACTGGAATAGTTGAAGAATTTGCAGCAATAGAAGCATTTGAACATTCAGGTGAAGAATTAGCAATTTCACGTTCGATGCATTTCAAACAAGGTGGAACAAATTCTTCATGAGCGGTACTGACCTGCTGAGCCAGTAAGGAATCATTTTCCCTTTGGAGATCCTCATGTGACACCCTTAGTTTCTCAAGATCTTGCTTTGTTTGAAGAAATTCATAAGAAAGCTTCTCATGGTCGGCTAAGAGAGCATTATGATGACTCTGAAGGTTATCATACTTTTTCTGAAGACTTTTGAGATCGTCAGACAGAGTTTGAGTCCGATCCACTTCCTCATTCAAAAGGTCATCGCTTTTGTCTAGCATTTTCTGAAGCTTTTCAAGTGCACCTTGTTGCTTAGTGGAAATATTAGCAAGTTTGGCATAGCTAGGTTATCACATATTAATCAGCTTCACAATCACTTGATTCCTGGGTTTTGAGGATTTTCTTGAGTTCGGTGAACATGGGGTATTGACGAGTGCGATAGCCTTCATTGATGTCCATGATCCTATCTCAGATGAGCTTGGCATTTTGAAGATGACAGATGGCCTTGAACATGACGCTTGGTAGGCTTGAGAAGATGATGTTCCTTGCCTAAGCATCAAGTTGAGTGTACTTACGAATTTCCTCAGCATTTGCCATCTTGCAAAGTTCAGTCGGTCCAAGTTTTGTAACAATCCATAGCTCATTGTTCATAGACATTAGATGCTTCTTCATCATAATCTTCCACCTAGGATATTCAATGTCATCAAGATTGGGACATTCTGTGACTGACTTGACGCCTTTTTCCATGAAACAGTAAGTAGGAGCATAGTCATCATTGACTCCATCAGAGCGATTGGAGTAGTCATTTTGTTCATCATTGAAGTTGGACTTGTTGACGAAGGCAGTAGCAAGAGCAAGGCAAGCGACACCAGATTCAGATTCTACCTCAGATGCTTCCTCTTCTTCATATTCTTCAGATTCTTCTTCTGTGTGCATTTCCTTGCCAATGAAAGCCTGAGCCTTTATGGAAACATTCTTCTTGTGCATTGCGGACTATGAAGATGAGGACTTTGAATATTTCTTCTTTTTCTTTGAGTCATCAGAACTGTCATCCTTGTAATTCTTCTTCTTCTTCTTTGATTCTTTTTGCCATAGAGGATAGTCAGAGATGAAGTGACCAGATTTCTTGGATTTGTGACAAGTTCTTTTCTTGTAGTCATCTGAGGAATCTGATTTCCTCAAACCTCTTTTTGATGACTTTCCAAATCCACCTCTCCTTGAGAACTTCTGGAATTTCCTCACGAGCATTGCTAACTCCTGACTTAGTTCTTCAGGATCACCAAGGCAACTACCAGAATCTTCGCCTTTGGATGAGGAAATCGCTTTTGCCTTCGGAGCACGAGATCTTCCATAGCTTGGCCCGTAGAGGTCTCTCTTCTCAGCTTGTTGGAATTCATGAGTATTGAGTCTCTCAAGAATATAAGCAAGGATCAAGTGACTTGTAGTCTCCATGTTCTTGAATCATTAAAGCCAAAGTATCGAATGAGGAATCAAGAGATCTTAGCAGTTTCTTCACCACTTCATGGTCAGTGATATCAGTGGCACCCGGTGCTTGAAGCTCATTGGAGATATCAGCAAGACGATCAATAGTTTGCTGAACATTTTCATTGTCAAGTCTCTTGAAGCGGTTGAAGAGATTGCGAAGAACATCAACACGAGAGTCACGTTGAGTGGAAACACCTTCGTTGACTTTGCATAGCCTATCCCAGATAAGCTTAGCAGTCTCCAAATCACTCACTCTGCCATACTGACCTTTGCTCAGATGGCCACAGATGATATTGTTTGCTTGAGAATCGAGTTGCTTGAATCTCTTCGTATCAGCAGCAGTAACAGTCGGAGAAATGCAGGGAACACCACTTTCCACAACATACCAGAGATCATTGTCAATTGTCTCAAGATGCATGCGCATCTTGTTCTTCTAGTTGGGATAGTCTGTCCCATCGAAGGTAGGACATCCTGTAGAAACCTTGATCATACCTACAGTCGACATAAATAGAACTCCAGGTGGTTAAACCAAAATCAAACAGAACAAGGGAGTACCTTGCTCTGATACCAATTGAAAGTGTGTTATATCGACTAGTGGGGGTGAATAGGCAATTTTTACAAATTCATCACGTGAGGAATTTCAACTTGAGGAATTTGAAATGTGATGAATAACTAGCAGCGGAATAAGTACTCAAGTGCATGAGGAACACAGTGCAGCATAATCATCATGATGGAATAAAACATGCACAGATTACAAGTAGCGTGATACAGGATAAGCAGGTGAGGAACAAGGTAACTTGAAGAATTTGAGGTGAGGAAATTGTGAAAGTCTTCACTCAAATTCTTCAAACAATAACTATCAATTTCATCAACAAGTATACGAGGAATAGAGGGGTTTAGGAAATAGAACTAGGTAGCTCGATGAAGACAATGGTTTGATGACCCAGTTCCAACTGTTGTGATAGTCGTAAGTCTAGTTTGGAACGGCCTGGTATCTAAACCAGAGGACACACAGTCCTAGGACACACAGTCCTTACCGTATTCTCCTTGATCTAAGGTCACAAAGTCCCCGCCCAACACTCGTGGTAAGTCTTCAGGGTAGACTTCCAAAAGCCTCACAAACTGGTCACCCGGTAATCCACAATTGACTGTTGGATGCTCTAGACCAAGGTCACTCCATGGTCCCTAATTGACTGCAGGATGCACTAGACCATGACGCCTAACCGTCTGGAGGATACACAATCCTCAAAGGTAACAAGCGTTGGTTCCACACAAGAATTTCTTCAGTGATGCTCAATCACTTTGGGTTTGATGGTTTAGATTTGGGTTTTTCCTCACTGATGATTTTCTCTCAAAATCCTCAGAGGATGGGTTGCTCTCAAATGACAAGTGTTAGTTCTCTCTCGGAGCAGCTATTCAACTAGTGGTTGTGGGGGTGGCTATTTACAGCCAGGGTGCAACTTGACATGATAAGACATAAATGCCCCCAATGATATGACCGTTATGTCGATGTGATGATTGGGGATAGCTGGCGCTAAGCACAGCAATGGTCAGAATTTCAAACCATGAAAGCCCTCAGGCTTATCATGTTCCTCACTAGTAGGCAATTCGCACTGGCGAAATCCTAACTCCTCAGTCAGATCAATTTCATCAGATACCAAAAGAACATCATCTCTGTCACTGAAGAACTTGACTGAACTGCAAGAGATTTCCAAAGGCTTCACTCGAAGGATTGGATAGGTTGAGGCTTTTGGAGTTGAGCATCAGTTGGAAATTTTCCTTGGTATTACCTCGGCCCCCTTTAATAGTATGGTGTTTCCTATGACTCAAATAAAGGAAATGAAACTAGGAAAAGAAAAGTCTTCACGCTTCATAGTCCTCGTTCATATCTTCAAGGTCAGACCAACTTCTTCATTTTCAAAGTCTTCAAGGAATACCAAAGTCTTCAGTTGAAGACATACATTTTTAGGGGTCGATAATCTCCGAATACATCAAACTCCTCATCGACCTATAGAGCATGTGTACACTCACAAACACATTAGTTCCTTAACCTATAAGTCTTCAATACACCAAAATCACTAAGGTGCACTAGATTCACTTACAATGATGTACTTCCTCTTCTTCATCATCTTGTCGTGTACCACTTGTGGATGCCTCCATGTCGTGCTGATGTTCACCTTGACGAGAAGTGGGGGCTTCCACTTGAGTTCATGAAGTACTCTCCTTCACCTCCATGGGACGAATCTTGTTGATGGGTAGATCTAGTATAGCTTCCAAAGGATCCTTATCACCTACATCATTTGGCAATGGTTCGACTTGCGAACCATTAGATTCATCACACTTCACATATACCGTCTCTTCAACTTTTTGAGTGAAGTTGTTGTAGACACGGTAAGTGTGAGAGTTCGATCCGTAACCGAGTAGGAATCCTTCATGACATGTTGAGCGGTGAGTAGCTCATATGCCGTTTTACCGAGCCAAATACCCGAAAGTATCCGACTTGGGGTTTGTTACCGGTGAGTAGCTCATATGCCGTTTTACCGAGAAGCTTGTGCAAGTAAAGTCGGTTTGTGGCATGACATGTTGTTTCAACGGCTTCTGCCCAAAAGTGTCTTGGCGTCTTGTATTCGTCAAGCATCATTCTTTCCATCTCAATATGTGTCTGGTTCTTCCTCTCAACAACTCCATTTTGTTGAGGTGTGTACGTAACCGAGAACTCATGTGAGACACCTTCTTTGTCAAGAAAGGTATCCACATGGGTGTTCTTGAACTCCGATCCCCTATCGCTTCGAACCTTCTTGATCTTCACCTCAAACTGATTTTGCGCTTTGAGAACAAAGTTCTTGAAGATATTTTGAACCTGCGACTTATCATAAAGATCTGGAAAAATCATAAACTATAACTAAACCATAGGAATTTCCACCGAGACTCTTGTAAGCATTGGGACCAAAAAGATCCATGTGAAGTAACTCAAGTGGTCTCCTAGTAGTCATGATATTCTTAACGGGATGACTTCCACCTACTTGCTTTCCAGTTTGACAAGCACTACAAAGTCTATCTTTGTCAAAGATAACATCTTTAACTCCAAGTATATGATCACCTTTGATTAGCTTATCTAGATTACGCATGCCTACATGTCCAAGTATTCTATGCCAAATCCAACCTTTAGAAGATTTTGCAATTAAATAAGTGTGAGGCTTGGATCTTTTAGTGGAATCTACAATGTATAGATCGCCTCTATGGAAACAGGTAAAGACCATTTTATGATTATCTTGGCGAAACACTTGGCAATCTACTTTCGTAAAAATAAAACATTGAAACCGAAGTTGGCAAGTCTAGAAACAGAAAGAAGATTCTAGCCAAGGGGTTCAACAAGCATGACATTTTGAATAGAGCTATCATGAGATATGGCCACCTTACCAAGGCCAAGTACCTTAACCTTAGAGTTGTCTCCAAAGGTCACGTATTGGCGAGGACCTTGATTAGGCGTGATCTCTTGGAACATGTCTCTATCACAAGTCACATGATCCATACATCCACTATCAAGAATTCACTCTTTTCCTCCGGACATGTAGTCTCTAAAGTTTGCCATAACACTCAGATTCATCATGATCTTCTCATACTCGATGTCGAACGGCTCATCTTCTTCTTAGTAGCCATGTTCCACATTGTCATCGTCAAGTGGGAAATCCTCATCATAAAGAACAAGGGATTCATTAGAATAGTGATCATGACAATGTTCAAGTTTATGAATGTGAATGGCTTCAAAGATAATGTTGTTGATAGTGGTCACATCTCCTTTAGCACGCATAAGATCACGGAGCTCAAATAGGCATTTATCAAAGTTTGGATCACTAGGCTTCATTTTGTGAAAAGCAACAGTTTTATGAAGAATTTCATCAAGATTTCCTAAGGAAAGATTTGGATATCATATCTCCAAATCAGTCCATAAGGTATACGCACATGCAAAGTTCTTCATTTGAGAAAGCATGAATCTTGGTAAACCTCTAACAATAAGATTGACAGCTCTTAGATTACCAAGCATGTTAATTTCCTCTTCGTGTGTGGGATGCAATTCATCAATGGGGAGTACATAGGGTGTTTCAATGTATTTAGTCAAATGGAATCTATCTAATAGATCAATATGGCATTGTTCTGTTAACTATAGTACTCTCCATCAAGAATGGGCACTCTACAAATCAAACTCTCTACTCTAGACACATCCATCTTCCTCCATGGTGATTAAACCGAAGCAATGGAAACCAAAGCTCCGATACCACGTTTAGGATCGAGAGAGACATGTCTAGAGGGGGGTGAATAGACTACTAGCAGTAATTAAAACCTAACCTTTTCCCCAGTTGTTTGGTTGGCAGATTTTAATAGTTTTAACAAGTCTAGCAAGTCTAACAACCCTACACATGCATGTCTACAAGTATGGCAGCGGAAAGTAAAGACATTGCACATGTAAGTAAAGAGATGGGATAGGAAGATCAAACGCAATAGGAGACACAAGGATTTTTTTTCCATGGTTATGATAGGTGGTGCTATCGTACGTCCACGTTTATGGAGTCTTCAACCCACGGAGGGTAACGGTTGCAAGAGTCCATAAAGGGCTCCACCCATAAGGGTCCACGAAGTAGCAACCTTGACTATTCCATAAGGCTTCCGTCCACGAAGGACTAGCCTCACTATGGGTAGATCTTCACGAAGTAGGCGATCTCCTTGCCCTTACAAAATTTTTGGTTCACTCCACAACATGAAGTAGGAGGCTCCCAAGCGACACCTAACCAATCTAGGAGGCACCACCCTCCAAAAGGTAATAGGCTCAGTAATGACGATGAACTCCTTGTTATTGTGCTTCAAGATGATAGACTCCTCAACACACAATCTCTCTCACACATATTTGGCTTGGTAGAAGAGATGGGATTGGTGGAAAGCAACTTGGGGAGGCTAGAAATCAAGATCCATATGGTTGGAGTGGAAGATCTTGACCTCAACACAAGGGTAGGTGGTTCTCTCTTAGAAAACTGAGTAGGATAGGTATGGAATAGTTCTGAGTGCTTCTCTTTCGAATGGGTGGTGGCGAAGGGGTATATATAGGCATCTCCAAAAATCCAACCGTTACACACAATAAGTCAGACTTGGTGACACCGATGTGTAAATCTTGGTGGTACCAAAGTGACAAAAAGTGGCAACTTTTGAATCTCGAATGGACCGATATACAATTCTCTGTTGCACCGACAAGGTGACCAACAGTCAGATTTACCAGTCTTGGTGATGCCAATTCATCATTCTTGTTCAGAACGAAAATGAGAACTTGCATAACAGAAAGTTGGCAACCCAAATCGGTGGCACCAAGTGCGGTGTCGGCTGTAGCGAAGTGTTCGGGTTTGGTTGAGTCTGTCTAGGGTTTGGAACTCGGTGGCACCGGGATAGGAATGTTGGTTGCATCGATTTACCATATTTGGCTTAGGACAGACTTTGGTGGGAGAGTTTGTGGATGTTTTGGTGACTGTCACTTGTGCATGTTTGAGCATATTGTTCACCATCAAAACTTTACCCCATTTTAATAGTATTGGCTTTCCTATAGACTCAAAGTGATTTCTCACAAATGTAAAATGTAGAGTCCTCTTGCTTGAAGCTTGGCCAACCTATTTCCTTGCATCTTGGGGTAATTCCACGATATCCTCAACCCTTTTTGCCAACTCAATTCTTCATGGACTAATATCTAAAATATACTAGATAGAGGTGTTAGTCCAAGAGATAATGTATGTTGTCATGAATTATCAAAACCACCAAGGGAGCATGTTGTGCTTTCAGCTGGTCGTACGGTATTTGGAGCGTCTCGAAGGTATCAATGGAGAGGACATTCAGCCCCGTTCCACTATTGATGAGGGTCTTGGTGACGAGAACATTGTTGATGGTCGGAGTGCATAGCATGGGGAGCCTGCCGGCCATGGCCAAGCACCTAAGTTGATCTTTCGAATAAAAGGTGATGGCAGTCTGGGACCACTTGAGGGGACGCATGGCCTAGGGCTTTGGGAGAGCCGCGTTCACCTCCCATGCGAACCGCTTGAAGATGCGGTTCGATGTTGGGGCCTGGGCGCCGCCCAGGATACATGTAACTGACCTGACCTCTTGGAAGCCCCCAGCCCCATTGTCCTGCCTATCCTCTTCCTTCCTTCTGGGTGGAGGTGGTAGTGGTGGTAGGCCGGCCTCACGAGGGCAAACCTCACGAGGTTGGCCATGGTGTGACCCCTCCAGAGGGTCATCGCGCCAGCGGTCCTCCCGAGCCTGATCATGCCATCGGTCCTCCCAAGCCTGATCGCGCCAGGGGTCCTCCTGAGGCTGGTCTCACCACCTTGGACACGGTTCCCGATTGTCCCAACAACATCTACCACGACCTCTGTCGTGTCTGAAGCCACGGTCAGTGTGTCTAGGGCGTCGGCCGAAGTGTTCGGCGCAGACCAGTCTGAGTTCCTTGCAGTCGGTGGTGTTGTGTTTGTTAGTGCCATGGAAGATGCAGGTCAGTCTCCCCCTGTGGGATGCTCCTCACCTTGGCTGCGCTTCGCCTCAGGCTCGGCCGCGAGTACCGCTGGGGCCTTGTGCTTTGCCTCCTTGGCCTTGGTCTTCTTTTTCTCTGACTCTACAACCTTGGCACACCTGTTCGCCAGGTTGAACATCTCCAGGGTGGAGCACAGTTCGTCGTTCATGGCGAGCTCTTCTTTCATCTTGAGATTCGTGATGCCATCTGTGAAAGCGGAGATGATAGCCTCATCTGCTCCTTCAGGACCTTGACGCGTGTAGTCGTGAAGTGCTCTATGAACATGTGCAGGGTCTCTCCATCCTGTTGCTTCACATTCCACAGGTCATTCACGGTGAGCACACGATCACGGGTACCTTGGAAGTTGGCGACCAAGCGCTTGTGTAGGTCGTCCGAGGAGGTGATGGACCCCTCCAGGAGGTTAAGGAGCCAGGAGAGCGTGCTGCCCTTGATCGCCATGGGGAACCAGCACGCCATGACCTTGTCGTCCCCACCGGACGCCAGGATGCTCAACGAGTAGAGATGTAGGAACTCGGTGGAATCCGAGGTGCCATCCTCGCAAGGGGGTAGATCGGGTTTGAACTTGCAGGGCCAGGTAGTTGGATGGAGCTCCGATGCGATGGTGAGGCAGCCCACCAGCTCGACGGGTGTTGCTACATGTGCGGGCAGGGCCCGGTCTTGATGCTCCTGAGGGGCCGTCCCAAGTGGTCCCCGGCCGTGACGCCAGTCCGACACCACGGGGAGCGCACACGCGTTTATGCCCGGCCAGGGGACCACCTGGGAGCGTACTTCATCTCTTGCCCTTGCCCACGGCTAGCGGGGCTGGTCGCACGGGCACGCTTCGTGCCTGGGCTCGGGGTCAACGTTGCGTTGCGGAGTAGGTGGTGACGCATCGGGGGCCACGTCATCTGCTAGGGAAGGTCGGGGTCGAAACAAGTAGGAGAGCGCTGAAGCGTCGCTAGGAGCACTGACGAGCTCCGCAATGCGCCAAAGCCAGTCGTCGTAGAGGTCGGGGGCGGGGCGGTAGCGGAGCAGCTCGTTCGCCATGGCGAGTGTGCCCAAACCGCGCGCCGCCCGGGCCAGACGTGGTAGGATGACCCGGTAGCTGGGACGATCGATAGAGTGGCGGTATGGCCGTCGCGTCGCGCGGTGACTGGCTGGGAGGAGTCTTGTTGTCCGTGGGCATATGGGCCAATGGTGGCGTTGTCCACAGGCGAAGGGGGCGGCGCATGCTGATGCAGCCCACGGGTACCGTCTGGGCAATGCGGGCAGCTCAGCGCTCGGCGCAGGCTTGGCGGGCGTTAGACATCGGAGCGGCGAGGTGGGAGGAGAGCTTGGATCGAGGAAGACTTCGACACGGCCCCTACCTGGCGTGCCAAATGTTGGATTTCGGGATCCGCAAAACCCTCAAGGTTCGAACACAGGGGCGTGTGCAAAGATCCCCTGCAGCTTTTCTCTACTTAGATCACTACTCGATGGTTACTACAGCGAACTCGCATGATGACGAGGAAGAAGATGAACACGATGGTTTACCCAAGTTCGGGCCACTGGGAAGCGTAATACTCTACTCCTGCTTTGGTGGATTGCCTCTCGGGGAGGTGTGGTGGATGAACTAGTACAGTGGTTTCGAGCCTCGCGAGGGTGCTCTCGTGGGATTCTTGGCTCTCAGTCTTGCCGTGTGGTTTGTTGAGTGGTTCCGTCGGATGGATTCGTCCTCCTCTCTACGGCGCGTCCTAGCCTCCATATATAGTCGTGGCCCGGGTCCTCTTCCCTTATCACAATAGCGCGAAGGGATCCCACAACGGCCAAATTCGAAGGGGGACAGGAGTACACCCCCGCCCTGTCCAAAGGTGGTCTTTGCCTGCAAAGTAGCTATCGATGATGCACAGGTGGGCTCAGCGATTACATCCGCCATGCGGGTCTCGTGGTCGTGGTCTTGTTGCACTAGAATGGAAACCTTTAGGAGGCGCTTCGGGAACCCGTGTACATCCTTGCTCCCTTTGTAACAAAAGGGAAACTACACCGCCTAGCACACTAGCACCCGCCTGTCCTTCCCTGTGTCATCTTTGACTCGTGAGGTCGGGTTCTGCATAGAGATCTCCGCTACTTCGGAGGGGGGCTGAGGGGGCCCATCCTGGCTGGTCTTGGTGTTGTTCTTCCTCGCGAGCCTGGGGTCCTCGCGAGGGCCTTGTCTTGAGTGGAGCCGCATCAGGCCATGTCTGGTTGACGAGGTTGGCCATGTCCTGGGCTGTAGGCAGGCACAGCTAGGTACCCCCGTTCACAAAACACCGACAATTTGCATCTATGAATAGCGTATGATCAAAATGGGGGCGTCACAAGTTGGTATCAAAGCCAGCTGCATGTAGGTAGCCCTGTTTCCAACTCCTTGGCCGATGTTGAGTCTAGTACTTGAAAAAATTTACTAACATTGTTGTGTGTCTTATGGGCTAACATCTTAATTAGGTGGTATTAGTATCTTATATTCCTGCTCTATACTCTCGGTTCTGAACTCTCTTCCTTTCGGGTTAAAGGTTTTGCTAACTATAACTTAGGTTCTCGTAACTACTTCCTCCTGGAGAGCCCCTCATACCAAATGATGGCTTGATTCATCAGAAGAATCCGAAGATACTTTCTGATGTTCTCCCGAGAGATTGTGCTCAGTGCTTTTGTGATTCCCTTCCATCTTCAACCTCGACGAATAATTCCTCACACTTACCGAGGGTTCGTTCATCCTCAGTTGTCATGGGTTTCACAAAATCCTTCGAATTACTATTCGATCTTCTAAAATCTCGGTGGCCCACTTCTCTTAACCTTCCTCACCTGCTTGCATTATGGTTAATTCCATATGTCTATGTGAGGACCCCGACTCATAAGTCATGATCACCAAATGCACGTGTACAGTGATCCCAGAGATCAATGCTCACTGAACAATAGAAGCTAAATAACAAGAGTCTTACATCCATTCATACCGTCTTACACAATTAGCGACCATGAAGGTCAAGTCTTACATAGGTAGGGCCATGAAGGCGAAATAACAAACATAACTAGCACCAGAAATGTTGATCAAAACCGTAGACCCATGCCATCTGGCTTAACCCTACACGCATTCTGACTGGGAAGCGTCCAAGTTCGCATTCTCGTCACAAACAAATTCTTCACCGTATTCTTGCTCTTCCATGCCTAGCCAATTAAATAACCATTGGCAAGCCAATGAGTACTTTGAATGTAATCACAAGCAACCCATGTTTTGGAACAAGATATAACAATGCATGATATAGCACTAATTACGTGAGTTTTGCATAAAGCTAATTTTGAGTGCAATGACCTGATCAATTACTTGTAAAAGCATGCATCATGAGGTTGCATATATACATGTGAACAAGTTATAGATATAAATATAAACAGGGGTTGAACATCTCATGTTCAATCATCATGCCAAGTCATCAGACTTGACTCAACCATCATCTTTGTCTCTCACACACACACCAAGTTTGTGAAAACATCGGACGTAGTTTAAGCAGGACCACCAACTGTCCATGACCTTGGACACTGCTATTTGAATAGTTTTACACTCAGCCGAGGTTGCACACTTTACCCACGAGACTCGGGAAACTTCCGTGTCAAGCCACAACTCGGGGTATTGTCCATACCTGAGGTAAGTACCCGAACAATGCCTTTCCCCTGGCGATACTAACAAAGAGTCCACTCCTTGGTTCGTGTATTCATGATGTACAAAAAATGATCACTACTCAACATAGTACCATCCATGAAGGAACACAACTGTGTGCCCGGTGCCTGTAAAGATAGTACATATATGGTCATCCTACCAGGCACGACCCCATATCAAGAGAGTAACTCATGCCCTCCCGCCACGAGTAATGCGGGTTCCCTTTTAGTACCAACCAAAGTAATCAACAAAGCCCCGTCCCATAAAGGGTATCGTGGTTGTGCATGTAAGGTTGGGGCGATCAGGAAATCTTAAATCTCCCCGTTTTCGAAAATACACACTCACTTGCCTTGGTACACCAATTCTTTATCAAGTGGTTACCTAAATCAACACCATCTCCCTCAGGCATTAGTGGCACCATACGGGGTTTTCGAAAAGTCTTTGAAATCATTTCCTTACTGACACCATGCATATTCACATCCCACTTGTGTAGCAACTACCTAGAAACCTAACTACTCCCACCTGCCTAACCCTCATAAGGAGGTAGGGTCATGCATGATGCAAGTATCAACGGTAAAAGTATCAGAGGCAATCCACCGAAGTGGGCACCACATCATCATGATCAATTCATCGGAACATAAGGTGCTATATGACATGCATGAAAAAATTTCTTATGCATGGCCAAGGGTTGCTTGCCTGGCTCAACAAAGTCCTTGGGGTCTTCAAAGTTTTCGGGTCCAACTCCCCCGTCAACAACGCAATATATCGTTGCAATTTTTAATGGGAAAAATAAGAATCACAACAAAAACAAAGCACACAAGGTTCGCAAACGGCAACTGTGTGCATGGTCGCACACATCTTCTATCAATAAAACATGTCTGATCATGAGGTATATCGCAAACATTGAGACTTACAAACCGTGTGCAACGTAATGACCCATAGAGCATGTTATTATTATTTTAATTGCTACAATTTAAAATTGTATAGAATTTGAATTTGAAAGTAGGTGTAACAGCACATTTCTCCATGTGTGGTTTTGGTAATTGATGACACCCCTATGGACTAATGGTTGCCCTGAGTTCTATTCGAAGGATTTGGTCGTAGGTACTTCTTGAAGTCCATGTGTTGATTTCAAGGAGTTTATATGGTGACCAAGGTGGTATTCAAGGTGTTATCCCAAGATTGATCATGTAAGAGTTGAGCTTACTACAAGCATGTCTTGAAGAAGAATATTGTGTGACCATTCATGTTTACCTTCAAGACATCATCTTTATGAAGAGAGAAGATACGATACAAGGTTGATCAAGACTAAGTCAAAGAGTGAACCAAGTTGATCAACACACAAAGCATACAAGATGTACCGAGAATGATCAAGTGATCCCATGGTATGGTAAGCATTGTCCATTACGCTTTGTGTACTAACCCATGGTCTACGTGAGTGTTCGTTGAAGGGTTAGGTATATTTCCATGGGATTGCATCGAGAGGAAGATCCCATACAACCCATGGAAGATGACATCAACTGGTGACCGTCATCAAGGTTGCGGTGTGCAAGTTCAAGTGAAGCATCACAAAGAAATCATGATTGTAGCTTGCCATCCATTGTGGTGACAATGGACTTGTGAAGGTGTGAAGAAGAGTGACTCACCCATAGTTGAGTAAGGGGGAGCAATCAACTAGCCTTCATCGAGCCAACATAGTCACGAAATGTGTTCCAACTTGAGGGAGTCAAGATCGTCATCATCTATCTCAAGTGGATTTCGTGCAAGGCAAAGGTTTGCCCTTGATAGTTTTTCTATTTTACTGTCTCATGGTGATAGTTTGGAGAGCGGGTTATAAGATCGATAGTCGTACTATCAAGGGGGGCTCTCAAGTGAGTAGCTTGATTGTATCATTCATCGAGGGCTCAAATCATTGCATCCTTGCATCATCTTTCTTGAGTCTTATTTTTAATTTTTCCCTTTTTGAGGTTTTAGAGCTTGTGGTTATCTTCGTGACAATATCTATTACATCAAAAATGGATTTCGTATGCTTCTTCTATTGCGTTTTCGGTGTTGGAGGTTTTAACGGTCTTATCCGAGGAAGGGTTCTCACCATTTTCTTATGGGACTTTTATCATTTTCTTCTTATTTATATTTATATCAATATTTTGTTAGCCCATGTCGTTATCTTTCCAACAAACTTGGTTTTGTTGAATTCGGAGTCTGTTTGCAGAAGTTGTGGCAGTTTTGGTGTTCTTAAAAGGCTGTGGCAGTAGATCCAAAGTAGTAGTACCGCTCCAGACCAAAATCTCGTGTTAAGTTTAGCGGTGGTAGGCACGGATGTATTTTTTTGTACCGCTTGCAAGAAGTAGTACCGCTACCCTTAGCGGTAGTACCACTATCCCTAGCGGTAGTACCGTGAGGACGAGTGGTAGTACCGCTCTGTCAGTTCTACTTGCCTTTTGCCTCCTCGCTGTTATTTTTCAAAGGGCTTCCACCGCCCTAGCAGTAGTACCGCTCCCATGAGAAGTAGTACCGCTCCCATGAGCGGTAGTACCGCTCTGTGCGGGCTGTAAGCATAACGGTTGGATTTTTTCCCACCTATAAAAGGGGTATTATTCCCCATTGAACCTTGTCTCATGAGCTCGTGTTCTTCCCCCATTGTTGACCTTCTTCGAGCTTGCTAACTCTCAATCCCTCAATTATTCTTGCTAGTTCTTGAGGGACAAGAGAGAGGAGATCTAGATCCACATTTCCACCAATCACTTTCCTCCTCTAAGAGAGGGGAACTCCTTGGATCTAGATTTGGAGTTCTTCGTGTGTTTTTTGTTATTCCTCTCATTTTACTCCCTAGCATTAGTTTCTTTGGTGGGATTTGGGAGAAAAGGACTTGGGCACTCCATGTGCCCTTGCAATTGCATTTGATGCATAGGTTTGAGTTCTCCATGGTGATACGTGGAAGTGAGAAGTTGAGAAGCTTATTACTCTTGGGTGTTTGAGCACCATAGAGCTTGTTCCTCTAGGGTGCTTTGGCGCCCTAGACGGTTGGTGGTGCCTCAGAGCTCAATCATTGTGGTGCAATGCTCCGGGAAATCATCGGGGTGTCCAATTAAGTTGTGGAGATTGCCCCGGGCATTTGAGGTCACCGCGGAAGCCATATTCCATTGTGGTGAACCTTCATGGTGTTGTTGGGATCCTCCAATTAAATTGTGGAGCTTGCCCCAACCTTTTTTGTATGGGTTCGGTGACCACCCTCAAGGGTCCCTTAGTGGAATCACGGCATCTTGCATTGTGCGAGGGCATGAGGAGATTACGGTGGCCTTAGTGGCATCTTGGGGAGCATTGTGCCTCCACACCGCTCCGAACAAAGATTAGCATTCGCAAGGGTGTGAACTTCAGGATACATCATCGTCTCTGTGTGCCTTGGTTATATCTTACCTGGCCCTTTACTTATGCACTTTACTTTGTGATAGCCATATTGTTTCATGCTTTATATCTTGCTATCGCTTAGTTGTTTATCTTATGTAGCATAAGTTGTTGGTGCACATAGGTGAGACTAGTTGTTTTAGGTTTTGTTCTTGACATATTAAACGTTAGTATTATTCTACATTTGTTCAAGCCTAAACCATAATTATTTTAAAAGCGCCTATTCACCCCCCCTCTAAGAGACATCCACGTCCTTTCAATTGGTATCAGAGCTAGGTCTCTCATTATTAGGTTTAAGAACATAGAGAGTAAGGATGTCAACTAGGGGATTAGGATTCTCTGACACTCTTAGTTTCAATGGAACAAATTTTGATGTTTGGCTAACGCGCATGCTTAATCTCTTTAGGGTCATGGGCCCTTCTTTAGAGCGAATTGTAGATATGGGTTTTTCTCCTCCAGGGGATTCTCAACACCTATCTTTGCAGGATGAGAAAAACTCTTATCTCAATGCTCAAGCTTCTAATGTGCTTTATGATGCTTTGACCAATGTAGTTATATTTGAACTCATGTCATTCCGGGATGCTCATGAGTTGTGGACAAAGCTTCAAGATAAATTTGGTGAGTCCAAGATTTGTAGGGATGATTGTTCTCCCTCCACCTTTGGTCGTGTTGTCTTCTCAACTTCATCTACTTCACCTATATGTGGATTGCCACAAGGTAATTATATGGTGAGTAGTGTTGATCATTTTAATGATGATAGTGGGCTTATTGTTGATAATTCTTCTTCACAATCTTTTTGCAATGCTTCATCTTTGGACTTTAACACCTCGAGCACTTTAAATGTTTCACATGCTTGTGTAGATAGTCCTTGCATATCATGTAAAAATTGCTTGACTAAATCTCATGATGATATGCTTTCTATATCTTGTTGTCGTGATAAAAATGTATCTATTTCCTCGAGTTGTTGTGCTAACAATGTAGAGGAAACCCAACACTCCATGGAACAAGATGTGGTCTTGAATGGTGCTTCAAGGGATCCTACATCATCATGTATTGTTTCTCACTTTTTCCTTATGGCTATGTCTTCAAAGGTATCTCCTACTTTGAATCCCAATATATCTCACGATGATGATGTTGATGATAATGAGGAAGAGAGTGATAATATTGCTTCCTTAAAAATTAAGGGAGAAATGGTTTTTAAAACTCTTCATAAGAATAAAATTGCTTGTTCCAACTTCATGGAAATCATGTATATTGCCATTCAGGGCAAGAAATATATTGAGGAGTTGGAAGCTCATATCGAGGAGCATGACACTACCATTGATAAAATGGAAGGTCATGAACGTTATTACGCTAATGAGATCACAGAGCTATCTCAAGCTCTTGAAAATGAACAAACCACCAAGGAATCTCTTGAGGAGACCTTTTCTCTAGAATTATATAGATTAAAGGAATACCATGAAAGAGCTCTCAAGGTGGCTAATGATTTTAGAACTAAAAATGATAAGCTTGAAGTTCCACATGCTAAACTGCTTGAGGACTTTGGGCACCTCGAAAATGGCTCAAGGGTTGTTAAGAGTTCGCTCATTGAACTCATCGAGTCTCATGCTCAACTTAAAGCTTCATATGCTAAAGATATTGCCAAGTTGCCTTCTCCTCTTATTGTTAATGATGATCATTGTGCTACTAACTCTATTCTTGTGAAGCACCCATATTAGAGGAGAATGTTAAGCTAAGGGCTCAACTTGAGTTGCTATCTAGCAATTATGGGATATTGGAAGACAGTCATTGTCACACCCTGTGTCTTGCCTCATGACTAATTTAATATGACTCAAAAATTAGGGACAATTAAAACTTTTTGAGTTCTTATGAATGCTTGACATGTGTGCATTTTGCTTGTTTGTTTGATTGCTTGTTGGTGCTATGTATTCATAAAACTCCCTCCTAGTCTCAAAACTCATTTCCTTGATCTAGAATCTTGTCCAATGATCATACCATGTGTATAGTACCTAAAACTATTTTTATCAAATATTATTTTGGCCAAAAGCATTTATTCAATTTAGGTTTTCAAAGCCCCCTGAATTGAGGTTTGTACTACAAGTCCTCAAATTGGGTGGATTGTTTTGCCCCAAAGGATTTATATGGAACCTACTATATATATGATTTCCCAAAACCACCAGATATTATTTTCAAAGATTATTTTACTATTTTATTTAAAGGTTTTTTCTTAAGGCCAGAAATGGTTTTTCATAGGGAAAAAATATTTTTATGCTTTCAAAATATTTGAAAAAATTTAGGGAAACTCAGTGGACATATAATTTCCATATATATGAGTTTCAAGACATGGTCATGTTCAAAATATTGGACAAAACCATTTCTGCCTATTTCAAGCATTTGAAATATTTCTATAGGAAATATTCTCAAATAAATCCAAGAAAATTCTAGCATGACACATATGATATATGTGATAAGCCTGTAAAATTTCATCTCAATCCTAATTGATTTGATACACCAAAATATTCCAAAACCCTCTCTGTCCAAATCCAAATTTGAGCAACTCTACATTGCCAATTGTCTCCAATTATTCTCAAACTTTGTGGACATGTTCTAATCCTCTAATAATGCATCCAAACCAAGTGGTGCATCAAGGAGAACAGATACACTTGTCCAAATTTCCCCAAACCCTTTTCTACTGATTTCAATAATTGGGAACTTTTGCATTATCAAGTTCCCCTGTTTGGTCCCAAACTTTTTGGGCATGTTATAATCCCTAAATTATGCCACCACATTAAGTGGTGCATCAAGGAGAATAGATTTGCATAGCTAGATCTAAGAAAGTCCATTCTTGCCCATTTCTAGGGTTTATCATGTCTACATTGGAAACTTTCTCTAAAGGAGCTCAAATTTGGTGATCAAGCTTACTTATTCCAATAATTTGATCATATTAAGTTTCAAACCAATGGATCACCAGAGATGACCCAACCAGTGATCAAACACCTTCTGGTGGAATCCAAAGTCCAATAATTGAGCCCCCAAATCACTTCTCCTTGGCCTCCAATTTCTACCACAGTAGCAACCCCAACGGCTAGCTCCATGATTGAGGGGGTGAAAACTCCATTTGCACCCCCTGGACAGCCCCTTTTCTCCCTCTCTCTCAGCCTCTCTTCTCTCCTGGCCATCACCCAGAGCATCAAATGTGCTTTCTCGGTATTATACTCCCTCCTGCAGCTGGTGGATGCAAGTGGTCGCGCCAAAGCGCGTGTAGACACGCCCATGCGGGCCAAAAGCGTGCTCTGGAGCGCACTTAAAGAACTCAAGCGCTAACCCGCACCCCCTAGCCACCTCGGGCCTCCCCCGCACACCAGTCTAGGCCCTCAATGTCTAGGACACGCAATGGCCCTGTCCCCCCTCCTCTCTCTCTCCCTCCGATTGGCCTCCCTCGCACGCGCACCGGCCACCTGAGAGTGCCAATGGGTGACCTCGCACGTGCGACGCGTCTGTGCTTCCCCACTCCCTCTCTTTCCTCCCCTGGCCAGAGACCAAGTCCATGTGAGCCGTAGACATGGGCTAGAGGTTTCCCGAGCGTGCCAGTGATGGCCACGACCTTGCCGGACCTCGGTCCATGGTGCGCCAGCGCCACGGCTACTTAAGGCCTTCCCCAAGCCCCCTCTCACCTCCTTTCGCTCCTCCTGTCTCCCGCAAACCTCCGGACCTGCTCCCGGCTTCCCTCGTGCCCTCTCCTTGTTTCCACGGCCGGAATTTACGCCCCGGCCTCCCCCTAAATTCGAGCTACCTTGAGCTCGTCCTCTCCCCTAGCAGCACCAGCTGAACACCAACACACCGTCTGAGCTTCCCCATGCGTCCACTCCTCCTTTCCATGACTGAATCATTGGAAGCATCATCGCCCGCCGCTGGTCTTTGTTGCGGCCAAAGCCCCACTCGCCCCGACGCTTCCTCACGAAAATGGTGCAACCAGGTGAATGCGGAGCATTCCCCCAAACACTTCGATGGTCGGGACATCGCCGAAGGAGGCATGTACCATCGAAAAAGCGTCGGCACGCACTTGTTCTCCCCTCCTCTCCCTCCTTCCTGATCGAGCGGGAATTGGGGTATGAACCCGACAAGCAGGCCCCGCTTTTCAGCGACCAATCGGTCAGGCCCTAGTTTTAAGTGGAAGCGCACCCGTCGCTTCCCGCCTCGCTGCCAAGGAGGCGTACTCCGAAGAGTATGCCTTCGACGTCACCGGCTTCAGGCATGTGGCCGAGCAGCTGGGCTAGCCCAATGCGCTGCGGTGCTAAGTTACGCCCAGTGCGTAGCTTAGGCCCATTTGAGTAATTTCTTTTTCCCTTTTTCTTTTTTAAAGGGACAAAATAAATCCCACAGTTTTCATATGAACCCCAAATCCATAGATTCATACTCCTAAATGTTTATAAAATCCTTCTCTACCCACGCATGTATCTTACACATTTTCCTGCAAACTTTTCTATAGAGTTCAAGTTCAAATTTGAATTTGAACTATGAGATAGCCCACTTGTAAAATCCCTAGAACATTCCTACCAACTCCAATTGGAGTGTTTCAGATTTCCAGAAACTTCTAAAATCTTTCTAGCCATGGTCAACATTTTTCCTATGCAATATTCTATTATACCAAATAAATAGACTCTTTTTCCATTAATTTCATCTTAGCAAAATCCTCGGAAATTCATCCCAACTCCAAATCCAGTGAAACCAATTTCTAAAATCTTCTAAAATCATGCCCTCATTGTTGAGTGCATCGACACATTTTTTATAAAAAGGTTTCTCGTAGACTTCTTGTAGGACCACCAATTCCCCTATTTCCACCATTCAAAACTCCCCCTTTACCCACATCCAATAAAACATCATTGGTTATTTTCTCATGAACAGAGGCGTCCAAGAAAAATAAAACTCCTATCTATAGATCACTTTTACTTTCGTCTTGTTGTGTTGCTTATTGTGGTTGTTTACCGACGGTAGTTGACGAGATAAACGAAGTGCTCGGAGTTGGACCCAAAGACTTTGAAGACCCCAAACACTTTGTTGAGCCAAGCAAGCAACCCTTTGACCATGACTATGAACCCTTTTTATTGCTTGGCATATAGCACTTTATTTCGTCGTATTGATCATGATGATGTGGTGTCCACTTTGGTGGGACGCCCCTGATACTTCTTGTTGATACTTGCAGCATGCATGACCCTACCTCCTTATGAGGGTTGTGCAGGTGGGAGTAGTTAGGTTGCTAGTAGATGGTACGCAAGTGGGGTCAGGAATATGCATGGTGACAGAAACAAAAGAATTTTCATATACTTTTCAAAAACCTCGTCGGGTGCCACTAATGCCCGAGGGAGATGATAATGAGATGGGTAACCACTTGAGGAAGAAGTGGTGTACCGGAGCAAGTGAGTGTGTGTGTTTTCGAAAACGGATTAGATTTAAGGTCTGTTGACTGTCCCAACATTACATGTGCAACCACGATACCCCTAATGGGATGGGGCTCTGTTGATTACTTTGGTGGGTACTAGCAAGGAGCCCGCATTACTAGTAGCAGGAGTGGCGTGGTCACTCTCGATACGGGGTCATGCCGGTATGGACGATCATGCGATGTCTTCACAGGCATCGAGAACACCGTTGGTCCCTGCATGGATGCTATGAGTGATATCATGTGGGTTGTGTACCAATTGAGTGGACTCTTTGTTTAGTATCGCCAGGGGAAAGGCATTGTTCGGGTGCTTACCTCGGGTATGTTATATACCGCGAGTCGTGGATGACATGGAAGTTCCTCGAGTCTTGTGGGTAAAGTGTGCAACCTCTGCAGAGTGTAAAACTATTCGAATAGCTGTGTCCGCAGTCATGGACAATTGGAGGGTCCTTCTTAAACTACTTCCAGATGTTTTCGCAAACTTGGTTGGTGTGTGTGTGTGTGTGGTTGACATAGAGATGGCACTTGAGATAAGTCAGATGACTTGATGATGTGACTGAACATGAGAGGTTTAACCTCTGCTTAATATGATATCTACAAATTGTTCATATGGATATCTGCCAACTGTTGATGCATGCTTGCAGAAGTATTTGATCATGTCATTGCACTCAAAACTGGCTTTCTGCAAAATTAGCTACTTGGTGCTATATCATGCATTGTTGTTGCCTTGTTACAACATGGGTTGTTTGCGAGTACAATCAAGGTACTCATTGGCTTGCCACTGGTTATTTAATTGGCCAGCATGGAAGGATAGGAATACGATCAAGAGTTCGTTGGAGACGAACATGCGAACTAGGACGCTTCCCAGTCATAATGCATGTAGGTTTAAGGCAGATGGCGTGGGTTCATGCTGTCGATCAAGATTTCTACTGCTTGTTATGTTTAAGTGTTTGGCCCTTGCGGCCCTATCTATGTAAGACTTTACCTCCATGGTCCTTATTCGTGTAAGACGGTATGTAAGGATGTAAGACTCTTGTTATTCAGCTTCTGTGTGTTCAGTGAACATTGATCTCTGGGATCACTGTACACATGCATTCGGTGATCACGACTTATGAGTCAGGGTCCCCATATTCATTAAAAGCTTTCTAGCTCTCATGGTGATCTTCTAGTATTGCATAATGTGCTAAAAGTAGCTCATGAGGCTAGTACTACTAATGTAACATCTAGTGAGCCTCATGTGGACATTAGCACTACATCTAGTAGAAATTCTTTATTTCCATGTGCTAGTCCTCATAGTTCATCTACTCATAATGTTGCTACATCTTGTGATGAATTACTTTCATTGCCTTGTCTCTTTAACGATGAAGCTTTTACTTCCTCTAGTACTTGTGTTGGTACTAACCATGTAGAGGAAATCAAAGAGCTCAAGGCCCAAGTCACTTATTTGAAGAATGACTTGGGAAAGTGTCATGAAGGGAAGTACACACTCAACAATATCATGAGTGTGCAAAAATCCCCAAATGACAAGGGTGGACTTCAATTCAACTTCAATAAGAATAAGAAGTCCAAAAGCTATAAGAATAAGAAGGGCCAAGAACAAGTCAAGATTTCGGCCAAGATTATTTGCTTCAAGTGCAAAATATAAGGGCATCATTTTATATCTTGACCATTGAAGAAGAAGCCCCATGGTGACAAGCAACAAGTGAAGCGGCCACAAGTTCAGTCTCATGCTCAACCTCAAGTTGAAGAAAGGCCTCTTCCCAAGAAGACCCAAGTCAATGCTCCTCAAGTTGAGAAATCAATTGAGAAAAAAGTAAAGGGTAGTTGTTGCTACTTATGTCGTGAGAAGGGTCATTTTGCTTCTTCATGCACTAATGGTAAAGTATCCAACCCAATTATCATTGATGACATATATTCTCTTGGGAAGGATAAGGTTGGCAGTGTTTGCCAAGTTTGTTGGTACTCAAAGTGGTGTGAAGAAAAGAACCATTTGGGTAGCCAAGCCTATTGTGACTAACCTCTTAGGACCCAACTTGGTTGGGGACCAACAAGCTCAAACTTGATCAATAGGTAGTGTTGGAGGGCATTGGATAATTGGCTACATTATGAAGAATTAAGGGATCTTCATCGTTCATATTATCTCAAGCCAAGTCATTTTGACTATCGAGTTTCTATCCCATATACAATGTCCTCCTTGCGGTAACTTGTACTTAAATTGTTTACATTAATAGTTACTTGCCCCTTTGCATGTTTTGGTTTGTACCTTGCATGTGTTTGTATATGGTGTGCCTCCGTCTTTCTTATCTTGAGTAATCAAGTATGGGTATGTTGGTTTCCATATCATGTATGTGTGTGTATTGCGTTGAGCCTTTTTTGTATTTTGATTATATCTTTGTCAGCTCTTTTGAGAGATTAATGGATTATCCCATTTTGGGGGAGTGATGTACTTTGTGCACTTCATGATCCTAAAAATGTGTGTACATGAGGAATACCACTTAGTATTGATATTACAAGATTATCTAGCTTCCATGTGGTATGTCTTCTCATGAGAAATTCAAATTCTAATTGGTCCATTAATCATCTCTTGTTGGATTTCATTTGCCACTTGTTATTAACGTTGGGTTACCACATTATGAGGGAGTAATATGCTATGTGCAAATTACAAGCCCAGAGAATTTGTACATTTGAGATATTGCCACTAAGATTTGATATTCTAATTTATCTTGTTCCTAGGTGGCATGCTAGCTCTACAAGTGTCATTTTGTTGTGATTTAGGAGTAAAGATGATGTTGGGTCTATTTGCAATCTACCAATGGGAATTATTTCCAAATACTTCTTGTCCCTTGACAATTGGTATTACTTTTAAGTGGTAGAATTTGCTAATCATCATTACATAGGTTTTTGTTTATCGTTTGTCTTTCTTGCCTCTTGTGGATCGTTTTGAGCATCTCTAGTGTTTCTATAGATATAGGGAAAGTGTTGATCCCATCGTGTGCATTTTTATGCAAATGCAATTTCTATATAATGCACATCTCTTGGGGGATCTATCTTATTTTCATTAGAACACTCTCTTTATGTGTTTATCACAAAATCTTTTGATCTTCATCAAGTGTGTGTTGGTGGGAGGCAAGCCTCTTCTCTATGGTGCTTTGTGCCATCATGAAACATTGCGGACTGTTTGGTTTGTTTGGAACCTAGTTCTCTTTTGGGAACTTGATACCTCTTGTTTTCCTTAAATTGGTATCTTGTTTCCTTCTATTTGGTATGTGTCAATGGATATCTCATTCCTTGATGTATCTTTTAGTTGGTATCCGTCAAGTGATATTTTTTTGTTTTATATCTTATTTTCACTTGATACCTTATCTTTCGGTATCTTATCAACTGTGTGTTGATTTGATTCTTGAAAGCCTTGAGCATTCATATTTACTACATGTACTTTTGTTGGCATGTTCTCTTTCCTTGGCCCAATATATAGGGAAACTCCACTATGACATAAATTGGCTAAAGTGTGCATGAAATTCAGTTTCATATCTATATGCACATATTTATGTGGAGTTTGTCCTGTGTGTTGTTGGTCCTCTAACTCTTTGTTCCAATAATTTTGGGTACCACTTTGTTTGTGGTGTTGTTCTAGGAACCATTGGAGATACATTGCACACTCGGCTCACTTACAAGGAAGGTTTTGACACCATGTGCTTATTGGAACCATGCTAGGATGATCGAAGAACCATTGTCTACTACATCAATCCAATGCTATCTCGATAACAAGTATCTACTTCATGCATACATTTCTCGCATTCAACCTTTTGTGGGTTAAATCATGGCATGAATTTATTGAGTCATTCTTGTGGTACTTGTTTCCTTTCTCAAAGCGTCTCAACAATGATGTCATATTGCTAGTTGTGATGTCTTTAATGTCCGTGTATTGGGAGTTCATTTATGTACAATAAGAAAATATTAGGCTATGTGTTATGCTTTCAAGCAAAGGTCGTATTGGTATATTTATGACTTCCTTTTGGATATCTTGTTTGTTCCTTCTTGTAACTATTTCGTGTGTACATCACTCTTTGTGGATAAATCATTATGATTGCCCTCTACCTAGAATCGTATACACATGAGAGAAGTTACATCTCTAGTTGATATCATCTTTTCTTTCACGTCCACCGTTGCATTTCCTTTTTATTTACTTGGTGGTTTCGTGATAGAATTTGTCTTGAGTGCGGATCTTATATCCTTGCATCTTGATGCACTCTTTGGTGGTGAAGATTATTTTCCTCATGCTTGTCTTCACGAGGGTTTTTCCATTTCTATTGGTATCCCTCCTCCTGACAATGCTATTATTTCCTATCTTCACCAGGGGTTGTCACAAGTGTTGGTTTTTAATTCTCTTATTAGTAAGCTTGTGGACCCATTTGCTAGTGGTTTGTGTATGTGGGAAGGATATGGCTTTCACTTTGTGTCTCATTTCATCAAGATTATGGTGATGCTTAATGCTCATCCTTATACTAGTCTTCTCAAATGATTTGCCATTACTCACACACATCATTTTGGTTGAGCCTATTCTTAAGATTTCATCTTTTACATGTTGCTCAACCATATGTTTAGTGCAAGTACTATGCTCATTGTCTTACCTACTTGCTTGCACTTTTTGTGTGTTTATATTGATTTTAAGGGAGTCATGATCCTATTTTGTCGACTTGTATTCAAATACAAAAATTCTTATTTGTGCACAAATCATGGGGAGCTCCTCAAGTTTCTATATAAACACTCTTTTGCCCATATCATAATATCTTCTATACGTGTGGCTGGTAGGACCATGTGATTGATTGTTCCAATTGGTATCTTTTGATTGCTTGCTTCACTCTGGTGTATGTCTTTGTGCCATACGATCCTTTTGCAATCTTTGGATCCTCAATATAGTTTGTTTTCCTCCAACTACTTATCATTGGATATGTGTATTTCATTGCACTCATATTTTGAGAAATACAAACCTTTTGGAGGAACACCTATTATATTGGCTTTCTATGCTTTTCGCCCATTTTAGCAATCGATGCCAATGGGGGAGAAGTTTAGAGAGTTTAGTTTGGAAAGCTTAGAGAGTTTTGCTTTTACTGCTTAAGCAGCTGCATCTCACACCCATGGATTGCTCTGCATGTGTGTGTGCTTCGTTGTGCTTCTTTCCTGATATAAACTCTCTTGAAAGTGGTTGTCATCCATTACCAAAATGGGGGAGATTGTAAGAGCACATTTCTCCATGTGTGGTTTTGGTAATTGATGACACCCCTATGGACTCATGGTTGCCTTGAGTTCTATTCGAAGGATTTGGCTGTAGGTACTTCTTGAAGTCCATCTGTTGGTTTCATGGAGTTTATATGGTGACCAAGGTGGTATTCAAGGTGTTATCCCAAGATTTGTCATGTAAGATTTGAGCTTACTGCAAGCATGTCTTGAACAAGAAGACTGTGTGAGCATTCATGTTTACCTTCAAGACATCATCTCTATGAAGAGAGAAGATACGATACAAGGTTGATCAAGACTAAGTCAAAGAGTGAACCAAGTTGATCAACACACAAAGCATACAAGATGTACTGAGAATGAGAAAGTGATCCCATGGTATGGTAAGCATTGTCCATTATGCTTTGTTTACTAACCCATGGTCTACGTGAGTGTTCTTTGTAGGGTGATGTATATTTCCATGGGATTGCACCGAGAGTAAGATACCATATAACCCATGGAAGATGACATCAAGTGGTGATCGTCATCAAAGTTGTGGTGTGCAAGTTCAAGTGAAGTATCACGAAGAAATCATGCTTGTAGCTTGCCATCCATTGTGGTGACAATGTACTTGTGAAGGTGTGCCGAAGAGTAACTCACCCATAGTGGAGTATGGCGGAGCAATCAACTAGCCTTCATCGAGCCAACGCAATCACGAAAGGTAGTCCAACTTGAGGGAGTCAAGATCGTCATCATCTAGATCAAGTGGATTTCATGCAAGGCAAAGCTTTTCCGTTGATAGGTTTTCTATTTTACTGGTCTCATGGTGATAGTTTGGAGACCGGGTTGTAGGATCGATAGTCGTACTATCAAGGGGGGATCTCAAGTGAGTAGCTTGATCATACCGTTTGTCGAGAGCTCAGACCATTGCATCCTTGGATCGTATTTCTTGATTGTTATTTCTATTTTCCCTTTTTGAGGTTTTAGAGCTTGTGGTTATCTTCGTGACAAGCTCTAGTACATCGAAAATGGATTTCATATGCCTCTTCTATTGTGTTTTCGGTTTTGGAGGTTTTACCGGTCTTATCCGAGGAAGGGATCTCACCATTTTCTTATGGGCCTTTTCTCACTTTCTTATTATTTATATTTCCATCATGATTGTTTTAGCCCATGTTGTTAGCTTTCCAACAAACTTGGTTTCGTTGAATTCAGAGTCCGTTTGCAGAAGTTGTGGCAGTTTTGGTGTTCTTAAAAGGCTGCAACGGTACTACCACTGCTACTACCGCTTGGAGCGGATGTAATTTTTTACTACTGCCCTAGAGCGGTACTACTATGGCTCCAGAGCGATAGTACCGCTCCAGACCAAAATATCGTGTTAAGTCCAGCGGTGGTAGGCACGGATGTATTTTTTTGTACCGCTCGCAAGAAGTAGTAGCGCTACCCTTAGCGGTAGTACCTCTATCCCTAGCGGCAGTACCGTGAGAACGAGCGGTAGTACCACTCCGGCTGTTCTACTGGCCTTTTGCCTACTCGCTCTTGTTTTTCAAAGGGCTTCCACCGCCCTAGTGGTAGTACTGCTCCCATGAGCGGTAGGACCGCTCTGTGCAAGCTGTGAGCATAACGGTTGGATTTTTCCACCTTATAAAAGGGGGTCTTCTTCCCCATTGAACCTTCTCTCTTGACCTCGTGTTCTTCCCCCATTGTTGACCTTCTTCGAGCTTGCTAACTCTCAATCCTTCCAATTATTCTTTCTAGTTATTTAGTGAAAAGATTGAGGAGATCTAGATCCACATTTCCACCAATCACTTTCTCCTTTAAGTGAGGGGAACTCCTTCGATCTAGATCTTGGAGTTCTTCATGTTCTTCTTCATTCTTCCTCTCATTTTCCTCCCTGGCATTAGATGCTTTGGTGGGATTTGGGAGAAAAGGACTCGGGCACTCCGTTTGCCATTTCCATTGCATTTGGTGCATAGGTTTGAGTTCTGCACAGTGATACGTGGAAGTGAGAAGTTGAGAAGCTTATTACTCTTGGGTGTTTGAGCACCCTAGAGCTTGTTCCTCTTGGCTGCTTTGGTGCCCTAGATGGTTGGTGGTGCCTCGAAGCTCAATCATTGTGGTTCAAAGCTCCGGGCAAGCGTTGAGGTCACCGCGGAAGCCATGGTCCATTGTGGTGAAGCTTCGTGGTGTTGTTGGGAGCCTCCAATTAAGTTGTGGAGTTTGCCCCAACCTTGTTTGTACGGGTTCGGTGACCTCCCTCAAGGGTCCCATAGTGGAATCACGGCATCTTGCATTGTGCAAGGGCGTGAGGAGATTACGGTGGCCTTAGTGGAATCTTGGGGAGCATTGTGCCTCCACACCGCTCCGAAAGGATATTAGCATCCGCAAGGGTGTGAACTTAGGGATACATCATCGTCTCCACATGCCTCGGTTATCTCTTACCTGAGCCCTTTACTTATACACTTTACTTTGTGATAGCCATATTGTTTCATGCTTTATATCTTGCTATCACTTAGTTGTTTATCTTGTGTAGCATAAGTTGTTGGTGCACATAGGTGAGACTAGTTGTTTTAGGTTTTGTGCTTGACATATTAAACGTTAGTATTATTCCGCATTTGTTCAAGCCTAAACCGTAATTATTTTAAAAGCACCTATTCACCCCTCCCCCCTCTAGGAGACATCCACATCCTTTCAGTAGGGAATAGCTTCTTACATATACATAGATAGTTTCATCGACCAATGCAATATTCCATTTAGAGGTACATACGCTCAGGAATTACGTCAACGAAAGAATTACATAAGAACCAAATAAAGAATGATGAATGATCATTGAATACTTGTATTAAAGATGGCAAAGAAAGAGTCAAAATATATTCTGATTGTTGTAAAAGGTGAATCGGAATGCCCGTAGAGTGCCCTCCTCCATTTCGTCTGCACACACGACTCTAGCCCAATAGCTTGTGATGGTCGATCGCCCATCCTTTAATATCTTCATGACTTCCAGATAGTCATTCTATTTGGGTGGAAATACATGTACATTTGCATGTCCAACAATCATGTAGTTTGAGAGGTGATCTTGGGTAGTCTGTGCTGGGAACCACTACAAATGAAAAAGATACAGATATTGTCATCTAACAACTCATTATGTGCAGTAAAAGGGTACATAGTTTTGAGTTAATACACTTCATATCACTGTTGTCTTGGACAAACTATAAATAAATAGTTTAATTGCCACATTTTGACCCGTTGTACTAGCAATCTTTATTAGTTACCTCACATGATGCTCTCTCCGTCCCACTATATAAGATCTAATTACATCCAATGCACAAACATATTGGATGTATTAGTGTCTTATATTATGGGGCGGAGGGTGTATAACATGAGAAACAAATGTAGCCATGTGAACCAAAAACCATTAAAATAGGCATATGATCACTACATCAGGCTTAACAACAATCAAATAAAGTCATTCATAATGGTATTGTTGAATTTGCATATAACAAAGCTTGTACTTAAACATCAAATTTTATAATTGAACATCACAGGGTGAAAGCGGTGTATAACTAAATAAACAAGGCATACTACAACAACCAAATAGTCATTCATATCGGTATTGTTGAAATTGCATAGAATGTAACATGTGCTTAAACATCAAATTCTGTGATTGAACATCACATTGTTAGAAAACCAAAATAAACAGGGGCATGTTAACTACACCAGCTTTAACAAGAACCAATTGTATGATTGAACAACAAAATCTAGCAATTGAAGTTGGACATATGTTCACTACAAACAACCAAAAACAGCTAAACAAGGTATATGCTCACTACAGACAACCAAACATAGATGTTCATAAAACTGAACTGAAAATTTCATACTCGAGCGTAGAGCGCACTTGTCGACGACAAGTTGTCATCGTCAATGAGACCCGACTTGGTAGCTCACGATGCCAAAACATCGCCATAGAACGCGACTTCCGTAAATGACAAAAGGGTCCCATTCGCAATGAAGGAAAGTTCCTGACAGCAAAGCAGAGTAGATACTACAAACAACCAAATAAAGGTATATGCTAACTACAGAGAACCAAACATAGCCAGTGAAATTGAAGTGAACAATTCATACTCGAGCATATCAAATTGCACTTTTGAACATTACAATTCATACTCCAGCATTACACATTCCTGACAGCAAAGCAGAGTATATCAGAGGCATACTACAAACAACCAAATATAGCAATTGAAATTGTACAAATCATAACCACAAACCACCAAAAAACCTTTAAAGGAAGCATATGCTCACTACAACAGACCTAACAGCAACCAAAGCCATTCGTATCAGTATTTTTGAAATTGCATAGAAGATAGATTGCAACATGTGCTTAAACATCAAACTATATGATTCAACATCACATTGTGATAAAACTGAAATAAAGAGGGGCGTGTTGAATACACCAGCTTTAATGAGAACCAATTGTATGATTGAACAACCAAATATAGCAATGAAACTAGACATACGTTCACTACAAACAACCACATATCACGCTAAACAAGGTATATTCTCACTATAGACAACCAAACGCATCAACACTAAAATTGAACTGGACAATTCATACTCCGGCATATCAAATTGCACTTTTGAACAATTCATACCCCTTGGAAGACCCTGGAGTGGGGGTGTGCACCATGCGCTCCCTGTTGTGGCAGCTTATCTCCTTGCCTTTGGAAGAGGACGTCTGCAGGGTGACATCCTTGATATCGTGGATGGGCTATTTCCCCTTGGAAGAGACGGATAGTGCACCTTGTCGTCGTCGCCAATGAGGTCTGACTTGGCAGCGGACGATGCCGAGCCACCACCATATATATAGAACGCGACCTTCAGTAATGACCAAAGGGTCTTGATGGCGATGAAGGCAAAATCCTAAGAGCGAAGTAGAGTAGATCAACACAGGGGGCATGGAGGAGATCCAAGGAGGTTGAACTCGAAGGGGCAGGGGAGTGATATACTTAACTTGTGTCATAGTCCGCGTCTGGAGCCTGGGCAGCCACCTCGCCGTCATCCAGCGGACTAGCCTCGATATACCTCTTTTTGGCCATTCGCTCCTCCAGCTCCCTGGGAAGCATAGCCGGAATGAGGCAGCGACGCTCTGGAGTGTTGGTGAGTATGAGGATGGGGATCTACGAGGAAGAGGGTGCTTCGCATGCCGACACTACGGGGTGGACCAGAGTTGTACATGCATTATGAACTTGGAGGAGCACTCCTATCGATTGCACAAATGATTCTAGTCCAACCCCCTTGTGATGGATCTTCATGAGGACTTCAAGATTGTCACAGGAAGGCCTACAGAGAATGACGGCGGCGGCGGCAGCGGCGGGCTAGCTATGGTTTGAGCGAGGGAGAGGAGTGGTGCGAGCTGGAGCGGAGGTTTTCGGTTTTTTTTACTTTATTTAAGTGGAGGTTTTGTGGTGGGGAGGGGGTAGGTGGTGTTTGAGGAAATCTCACACAGTTATTGAAAAGTTTACTAAGCGGGAATGCTGGGGCTACTGAAAATTTAGATTACGGGATTGAAGCGGCGCGGCCAGGGCGGGAGCAACAAACATCACACATAGCCGAAATATAATAAGTGTGTGCTATCAAATAGGAAAAAATCCGAAACCACCATTTTTCAAATGGCTCAAGGTGGTAGATATTTTTATGAGGGAAGTCTCATGGAACCCAATCGTGTCCGGTGCCCACCAGTGGACCGTGCTGATGAGCCAGCGGCGGATGGAATGGTTTCTGTTGAGTGTACAATCGCAAATAGTTGTTATATTCGAATCATTGGCTATTTACTCCTAGAATGGTGATATAAATGAGCATTTCGTCAAAAAAGTGAGAAAGAGGTCAGAACACATACACGTCTGCATTGTCTCAAAAATAACATACACACCTGCATGTGGAACAAAAATAAGTATGCACGGGGTGGTTTGATCGTTCAAAATACCCAATGTGCAACTTTGATGTGGCACATGTGTCCTCCATTCCCACTTCGTGTCGGTGGAGGGGGAATCCTAGCCACGAATACATGCCCCCAAACAGGTCTTGCATATCACTCATGTCGTAACACAAAACTGAAACATATACATGAATCCAGCATGGTTGAACCACCCCATCTCTTTTCCGGTCAAAGGTGGACTATGGCCCATGTGCCTCGAAACACGGGCATCCCGACCAAAGAATCAACATTTTTGGCCAAACATCTCTCATTGTCGGTCGAAAGGCTGGACGTTCAACGAGGACCATGAATGGGTGTGGCTCTGATAATTAACCATGCGGTGGAGTGTCGAAGATAACCATCAACTATTGGTGGTGCAAACATGTGTACGAAAATGTTGTGTTGTGTTTGAATTCATTAATATATACCTCATGTGCCACTTTTATGTGTCACATGCTTTGGAATGGGAAAGTGCCCCCTCCCTAGAGTGAGTGTTCATGACGCGTACAACTAGTATGTCGAGCATTGATGGAAACGATTCACGCATTCGTAGGCGTGTGCTTAGATTTGGCTAAGGAAACTGAAATGACCTATATAATGTATACCATAACACAAAACAATTGAAGATTCCACCATGGTAACCTCTCTCTCGTTGCTAGTCAATGTGGTGGACATCCACATGGGCCCAAGAATGGTCTTTCCAACGACAACCATGCGAAGGAGTATCCAAAGACAATCACCCTCTAAGCGTGGATCAAACATATGCATGGAAGTGTTGTGTGATGTTTACATACCCAACACCCAAACTTTAGCATGGCACACCTTCCTCGGGAATCTTAAAGTCCGCACGGAAAGCGAGGTTCATGACACGTGGTATATATATACGCCCCCCCCCCCATTCAAGTCGATGGAAGAGACATTCATGCGTACACTACACGCACTCAAATTATAACATGTAATCTCACACCCATGGCCTACCGCAAACAATCACCAAAAAAGAATCCAAAATAATTAACCTCTCTTGTTGCGGTACAAAAGTATGCGAGGCCACAGATGGGAGTGACACTAATAATTGTGCGAGGGGGTGGTGTCCGAGGACAACCATCGCCTCCATGCTGCCCTAACATATGTACGAAGGTGTTGTGTGATGTTTTGAATACCCAATGCACACCTTTCATGTGGCACCTTCGCAAATCGGAAAAACGGAGGTTCACAACTTGTACAATGCGCACGCACATGCACACATGTGCAAAATTTTCGTTCGTAATCTCACCATGATATTCACTGAAACACGGACTAAGATGAATCCACCTTAGATCAAACCCCTCTCGCGCATGCCATCCGAGGTGATAGACCACGCAGGGGCAACGAATGGGTGTTTTAGTGGTAACCGCATGAGTGAGTGTATGAGGATCACCTACGCATGCATGAGACACAAACATATGCATGAAAAGGTCATGATTGAGATGATTTAAATATATGCCCAATGCACGACTTTTGACGTGGCACGTGTGCCTCACCTGAAGCTGTCAATGGTTAAAACTGTTACCCACATCCCCATGGATGTTTACTATATTAGGGCATGGAGAAGTGTCAGCTTGAATTCCCATGGGGAAGATGGTGGGTCAAATACCTTACCCAACGTGCATGATGGGAATGGGGATGTGATATACATAGCATTACCCGCCTTAACCATGAAGTACTTACATGTGGGCTTTGGAATTAGTAGACCCCACATAATTTGCGACCTCGGTCACCCAAATTTCCACATATCCCACCCATATGGCCCAAATAACCCTAAGAAATCCCAAACTTAGCCACAACATATTATTTATTTGCGTTGGAGTACTATTTTTTACTGAAATACTATCAAATGTTATTCTTAAATGCATGTTGGGTTTCCCCACGGGGATAAAGAAGTAGCAATGGGGATGGGAAACTTATTATCCCCGCGCATGGGTATAGAGACGGTGACGGGAATGGGAGGGTGGTGATCGGGATGGGGATGTGAAACATTTTATCCCCTCGCACGGGTACGGAGACGGTGACAGGAACGGGAGGGTGGTGATGGGGATGGGAATGGGACTCCAATATACCCGCCTGAGTAATCCACGTTGTCAACTTGATGCCTAACTAACCGGACAACCCCACGTGGTGGTGCACATACGATGCATATTGTGTGCCGGACCCCACACCACCACTCGTCCCACCACAACACGGTCACTTCGAGGCATGCATGTCAAACTTTTTTATGTAGTGCACATGTGACAATAGGAGTGTAGTGTTAAAATTCGATTTTTAAAGAACATTAAGACATTATATATATCAAATTGATTCCTTAGGTATTTAATTTGTAAAATTCAAATTTGAACTATATGCACACGCAGTTGTGCGCCCGAATGGATTACAAATTCTTTTTTTGTGTTGGGTGCATGTTTAGTCCCCATGGAGGGTAAAACAATAAACTGCGAACATCTTGGGGCCGCAAACATTGACCCTTGGCTATCAATTTACAGCAAATGCCCAGCTAAGCTAGAATTCATGAAACATTGACATTATTTCATGATATGGAACTTATAGGTCGTCGTAAATAAATCATCCAATTTGAGAGAATTTTTCATCTAAGCTTCTCACAAACGGGGGCTTGTTAATAAATGCAACACATAACCGTCACGTTTACATTGCAACAAGTTTATTAATCCAAACTTTTTTATTTACTCCGTGTATTAGCGTTGGATAAAGTCAAGCTTCGTAAACTTTGACCAAATTTAGAAAAAGATGTTAATGTTTACAATTAGAAATTATTACCATTAGATTCTTTATTGAATGTACTTTCACATCATATATATTTGTCATGGTAATTATTTCTATTTATTTCTTTAAAGTTGGTCAAACGGTATCAAGCGCAATCCTTGCACGCAGATATGATTTGACGGGATGCATGCTAGAAGCAGGTCGCCTCGTAGGCTGACCGGGGTGCGTATAAGAAGGTGGTTGAATTGATGGGAGGCGTGTTCGCTAAGCAGTTTCGCAGGGAGATGTGCTGTCAGACGTGTGAATTGACGGAGTGCATGCCAGCAGTCCGACGCGTAGGCGCCTCACCGAGAGGCGAGCCATCCCTTTAAACCACCGCCTGCCTCCCTCTCATGTCCCAACTCCCCTTTATTAACCGTGCCCGAGCTGTTGGTTTTAACATTCACGGTACGTACAATCCTCTCTCACTCCACCCCCCCCCCACATCCTCGCCGCCATTCTCAATCGTCATCAGCGGCCTCCCTGCACCATGAGAGGGAGTAACCACGTCGGTGCCGGCGAAGCACCCGAGCACAGCGTGAAGGTGGGCACAGAGATTGCCGTCGTCAGAGATGACGTATCGCGCGGACAGCAGCGTGGCCTTGACGTTGTCACCGCCGTCGTGCTTCCCTAGTCGGAGTCTATGGTTCACAGCGACTCCAACGAACACTCCAGTGACGAAAATGACTCGGATGGAGAACTGGTTGGTCATATATACCCATTTTTGAAAAATGCATATGATAGGTTGATTGGTTTGCTATAAAAACATGGCATGCCAACTTTTGGCATCAAATATGTTATCTTCGATTTAGGGTTCACGTTGTCGCATGATATAGTATGTTTCATAAACTTTGCTTGTGAATTCGCATTATAAAATATACGGGCGACACATTATTTACTATGTATAGGTGCTATCTGACGATGTGGACAGCGAGGATGAAGACATCCAGGAGAGGTTCAAGAGGCAAAGGCTCAGAGAGCTTATGGCTGGAAAGTATAACAAGTGTGTCAAGAAGAATGGGGGCTATGGATGCCCATTTTGCAACCATAAGATTAATAACACATACACAGGTATTCTGGAGCATGCAAGAGGACGAGCCATTGGCTCCTTCAAGCAGAAGTATTCTCGCAGAATAGCGCACGTCGCGTACACCCAGTTCCTAGAGAATCTTAACCATCAAGCACGAAGATGAGATGTTGGGTTGACTATTTTGAAAATAATGTTTGATTGAATCTATCTAGTTTGTGTGTATTATATCTATGCTTGTGTATTATATTTTTCCCTGAGATTGAAACAGTGTGACGACTTTCATTATGCAGTATCTCCATCAAACCGGAGTGCTAGTTTACTTGAGGGTGATATTTATATAGGATTTATCACACACGGTTGGATCTAATAAACTGTTTCCTCCGAAGCACATTATTCTAGGACAGAATCCCTCGGCACCACTTGAAAAAAATACCTCAGCACCCACCCGTCACAAAACCCTCGCCTGCTCCCCTCCCCCTCCACCTCCCCACCCAAGTAGCACCTACACTAACACTAGTACTCTAGGACTCTCCATGCATGTCACCGCCTATCCCCGCGGCAACCACTTAGCTCGATGCCTGTCACCGCCACCGGCTGCTACAAAACGCCACCACATATCTCCACTACTGATTGTCGCGGCCTATCAGCATTGACTTTCTCAACGCTGCTCATTGTCGACCCAGCTTGCCCGATTGGGGAACCTTTGGTACTGGGTTTTTTCCCATGAAGAACCAGGTAACTAATCTCTTGAAATATTTCCGCTCATCTCTTATCCCAGTCCGTCGCCTTTTAATCACCCGTCCAAAATCGTCGTGGATTCATGTTTATTCTAGCTGATTTGGGGGGTTTTATTCATAGAGTGTACAGTGCGAGGACACATCAGGGCTATGCGGACTCGGACAAAAAACCGAGGAGTTCCATCTCACCGTACCAGAAGACTTCATGGAGCACACAGTATGTTCAATCTCACACTACCTTGGTTGACATGCATGGCTTGTTCTTTTTCTCAACCTATACTATAGATTTCTACATTTGGATAAAAGGTGCCACATGCAGCATTTATGTCAAATGTGATTTCTTCTTCTTCTTATTCTTCTCCTTCAATATTAGGCAAATTAATAGTGTATTGTTCTTTCATTTACTCTCATATATATTTGCGCGACATCATGGTTATATTATATGTTTACTTGTAATTTTTTGTCCTTTCAAATCAACTGATGTGCATGTTGTTCTTTTAACTACTACTCTCATACTATCACATTACCATGTTCTATCATAATCTTAATTTCCTGCAGTACATCCCTTGTGTTGCAATGAAAATTGTAGCGCCAAAGCTTGGCCTCTACATAACTGATGACTCCAGGGATGTCATATTGAGCACAAACCATGGGTTTACAATCGTTGTTTCTGTAAAAATTGATGAAGATTGTCACTCCTGCTTTGAAGAAGGCCTTTGGGGATAAATTTCTAAGTTTTATGTACTGAAAGTTGCCACTAAAATTACGCTGCACCTAAAAGACCTTACCATACGATAAATGCTAACTTCCCCAACAACATTCTCCGTACATGCTATGTTGGAAGTAAGTGTTCTTTGTAGTATCTGCATGTTGACTTTCGTAGCAATATCAATGTAACTATGTAGTATTTCATCAACCAATTGGGATTTCATTTTCTTAATGTGTTAAAATTGTTCCTACCTAGTAAGTAGTAACTTGTAATTACCAATGCACTATTCTTCTACCATGTTCTAGCTACATAATCACTATCCTCCCACTGCTTCACTCTTGACAGAAAGATACGCTGATGGCCATTCTCCGGACATGGATGTCGAGGTTGCCAACAAGCGGAGGCGAGCTGAGCCAAAAACACAAGCGCCTTTGATAGGCGTAGACTTCGTCGGCAGCCTCCTCGATGATATGTTGAGAGTCATCATCTTCCCCCTCCCTATCGAAGATGGCAGGTGCACAACCGTCTTCTCTTGGCGGTGGCGCCTCCTATGGCGCTACGCCCCTCTCGGCATCATCAGCGAGCACATGCTTTGCACTAGCTATCGCAAATGCTTGGATGCATTATCCCAGATCCTCAGCATGCACTGTGGCCCAATCAAAAGCCTTACCATGGGAAGTTTTGTTCCAATGGTAAGGACCGATGCAAGCTTGACAAGTGGTTCTTATCGCCAGCCCTAGATCATCTCGAGGAGCTCCATTTTAATGATGGACATATGCGCCCACTACCACCCTCCACATTGTGCGTCGCGCCAATGCTGTGCTTCGCAAGGTTCTTGAACTGCCATTTCCCCCAGATTAACGCAAATCCCGCTCTTTTGCTACCTCGACTGAAGCACCTTGAGCTCATCGTCGTCTGCATCCCCAACGATGACATGGAGCGCCTGCTCCGTAGCTATACTGCACTCGAGTACCTTCATATTTAGGCGATCAATGGGTTGAGTAGCCTCCACATCACCTCTAGGAGTCTCCGGGCAATTTTTGTGTATTGCTGGTGTTGCAACAGGAGATCGCACAAGGTGAATCACCAAATGGTCTTTGTGTACGTGCCTTTACTTGAGAGATTACTTGTTGTTGATCAACAAGGTCCAACAAGAATCAGGGTTATTCATGCGCCGAAATTGACAGTGTTTGGCTACTCGCGCGTCAACTTATTTGAACTTGTTTTTGGATCCACAACTGTCCAGGTATAACAATCGTCCTCTTCTCATTCTTGAATTAACATTGTTTTCTCTCTATAAAGATGTATGTTCATCTATCAGCCAGAAAATCATATCGACAAGCTTGACCCTTTATCTACGCGGAGTGAAGGTCTTAGCAGTAGAATCCATCGGCCCCGACCTAGACCAAGTTATCAGATTGCTAAAATTCTTTCTGTGCCTGGTGAATCTATATGTTAAATTCTTTCATGTTAAATTTTAACCACAACAGAGTTCAAATTTTGAAACCCTTCAAATCGTAAGAGGTCCATTATGTGTCCAAGCACTAATACATTCTCTTCTTTCGCAGATACGGTTAGGCCCGGTAGTGGATAATGTGATACAATATAACAACCCCATCGAATGCCTTGATCTCCATCTCTCAAAAATTACTTTGAACTCCTACCGAGGGACCTTACCGGAGATTATATTCGTCAGGTTCATTGTTGTGAGAGCAAGTGTGCTAAAGATAATGAGATTTCCCTACATTTATCGCACAAAAAAAGAATGGTTTGATGATCAGCTCCGATGACTAGGACAGAATGGAAAATTCTATGCAGAAGCTCAATTTTGTTTTGTAACTTCATTTGACACACTATTTGGAAGTCCTAATGCCAAGCCCATAAATGACATGTTAGTGGCGGATTCCTTTGCAGAAATATTTAAGTTGTGAAACTCGTAGTAATATCAGTATGAACCTATCATATATATTCATGTTCAGCTGATCAGCGCGGCCTTCGAGAGCTGCATGAGAAAGTTTCTGCATAAGCTGAATTTCATTTCTATTATCGGTTTGAACCTTATAATCTTTGAATTTGAGCCTTGTTATGCTGGAATTTGAACCTTCATACTATTTCTGTCATTTGTGATATAACCATGCAAATGACATCTTATGAGGGAGACTCTTATTTTGGTAGTACTATCTTTTCCTTAGTATGGAATGGCCGACTAATATCTGGACATCAATATGCATTTGATGATTAATATATGGACCTTAAGAAGCAGAACCATGCATGTCGTAGTGGACACCAAACATACGATCTGGATGAAGAACTCCAACGTCATGGACCTATTACTTGACAAGGAGAAGTATAGAGTGGCCTGGTTCGACCTCACATCCCACCATGTGCTCTGCTCTCACGTCCCTGCGCATGCTCTACTCTCGCGCCCCTGCATGTGCTCTGCTCTCGTGCCCCTCCGTGCGTGCTCTGCCAATGGTTGGGGCCGGCTCACGATCATGTTCGGGGCTCAATATGCAGTTACTGTTGGAGAACGTCGCATGGGAAAAAAAATTCCTATGCACACGCAAACCTATCCATGGTGATGAGCATCTACGAGAGGGAGAGTGGATCTACATACCCTTGTAGATCGCTAAGCGGGAAGCGTTAAGAAACGCGGTTGGTGTAGTCGAACATCTTCGCGATCCAAATCGCCGAGCGTCCCGCGATCTCATCACGATCCGTCCCGCGATCCCATCACAATCCGTCCCGCGATCTCATCATGATCCGTCTCACGATCTTGATCACGATCTGTCCCGCGAACTCATCACGATCCGTTCCGCGATCTCATCACGAACCGTCTCGCGATCTCGATCACGGTCCTTCCGATCTAGCGCCGAACGGACGGCACCTCCGCGTTCAGCACACGTGCAGCTTGATGACGATCTCCACCGTCTTGATCCAGCAAGAGGAGGTGGAGAGGAGAGAGAGTTCACCGGCAGCGTGACGGCGCCCCGGTGATGGTGGTGGAGTGATTCCGGCAGGGCTTCGCCTAAGCGCTGCGGAAAACCGATCTAGAGGAGAAACTGTGCACCGGTGAAACGGGTAGCACGTGGCCAGAAATTCTGTCCAAAAACCACCCAATCCACTAGTATATATAGGAGGAGAGGAGAGGAGAGGCATCCAAGGCCTTTGGGTCGGCCGAAATAGGAGGTGGGAGCAATCCTACTTCACCTCCAATCCTAGTTGGAGTAGGATTGCCTCCTATTGGCTGATTTTCCACTTTTTGCTTTAGGACTTTCTCTCCTGCGCCATGGGCCTTTGTGGCTGTTTTCCCAGCCCACTAAGGGCTGGTTATTATTCTCCCACAGCCCATGGACCTCTTGGGGTCGAAATACCCCTCCCGGAGGTCCCCCGGTACACTACCGGCACTCCCGGTACACTACCGATACTCCCGGTACACTACCAATGAGCCCGAAAATTTTCCGAAAACCAAACTGGGACTTCCTATATATGAATCTTTACCTCCGGACCATTCCGGAGCTCCTCGTGACGTCCGGGATCTCATCCGGGACTCCGAACAACCTTCGGTCACCACCATACATAACTCTACACTACCGAAACGTCACCCAACCTTAAGTGTGCAGACCCTGCGGGTTCGAGAACTATGTAGACATGACCGAGACACCTCTACGGTCAATAACCAATGGCGGGACCTGGACGTCCACATTGGTTCCTACATATTCTACGAAGATCTTTATCGGTCGAACCTCTATGTCAAGGATTCAGTTAATCCCGTATAACGTTCCCTTTGTTCTTCGGTATGTTACTTGCCCGAGATTCGATCGTCGGTATCTCCATACCTAGTTCAACCTTGTTACTGGCAAGTCTCTTTACTCGTTCCGTAATACAAGATCCCGTGACTAACACTTAGCCACATTGCTTGCAAGGCTTGTTGTGATGTTGTATTACCGAGTGGGCCCTGAGATACCTCTCCGTCACACGGAGTAACAAATCCCAGTCTCGATCCATGCCAACTCAACAGACACCATCGGAGATACCTGTAGAGCACCTTTATAGTCACCCAGTTACGTTGCGACGTTTGATACACACAAGGCACTCCTCCGATATCCGTGAGTTGCATGATCTCATGGTCATAGGAACATATACTTGACATGCAGAAAACAGTAGCATTAAACTGACACGATCATATGCTATGTTTGTAGTTTGGGTCTTATCCATCACATCATTCTCCTAATGATGTGATCTCGTTATCAAATGACATCTCATGTCCATGGCTAGGAAACCTTAACCATCCTTTGATCAACGAGCTAGTCCATTAGAGGCATACTAGGGACATGGTTTTGTCTATGTATCCACACATGCATTTAAGTCTCCGATCAATACAATTATAGCATGGATAATAAACGATTATCATGAACAAGGAAATATGATAATAACTAATTTATTATTGCCTCTAGGGCATATTTCCAACAGTCTCCCACTTGCACTAGAGTCAATAATCTAGTTCACATCACCATGTGATTCGCATTGTTATGAATCTAACACCCAATGAGTTTTGGGGCTCGATCATGCTTTGCATGTGAGAGAGGTCTTATAGTCAACGGGTATGCAATATTCAGATCCGTGTGTACTTTGCAAATCTCTATGTCAAACCGTAAACACTGCTACCACACTCCACTTGGTACTATTTCCAAATGGCTGCTCCACTATACGTATCCAGATTGCTACTACGAGTCATCCGGATTAGTGTTAAAGCTTGTATCGACGTAACTCCTTACGACGAATTCTTTATCACCTCCATAATCGAGAAACATCTCCTCAGTCTCTTAGTTACAGAGGATAATCTTGACCGCTGTCCAGTGATCCACTCCTGGTTCACTCTTGTACCCCCTGATGGACTCATGGCAAGGCACACACAGGTGCGGTACACAGCATGGCATAATATAGAGCCTATGGCTAAGGCATAGGGGACGACGTTCGTCCTTTCTCTTTCTTCTGCCGTTGTCGAGCTTTGAGCTCACTCAACTTTCACACTTTACAAATCAAGCGAGAACTCTTTCTCTGACTGATCCATTTTGAACTCTTTCAAAATCTTGTCAAGGTATGCACTCATTGAAAGTCTCATTGAGCATCTTGATCTATCTCCATAGATTTTGATGCTCAACAATTAGGTAGGTTCATCCAGGTCTTCCTTTGAAAAACACTTTCCAAATGACCGTTTTATGCTTTCCAGAAACTCTACATTATTTCTGATCAACAATATGTCATCCACATATACTTATCAGAAATCCTATAGTGCTCCCACTCACTTTATTGCAAATACAAGTTTCTCGTAAACTTTGTATAAACATCAAAAACTTTGATCACCTCATCAAAGTGTATATTCCAACTCCGAGATGCTTGCTTCAGTTCATGGAAGGATCACCGAAGCTTGCACACCTTTTAGCATCCTTAGGACTGACAAAACCTTCTGGTTGTATCACATACAACCTTTCCTCAAGTAAACCGTTAAGGAAATGATGTTTTGACATCCATCTGTCAGATTTCATAATTGAAAACGCAGCAACTACTAACATAATTCCAACAGACTTTAGCATCACTACGAGTGAGAAAGTCTCATCGTAGTCAACTCCTTGAACTTGTCACAAACATCTTTGCAACAAGTCGAGCTTTACAAATAGTGACATTCACCATCAGTGTCTGTCTTCATTTTAAAGATCCATTTGTACTCAACGACCTGCCGTCCAACGAGCAAGTCTACCAAAGTCTATACTTGGTTTTTCATACATGGATCCTATCTCGGATTTCATGGCCTCCAACCATTTGTTGGAATCCGGGCCCATCATCGCTTCTCCATAGCTCGTAGGTTCATCGCTGTCCAACAACATGACCAGGAAGACAGGGTTGTCGTACCGCTTAGGAGCAGTACACATCCTTGTCGACCCACAAAGTTCGATAGTAACTTGATCCTGAAGCTTCATGATCATCATCATTAATTTCCTCTTCAACTAACGTAGGCTTCACAGAAACATCTTTCTGCGCTGCGCTACTCTCTGGTTGAACAAAGGTTTAACAACCTCATCAAGTTCTATCTTCCTCCCACTCAATTCTTTCGAGAGAAACCTTTCCTCGAGAAAGGATCCGTTTTAGTAACAAACACTTTGCACTTGGATCTGAGATAGAAGGTTCACCCAACTGATCTTAGGGTATTCTATGAAGATGCATTTGTCCGCCTTGGGTTCAACCTCATTAGGTGAAAACATTTTTCACACAAGTGCCGCAGCCCCAAGTATTAAGAAATGACAGCTTAGGTTTCTATCAAACCATAATTCATATGGTGTCATCTCAACGGATTTAGATGGTGCCCTATTTAAAGTGAATGTAGTTGTCCCTAATGCATAACCCCAAAATTATAGTAGTAAAACGACAAGAGACATCATAGCACGCACCATGTCCAATAGAGCATAACTATGATGTTCGGACACACCATCACACTATGGTGTTCCAGGTGGCGTTTAGTTGTGAAACAACTTTCACATTGTCTTAAGTTGTATGCCAAACTCGTGACTCAGATATTCACCTCCACGATCATATCGCAGTCATTTTTATCTTCTTGTCACGATGATCTTTAAACCTCACTCTGAATTTGCTTGAACCTTTCAAACGATTTAGACTTGTGTTTCATTAAGTAAATATACACTATATCTACTCAAATCATCAGTGAAGGTAAGAAAATAACGATATCCACTGCACGCTACAAGACTCACTAGATTGCATACATCAACATGTATCATTTCCAATGAATCACTTGCCCGCTCCATCCAACGGGGTCCTTTAGTCATCTTGCGCAAGAGGCATGGTTCGCATGTCTCAACCGATTCGAAATCGAATGAGTCCAAATATCCATCAGCATGGAGTTTCTACATGCGCTTTATACCAATATGACATTTAGCGGCAGTGCCACAAGTATGTGGTACTATCATTATTAACTTTGTATCTTTTGACATCAATGTTATGAACATGTGTAATACTACGATCAAGATTTCAACAAACCATTCTCACTGGGTGCATGACCATTGAAGGTATTATTCATGTAAACAGAATAACCATTATTCTCTAACTTAAATGAATAACCGTATTGCAATAAACATGATCTAATCATGTTCATGCTCAACGCAAAACACCAAATAACATTTATTTAGGTTCGTCACTAATCCTGAAGGTAGAGAGAGCGTGCGATGTTGATCACATCAGCCTTGGAAACACTTCCAACACATATCGTCACCTCACCCTTAGCTAGTTCTCTGTTTATTCCATAGCTTTTATTTCGAGTTACTAACATTTAGCAACCGAACCGGTATCCAATACCCAGGTGCTACTAAGAGTACTAGCAAGGTACACATTAGTAACTCGTATATCAAATATACTTCTATCAATGTTGCCAGCCTTCTTATCTACCAAGTATCCAGGGTTGTTCCGCTTCAGCGACCTCTCACCTCATAATAGAAGCACTTAGTCTCGGGTTTGAGTTCAACTTTGGGTTGCTTCACTGGAGCAGCAACTGACTTGCTATCCATGAAGTTTCCCTCCTTGCTCTTGCCCTTTTCGAAACTAGTGGTTTGATTAACCATCAACACTTGACGCTCCTTCTTGATTTCTACCTTCGCGGTGTCAAACATCGCGAACAGCTCAGGGATCAATACTTCTATCCCTGGTGTATTATAGTTCATCACTAAGTTCTAGTAGCTTTAGTGACAGTGACTTGGAGAACTATATCAATCACTATCTTATCTGGAAGATCAACGCCCACTTGATTCAAGCGATTGTAGTACCCAGACAATCTGAGTACATGCTCAACGATTGAGCTATTCTCCTTCATCTTACAGGCAAAGAATCTTGTTGGAGATCTCATATCTCGCAACACAGGCACGAGTCTGAGATCACAATCTCTGCCCCTAGAACATCTCATATGTTCCGTGACGTTCAAAACGTTTCGGAGCCTCAATTCTAAGCCGTAATGCATGACGCATTAAACTATCAAGTAGTCATCGAAACGTGCCTGTCAGATGTTCACAACATCTATAGACGACGCTAGAGGGGGTGGCGCACCGAGCGGTGCATTAAGGACATAAGCCTTCTGTGCAGCAATGAGGACAATCCTCAGATCACGGACCCAGTCCGCAATATTGCTACCAACATCTTTCAACTCTATTTCTCTAGGAACATATAAATAATTTAAGGGAGCTACAGCACGAGCTAGTAATCTACAACATAATTTGCAAAGACACTTTGACTATGTTCATGATAATGATTTCAATTAATCATATTACTTAAGAACTCCCACTCAAATTGACATCCCTCCGATCATTCGAGTGATACATGATCCAAATTCACCAACTCAAGTCCGATCATCACGTGAGTTGAGGTGGCTGCAATGGTGAACATCATTATGTTGATCATATCTACTATATGACTCATGTTCGACCTTTCGGTCTCTCATGTTCCGAGGCCATGTCTGTACATGCTAGGCTCGTCAAGTTTAACCCGAGTGTTCTGCGCGTGCAAATCTGGCTTGCACCCGTTGTATGTGAACGTAGAGTCTATCACACCCGATCATCACGTGGTGTCTCAACGCGACGAACTTTCGCAACGGTGCACACTCGGGGAGAACACAGTTCATCTTGAAATTCAAGTGAGGGATCACCTTATAATGCTACCGCCGTACTAAGCAAAACAAGGTGCATAAAAGGATTAACATCTCATGCAATTCATAAGTGACATGATATGGCCATGAACTTGTGTTTAAGATCTCCATCTTCGAAACACCGGCATGATCTCCATCGTCACCGGCACAACACCATGATCTCCATCATCTTGATCTCCATCAATGTGTTGCCATTGGGGTTGTGGCGCCAGCCCTGCTTCTACTTCTATTGCTACCGCTTAGCGATAAAGTAAAGCATTACATAGCGCTTAATGATTGACACGCAGGTCATACAATAATTAAAGACAACCCTATGGCTCCTGCCGGTTGCCGTACTCATCGACATGCAAGTCGTGATAATCTATACATCACATGATCATCTCATACATCACATATATCACATCATGTAATTGGCCATATCATATCACAATATACCCTGCAAAAACAAGTTAGACGTCCTCTAATTGTTGTTGCAAGTTTTACGTGGCTGCTACGGGTATCTAGCAAGAACGATTCTCACCTACGCATAAACCACAACGGTGATACATAGATTGCTTTTCAACCTTCTCAAGGACCACCTTTGTCGGATCCGATCCAACTAAAGTGAGAGAAACTGTCACCCGCAAGCCATCTAAGCAACAAGTTGCATCGAGGGAACCGGTCTCTCGTAAGCGTACGAGTAATGTTGGTCCGGGCCGCTTCATCTCACAATCCCGCTGAACCAAAATCTGACCAAGGGAGGAAGCAATCTAAGCATCAACGCCCACAAACCTTTTGTGTTCTACTCGAGATCTCATCGAACCATCAACCTAGCTCATGATGCCACTGTTGGAGAACGTCGCATGGGAATCAAAAATTTTCCTACGCACACGCAAACCTATCCATGGTGATGAGCATCTACGAGAGGGAGAGTGGATCTACATACCCTTGTAGATCGCTAAGCGGGAAGCGTTAAGAAACGCGGTTGGTGTAGTCGAACATCTTCGCGATCCAAATCGCCGAGCGTCCCGCGATCTCATCACGATCCATCCCGCGATCCCATCACGATCCGTCCCGAGATCTCATCATGATCCGTCTCACGATCTTGATCACGATCTGTCCCGCGAACTCATCACGATCCGTTCCGCGATCTCATCACGAACCGTCTCGCGATCTCGATCACGGTCCTTCCGATCTAGCGCCGAACGGACGGCACCTCCGCGTTCAGCACACGTGCAGCTTGATGACGATCTCCACCGTCTTGATATAGCAAGAGGAGGTGGAGAGGAGAGAGAGTTCACTGGCAGTGTGACGGCGCCCCGGTGATGGTGGTGGAGTGATTCCGGCAGGGCTTCGCCTAAGCGCTGCGGAAAACCGATCTAGAGGAGAAACTGTGCACCGGTGAAACGGGTAGCACGTGGCCAGAAATTCTGTCCAAAAACCACCCAATCCACTAGTATATATAGGAGGAGAGGATAGGATAGGCAGCCAAGGCCTTTGGGTCGGCCGAAATAGGAGGTGGGAGCAATCCTACTTCACCTCCAATCCTAGTTGGAGTAGGATTGCCTCCTATTGGCTGATTTTCCACTTTTTGCTTTAGGACTTTCTCTCCTGCGCCATGGGCCTTTGTGGATGTTTTCCCAGCCCACTAAGGGCTGGTTATTATTCTCCCACATCACATGGACCTCTTGGGGTCGAAATACCCCTCCTGGAGGTCCCCCGATACACTACCGGCACTCCCGGTACACTACCGATACTCCCGGTACACTACCAATGAGCCCGAAACTTTTCCGGAAACCAAACTGGGACTTCCTATATATGAATCTTTACCTCCGGACCATTCCGGAGATCCTCGTGACGTCCGGGATCTCATCCGGGACTCCGAACAACCTTCGGTCACCACCATACATAACTCTACACTACCGAAACGTCACCCAACCTTAAGTGTGCAGACCCTGCGGGTTCGAGAACTATGTAGACATGACCGAGACACCTCTACGGTCAATAACCAATGGCGGGACCTGGACGTCCACATTGGTTCCTACATATTCTACGAAGATCTTTATCGGTCGAACCTCTATGTCAAGGATTCAGTTAATCCCGTATAACGTTCCCTTTGTTCTTCGGTATGTTACTTGCCCGAGATTCGATCGTCGGTATCTCCATACCTAGTTCAACCTCGTTACTGGCAAGTCTCTTTACTCGTTCCGTAATACAAGATCCCGTGACTAACACTTAGCCACATTGCTTGCAAGGCTTGTTGTGATGTTGTATTACCGAGTGGGCCTTGAGATACCTCTCCGTCACACGGAGTAACAAATCCCAGTCTCGATCCATGCCAACTCAACAGACACCATCGGAGATACCTGTAGAGCACCTTTATAGTCACCCAGTTACATTGCGACATTTGATACACACAAGGCACTCCTCCGATATCCGTGAGTTGCATGATCTCATGGTCATAGGTACATATACTTGACATGCAGAAAACAGTAGCAATAAACTGACACGATCATATGCTATGTTTGTAGTTTGGGTCTTATCCATCACATCATTCTCCTAATGATGTGATCCCGTTATCAAATGACATCTCATGTCCATGGCTAGGAAACCTTAACCATCCTTTGATCAACGAGCTAGTCCATTAGAGGCATACTAGGGACATGGTTTTGTCTATGTATCCACACATGCATTTAAGTCTCCGATCAATACAATTATAGCATGGATAATAAACGATTATCATGAACAAGGAAATATGATAATAACTAATTTATTATTGCCTCTAGGGCATATTTCCAACAGTTACGTGCTCCATGACTAAATCACACGCTGCAAAAACTGCCATCCGGACATGCCGGTTTTCCAGGACGTCTGGCCCTCATTTATACCCATGGCCATTAACCATAGTCTCTTCACACTTTTGATCGCGCCTCACAACAAAATAAGCACACCCTGGATGATGCATACAGAGAGGATGTCCAGTGGCGCTCCAATGGAGTTCGGCGTGCATCATGTGGGGACCCACATGAGGAAGAAGGACCTCACAGTGGTGTACACCAACGACCCTGGCATGGTGGAGGACTCCATCGACACCATGGAGCAGCTGCTTGATGCGGATGACAAGTACAAAGTGGTTGGCTTCGACCTCGCTTACACCAGCGGTCGTGTCGGGCATGATCAGAAGGTTGTCATCGTCCAGTTGTGTGTGGACCATCACATCCTCCTCTACCACTACTACTAGACCACATTACCTTGCGATCGTTTCACCAGGTTTGTCAATAGCCCCCAATACAGGTTCGCTACGGTGGACAGTGCCAACAATCCAAAGGTTCTCAAGACTTCGGGCTTGGCCTTCTAGAAGCTTGTCGACATCCGCGGCCACTACAGGGCCTGAGACAACAATAAGAACATGGACTCCCATGTTGAGCTGGCGAAGGCCATCATCGACCTCTACTACGCTAACATGAAGGATGAGTGCAATAAGAACAAGCATGTCTGACATAGAGCCTGGGTGAAGAAACTGGATGAATATCACCTCCAGACCGCGGCTAAGGTAGCGTATATATGCTACGAGATGTTCAGGCGGATCGTTCACATGATGAAGTGCCTCCAACCTGAAGACAACGAGGGGTCGAGCCACAAGAAGAGCGCTTGTGGAAAGAATCACAAGAAGTAGATGATTTGATGATCGTTTCTCAATTATCAATTTCTCATACTCCCTCTATGTAGAAATATTCATAGTTTTAGAGGGATAAGTTTATTATGCATGTAATAGTTTGTTAAGGTGTCCGCCAATGTTATGTGTGTATTGGATGCTTAATTTGGTTATGCAATCATGTTCTTCTAAACAGAGCATAGATGTGTGTGGCAGATTGAGAAAATCACATTACATACGGAATAAACAACCAAATCCGTCGGTGATGATTTCATCAGTCCCTGACAGTTTTTTATCCAGAACCGTTTGCCCACAACACATCTAAGTGGCCTGTGTACATCACACACATCTTGATCTGAGCAACCATTTGCGTTATTTTTGCTTATCGCACACAATTCATACCAGTGGCATGTAAGTTGTCTATCTCACACATCTTGATCTATGTAACCATTTATGTTATTTTAACTCATCACAAACAGTTCATCCGAGTGACTTGTATGTCGTCTATCGCACACGTGATCATCTGCAGCGGAGCTCGAGCTCGATCTCAAGCTAGGGCAGGCCCAGGGGAGGAGTATGTGTCCTAGGGGTTTGATTAGGTGCCTGGGAGTGAGAGGGAAGCTGCAAGAGGTGCTCGGGGAAGCCTCCTATAGGGAGGTCGAGGCTTGCCATGGACTGGGTTCTCGGGCATCCGCCGGATGGGTTCGGGAGGCCACAGGAGGGGGGCAAGGCTGCTCCGCAACGCTTGTGGGGCTAGTCTAGGTTGCTAGGGAGAGAGAAGAAGAGCATGGGTAGCTCGAGGTGGGTCCCCTTGCGCGAACGGTCATTGGCCGGTGTGGGTGGTATCGGGTACGCGCGACTTGGGGTGTCGGAGAAAGAAGGAGGAGGGGCCCGACCACTTGGCATCTTGCGGACATCGAGGAGAAGCCAGGGGACATGACCCCGACTCCCAAGGTTGTTGGGGCTCGGGTTGGGCGCTGACTACAGTGCTTGGGTGCATAGTAGCGCGCTCCAGAGCGCTGATTGGCATGCCATGGCATGCCTGTGGCATTTCGGGTGCGGGCACTTGTGTCTAGTAGGTCTATGAGGTAGTAAACAAGGTGGAGAGGTCCTTGGATTCCCTATAAATCCAAAGGAAGAGGAGAGAGGTTGAGGGGAAGAGAAAAAGGGGTTGTCCAGAGGGGAATCTTGGGGTTTTACCCCCCCCCCCCCCAAATAATTGATATGTGACCATGCAAATTTTACTTGAGGTAGAGGGCATCTAGGTGGATATGTGGTAAAAGTTCGAGATCAAGGAGAATAGTAGAAGGGGGTCAAACAAGGTTTCAACTAAACAACCAGAAGGTGTTTGATGTTGATCCGGGCAAGTAAAAGAATTCTACTTGCCATGATATTGGACAGGATGAAAGTGTAGGTAAAAAAGAGTGGGCCACCAAGTTTGAGATTATTTGAGGAAAGATGATAGTGCAAACTTGGTAAACCCTACAACTTAGCAGAATCAGGTTTCTGCAGATCTATCCATGCAATTCTATTCTCCTAAATGCACCACTTGGTGTAGTAACATTATTTAGAGATTAGAACATGCCCACAAAATTTGGGGTCAGTAGGAGAAACTTCACAATGAAAAGTTGTTCGGATTTGATTCTGGACAAGGAGGGTTTGGGGATATTTTGGTGAAGCAAATCAATGGGGATAGAGATAAAACTTTGCAAGATCATCACATATAGCATGTGTGTCTTGCTGGAATTTTCCTGGATTTATTTGATAATATTTCTAAGAAATATTTCAAATGCTTGATTTAAGCAGAAATGGTTTTGGAGGGGTTTTCCCATTATTTTGAACATGACCATGTGTTGAAACTCACATATATGTCCACTGAGTTTCCCTAAATTTTCTCAAATATTGTGAAAGAATTTGAATATTTTTTCCTATAAAGACCATTTATGGTCTTAAGTACAAGACTTTAAATAAAATATGAAAATAATCCTTGAAATTAATATTCAGTGGTTTTGGGAAGTCTTATATATAGTAGGTTCCAAACAAAGTCTTTGGGTGAAAACAATCCACCCAATTTGAGGACTTGTAGTACAGGCCTCAATTCAGGGGGGTTTAAAAACCTAATTTGATTAAATCCTTTTTGTCCAACATAATATTTGATAAAAATATTTATTGGTACTGCACACATGGCATGATCATTGGGCAGGGAGTTTGGGTCAAGGAAGTGAGTTCTAGAGGGAAGAAGATCATTGAGTGCCAAAACACAATCAACCATACAAGCAACCATCAAACAATTGAAAGAAGCACTTGCACTCAAAAAGTTTTAATGGGTCCAATTTTTTTGTAAAACCATAGCATAGCAAAGTGATACAACAGAGGGTGTGACAGGTTAGCAATATTCATAAAATCCTTTGTGATTGTCATTTGATCTTATTGATTCAACCTGTGTGTGAATTCACGCAATCATGAGTTGATCCTTATGAATTATCTTTCCGGCTTAGACGTCTTTCCAAACATGAGCTAGTTCTTGCCAATCAAATTGTCGTTGATTGTGCCCCTAAGTCTATTCAACTTATCCATCCTTCATCATAACGTCTGCTTCTGATCCTTCATTTTGGAAATCATAATTCCTTTTTTATTTAAGCATCGAATCATTCATATGTTCTATGATCTGATTCTTTGCATTCTTTTTATCTCTGATTGAGTACCTATACTCACATCAGATCCTTGTGGATCACCAAATCCCTTGTTGGAATTATTATCTGGCAGTGATCTTCATATTCAAAATCTTGTGAGTTCTTCACTGATATGCCTTTGCTAAATTGTATCCTCTGCTTTTGTCAACCATGATATACCATCGAGCTGGGGTTATTTTACTCTTTAAGTTTGTGGTATATGTTCCTAAGATGCCCCGTTGGGTTGAACCTAGGCCTTCGATAATTTGTGTGAATAGGAAGTTTATGCGGGTTATATCTACTGGTGTTTTGCCAGTTAAAATTTCAACACTACAACTTCAACGAAAGCGAGAAGTGAATGAAAGTTATGCCTTGAAGGAGTATGAGTCAACCTTGAACTTTGTGTTCATTCCCATGGAAATGATGTTGATCTTTTCATAGAAGCTTCTCGTAACAATAATCATTCCCTTTGTATGATTTGATATTGTATCTGTAATTTGGTACTTTGCAACCATGGTTCCGACCGTGATTGTTCTTCTTTGATCCCCTTTTTAGATAAGTTAAAGCACTTGTCTTTTGTAGATCAATGCATCGATCCAAGATTTAATTCTGATATACCTCCGAGTATTATCCCTGGTATATCAAGAATATCACGGAGCTATATAACTTCTTATGAGCTGCTCGTCAGCTATGATATTTCACTGATTCCAGTTTCCTCTTGTTCTAAGTTGTTGGACACTCAAGGACACCGACAACTGAATCAAGTACGCATTGCGGTTCAACAACTCTTAGTAATCTTCTTTGCTTATGATTTCATACTCAATCATGTCATTCCAAACTGTTAGGCTACATCATCATCGTCATGCTAGAGCTTGACCATGCTATTTATGTCCTTCATCCCCAGAACACAATTCCAATAGTGAACTAAGTTTACATCGAGCTTTCAATGTCATATTGGTTGTCTTCAAAGGCAATTTTGATTCTAAGCTAGCATTCTAATCTATGGTTCTGACAACCTTTTGCTTCACCATTTCTTTGCTTGATGTCGTAGCTGATCGGTTACATCTTAAAGAGACTTCTCGAACAATTGTGTCATGATCATCATCAACATTCTGAGCTCTTCCAAGGTACCAATTAAATCCATGGTGAGAAGTAGCATCATTGCCCCTTGGTAATTGGTATTGTCATTGACGACATCCTTGCCTTCCCTCAAAACACATAATTGGTCTTGTTTTGGTTGAACCTTAAGTTCATTGCTAGCCATCTTGTGTTATGTTCTATCTTGGAGTATTACCATCTTTTGTCGAGAATGTCATGAGAATTGCAACATCTTAATAATTCTATATATAGTGATACTTCTTGACGTCACCTTTCGTTTCTTGGTACACTTGTTGTTTCTAACCAGAATACCGACAGATGGATTGTGATGTGTAAATTCAACACTTATGGCATAGCAACTCTATTACCTCAGAGTTAATGAACAATAAGTCCATTCTTAGTGTGTTAGTTGTTGAATCAACATTCTAACATTGGTCGCGCTACTTAGTCTAGATTTCGGGTGTAGCTTTCGATTAACGTTTAATTGTGGATATTTTCCTTGGGCATACCTCATTATATCATATGGTTTGACAATGCTATTACCTTTCTCACACAATCGTGGAAATCCATCTTTGTGGAAATCTTGACAAATTGTTGATGAACCAATCAGCCCATCCTCATCTTCTTCGTGGTTCATGATGAACATTTAAGATAGTGTTGGGAACCTTCAAAGCAATATCTTGTGCCTAGCTCATGAAGTATATGTTTGATAAAAGAAGTGTTTTTCTCTAAGTTCATGTGCATTTTAGCCACCGTGATTATGAGAAGGTTTTGTTTCGCTTCCTCTGGAATCATTCCAAATCATTCAAGCATGTGTGAAGTATTTGATGGTTTGATAGATTTGCTACCTTTACTCCATATGTATTTGCTAACATGCCAAGCCACACATTTATTTGATATAGGAAAAGAAGTTCTTCGTAAGAGCTAATCCGGACATACACTAGTACTTTGATGTCCTCGATGATGGTTCCCGACCTTAACTCGGTTGTTTTTCATCGTAAGACTTGCATGTGATCAGGACTGTCTTGGACAATGTGTTCATGTGTGTCTTGTAAGCCAGCTCAATATTTAGGATGCTCGCTTCCGTATTCCATATACTGAGAATCTTGCAACATCATCTCGTCGATGTGTGTTGCATCCTTTTCCCTTCTGATTCCTGCTAAGTCTAAAGAATCCTGACACCAACCAGATCTGAATCTTGGTCAGATATAATGGTTGGAACATTTTCAAAAATGTATAACATTGGTCTCTACGTAAACTGGTAGGGCGATGTTATGGCTAGGACACCTAACCGGAGAACCTATCGCTATTATCAGGTTCAGTAAGGTTAGCCATTCTTCCATGAGGAAATTGTAAGACTTATTTTATAAGTTGTTATTGATGGATCCTTTATGTATCCAAAGTCTGACATTTACCTAATGACCATGTCAATGCTATCCCGAAGCATGACTGTGGTATTTTAGTTTTCAACAATGACATTGGAGATATAATGCTAAATTTTCTTAGTCAATTATCAAAACCCCGTTGTATGGGTAAACCTCATAAAATCCTTGCCCCTTGTAAATGTTTACATACTTGGATCCCTATCAACTACACCATGCTCTGCCTTTCCTTCGTAAGGATATACTCTTGATACGTGGGTATAGACACCTTTTCCTTTCCATTAGTTTATTTAACCTTTCTTGTAATCTAAACTTATCTAAGCAATGGTAATTCCCTACTTAGCTAAACACCTCGGTGTACAAATATGTTAGTAAGACCCTATTACTATTATTGGTAATTGTCGTGAATTTGTCATGGCAAGATGTCCTCGTTGAGAGAACTTAGGTGTGAGGCCATCGCAACTATATGGTGGCTTGAGAGGACTTGGTCGGAATCGAGAGACACGAGTTTACCCAGGTTTGGCCCCTCCTAATGGAGGTAAACGCCTATGTCCTGCTTTGTGTCTATATTGATGATGATGACGATCTCCGTTACAAGGGTGCGGAATCGCTACCTCTAATCTCGAGTGTCCCTAATTTGTCTATCTCTCATGACTTGTCTATCTAATACCTATCTATTGAGACATCTAAAAAACTTGACCCTCTTGGGGTGCCTAGCCCCTCCTTATATAAGCTGAAGGGGCGGGTTACATGTATAGTCCTAGTAGGATTAGGACTTAACCTATTCTGACTTTCCATCGTGGGCTTTTGAGTCCCGGGATTCTTGTCTCGGACGGGTGGATTACAACCGGGCGGCTTACGCTGGGCAGCTTACAACCGAGTGTCTTACAACCAGGGCTTATCTTCAAGACTCGTCTTCAGGGACTCATCTTCAGGGACTTGTCTTCGGGACTTAACTTTCTGTCGGGTCACAACTTTCATAGGCTCATAACTGTTTGTTGGGTTATAACTTCCTGTCAGCTTACAACTGTCGGCCAGGTTATAACTGTTTGCCGACTTACAACTGTCTACCGGGTTATAATTGTTCCGGGTCATAACTGTATGTCGGGTCATACCGCGGGGTATATCCCCGACATTAGCCCCCAGGTTAGCTTGAGTTTATTCATGGTAAGCTCCTGAAATAAGAATGTGTAAAGGGACCGGCCCACCCAAAAAGACTAGTTGACCAGCTCCTGAAAATTCTGAAACTCTGTCATACCAATATACTGACGTTGGCTCTTTAAAAAATAACCCTCATTATCAACTGCCTTGGTTTGATGAATTCATCTGGTTCCCTTCATAACTGAAAATTTGATGGCATACCTTCCTCATATCCATATTACCTGTAGCCCCCAAGTCTTAAGAGGGGACCGTAATGATAGCTTTAAGACTTCCTTCAATATAAATATTACAACTCTAGAGAAATATGGATTGTTCGTCTGAGTCACCAGTCATAAGTTGAATGTTCCACATATGTAGCCCCCAAGTACCGGGTTGTCTTGCCTGCAGCAACCTGGGACTTGTAAATGTCTTATGCTCATAAAACTTCAGCCAGTGTAGCCCCCAAGGGTCGGGTCATTATGCAATAATGAGCAGGAAGTTGTTGTAGATCTGATCATATAGACTTGAGGAGCAATGTGCAGCCCCAAGGGCCGGCTCAGTAAGACAATACTGGCCTAGGACTTAGAATAAGATATAAAGGCCAGCTCAACAGGGTCCCTTGACAATGTAATAACTTGAAAAACAGCTTGCATTAGCCCCCCAAGTGTCGTGGTGCGTGCTTGCAGTGACATGGAACTTGCATACTTGATATAAACTGGACTTGAATAATGTATCCCCCAAGTGTCGGTCGTATGCATGCAATGATTTGGGACTACTCTTCCATTGCAGAATAAAAATTTATACACTCTCCAGATGATGTTGCTGAAAGCCTTGCATATCAATGTTGAACCATGCTTCTTGCTGTAAGCTGGTATTCTTGGGATGAAGGAATAATAGCCATTACTCTAAAGGGGCTTTAAAAACCTCAATCATCCAATGCTGGTTATGACAACCATAATGAAAAATACAGCCATGTTGGCTATTTAAGATTTGAATAATATAACCCGGTTTGAAAATACCGGTTCTTGCAATGTAAATCAGGATATCCATGCATATATGATGCATGGTAAGATGATGCAATGATGATGCAATGTATGACAACATGAAAGACTCAAGCTTTGTTGTTTTCAAAAAACTTAGGCATGTTTGCCCAAACCTCATATGTCGGATCTCCCATGGCACAGATTCATCGTTTGAACCTTTAACAGTGCAGGGTCTTTAAAAAGAGTAATTGTTAAGAGTACAATGAGCCATATAATGGAGAGGCGCAGCAGGGCATGAGTACCCCCAGGCCCATAAACTACTTCTCATGTGATGTAAATACGTTGTTTGAACCTTAAATAGTGTAGGGTCTTTAAAAGAGTGACTGTTTAAGAGTACAAACGGGCCACAAGGCGGAGAGTGTGTAGCAGATAGGTGAGTTTATCCTTGCTTTCTGTAAGCCGGCCCTCACGTGAAAGAAGCCGCTAGTTTAACCTTAACTAGTACAGGGTCTCTGTGGAGAGTGACTATCAATTATTTTGATTAGCTCAGGGTCTCTAGTCGAGATTAACTGGTAAGAGTTCGGCAGGCCACCTAGCGGAGTGGCATCAGCATACAGGCAGGTTTAACCTGAACTTGTGGTGGCTAAAGAGCCGATCAAGAGGGTGTGTAAACTAAATCCGGTGGGTTGGAAGCCCCCAAATGACCTTGTTGATGGAATCAACTTTTGGGTATATAACCCGGCCTTGTAGTGGCTGAAAAGTCGATCAAGAGGGTGTGTAAGCTAAACCCGATAGGTTGGAAGCCCCCAAATGACCTTGTGTCAAGTATCACCATTTGCACCATCTTGTACGAAGAAAACAGCAGAAGCCTATTGGGGAACGTTGCATGGGAACCAAAAAAATTCTTACGCACATGCAAGATCTATCCATGGTGATGAGCATCTACGAGAGGGAGAGTGGATCTACATACCCTTGTAGATCGCTAAGCGGGAAGCGTTAAGAAACGCGGTTGGTGTAGTCGAACGTCTTCGCGATCCAAATCACCGAGTGTCCCGCGATCTCATCACGATCCGTCCCGCGATCTAATCAAGATCCATACCGCAAACTCATCACGATCCATCCCGCGATCTCATCATGATCCGTCTCGCGATCTTGATCATGGTCCTTCCGATCTAGCGCCGAACGGATGGCACCTCCGCGTTCAGCACACGTACAGCTTGATGACGATCTTTGCCTTCTTGATCCAGCAAGAGGGAGCAGAGAGGTAGACGAGTTCTCTGGCAGCGTGACGGTGATGCGGCGATGGTGGTGGAGCAATTCCGGCAGGGCTTCGCCTAAGCACTACAGAAAACCGATCTAGAGGAGAAACTATGCACTAGAGGAACGGGTAGCACGTGGCTGAAAATCTTGTGCCAAAACCCTAAAACCCTCTAGTATATATAGGAGGAGAGGAGGAGGAGGCTTGGCTCCCAAGGAGCCATCCCTTCGGTCGTCCGAGCCAGGAGGGAGGAGTCCTCCTCCTCCACTCCTAGTAGGATTAGGACTCCTTCCTAATTTAGCCCTTCTGCCTTTTTCCACCTTTTTCCTTCTGGGCTTTTCTTCCCAGCCGCATGGGCCCTTTGTGGGACTTCCTCCAGACCACTAAGGGCTGGTATTCATCCTCCCACAGCCCATGTAGCCTCTTGGGTCGAAATCCCCCTCCCGATGGTCTCCCGGTACACTACCGGCACTCCCGGTACACTACCGATGAGCCCGAAACTTTTCCGGCAACCAAAATAGGACTTCCTATGTATCAATCTTTACCTACGGACCATTCCGGAGCTCCTCGTGACATCCGGGATCTCATCCGGGACTCCGAACAATCTTCGGTCACCACCATGCATAACTCTATACTACCGAAACGTTACCAAACCTTAAGTGTGCAGACCCTCTAGGTTCGAGAACTATGTAGACATGACCGAGACACCTCTACAGTCAATAACCAATAGCGGGACCTGGATGCCCATATTGGTTCCTACATATTCTACGAAGATCTTTATCGGTCGAACCTCTATGTCAAGGATTCAGTTAATCCCGTATGATGTTCCCTTTGTTCTTCGGTATGTTACTTGCCCGAGATTCGATCGTAGGTATCTTCATACCTAGTTCAACCTCGTTACCGACAAGTCTCTTTACTCATTCTGTAATACAAGATCCCATGACTAACACTTAGTCACATTGCTTGCAAGGCTTGTTGTGATGTTGTATTACCGAGTGGGCCCTGAGATACCTCTCTGTCACACGGAGTAACAAATCCCAGTCTTGATCCATGCCAACCCAACAGACACACTCAGAGATACCTGTAGAGGACCTTTATAGTCACCCAGTTATGTTGCGACGTTTGATACACACAAGGCACTCCTCCGGTGTCAGTGAGTTGCATGATCTCATGGTCATAGGAACAGATACTTGACATGCAGAAAACAGTAGCATTAAACTGACACGATCATATGCTACGTTTGTAGTTTGGGTCTTGTCCATCACACCATTCTCCTAATGATGTGATCCCGTTATCAAATGACATCTCATGTCCATGGCTAGGAAATCTTAACCATCTTTGATCAACGACCTAGTCTATTAGAGGCATACTAGGGACATGGTTTTATCTATGTATCCACACATGCATCTAAGTCTCCGATCAATACAATTATAGCATGGATAATAAACGATTATCATGAACAAGGAAATATGATAATAACTAATTTATTATTGCCCCTAGGGCATATTTCCAACAGTCTCCCACTTGCACTAGAGTCAATAATCTAGTTCACATCACCATGTGATTCGCATTGTTATGAATCTAACACCCAATGAGTTATGGGGCTCGATCATGCTTTGCATGTGAGAGAGGTCTTATAGTCAATGGGTCTGCGACATTCAGATCCGTGTGTACTTTGCAAATCTCTATGTCAAACCGTAAACACTACTACCACACTCCACTTGGTACTATTCCAAATGGATGCTCCACTATACGCATCTAGATTGCTACTACGAGTCATCCAGATTGGTGTTAAAGCTTGCATCAACGTAACTCTTTACGATGAACTCTTTATCACCTCCATAATTGAGAAACATCTCCTTAGTCTTTTAGTTACTAAGGATAATCTTGACCGTTGTCCAGTGATCTACTCCTAGATCACTTTTGTACCCCTTGACACACTCATGGCAAGGCACACACCGGGTGCGGTACACAGCATGGCATAATATAGAGCCTATGGCTAAGGCATAGGGGACGACGTTCGTCCTTTTTCTTTCTTCTGCCGTTGTCGAGCTTTGAGTCTCACTCAACTTCACACCTTACAAATCAGGCGAGAACTCTTTCTCTGACTGATCCATTTTGAACTCTTTCAACATCTTGTCAAGGTATGTACTCATTGAAAGTCTCATCAAGCATCTTGATCTATCTCTATAGATCTTGATGCTCAACAATTAGGTAGCTTTATCCAGGTCTTCTTTGAAAAACTCTCTTCAACCAACCGTTTATGCTTTCCAAAAATTCTACATCATTTCCGATCAACAATATGTCAACCACATATGCTTACTAGAAACTCTATCATGCTCTCGCTCACTTTATTGTAAATACAAGTTTCTCATAAACTTTGTATAGACTCAAAAACTTTGATCACCTCATCAAAGTGTATATTCCAACTCCGAGATGCTTGCTTCAGTTCATAGAAGGATCACTGAAGCTTGCACACCTTTTAGCATCCTTAGGAGTGACAAAACCTTCTGGTTGTATCTCATACAACCTTTCCTTAAGGAAGGAAATGATGTTTTGGCATCCATCTGCCAGATTTCATAATTGAAAAATACAGCACCTGCTAACATAATTTCAACAGACTTTAGCATCGCTACGAGTGAGAAAGTCTCATCGTAGTCAACTCCTTGAACTTGCTAGAAACTTCTTTGCGAAAAGTCAAGCTTTATAAATGGTAACATTCACCATCAGCGTCTGTCTTCATTTTAAAGATCCATTTGTGCTCAACGACCTGCCATCCAACGTGCAAGTCTACCAAAGTCTATAGTTGGTTTTCATACATGGATCCTTTCTCGTATTTCATGGCCTCTAACCATTTGTCGGAATCCGGGCCCATCATAGCTTCTCCACAGCTCGTAGGTTCATCGTTGTCCAACAACATGACCTCCAAGACAGGGTTGTCGTACCGCTCAGGAGCAGTACACATCCTTGTCGACCTACGAGGTTTGATAGTAACTTGATCCGAAGCTTCATGATCATCATCATTAACTTCCTCTTCAACTAACGTAGGCTTCACAGAAACATCTTCCTGCGATGCGCTACTCTCTGGTTGAACAAAGGTTCAACAACCTCATCAAGTTCTATCTTCCTCCCACTCAATTCTTTCGAGAGAAACTCTTTCTCGAGAAAGGATCCGTTTTAGCAACAAACACTTTATGCTCGGATCTGAGATAGAAGGTTTACCCAACTATTCTTAGGGTATTCTATGAAGATGCATTTGTCCGCTTTGGTTTTGAGCTCATTAGGTGAAAACATTTTCCACACAAGCGTCCCAGCCCTAAACATTAAGAAATGACAGCTTGGGTTTCTATCAAACCCTAATTCACACGGTGTCATCTCAACGGATTTAGATGGTGCCCTATTTAAAGTGAATGTAGTTGTCCCTAATGCATAACCCCAAAATTATAATAGCAAAACGGTAAGAGACATCATAGCACGCACCATATCCAATAGAGCACGACTATGATATTCGGACACACCATCACACTATGGTGTTCCAGGTGGCGTGAGTTGTGAAACAACTTTCACATTGTCTAAAGTTGTATGCCAAACTCGTAACTCAGATATTCACCTCGACGATCATATCTCAGACATCTTCTTGTCACGATGATCTTTAAACTTCACTCTGAATTTGCTTGAACCTTTCAAACGATTCAGACTTGTGTTTCATTAAGTAAACATACACTATATCTACTCAAATCAACAGTGAAGGTAAGAAAATAACGATATCCACCGCACGCTACAAGACTCATTGGATTGCATACATCAACATGTATCATTTCCAATAAATCACTTGCCTGCTCCATCAAACCAGAAAACGGGGTCCTTAGTCATCTTGACCAAGAGGCATGGTTCGCAATTCTCAACCGATTCGAAATCGAATGAGTCCAAAGATCCATTAGCATGGAGTTTCTTCATGCGTTTTATACCAATATGACATTTAGCGGCAGTGCCACAAGTATGTGGTACTATCATTATTAACTTTGTATCTTTTGGCATCAATGTTATGAACATGTGTATTACTATGATCAAGATTTAACAAACCATTCTCACTGGGTGCATGACCATTGAAGGTATTATTCATGTAAACAGAATAACCATTATTCTCTAACTTAAAGGAATAACCGTGTTGCAATAAACACGATCTAATCACGTTCATGCTTCACGCAAAACACCAAATAACATTTATTTAGGTTCGTCAGTAATCCCGAAGGTATAGAGAGCGTGCGATGTTGATCACATCAACCTTGGAAACATTTCCAACACACATTGTCACCTCACACTTAGCTAGTATCCATTTATTCCGTAGCTTTTACTTTGAGTTACTAACATTTAGCAACCGAACCGGTATCCAATACCCAGGTGCTACTAGGAGTACTAGCAAGGTACACATCAATAACACATATATCAAATATAATTTTGTCGACGTTGCCAACCTTCTTATCTACCAAGTATCTAGGGTTGTTCCGCTTCAGTGACCGCTCTCCTCATAATAGAATACTTAGTCTCGGGTTTGGGTTCAACTTTGGGTTGCTTCACTAGCGAAGCAACTGACTTGCCATCCATCAAGTTTCCCTCCTTGCCCTTGCCCTTCTCGAAACAAGTGGTTTTACTAACCATCAACACTTGATGCTCCTTCTTGATTTCTACCTTCGCGGTGTCAAACATCGCGAACAGCTCAGGGATCATTATTTCTATCCATGGCATTTTATAGTTCATCACCAAGTTCTAGTAGCTTAGTGATAGTGACTTGGAGAACTATATCAATCACAATCTTATTTGGAAGATCAACTCCCACTCGATTCAAGCGATTGTAGCACCCAGACAATTTGAGCACATGCTCAACGATTGAGCTATTCTCTTTCATCTTGCAGGCAAAGAATCTTGTGGGAGATCTCATATCTCGCAACACGGGCATGAGCCTGAGATCCTAATTTCAGCTCTTAGAACATCTCATATGTTCCATGACGTTCAAAACGTTTCGGAGCCTCAATTCTAAGTTGTAATGCATGACGCTCTAAACTATCAAGTAGTCATCAGAACGTGCCTGTCAGATGTTCACAACATCTACAGACGATGCTAGAGGGGTTGGCACACCAAGCGGTGCATTAAGGACATAAGCCTTCTGTGCAGCAATGAGGACAATCCTCAGATCACGGACATAGTCCGCAATACTGCTACCATCATCTTTCAACTCTATTTCTCTAGGAACATATAAAAATTCAAGGGAGCTACAGCGCGAGCAAGTAATCTACAACATAATTTGCAAAGACATTACTAACTATGTTCATGATAATGAGTTCAATTAATCATATTACTAAAGAACTCCCACTCAAATTGACATCCCTCCGGTCATTCGAGTGATACATGATCCAAATTCACCAACTCAAGTCCGATCATCACGTGAGTTGAGGTGGTTTCAATGGTGAACATCATCATGTTGATCATATCTACTATATGACTCATGTTCGACCTTTCGGTCTCTTGTGTTCCGAGGCCATGTCTGTACATGCTAGGCTCGTCAAGTTTAACCCGAGTGTTCTGCATGTGCAACACTGGCTTGCACCCGTTGTATGTGAACGTAGAGTTTATCACACCCGATCATCACGTGGTGTCTCGACATCACGAACTTTCACAACGGTGCACACTCGGGGAGAACACAATTATCTTGAAATTAAGTGAGGGATCACCTTATAATGCTATCGTCGTCCTAAGCAAAACAAGGTGCATAAAAGGATTAACATCACATGCAAATCATAAGTGACATGATATGGCCATGAACTTGTGCTTTTGATCTCCATCTTGAAAGCACCGGCATGATCTCCATCGTCACCGGCATGACACCATGATCTCCATCATCTTGATCTCCATTAACGTGTCGCCATCGGGGTTGTCGCACCCACCATGCTTCTACTACTATTGCTACCGTTTAGCGATAAAGTAAAGCGTTACATAGCGCTTAATGATTGACATGCGGGTCATACAATAATTAAGGACAACCCTATGGCTCCTGCTGGTTGCTGAACTCATCGACATGCAAGTTGTGATATTATATAAAACACATGATCATCTCATACATCACATATATCTCATCATGTAATTGGCCATATCACATCACAACATACCCTGCAAAAACAAGTTAGACGTCCTCTAATTGTTGTTGCATGTTTTACGTGGCTGCTACGGGTATCTAGCAAGAACAATTCTCACCTACGCATAAACCACAATGGTGATACATAAGTTGCAACCTTCTCAAGGACTTCCTTAGTCGAATCCAATCCAACTAAAGTAGGAGAAACAGACACCCGCCAGCCATCTTTATGCAACGAGGTTACACGTCAGTCGATGGAACCGGTCTCTCGTAAGCGTACGAGTAAGGTTGGTCCGGGCCGCTTCATCCCACAATACCGCTGAACCAAAACACGACCAAGGGAGGAAGCAATCTAAGCATCAACGCCCACAAATTCTTTGTGTTCTACTCGAGATCTCATCTACACATAGACCTAGCTCATGATGCCACTGTTGGGGAACGTTGCATGGGAAACAAAAAATTTCCTACGCACACGCAAGATCTATCCATGGTGATGAGCATCTACGAGAGGGAGAGTGGATCTACATACCCTTGTAGATCGCTAAGCGGGAAGCGTTAAGAAACGCGATTGGTGTAGTCGAACGTCTTTGTGATCCAAATCACCGAGTGTCCCATGATCTCATCATGGTCCGTCCCACGATCCAATCACGATCCATCCCAAGAACTCATCACGATCTGTCCCGCGATCTCATCACGATCCGTCTCGCGATCTTGATCGCGGTCCTTTCGATCTAGCGCCGAACTGACGGCACCTCCGCGTTTAGCACACGTACAGCTTGATGACGATCTCCGCCTTCTTGATCCAGCAAGAGGGAGTGGAGAGGTAGACGAGTTTTCCGGCAGCGTGACGTTGCTGCAGCGATGGTGGTGGAGCAATCCCGGCAGGGCTTCGCCTAAGCACTACAGAAAACCGATCTAGAGGAGAAACTATGCACTAGAGGAACGGGTAGCACGTGACTGAAAATCTTGTGCCAAAACCCTAAAACCCTCTAGTATATATAGGAGGAGAGGAGGAGGAGGCTTGGCTCCCAAGGAGCCATCCCTTGGGTCGTCCGAGCCAGGAGGGAGGAGTCCTCCTCCTCCACTCCTAGTAGGATTAGGACTCCTTCCTAATTTAGCCCTTCTGCCTTTTTCCACCTTTTTCCTTTTGGGCTTTTCTTCCCAGCCGCATGGGCCCTTTGTGGGACTTCCTCCAGACCACGAAGGGCTGTTATTCATCCTCCCACAGCCCATGTAGCCTCTTCGGTCGAAATACCCCTCCCGGTGGTCTCCCGGTACACTACCGGCACTCCCGGTAATAAGCCCGAAACTTTTCCGGTGACCAAAATAGGACTTCCTATATATCAATCTTTACCTCCGGACCATTCCAGAGATCGTGACATCCGGGATCTCATCTGGGACTCCGAACAACCTTCAGTCACCACCTTGCATAACTCTATACTACCGAAACGTTACCAAACCTTAAGTGTGCAGACCCTGCGGGTTCGAGAACTATGTAGACATGACCGAGACACCTCTACGGTCAATAACCAATAGTGGGACCTGGATGCCCATATTGGTTCCTACATATTCTACGAAGATCTTTATCGGTCGAACCTCTATGTCAAGGATTCAGTTAATCACGTATGATGTTCCCTTTGTTCTTCGGTATGTTACTTGCCCGAGATTCGATCGTCGGTATCTTCATACCTAGTTCAACCTCGTTACCGGCAAGTCTCTTTACTCGTTCTGTAATACAAGATCCCATGACTAACACTTAGTCACATTGCTTGCAAGGCTTGTTGTTATGTTGTATTACCGAGTGGGCCCTGAGATACCTCTCCGTCACAATCCGAGTCTTGATCCATGCCAACCCAATAGACACCCTCGGAGATACCTGTAGAGTACCTTTATAGTCATCCAGTTATGTTGAGGCATTTGATACACACAAGGCACTCCTCCGGTGTTAGTGAGTTGCATGATCTCATGGTCATAGGAACAGATACTTGACGTGCAAAAAACAGTAGCATTAAACTGACACGATCATATGCTACGTTTGTAGTTTGGGTCTTGTCCATCACACCATTCTCCTAATGATGTGATCCCGTTATCAAATGACATCTCATGTCCATGGCTAGGAAACCTTAACCATCTTTGATCAATGAGCTAGTCTATTAGAGGCATACTAGGGACATGGTTTTGTCTATGTTACCACACATGCATCTAAGTCTCCGATCAATACAATTATAGCATGGATAATAAATAATTATCATGAACAAGGAAATATGATAATAACTAATTTATTATTGCCTCTAGGGCATATTTCCAACAAAGCCCCCAAGTGACTTTATGATAATCCAATAAATCAGGGCACCCATATTGAATGGTGCATCATGGCGGCTCGTCTTCTTGGGTAACTTTTAATCCTTCCGCCAATAATGTTGTAGCCCCCGGGACCGGGTTAACTTCCTTGCAATGACCCGGGGGTTTTGTTGAAAATGACCAAATGTGTCGAGCCATGGCTGTAGCCCCCGAGTCTTAAGTCGAATCAAATAGTTGGCTTGAGATTCTTCATACTTGACCATGGCATAAATCGGCATATAATTGACAGCGGAAACACTTGATGTGCTGAAGCTGAAAACAAGGTGGCGAGTTTAATGATCTTCGCACTCAGCCATAGCATCACAACTAGGAGATTTCTTTTATCTGATCTGATTTGGCTCACTGAACAATTTTTTCATCTTGAGCAATGAACTTGGAAAGGAAATTTTTTTCCGTCGTTGGATTTTTACTTTCTTTTTCAACCCCGACTGATGAATTGGGAGTTGATGTAGATCCTTCCATGGCGGCTCTTTCTCATCCGGCTGATCTCAACCTTCTCGATCCCTAGGAGAGCTCCCTCCAAGAACACAACACCACCGTGCTAGGCCCCACGGTGGGTGCCAACTATCGTGGATTTGTCACGGGAAGATGTCCTCGTTGAGAGAACTTAGGTGTGAGGCCATCGCAACTATGTGGTGGCTTGAGAGGGGTTGGTCAGAATCGAGAGACGCGAGTTTACCCAGGTTCAGCCCCTCCTGATGGAGGTAAAAGCCTACGTCCTGCTTTGTGTCTATATTGATGATGATGACGATCTCGGTTACAAGGGTGCGGAATCGCTACCTCTAATCTCGAGTGTCTCTAATTTTTCTATCTCTCATGACTTGTATATCTAAGACCTGTCTATTGAGACATCTAAAAAACTTGACCGTCTTGGGGTGCCCCGCCCCTCCTTATATAAGCTGAAGGGGCGGGTTACATGTAGAGTCCTAGTAGGATTAGGACTTAACCTATTCTGACTTTCCATCGTGGGCTTCTCTTCGTGGGCTTCTGAGTCCCGGGCTTCTTGTCTTAGATGGGCGGCTTACGCCGGTCGGCTTACAACCAGGGCTTATCTTGTAGACTCATCTTCAGGAACTCATCTTTAGGGACTTGTCTTCGGGACTTAACTTTCTATCGGGTTGTAACTATCATCGGGTCCTAACTATGTGCCGGGTTATAACTGTTTGTCGGCTTACAACTGTCGGTCGGGTTATAAATGTTTGTTGGCTTACAACTGTCTGTCGGGTTATAACTGTTTGTCGGGTTACAACTGTTCCGGGTCATAACTTTCTGTCGGGTCATACCATGGGGTATATCCCCGACAGTAAAATTCCGGTAACCGCCGATAGGCAAGAACTTTGCCTACTGGTCCGCCTCATTTCAACGAGCAGGAAGATGGCTCTATCCTTCCTCCACTCTTGGTACCGTCGTTGTTGCCAACATAACTGACAATCTATCCTCTCAGATGTCTTGCTACCATGACTGTGCAAGATGTCATAGCCCTTCCTACTCTTAACCCACATGGTGGGCCCAAACCCACAGTTCCAAAGGATCGAAACCTAACTATCTTGTACATCTTTGATTCCAAACTATCCTTTGCACTTGGCATCATATGTAATTACCGAGCCATCATCCAAGGGATGATCTATCCTAGCACCAGACACAATATTTATTCTCGTTTGTCTAAACTCCTTTCACCTTCTGATCAGGCATTGAATGATTGCCAACCCATTTGAAACCTTTGTACCATCACATTTTGCTCTCAATGAATTCCCTGAGTTACAACTCCACGAATAATTCATGTATTCTTCCCTGAGTTCACCGTCAGATACCCAACTTTGTGGAGCTACGTTCTTCCAGAATTTTCCCTCTAATCGCATTCATAGGACAATGAAGATCCTGAAGGAAGGATGACGACTTCATCAGGATGACCTAAAACAGAGAATTGAAGACATCAACATAAGGGATCAACCTCTTTGGGAAGAGCAACCAAGACCGAGATGACTTGTTAGAATTTCTTAACCAAACTTCCCCCCCTTACTCCACCTCTTAAATCTCGGGACGAGATTTCTTGTAGGGGAGGAGAGTTGTAACACCCCTGGATTATCAGCTATAGTAACCTATGTAATCAAGCTACAGTGGTCACAAGATTAAGCTAATCCATTTTGCTAAACAGTGCATGATCACATTTGAATCATATCACATTTCAAACTCCGTTCCAAATTCCAAATTCAATTACTAAGTGATTTAAATATTTTGGCAAACCAGAAAACAAAAATAATATTTTAGTTAAAATTATTCACCTGGTATTTATAAAATTAGAACCAGCATTTTATAAGCATTTAAGTGCCTCTAAAACAATTATAAGAGAGTCCAAATTAATAATTTAATTGCCTTTTAAATTATTAATAGTTTCAAACCATTTTATATAAACCTCAAACTTTTTGTGGCAATGTCTAATATTACAATAGTAATATTGGGCAAGCTTCCATATTTATTTTACAAAACTATTACTAGTTTAAATAATTCAAAAACTGGGAGTTTTTAAAAGAAAAACAGAAAGTTAAAAATAAAATAAAAGATAAAAATGTGCACTATGCACTTGGGCTTTAGTGCATAGTGCACATCCAGCCTAGCCCACCAAGGCCTTCTTCTTCCTCTGTACATAGGAGAAGGCAGAGGAGCATCGTGGCAAGAATCCAGCCGCCATGACCATGGATGGCATCCACGTCCCCGTCCCTCCCCATGCCCTATAAGAGCATCTCCAACAGCCACGCTAAACAACCGTCGCGCTGAAAAAAGTGTTGTTATTGTGCGCGCGTTATCGCTCCGCGCGTTCCAGCGGTCGCGCAAAAATCGCGTGCGCGGCAAATAGAGTTCAGCGCGCAGGCCGAAACGCCATCGCGCATTGCTTATTTGTTGCGCCCACTTCCGCGTGCGGCATACACGAGCGCTCGCGAAAAACTCTCTCCCCCGTGCCACCTTCGCCCCGCGCGCGCCGACGCCGGCGAACTCGACCCGATGGAGCCATCTATCGGCACCCCGCTCACCCCATCCTACAGCCACGAGTCCTCTGCCACCGCCGCCGCTGCAAACCCTAGCGCGGGGAGCGCTGGCCTCCCCTCCGGCGGAGCTCCTCCGAGTGTCGACCTCGTGTGCGGCCTCTTCATGTCGTCGCGGATGACCTCGGCTGCGGGTGGCATCGCGTCGGCGCCGCCCCGTGCCCTCCCATCGAAGCTCCCAAATGCGTCTCGGTCGAAGAAGAGCAAGACATCCGCGAAGAAGAACAAGGCGGCGGACGGCTCCGGCACCTCGAAGGCGTCGAGGAAGAAGCTTGCAAGGCGTGTGACGGGCACGGCGGCTACCGAAGCGTCGGCGAGCTCATTTGTTGAGCCGGCGGTTGACGCGCACAATGTGTTCGACGAAATTCCCTAAAGGTACAAAATTTCGCCAACTTTTTTTTTCTTGTTATTTTTTGAATGCATACATATAGATAGCTTATTTGCATTGTTCTACATATTTTGTAGTCTCGACGATGATGCATACATATCAACTATGGGTGCCGGCTCCAACAATTCGCATTGGTCTCAAAACAATGAGTTCGAGGTGGACGAGCATGGTGAGGGCATTGTCGATGCACTGAAAGGAAGAGCGGGCAATTACACCAACACCGAAGACATCTTACTATGCAATACTTGGTTGGTAGTGTCGAGGGATTCATCCATTGGAGGTGATCAAAGTAGAGATGCTTATTGGAACCGGATGAAGGAATACTTTGATGCTCGCAACGTGAGTGGAATTGAACGCACCGACCGATCTCTTCTGTCCCGGTGGTCGACAATCAACAAGGATTGTCAAAAGTGGGCGGCCGCACAAAAGGCGGTTGACAAGTTGAACCCAAGTGGCACCAATGAGGACGATAGAGTAAGTGGCATTTCGTCCATGTTCATCATACTTGTTGTTGGTGTTTGACGTGCTAACTTGTTTTGTTTTCATGTAGTTCAACATTGCACAAAACTTGTTCAAAGGAGAGGAGAAGAGGACCAAGAAGGGGAAGATCAAGAAAGTAAGACCATTTACCTTGCCTCATTGCTATGAGGTGTTGAAGGATGATGAGAAATGGAAGAAGCGTGATGATTTGGATGATTTGGATTTGAGCAACAAACGCAAGCGAACAATTGAGTTGGATGATGAGGAGGAGGAGGAGGAAGCATCAAGTGATGACGGCAAGAGAAACCCCACACCCAACTCGGTTTCATACTCGAAGCCAAAACGACCAGATGGGTGCAAGAAAGACGAAAAAGAAAATAAGAAGAGGAAAGGACATGATGAGCTTAAAATTGCTATGGAAGCTATTGTGAAGGCAAGAAAAGAAGCCAACGAGGTGAGGAAAATGGCAAGGAACCAAGATGTCGCGGCCGAGGAGAGGAGGTTGGCGGTCGAGGATAGGAGGGTGGCGGCCGAGGAGAGGAAGGTGGCTTTGGAGGAGAGGAAGGTGAGCAATGAGGAGCGAACTAGATTGATGTAATGGAAGAAGCATTTGTTCTTCTTGGACACATCTATCCTCAATGAGGCGCAAAAGGAGTATGTCAATCTTGCCCGTGAAGAAGTCTTGATCCAAAAAAGAGCCATGATTCGCTCCATGGGTGGTGGTGACCATGGCGCCATGGGTGGCGGTGGACTTGGCTCCATGGAAGGCGGTGGACTTGGCGCCATGAAAGGCATGGGTGGCTTCGGAGCTACCATGAGCGGCTTAAGTGCCATGGGTGGTTTTGGAGCTACCATGGAGACCATGGGAGACATGGGTGGCTTTGGAGCACCCCCCGGTGCCATGGCCGCCATGGGAGGCATGAGTTTTGCGTCTCTCATGGGAGGCATGGGTGCACCTCCGGCCGCCATGGGAGGCATGTCTTCCGGTGTGACTCACACACCTTCCCATGAAAATGCCGTTGAAAATCTTTCCAACACCGTCCGAGCTTCACGTGATTCAATGCGCGACAATGATGAAGAGGAGGAGGAAGAATTGTCTTCGGGAGATGAGGACGAAGACGAGGACGAGGCTTGATGTGTCTTTCGTTTGTGTCATGAACTTGGTTTGCATTTTGAACTTGGTTGGATGAACTTGTGGGCATGAACTTTTATGCATCAACTTGTTTGTGTGAAATTTATATGTCATATTCATTGCATTTTGAATGTTTGAAATTTATTTGTGTCCAAAATGCAATATTGACGAGTCGCGCACGCTGCATTTTTGCGTGCTGCATTTTAGCGCGGCTGTTAGAACCAGCGTTGCGGCCCGCGCAAAACCAGCCGAAACGCGCGCCGCAAATAAGCTTTTAACGGATGACTTAACGCGGCTGTTGGAGATGCTCTGACTACGTCCAAACCTAGCTCGTCCTCATTCGTTCCCCCCTCGATCCCCCAACGCGCCCTCCTCTCTGGCTCGATTTCGAGCTCGGAGCTCGATGCGGTGACCATGCTCGTCGTCGTCATTACAGCAGCCACCGTCGCCTTCGCGTGGGAGAATGCCCTAGAGGTTCTCGGGGCTCGTCTGCGTCCGTTCCGAGCATCGGAGCCAGGAAGGGAGCTTCGTAGCCGTCTCCATCGTCATAATCTTCGCCCCGGCCGCCGCATCTCGTCGCCGGTCCCCGCTGCTTCGGGTCGTCCCCGGCCACCCGGAAGTCTCCATCGAGCTCGTGGTGAGCTCCTCTCCCCGTTCCCCGTGTTTCCCCCTCCGATTCGTCGTCATGGCCGCTCCTGTCCGCCCCTGGGCGCCGCCTCCTCGCCTGCATGCTACTGCCCCCGTCGCTGCTATGCTGCTGCGTTGTTGCTTTTTCTCCCGCTGCCGCTATTGCTCTGCTTGATGTCGCCGCTGCTGGCGGTTATTTTTGCCGCCGTTGCCGCGCCCGCCTGCTCCCTCCTGCTCGCATGCCGCCGCTGCTGCCTTAGCTGCTGCTGCCCGCTGCACACTACTGTTGTTGCCTTAGCTGCTACTGCCGCTGCTGCCTTAGCTGCTGCCTGCTGCGCACTGCTGCTGCTGCCTTAGCTACTGCTGGCCGCTGCGCACTGCCGCTGCGTGCAGTTGCTGCTGGCCATGGCCAAATGTGTGTGCGGCTGTGGGTGTGTGAGTGAGGCAGCGTGTGTGTGTGTGCAATGTGTGTGCGTGAGTGTGTGTTGTGTGTGTGGCCGACTCTGTCAGCAGCCACATCCGTGTGTGGCCGACCGTTGTTTAATTAGGATTAGGTTTAGTTTAGGGTTAATCGTTAGGTTAACTACTAGTCATATGACATGTGGACCGTCCATTTAATTAAGGGAACCACTAGTCATATACAGTAGATAGAAAGTGTTTCCCACTATAAATAAAGACCACTAAACGATCTACAAAAATCTCACACGCTCGTCAACGGTCGCACTCACTGGTGGGCCACGAAAAATCTAGGAACACCACCTGCTGAAGCCACGTGTTCGAAGTGTTTCCCACTATAAATAAAGACCACTAAACGATCTACAAAAATCTCACACGCTCGTCAACGGTCGCACTCACTGGTGGGCCACGAAAAATCTGGGAACACCACCTGCTGAAGCCACGTGTTCTTGTGGGCCCTCGACCAACGGACCAAGCCCCTACCCTCATCCCCGGGAGCGCCGCAGTACTCTTCCCGCCACTCCTATCTTCTCCCCCAGAAAAAAATAAAGAAAACCTCGTCGAGTATTAGTATCTACGGAAATGCCATGGCCGGCCTTCCTGGCGGTGGCCGCGAAGCTCATCGTCCTTGCGGCGGCGGCCGCGACGGCGGCCAACGCGGCCTCTTACGCGCGGTTCCGCCGGCGCCACCTCCGCCGCATCCGCAGCCCCATCGACGAGTCGGCAGACCCCGTCGCCGATTTCCGCTCCCTGCCCTCCTCCTCCGCCACTGCAGCAGGTCACAGTTCCCGACCCTATTCGCATTCCTCCCAGTTCTCTTTACTGAACCATGTCAATATCTGCCTCCTCAGAAAGGCTATATGGTAACGATAAATTTGGTCGGTTATCGATGTCGTCGTATGGTTCGCCAATTCATTGCGTATTTCTTTTTCCGGAAAGGTCCAATTCATTTCTGCCAATTGATCAACCTAATCAATTCAAAAAATTTAACTGTGGTGCTGCGGATGTTTTTTTTTTGGAAAATGAGTGTTACCTCCGGTCTCTGCATCAACATGATGCATACAGCCATTTTATTAAAAGTAATAAAACAAAATGTGCCGCGGGTGTGGTTGATCAAATTTTATTGTTGTCATGCAGTAATTTGTTTGTGGATCTCCGTTGGCACAGTTTTGTTCACACTTTGCAAAACATCGAGATAGACGAAAACCCGTGTTTCACATTTTGTTTCGCATACTTGTAGTATCAAAAATCCCTGATGGTGCGTCAAATTGTTTGCAGAAGATGGTGATTTCTTCTTCGGGTTAGCGACGGCGCCTGCACATGTTGAAGACAGGCTGGACGATGCTTGGCTTCGGTTTGCGACCGAACAATCCGTTGATGACAAGGAATCCATGCGCAACCAGAAACCAGTCGATGCAGTGATGGCCTCTGCTGGTGGTGATGGAGGCTCTCAGCCATCTTCTAGGCTAAGAGGGGACGGAAAGGGCACCGAAGAAGAAAAAAGGAAGCCTCTTAGGGTAGCCATGGAGGCTATGCTCAGAGGATTTGAAAAGTTTTCTGAGGGTGAAGAATCTAGTGGTGGAGATAACTGCAGCCATAATGTTGCTGCCTGGCACAATGTTCCATGCCCGTAAGTACATCTATGTTCATGGCAAAACTGTTTCTGAATGAAGAGATAGTTTAGTTCGGTTCTGTAATCCAAGGCCTCTTTTCATGATAAGAAGCCCAGGGGCGGACCCAGGGAAAAAGTTACAGGATGTCTTTGTAGACATGCCAAAACAAAGAGCACATGCGCAAAGATTGGGATCAGTTTCTAGCATAAGGGGGTATTCCTCCTTTTCTAAATAAAAAAAAAAGCATAAGGGGGAATTATGTTTAGCTATTTGGATCAGGGATGTCACACACATATGGACTATATGTATATGTTAACTAGCATTTCTTCCCAGTGTCCTGTGCACCTGGCAGCGTTTATGTCGATACACCCCTATAGAAACCGCACACTAAGAAAGTACTTCAGTTTGCCTTAACTGGCTGATGATCTTCTCATGTTATTGCCTTTTTCCTAATTTAGATATCAGTTCCATTTGTAAATACGTTGCCAAGGGAAGAGCATAAATGCATATTTACAATTATCTATTTATGGTAATTCTATAAATCTTTTTATTGTCAGTCCGGTTATCTGGGTATGTGTTGTACCTAACATGTTGCTTATGTGCAATGAACTCTCATATGTCTGTGAACTCAATCTATTTGTTCAGGCAAGAGAGGCTTAAATTTTGGTCTGATCCTGATACTGAGTTGAAACTTGCTAAGGAAACTGGCATTAGTGTTTTCCGCATGGGTGTAGACTGGACAAGAATAATGCCCAAGGAACCAACTGAAGATTTCAAGAGCACGGTAAGTTGATGGATGGGAGCATGATTATGAACTTCATAAGCCTCCCATAACATTACATTGTTTCTCTTGTAGCATGCAAATCTCTGTATTGGTGAAACTAAGACATACATTGTGTATTTTCTAGGTTAATTTTGCAGCACTTGAGCGGTATCGATGGATCATTCAAAGAGTTCATGAGCATGGGATGAAAGTAATGCTTACCCTATTTCATCACTCGCTTCCACCTTGGGCTGGGGAATATGGTGGATGGAAGATGGAAAAAACTGTTAATTATTTCATGGATTTTGTAAGGTACTCTTCTCTGGCAGTCAAACTGGCCACACGGATACATTCTCCATTGGGATGTTTTTTTCTTGTTTATGGGCTCTTTGAACAATCGCATTAGTTTTGTTGTGTAGGCTTGTTGTTGATCGTGTGTCAGATTTAGTGGACTACTGGGTGATTTTCAATGAACCACATGTGTTTGTGATGCTAACTTATTGTGCTGGAGCTTGGCCTGGTGGAGATCCTAATGCAATTGAAGTAGCAACATCTGCTTTACCAACTGGTGTATATAACCAAGCTTTGCATTGGATGGCTGTTGCACATGCTGAAGCTTATGACTACATTCATTCAGAAAGGTAAATAGGATCTTGCGCCATTGTATTGATGAATATATATGCTAGTATTATGAGCTGAATAGTTAGAGTATGTGTCCCCTCTTTTTCTGACCATTCATTTACTGATTGGCAGAAAGAATGCAATGATGATGAACTCAATGCAAGAATGTGTTTCTCTCTTTATCTAACCATTCTTTTATTGATGGCAGCAAGAATGCAATGATGCCAATAGTTGGTGTATCACATCATGTATCATTTACACGGCCATATGGTTTATTTGATGTTGCGGCTGTCACAATAGCTAACTCAATGACCCTATTCCCTTACATCGATAGCATATGTGACAAATTGGACTTTATTGGCCTCAACTACTATGGTCAGGTGGGTTAAGTACTATCTGCGTAAATAAATTGCCTGGTTCTCTGTATGACAACATTTCAAAAAAAAATCACTTTAATGCAGGAGGTAATATCAGGACCTGGTCTAAAGCTCGTGGAAAATGATGAGTACAGTGAATCTGGTCGTGGAGTTTATCCCGACGGGCTGTTGCGCATCCTACTTAAGTTCAATGAGCGATACAAGAGCTTAAACATACCTTTTATCATTACTGAAAATGGAGTTTCTGATGAGACTGATCTGATTCGGAAACCATATATACTGGAGCACCTGTTAGCCATATACGCGGCCATTTTAATGGTATGTTCTTAGTCAATCAAACCCAAACTTAAGTTCAATGTGCGTAACTTCAGCACACTAATAAGCATATTGTTTGAAGGGTGTACGTGTGCTTGGCTATCTATTCTGGACAACGTCGGATAATTGGGAATGGGCTGATGGCTATGGACCCAAGTTTGGGCTTGTTGGTGTTGACCGTGCTAATAACCTAGCACGGAAAGCTCGCCCTTCATACTATTTATTCTCCAAGGTACCTTCTAGTTTCAGCGAATCTTGGTAACATGATAAGCCTGTTCCTTGTTTCTAAAATATAACTGTGTTCTTTTTTGTTAAACTTTGGTCCTTTAAAACGTGAAACATTGCTAGACATGTCGTTTCCATCAATAGTTTGTCTTTTCTTGTGCATATTTGTCATTAAGCGCACATACTTGTTCCAGGTTGTCACAACTGGAAAAATTACGAGACAGGACCGAACATCTGCTTGGAGGGAACTGCAAGAAGTTGCGATTCAGAAAAAAACACGCCCATTTTACAGGGAAGTAGATAAACATGGTCGTATGTATGCAGGTAGGTATTGATTCTCTTAAAGCATTCTTGTAAAGAAGTGAATTGTCAGGATCTCTAGGTGGTGGCTTGTTTTACTAAACACAACTTGATTAGTATGACCTGCAATTGCTTTTAAGCTTCAAGATTAAGATTTCCACTTGAATTAGTTATAATATTCACGTTTGAGATATGCTTAGCTATTCTCAGTTTGAATTATTTATTGAGCTGTGGGAGGGCTGAGAAAAAACAGCTATCTAAACTGAGAGTTGTATTGCAGTGTTTGCTTCCCAAATCTAAGCATTACTGGTCTTCTTTGTCTTACAGGGGGCCTAGATCGGCCTATTGAGCGAACTTTTGTATTGCGGGACTGGCGATTTGGCCACTATGAAATGGAAGGCTTGCAGGATCCTTTGAGTCGCTTTGTAAGATGCGTTATGCGACCATTTCCACGCAAGAAGATTCACTACATTGAGTACGATGCAATTTCTTACTCTATTTCTTCTTGAGACCTGCTGTTGTAGTAGGTATTCAAGTTCTGTTTCTTTGGTTACAATAAAAGAAACATCAAACTTTGGTGAGTCAATATCCATGCGTTTCGTTGTTCCTTTGTCTGTACACAGGACCTATTCAGAAGTTTATCTTGATTACTTTGTATTTGTGTAGGGTAATATTTCTTCTGAATGAATCACACAAGAAGTTCTGGCAAGTGGAATCTTCACATTTTGCATTTTAAATGTACATGGTTATATACTGTTTACTGTAGTAGTAGAAGTACCTTGTAATTTCCTTCTGCTTTAGTTTGTTCTTATCTCCAGAACGTCTAAACAAGTTAAAATTCTTTATTTGACTGAAGATGCAGCTGATTTTTTACTAACTACCTTGTGTTTTGCTAGACCAAAATGTCCTTTTGCAATATACGTAAGCTCATAAGTAAGTTCCGCACTTCTTAATTGAACGTGATGCCGGTGAAACGTTTCACTGAGCATATGACCATCTTAAAAAAAATAGATCTGAGTGCATATATACGTTCAATTCAAGTGAGTTAATGGCTGCTATTTATGGTCTAAATCAGTGCAACTATCATGTGATCAGCCCTACCACCTTGCTTGGGTATCCTAGTGTCCAAATGTGTAGTACAAGAGAATACTGAGAAAATTCTGCCCTTGGAAAATATATTTAATGATTGGTTTTGAGTAGTTCTGTTTCTTGTAGGATTTTGCCTCCTTACAACGTAAGTATATACTGTATAAGATTGCAGGTCAGGACTTTAAAGGCTTAGCTATCACATAACTTGTGTACATGACCTTGCTCGTAAGATGAGGGAAAAGTCTCAGCAGAAGATGCAGCGAGACAGTGGATTTCATACCCGTGTAGCTCAGCAGGGTCTGTTTGTGGGATAAGTGAATTCATGCCTGTCTGGGTGGGTGTAGGTGGGCAGGCTCTATGGTTTGGTTTCTTCATATGCATAGGCGTAACCACCTAATCCAATTTGATGCATTCTAAGGGATCAATGCAGATCCATCCTCCTGCATGAGCTCATGGATTCATGTCTAAATTTAGCACTGCAATGTTTTTTTTGTTTTTTGGAAAGGAAAGCACCGCCAAATCTTATTGGAACAGCACTAGCCTTTGCCTGACTTTTTTTTTTGACGCGTTTTGCCTGACTTTCCAAAACCTGCATGATAGAATATAAGTGTATTTAATGATAGATCGATCTTGTAGTGTCAGTTTAGTGTTGTAGATGTTCGTATTTGTTTCTATACTGATGGTCGAACCGAAAAATGTTTGAACAAAAAGCACCTATTATGAGTTGGAAGTAGTAGTCAGACCTTGTAGTCCTTAGAATAACGATTTATGATGTACGATTCTAGGATCTCAATTCTATTTATACCAAAATTATCCTGTCAACCATGCTTGGTGGTGTGTACAATTAACCTTCATTTTACCCTGCCTTGGACTAACTAATGAAACTAGTCATATTCCACTTGCTGTACTTGTACCTGCCGATATCTGTTAACCTTCACATTCCACTTGCTGCCTGTACTTGTACCTGCTAATATCTATTACTGCAAGAGACAATAAATGGTTGTGAAGACCATTGACGGGTCATGTTTACACGACATGCAGTAAAGTTTTGTTCTTTTTATCTCATTCCCTGTCAATTGTCATTAGTTTCTTTGAGGATGGAAGGGAAATCAAAAGACCTCATAGTAGTATATTATCTTGACCAAAATGGGTAAAGAGAATGGGAAAGCATATCATATAAAATCCATCCATAATATGGTAGTACATATGAGTAACATAGAGCTATGAGGTACATAAAAGGAGTTTGGGCGGTTGGCTTAGAGGTTTATAAATACCAGGACAGCCATACACTGATATATAGGCAGAACTTTGGGCTATCACCTTTGAAGTACATAAGCAAATAGTAAAGCACCAGTTCGACGATTATTTTTAGTACATAGGAGCAGGATCGAAGGGCGGCCCTTAGACGGAAGAAGGATTAGTTGTTCTTAACAACTCGTGGCGCTCTCTCCATGAGGACCACTGGTTTTGGTCGGGCACGGTTGGCCTTCTCATTCTCCTTCTCTGGGATATGGAAAGCTGATGCAGGGAAGATCTTAGAAAAGCCGGCAATACTCTTGCAGATGAGATTACCGGTTGCTGGTTCATCAAGGGAGATCTCCTCCACTGGGAGCCACACCATGAGCTCCCTGGTCTTTATCCCTTTGACCTTCTTGATCCTGCCCTTCTCCGCGAAGGCAGTGATCTCAGTGCCATAAGACACCACCCTTCCTAGGCTCTGGAAGACGTGGTCTATCCTCTTCTTTTGCTTGAGCCACACATACCCAGTCTCCTCAACATAGCCGCACTCTATGATGTCCTTCAGGGGAAGCAGGCCATTGGGGAGGCCTGCTTCCTTGAGCAGGAGCCTGGTGCACTGCTGGCAAATCTCATCGCCGTAGTACACCTCAGCCCTGGCCTCGAGTTCATCAGCAACAAGAGCCATTGTCTGAGGGTGGATGATGTCTCTCTTCTCACTCTCGCTCGCTCCTCTTCCCCTCTCTTTTTTTTTTCTTTTTTCTTTTTTTGCTCCCAAGCAGTTTTTGAGGCTTAGATTTGTATGGTTTTGTGCTTCGGAATTGAAATCGCCACCTTTATATAGGGCGTGTCTTGTGCAACTGTGCCTTATCTTGCATGAATTTTCCTTCTTGCCATTATCATTCAGTGCATTGCAGTGTACCATGCTCATGAAAGCCGTAGGGGTCCTCTTCTGGCGTTGAATTTTTGAAAGGATGCAAAATATCATCTATTCTTGTATCATAGAGAAACATGACACTCGAATGGATGTATGAGAACATAAATGAACATTTTTGCACTTTTTGGGTATAAAAAAACCATCCTAGTGGATCTGTGTGGTAAGAAAAAACTGGTTATCTAATCCTTAAAAGAAATCTTGGATATTATGTAATGCTCGGACAGTCGGACTGTCCAGACTCTTTCCAGCGATTTGGGTTGTTTTTCTTGGTTTGCCATAATTTTAACCGCCTCAACACAAAAGGTGATATGAATTGAAGAAACCTATCGTTCATCTTTTGTTGTCTTCCTTGTCCTGTATATATAAAACTTATGCATGACACCTATTAGTGCTTGACTACCGAGTAAATGGCCACAAAGGTGAGTATTTCATCCTTGTCTTCCATTTTCCTTGTAGTTAGTTTGGGAGCATTCGATCTTCCTATTGCTAAGCAAAAATAAGCAAAAAACCACAACTTAGTTCTAATAACAACTTCATTCAGTATACTATTTGCGTAGTGGGCTTATCAGCTCCTGAGTTGGGATTGTTGTTAACATGCAAAACTCCCTCCGTCTCGTAATGTAAGACGTTTTTTGACACTACGTCTTACATTATGGAACAGAACGAGTACTACCTAGTAATAGTATCATCCTTTTTATTTTTATGAGATAAGACGGAACAAATTTCCAAGCTCGATCTGAGTATATCGAATACAGTTTTATCCTGGCATTTGGGACCTCCTTGCTGCCCTAACTGTGAGCCTGTAAGCTGCCACCCTCCACTGCCCAACACCTGACACTGACAGATTTGCCTTACTCAGTGTCTGGGAAGCACATGGAGGACATTCAATGTTGTAAGACGGAGACGTGACCTTCAATGTGTTCAAGGATAATCTGATGAGTCTGCGGACAAGGCATTTAGTTTCCTAACCTAACATTACGGTAGGGACAATCTTGAGCAGTCCCGAGTTGACTTGGTCTGACGGTGGAGCTTGAGGGCATTATCTTCTGCTAGTATATCACCACTATGTTAGATAACCTACTAGTAGTACAATGTAAGTAACTGTTTGTCAGTCCAAATGACCGGCCACTGGAAGGTCCGCGAGGTGCTCAAAGAGAATGCTTGGATGCTCAGAATCAGAAGAGACACCGTCATCACAGGCCACCACGTCCATGGATTTTTTACCCTCTGGATGTTCATTCATGATTTCCAACTCGATGAACACTCCGAGGATGACATTATGTGGAAACACTCTATGGATGGTTCATATTCGGCATCGACCGCATATAAGGCGCAGTTTCTTGGATTGACGCTCTCCCCCATGGACTTAATGGTTTGGAAGGTGTGGGCGTCCCCAAAAGTCAAATTCTTCACATGGCTTGCCTTGCAAGATCCGATTTGGACCGCTGACCGGCTTGCGCGACGTGGCTGGGCTAACCGTGGCATGTGCCCCCTCTGCAAACGTGAACATGAGACAGGCATCCACCTCTTCGTCAAATGCCGCTTCACTACTAGGTTTTGGCGTTTGATCATTGATAAATATGGTCTAGTACACATGGACACAAATGACTGGCACCTTGTGGAGTCCCTTTTGGAGTGGTGGGATAGACGAACCAATTCGAGCAACCCCAATCGACGCGCCATGGCTTCTCTAACCATGCTGGTGTCGTGAATAATGTGGAATGAGAGGAACGCTAGGGTATTCCGCCACAAAAATGGACCGCCGCCAATCCTCCTAAAGCATATTGTGGATGAGGCCAACCTTTGGGTTACGGCGGGGGGCAAAGAAACTAGGGAAAATTGTATTACGCGAGTAATTGTCATGTAATTTTCACGGTGTTTTTGTAGCACTATGTAACTCTTTTCTCCTCTCATTTAATCGATGAGGCAAATCTTTTGCCTCCGTTTTGAAAAAAATGACCGGCCATCTCTTTTTATCTCTGGAATCTTTGTGTCCATTGCTTATAAATGGAGGAAAGATACTTTTTTTTTGAACAAGAGGTAGGGTCCGGAAGGACCCAGTCATCCATTGATAAGCATGAGAGTACATTTTGCAACTAGACCCCCACACAAACATGAAAATACTAACAAAGCCCTGCAAAATGCAAAGGAGACCCTAAACAAGGAAAGAAGAACGCAATTGGGTCCGAAACTGCCTTCCAATGGAATCAATTTGGCCGGTGCCGGGGACAGAACCACTTGGTCCAAGCAGACCTCCATGACACCATTGCCATGGACTCCACCTCAAAGCAGGTCTGCCTCCCCTTAGGCTTCATCGCCGGGAGGAATAAAGATGGTCGCCCTTTGACCTGAGGATACGGTGGCTCGTTAGAGGCAAGGCAGCAACCAGGAAGGGCACCATAGCAACTCCAGATCCACCACCATCTGAGCTTTCGAACCCCATCCAACTCATTTATCTTCCCTTGCATATGTTTCCTCACACCCATCACCACGATGGATGCATCAGACAACTGCTTGAAAGAGGCCCCTTTGCAGGTCAGGGCAGACCATGTAACAGCCCAAGTGCTACCCTTGTCATTTATGGTCATGTAACCTATGTGGACCTCTATGTTGATGTGTCTGAATGATATGATTTTGCTCATTGCCATTTTTCATCTCATGCATCATGCATCATGCCATCATACCCGTCATATCATTCTCGTATCTCTTATTGCCTTGATTGCTTGTGAAGTGTTGTGATGTGAGGTGTGTTTGTCGGTGTTGGATTTGTGCCTTGGTGGAGTGTTGCTCTTTTCCTCCCATTTCAAAAGCTCTTCCTTCTCTCCCTATTCAATTCGATTGCACTTGTTAAAATCTTTGTGTTGTAAAAATTCTGCAATAATGTTCCAACTCTTCTAAATAATCTCAAGTGCATATTTTGTTTTACCTCAAGATTGTTCTTTGAGTTTCTGGTTTTTAAATATAATTAACATCTCAAGATTAATCATCTCTTTATTTTTATTAAATAGGGCATATTATTTTCAATGTCAAAGGATTTTTGTTTTTACAAAAATCCTTTTCTTTTTCTCTGAGGGCTTTATCTTGTTTTAATTATATTCTTAAAGAAAACCATGTTGTTTTCCCTCTGAGAGAGAGCGCTAGTGGGCTTTCCTCCTCCCCACAGTGGCCCAGTAGCAGCCTAGCGCAGCCCGGTCAGCCCCCTCGCGCTCGCGCGTTCGTCGTCCTGTACTACAGGGCATCAACAGGAGCCACGTCGACCTGCTCGTCGATTTGACGGCCGATGGCGTCCCTAGCCGCCTATTAAGCGTGTCCGACGTGCCCTAGCTCGCCCCCTCTTCCCTTTCCCTCCTCCTCTTTCCTCGTCGCCGCCGCAGGTAAGCCCCCAGTGCCATGTCATCGCCGCGCCCGCCGTGCTCCGGCCAAGCTGCTGCTTGTGACCGGAGGTAGCCTCTGTGCCGCTCTCCGACGTGCTGGTGACACGGGAAGGACGCCCTTCCTCGGCCTCTTCTTCCTCATCGACCGAGGGAGCGCCAGGTCCTCCGGATCGCTGCGCCCCCGAGCTCTTTCTCCTCTGCTTCGCGTCCAGGGGCACCGCCGCGCACCGTCGTCGTTCGCATCGTCTCCGTCGCACGCCCGGCCACACCTTCATGTCTAGTGGACACTAGGTGAGCCTCCCATGTCGTCGTCCGTGTCGCGTAGTCGTCGCCGCGCCCGTGTCTCCGCCGTGTTCCCGCAGCTCCGGCCAAAAGTTTGGCTTTTATATGTATGTATGTCCGGTTGTGCTCGAGGCGTGCTAGCCTCCGCTCCATCGCGCGTGCGTCCATACGCGTGCCCTGAGTACCTGCAGCCTAGTCGTTGGCCTCCCTTGCCGGAGATTCCCCTGAGCTCGCCTTGTCCGTCGTCGCTAGCGCCGCCGCGTAGTGTTAGATTCAGTTTCGTCAGGTTTTTGTATCAGGCTAGTTCTAGTGGTGTGCGTCCCCTTCTCTGTCAACCCCCGCTCGATAGCCCGGCTGGTCATCGCCACCGCTCCTGAGAGGGAGGTTGTGGGTTCGATCCCGGCTCGCCCCCCCCCTTTTCCTTTTTTTCATTGGCCGGTTGCGTGTTTGGTGGTGTGGATCTAGTGTGCCCACACCAGATCAGGTGTGGTTGTGTGTGTTTGGTGGTGTGTGCGTGTTGTGTGAGTGGCTGTGGTGGATCTGCTGTGGCAGCAGATCCCGTGTGAGCACTGTGTGTACTAGTGTGTGTGTGTGTGTGTGTGTGTGTGTGTGTGGTGGGTATGACAGTGGGCCATGGCCCACTTGTCATCACAAGAGGGGCCCTGGTGTCATGCCAGGTGGACCCCCTCCTTTTGTTTTTCTTCTGTTTTATTTTTTTTGTTATTGTTTTATTGTGATTTAAATGGTTTCTTCTATTTTTGATAATATTACTAAAAGTGGTATGAGCATTTATGGATATGTGCATTTGTAGTAAGTTTCAACTTATAGGAATGTCATGATCTTTTCGAGCATGTTTTAGGGAGTTCTACAAAAACTTATATATGTGTATGATATATGATTTTGGGTAGAATCACCCAAGGAATGCATTGGTGCTATTAGATTTCACTTTTGAGCAAGTTTGATAAAATGTCATTTTATAACAAAGTGACATTTTGTCATTTTAGTTGTAATTAATCCATGCTTGCTATGATCTTTGTGTCAACATGGAATGCCATGGTATTTTCTTTTGACATGATAAACTTGGATATAAGTGGGAACCATGCTCCAAAGTGGCTATTAAATTTTTTGCTGTTTTCAACATGTTAAATATTTCTAAGTCTGAGAATCTGTTAATATTTTTATGCCATGAAGAGTGGATGCTACCAAGTGATATGTTGTGTTTTAGCTCATGCTCATTGCTAGTGTTTTGGAGTATATGTTTTCCTATACCATCTTATTAATTTTCATGCCATGAGATGGTTTCTATCACCATTAGTTTCTGCTGTCAACTTGCTATCAGCTTAACTCAGATTCCAGAAAACTGTGATTTTCACTAAGTCCCTAGAATCTGTTTCATCATGCCAACTTGTGAGCTTCATGCTTATTGATATGTGCTTCCTTTCTAGATTGTGTAGTTGGATGATTTGACAAGCATGTTATTTAGTTTCTATGAATGCCTTGTTTGAGGTTGGAGACTTCCTGTAGCTCTAGATATTTGCTGTGAAAGTTGGCATGTTGTTGTTTTGAGGCAGATTGTTTGTTTTGTTGTTTTGTGGCTTGTGGGAGCTATGCTCCATGAAATTGTTTTTTCTTTGGCTCTATTGTGATTGTATTTTCATCTCCTAACCAGTGGCTACCTTGGAACACCAAGGAATAGCCCATGGCCTTCATTGTCTTGTGTTTTACCTTCGTAACTTGCCGTGAGCGTAGCGTGAGAACCGTAACTCCGTTTCTTACGTTCTACATATGCATTTGTATCATTTTTGCATGAAGCATCCATATTTGCCATGATCATGCATGTTTATACTACTTAACATAAGGTTCTGTCCAGAATTGTAAATAATTTAACTATAGCATGTGAAACATGACTAGTTTAGGATTGCCATGCTAAATACTTCAAATGAATCATGCATCATCTTGTTTGTGCATTGCACCTTGGTTAGTTGTTTATTGTTGTTGTTTATCTTGGGTAGACGCGAGTGTTGAACCTGAGTACGAGGATCCAGGAGAGTATCACTACGAGGACCCCGCTCTTTGTCCCTCTAAAGAACCAACAGGCAAGATGATCGTACCCGGATCCCGACACTATTTTTGCTTTGCTAGATGTCTCGCTCTTATCGTTACATATGCATTACCTACCACTTGAATGCCAAGCCTCCTACATTGCCATGATAGCCTCTAACCCTCCACATCCTAGCAAACCTTGTTTGGCTAAGTTACCGCTGCTCAGCCCCTCTTATAGCGTTCTTAGTTGCAGGTGCAAGTTGTTTCCATGTGATAACATGGATATCTGGAATATCACAATATTATCTGCTATTTAATTTAATACACATATATATATCTTGGTATGGTGGAAGGCTTGGCCTTTTGCTCGGTGTTTTGTTCCACTTTTACCGCCATAGTTTCTTGTTACCGGTGTTATGTTTCCATATTTTGCGCTCCTAACATGCTCGGGGTTGTTATGGGGACCCCCTTGATTATACGATTGAGATTAAAACTTGTCTGGCAAGACCCAACATTGGTATTATTTTCTTAAACAACTTAATAAAATTGCATAGGGCTTTGCAACCCCATGGATAATTAATCAACCCCCGGGCCGGTGCTCCTCATGAGTGTTGGTCCAAACTAGAGCACTGTGTGGGGCCAACCCGGCGCAACTCGGAAGATTTCTATCAGGCCTCCGTACGCGTCTCTTATCCTTCGTGTCCTGAGAACGAGATATGCAGCTCTAATCGGGTTTGTCGACACATCGGGTGGTCTTGCTGGACTTGTGTTACCTTTCTCGAGTGGCTTGCGTGAGGGACTCTGATTTTCTTCGAGCTATCTCGAGGTGTCAGAATTCCTTTGGAGTTGCCTAGGATGATCACGAGATCCATGGTCGAGGTTATTCCCACGGAGTGTGTTTAATTTATGATGGACTAGTTGGAGCACCCCTACAGGGTTAAATCTTTCGGAAAGCCGTGTTTGCGGTTATGTGACAACTTGGATATTTGTTTAACACCCGGTTATAGTTAACTTGAAGTAAACTCTAATAAAATACACCAACTGTGTGAGTAACCGTGATCGTCTCTGCTCGTGAACATGAACCGAGAGAGAACACGGTGGGGTTATGTATGACGTAAGTAGGTGTTCAGGATCTCTTAGAGGTCATGGTAGAACTCGATCGCTTAAGGTAGACCACATATTTACATTCCTGTTCTCGTAAGATTAGCCACTATAAATGCTTAGTGCTGCTGCAAACTAAACACATACCCCCCATCCAACCTATAAGCTTGAATAGTCTCGGTACCCGGACGCGAGATTGCTGAGTCCCCGTGGCTCACAGATTACTACAACAAATACAGGTGCAGGTACAGATGAGATCGTGTCAGATGATGTGACGCAGCTCCAGTGGGAGTATGACGAGGAGCGTGACAGGATGTGCGTCACATATCCAGACGAGTAGGGTGGCCTTGGTCGTGATCTTCGGGGCTAGCAAGCCAGTGTCATTGCATCCTTTTATCGTTTGTTTTCGTCCATAGTCGGACCCTGTCTTGGAATGATGTTTGAATTAAACTATGTGGAATTGTAATTTAGCATGTGGTGAGTGTAAGCCAACTCATATACTCTTCTCTTCATAAATGTATGTGATGATACTGTACTTGCAAACGACAAGATGCGCCTCTATCCCTGTCGAGGCCCCCGTGCCTAAATATGGATAGGCGCACATCTTGGGCATGACAGACCACCTCGTTGAAAGTTAGGATCCAACAAGGACATCCACCCAAGTCCCAAGCACAGATGCTTATTCCGCCAAAATCCCTTTTCGTCACCAAGACAGCCATGAGGAGAAAGGAGGAACACCGGAGTAGCTCGATCTAGGGCAGCTGCGCGCTTATTGAAGACGACGTCGCCATATCCATCACCTTTTGTCCGCCTTCCCCATGAAGCTGGACTCAAAACTGACAGGGATGAACAACAAACGCTGCGCGCGAGCGCAGCAGAGAAATGGCATGACGCCAGTCCTAACAGCAAGACGACCTAGTCTACTATATACAACAGGAAACCGGCCGCCGGAAAGGGAACAAGGAGGAGCCGGGAAGGCCTAGGCGACTCTCAAGATAAGATGAGGAGAGAAAAGGAGAGGAAAGCAGTGAGTGAGCTCATCGGGAATGGAGGAAAGATACCTTAATTCTCATTTTAGATAATGGAAGAATCATCCTCCCAGCAACTACATCACGCGATGCGGACAGCCAAATTTTATTGGAGATATCGTGAGGTACATGTGTTTTCTATACGCACATCTCAAAATGGTGTGTGTGTGTGTGTATATATATATATATATATACCTGGTCACGGATTTGATCTAGTGCTAGTTTTAATTGTTTGTATAATTTTGGTGGAAACAGCCATAAATGCATTTGAATCATGTGTTTGTACATGTAGAAAAACACATGGTGAATCCAGGACGAAGAGTTTCCATGAGTACTTCTCTTTTCGTTCATGGTTTCTAGAACTATTAGCATTAGTAGAATCTCTGCCCACATTCTCCAATTATTAGGCAGGACATTATTGTCGCCATGGTCCTGCATTTGCCTTTGTTTCTTCCCTGAGTAATACGGTGTTTAAGGCCCTACGGTGATCCATTAATCTGAAAGTTATGGGTGTAGACAGTTACATGTCCCCACAGCTAGCAATTTTTATGTTGGATGGATGCCCATACCCATAGATCTATGTTTAGGAAAGATGCATATGAAGAAAAAAGAAAGGTTGCGGCATGTGTTTACTTATTTGCCTCCATGCATGGTCCCTATAAAATAAAATATTTGCCTTCATGGTGATGACGGCCGCTCTCCAGGCTCCGGCTCTCATTATGGACGCGTTTGGTTGACATCTTTAACATTATGGACGTGTTTGGTTGACATCTTCGAAAATGTATGTATTGCATACTTGTCCCACTTCAGCCTGGCTGAACGTAAACAGATAAAAAACCAACATCTATATTTAGTTTGGTTGCCTGCATCGAGGCTGACTGCATTAGGAAATGGGTTTTGGCATGGTGTTTGGTGTCCTGCATTGGCTCGACACACGTAACTACACGGTGTTTAATGGTATACATGAATATGATTAAGTGTTAACATCTACACATAACACACATTTACTAGGACTAGGTTGCCACGCCGTCGTAGGACTAGTTCACCACGTCCATCGTTGAACATGCTCACCTCCACTCATTGCTTGACTACTAAGACGTCAAGAAGCTCAAGCCCCTCCCCGCCGGCGCCGACACCCTCGTCGACACCTTCTACCATTTCGCAGGCTACGCGGCCAGCAGGGCCACGAGTAGCGTCAAGATGGCCAAGCTGGAGGGCGGGGGCTTCAGCTTCGTGTCTGCCGACACCTCGGCCATAGCAGCAGCAGCAGGAAGCAACAGCGGCAAGAAGCCAAGGCGAGCGACAACAACAAGAAGCAACACCAACAAGCAAGAAAGGGAGCGGCGAAGGCGAGAGAGAGATCGGAGCTCCGGGCGTAGCCTCGGATGGACCTTCTAGTATCGGGTTGCTTCCATCGCTGACGATCCTTGATTGTTCGGGATTGTCTGGCAATGAAATCACAGGTGCCATATTTCAGCAACATGAAACTCACACACACTTTGCGCTATGAAACCCAAAACTCACGCACAAATATGAAGTTGCTCGTCTATGAATACACACACCCTGTGCTAGGAAGGAATCGGGAATAGACCGATGAAAGATGAACAACATGTGTGCACCACCTCGAGCGCGAGGGCGCGCCGCCTTGTGCAGCCTGGCGCGGCCGCCCTCCTGCACTACAGCGTCGTCGCCGCCCCACTCCTTCACCTTGGAGCTCCTCGGCATGCATTCCAACACCACCATGCTCCATGAATGCTAATTCTTTCACTTGCGCACCGCCTCTCCATCTCTGCATCAAAAAAGAATCACTGCACTGAGTGTAGATCAAGTACCTGTTGCGACACCGCGGCGGCGGCCTGTTGTGCCTCCCCCTCTCGCAGCGCCGGGGCTCCCTCGCATTCCTAAACATCGCAGAGCTCTTCCCGAACCCCCAAATAGCTATAAACATGAACACAAAATTAATCATCTACGGTCAATGAAACTAGGAACTGGTCGTTTGAATGGAACTGTAACATCGATATGCATCTTTTTCATGTAGAACTTATCTCGAATCGAAACATCGTTGTGTAGATCGGAATGGAAGAGGAAGAAGGGGATTAGAGAGGAGGTTACTGGAGATAGGAGAAGATAGCACGTACACGTTGTACAATTGCTCACATCCCTCTTGTATCCTCTCGTGCAAGGGACACCACCACTAACACTAGAGGTGGCTCGACTCAGTCTAGCTCGTAAAAAGCGGTCGATTCGGCTGTTCCCAACGGGTTTGACTAAGGAATGCTTTGAGGTTTGTGCTATGAGGGACAAACAGTGAACACAGGCATCCAAACAGTCCATTTTCATCTCCCACGGGCCTGGTTAGACCTAATGCATGCAACCAGACGTGTTCTATGTAATTGCACAAGTAGATAGTGAAGTGCTACTCCACAGTATTGCTCGAGTTTCCTGCCATGGATTCATATTCACGTGTGATTGGTAAAAGATAATATAATAGGGTGCAGTATATATGTTATGTATGTTTTCGAAAATTATTTCAGATACTTGCACCACATGGAATGATGATACCTAGAAGAGATGAGCAATGTTGGAGATATTTGGATAAAATAGGCATCGCAGCTGCATTACCTTAATAACTTTGGTTGCGAAAAGAAACACTAGCTAAGAGCATCTCTAACCGAACCCGTACTTACCCTAAACACCCTGACAGACAACCAAAAACAGTCATCCAACCGGACCCCTCAAATCCAGCCCAAACGTCTCGGCTGTCCAACACCCCTCATATTTGATTCATGTGTGGGTCGAATTTGGGGCCACCCAGATGCGTTCAACGTGTCAGATGGCCCACCAAGATCCCACAAAATCTTGTTCATATCCCCAAGCAAGGGAAAACCCTAGCTACTCTTTAGTCCACTCTACTTCTAGTTCACCTTGCTCCACCCACCCACCCTACCCCAACCCCCAACCCCATCTCATGTATACACTGCTCCGGTCATCTCCGACATGGCTAGCAACGGATCTGAGTCTGGCTCATGGGAACTATCCGGCTCATGGGCCGCCAATCCCGGGAAGATAGCGAGCTCCCTCGTCAAAGTTGGCTCACCGCGGATCTTGTAGTCGGGCGCCCTCTTCACCATTCCGGATGGCATCCAGTGATGACGATGCGTCCGACATAAGCTTGTGTCGTCATTGTATCAGACGCTTGCGGAGAGGATGGCCCGGCTCGCTGCCAAGAGAGCCTCTGAGGCTAGCCGACTTGGGTCCTTCTTTCGGCGCCGTTGGGCTCGGAGTCCAAGGTCAATGGCAGCAATGCGCAAGGGCATGAATGCATTGGATGCTGCCACCGCAGCGGCATGCCTGAGGTCAAGGGACGACATGCCTGTCATGAAAAGGAGGTGTGTCACGCAGCGACTGCCGGCGACGAGGATGTCCATGCCCAGATCTCAGCGAAGCGGCAAGCCAAGGCCAACCATGACCTCGCGGTGAAGCAAACTACCCATCCATGCCCTCGCTGGCCTCCCCCACCCCCACCCAAAAAAAAGGAGGATCCGAATATTGCTCGATGCCATGTCTAACACATCCAGCTCCAATGCGGAGCAGATTCACCTCAACCCCTATCATGCCTTCAACCCCTACTTCCATGACCACAGGGAGAAGGGCAAGGGCGTCGATCAGTGATGAACTAGAGTAGTTATATCTATATAGTGATAATTTAGTTATTATGATGTAGTAGAACATCTCATCATTTTGGTAGTCTCCCATGGTACGTAGAACTATGTCCGGAATATGTGAAGTATGTGTAGTGAGAATTACATATGTATGTTGCATGTTTTTTATGGATTTAAGGTTTGGACATGAAGTGTTTTCAAATCTATTCCCTCCTTTCATAAATATTTGTCTTTTTAGAGATTTCATTATGAACTACATATGGTTATATGTAGACATAATTTAAAGTGTACATTCATTCATTTTACTTTGTATATAGTCCACGGTTGAATCTCTATAAAGACAAATATTTAGAAAGGAAGTATGTTGCATGTTTTTGTACGGATTTAAGGTTTTAGATACGAAGAGGACGGTTGCATACACGGACAAATCCACGAATGTATAGAAGGTCAAATTAACTATTTCCGGTAGGGGATGCTCTAATACACAAATGCTTTGTGTGGCATTGCGTTTAAACGAAAGAGTATGGTAATATCACGCAAGAACCGTATCACCGGTCGTTGGGTGGACGTGCACATCACTGCCACCCGAGCTCCTCGAGATCTTCCACCGCCCGTGCCGTAATGGAACTAGGCGAGCAGCGCCCAGCAAACAGCACATGCGTCAAGTGGATGTCGTACAAGCAAATCTTTACGTCCATTGTTAAGCCAGTCCAATTCAATGTATATATGCACACGTGATCAACTTCACATTACAACGTAAGCATCATAAGGATGTGAAATAAGATTCTAAGTCTGATAATGATACAAGATCATAGCGTGTCAAACAAGAAAAATGAAATAAGAAATAAATCATAACCACAACTTTGTATTGGGATTCTACAAATGATAGTACGATACTATTAACTGGGGAAGTAATATCATGGGGCACATGCATGACACTAAATCTATGATACGATACTGACTGTGAGAGGTCTTCTCTTACCATGCCAAGTTATTCAAGATGACTCTTTTGAGCCATTTGCAGGGTACAAGCTAAAGGTTGGTGGCTAATAATCTTTCAAGGGCACTAAATGAAGAGAATGTCATACCTTGGCAACACAAACGACAGTCAGGATTAAGGGACAAGACCAATTAGATCAACTTTAGGCAATCTATCTTCCAATATTAATAACCGGCAGCTCTGCATAAATCCAGGGCTACAAGAAAGCTCGACTAGAAGGGAAAACGTCGCTGTAAATCGAACAAACTACACAAAGCACTACTGTCATTGGAAAAGAGAGATAATTTATGCTGCCGCGTCATAGTCCTCTTCAGCAAACTTGTTCTCAGGGTAGAAGACCGCAACAACTGGGTTTCCACCAAATTTCCTTCCATGCATCGCCGTCTTTGCTTTGGTGGAGCCATCAACATCTGCATACTCTAAGAACACCTGCAATGGGAAGCACATGCATCAGAAAGGTTTTCTCCAACAGAATTATTCTGCAAAATTTGAACCTCGCTAACCACGGTGCTCACCTTTCCAACTCCAGAAACTGGCCCTCCACTCGGATGAGGGCGCGGGATGACAACCTTCACCAAGTTACCTGACAGATGCATGCGTCAAACAAAGGAGTAGGAATGACTAACAGAATCAGCAACAGAAAAGCATAAGTATAGATAAGGCAGAATGAAAGGGAGCCCGACATGGCAATACAGGCTACTGAAGACATACGCATAACAAAAGAAACCTTAATAGTCCAGCAGCTGGTCACAAAGCTAACTATATGCTTAAAAGAGGAGGAATAGCATGTGAGGAGTTCACGGAATTTACCATATTTCCCAGCTTCCAACCTCATGTCCTCCATAATGTCCTCATATTCCTCATCATCTTTTAATTCATCAGCGGTAACTACCTGGGTCAGGCATACAACCTTTGTAGGAAGTGCTCCAACTTGATACACAAGTTTCTGTACAAAAAACATATTTGGAGTCAGAATCCAAGAACAATTGCAGACATACTATGTAATTTGGTACAAGAGGACAATTAGTTGACCACAGGTGACAATTAAATACTTGGGTTATACCTGTAACTGCACCTGCTGCTGTGCCTGCAACAGGATATTTTCCTGCTCTGGTCTAGGTTGGGCTGAGCCCTGGTTAGCTCGTCGGACTGTAAGAGTTTTGTCTCCCATCTTGATACCATTTAGAGCAGCGCAGGCTATGTCAGTGACATTGAGGTCCTGGTAGACACAGAACGCATAGCCCTTCGAGTTACCAGTTTCCCTATCCTTCACAAGATCAAATCCTCGAAGAGGCCCAAATGATTCAAGCAGCTCCCGGACTTGAGCCTCTGTGAAGTAATATGGGAGACCACCCACAAAAATACGGTCTGGGCCTTCTAACCCTCCGGCTGAACCTGGTGTTAGGCCAACTGCAGCAAGATTCAAATTGGAGCTTGGCTGGCTTGGGCCCAGGGCAGCTGCCAGAGAAGGGTTATAGTCTGTTGGTCTTCTAACCTTGACTGGTGCACCTTCAAATAAAATGCCATCCAGTGCCATTGCATTGCTAGCTTCCTCCACAGACCTCATCTCCACGAAAGCGAATTTCTTGTCATGGTTTATGTACACATTAAGAACAGCATCACCTGGACCAGCAGTGTTTCCTCCAATAGCAGCCATGACTTGATTAAAGTATATTGCAACAGACTGCACAAAAGGAAACCAATGTAACCAAGAATTGCACAATTGTATGCATCAGTGTGCATGCATGCATGCTTATTTTTTACTCCCTCCATCCCAAAATTCTTGTCTTACATCTGTCCAAATACGGATGCATCTAGTCACGTTTTAGTGTTAGATACATCAGTATCTAGACAAATCTAAGAGAAGAATTTTGGGACAGAGGCGATACTTTGGATTTATGGGGTTTTGGGCAATGGGCAGTAAAGCAAGTGATTCAAGTATATATATAGACCTGTTCATTAGCAGATGGGGGAAGACCACCGACATAAACACGTCGAGCATGCCGAGTAGCCTGAGGAAAAATATGCTGAGAAATTGTTTATCAACACCCACAGTAAATTATAAACAAAACAAAAAGGCATACCTGTTGAGTCATGGCTTGTGGCTGCATGACGAGGGGGTTGAACTGATTTAAACAGATAGATTTGATTACAAACCAGAATGCATTTACAGAAAGAAAATAACAAAAAGCATAACTGAGGCAAAGGTTCATTCGACAGAAAGACCATCAAGAATAATCACCTGTCCAACAGCAAAAGGGAGCATGTTCGGGAACATTCCAGGAATAGAAGAGCCCGGTAACTGACCTGCAATGTACCAATAAATTTCTAGTGGGAAGCATAAACAATTAGCACAAAAGAGTATTTTCCCTTGTAAACCTGATTACTTCTCACCATCAGTCTGGATCTCAAATGGATCCAGCTGTGCAGTATTTCATGTCAAAGAACAAACAACAAGTGTGGAAGGACAAATATAATAATCATGAAGCTAGCAATCAGTAATACTTGCTAGCTGAAGATGGACAAGGCGATATCGAACCGGAGCACTGATTCCTCCTTGTACATTAAAGCTACAGTAGGCTGTGCATCCATCAGCGGCAGTGGGGCAAGTGACCCAAGATTGCCTTCTTACCATACACATACACAAAACAGACAAACAACAAAAGAACAAAAGCAAAAAAGTTCTGCTCAGTTTTCAGTTACCAAGTAATAATAAAATGGAAACTTAAACTTATTTGCATCAGAAGATACTATCACGCATATAAGGCCATCCCGAGTGGATGGGTATTTAAGAGGTGCTTAAGTAGAGAAAGCATATGTTGGCTGGTACTTTCTCCCACCTCTAAGACCAGTATCTCCCAAAGCACCTCATATGGTGTTGTCACTAGAATAAACTAATCTTTTTACCCTCCCACGAAGCATCTTCAACTTTTAAACTGTTTGTATTGTAGTTACAGATGCATGGAAAGGTGCTTGGTGATATGGCATATCCAGAACATATCTACAGTGAAAATGCTCTAGCCAAAGGATATAAACATCAGGTGCTCAATGATATCCAACAGCGCTAAGTTTCAAAATCAGCATTAGAGTGGTGATATGCGGCTACAGCAATTGTAGTAATAAAGTACCACATACGGTTGTTCATAATGGAGTAGTACATTGTGGTGGAAATAAATGGCTGGCTAGGTGATCCAGCAATGGTTAGAATTTATTCATTCCAAACATGCAAATGAATAGCATGTACCCAGTCTCAAGACAAGAGCATCCGTTCTGTAATTACAATAAGTCCCAACTAAAATCTACAAAACTGCAGAATGGAAAGAAGAAGAAAAAACTTAGTTGATGAGAGCATACTTGGGGTTGGAATAGTAGGGAACTGAGGAACTACAGATTGTGCTGTTGGTCCCAGGTCGAATCCACTGACTCGCTTGCTGCTTCAACACAATTGGTATTAGTAGTACTAATGAGATATTAAAATTAAATGATGAAAGAACTGAAAACTGCATGAGACAACTAAGTGTAGCAGTGAGTGGTACATGCACAGTGAAGGGTATTAGTTGCTATAATGTACTCCCTCCGATCAAAAATAAGTGTCACGGTTGTGAACTAAAAGGTTGAACTAACCTTAGTTCAAAGCTGTGACACTTATTCAGATCAGAGGGAGTAATACTTACTCAACTTTGTCATATGAATAATCTTACAATTCATTTCAACAAGTTGACTTAGTGCATGGTTTTGTTGCTTTGCTTGCTCATGCTCATACAGGATTGTTCTAGAGAAGCATAGAGCAAACATGTCAGTCCTGTAGCCATGAGCTCATTTATGTCCAAGCATTGCATTGTATTGACGGTACATAAAGATCTATAGACACGGTGTGGCACAATCCAATGCAACCACCGGAGTAAGTCCAACGGCCAAGGCCACTCGTATCTGCGCTTCTTTGCCGTTAGATAGAAGGAAATCGACAGCTAATATTTCAAAGGTGCTGGCAGACTATATGGTAGTGCAGATATAGATGCAACTACTTAGCCAGAAAACTCAAATGTGCATTGGCAGGGCTCAGAAAGACAGTACACAAATCGATGATGAATCATACAACATACAGAAAAAACATAATAAATGATATATGTTTAATAGCTCTGCTAAACTATTCTCAACATCAAGATGGTGATAACCATGGGGGGAGGACTAGTTTAAAGTATGTACATGATTCAAATTATGATTCGTGAATGAACTTCATCAGATTCCTACCTTTTTGAATGAGATCGAGATCTGTGATCATCCCTGCCCCTTGAACGAGACCGTGAACGAGAGCGATGCCTGCGATGTCCATCTCTCTCACGGTCCCTTCTCCTGTGTGTTGTTGCAAACATACATTAGATATTATCTTTTACACGGCACTTAAGAAAAAAATGTGCATTTTGGAAATCACGATCACTGTTAGTAAGACATGTTTTAGGTTAACATTTGCATTGGCAATCATATTCAAAGGTTAATAATTCTAACACAAGTCATGACCATAAGAGCCAGCATTGCAACAAAACAAATTATTAGGTGCATATAGAACACAAATGTATTAACAGCTATACCTTTCAGAATCACGGCTTCTGTGGCGATCGTGATCATCAGGACGGTCTCGGTGCTCCCTTTTCTCACGGTGATGCCTTTGGTGACGATCCCTATCCTTGTCCCTGTCCCGGTCCTTGTCTAGATCCCTGTCCCGACCCCGATCTCTGTCTCTTCCTCTATCTCTGTCACGGTCCCTATGGCGCTCCTTGTCCTTATCTTTTTCTCTGTCACGATCCCTGGATTTTGACAATCCCTCTTCACGTGTATGTGTATCACCCTGGAGATGGAATGCTATTAGTTTGACAGTACCCATCTAGAGAATAAGGACACAAGCCAGGCACAATAAGTAGAGCATCTAAACGGGAGAAGATAAACAAGACGTCCAGAATACCAATGGCCCGGTGCCATTGTATCCATGCACACATGGTTATAGTCTTAATGACCAGGTTGCTTTTGGTTAACGCAAACCTATATTGGACGGCTGCATCAACCAACAGGTGTATGCTGAAGTAACTCTATAGATGCACACCTATATCAACAACATAACCGCCCTAGTCACACAAGCAGTTCCAGCTCTATTGTAAGTCTCTGGTACATGAAGGCAACTCTATTACTGATGCCCCGAAAATCAAATCAACCAACCCAGAAATCAAAACAAAAACACTTTCTTCTACACAGCAAACTCGACATCCCCACCAACACTAACCAAACAGCGAATAAACGAACTAATCTACCACGGAAAGCTGAGATCAATCAAAACGCGCCAGCCCGGTAGTTTGTTCCACCGGCTCCTCCCGCGACACTGCCACATCTAGATCGAACTAGACGGATCCGGAAAACTCACCCGGGCAGTTGAATTCAGGCCACACCAGATCAAACGAGCACACAACGTGTAAGCTCTGCGAAACTAAAGGTACAAGTACTGCTAGGTATCTATGGATCGAACGGGACGGAGCGTCGTGCCGCCCCACGAAGCAGGTATGGTGCGGAGATGGGAACCCGTGACAGCAGGGAGATCGGGTCGTTACCTCGGGGCGGGGGCCCTCGCTGACGTGGTCGTCGCCGCCGCCGCCTTTGTCGTCGGCCATCTCGCGTCGAGGGGGGCTGGAGGGGAGGGTTTGGGGATCCGGCGTCCAGGGTCAGGGGTGGTTTTTCTGGTCTCTGGCCTGGTCACCAATCTTAAAGCAGACCTGCCGTGCACGCTCTCGTCTTTGGTCTGGTCTGATCTCTGCATAACCGGACCCATATCCGGCGCAAACGATCCGGACTGAGGCGAAACTTCTAATATGCGGTCGATAGGTACCCTTTTCAAACATCCGCACAGCCGGTCGGTTACTGTCTCATAAAAAAATCGATCCAAACGGGCTTCTTAAATAGTCACTGTCTGATTAAAAAAATCGTTTCAGACGGGCCTCTCAAACCGGCATCAAACGTCCGGACTGATCGGCCCCTTGTTTCCAGCCCAAATATGGGGCAGGTATAGGGGAGCCCAGGCGCGTCCGGACACGCCCGTCACGTCAGACCCAACAGTCCGACCCCACCCCAAACCCTTCCTCCTCCTCCCGTCGCCCTCCACCATTTTCCGTGCCCGATCCCTCGTCGTCCGGCACCCTTGCTCTCCATCCTCACCACCTGTTGAATTCGGACAATTTGTATCGGATGGTCGACGTGCATGGCTTTGTATGGATTTGAGAGTCCGGATATGAGGCATGTGGATGCACGAAGGGATCGTTCGGGCGCGTCCGCGGGCGTATAAGGGGGTAGATTTGCAAGGTCTGATTGTAGATGCTCTAACAGTGGCGGATATGGAACGTCCGGACGCGTTGGTCACATAGGACTAGCCGCAAGGGACCATGTCAATTCGTTCATATTCGTTCCTCGCCTGACCAGCCTTTTTTCCCCTTTTTAGCCTCGTTCCCACAACTGTCATCGGAGTTTCGTCGCCATCATTTCTCCATCGTCATCTCAAGCCGAGGGTTCGCCATGAGAGGCCCTAAGCCAAACCGGCGTCGACCGTGTCTCAACCGGTCAAGGTCGTCACCATCTGACGTTGCCCCTAGACGTTCAACTTCCCCATATATATACCCCACACTCTACGTGTTCGATGAAATGTTGGAGCCGGTTTTTTATTCTTTTGGTCATTACTTCTAGGTGACCGATGGATTCATCGTGGAATGGTGGCTATGGCAACCACAACCTTGACGAAATCATATTCAACAAGTTCACCTCATCGGATTCGGATGATCAAGATGCCGAAATGATGATGATGATGATGATGATGATGATGATGGTGATGTTGGGAGACGTAGTAGTAAATCAAAATTTTCCTACGTTCACCAAGATCTATCTATGGAGAAACCAGCAACGAGAGGGGAGAGATTGCATCTTCATACCTTTGAAGATCGCTAAGCGGAAGCGTTACAAGAACGCGGTTGATGGAGTCGTACTCGCAGCGATTCAGATCGCGGTAGATCCGATCAAGTGCCGAACGGACGGCACCTCCGCGTTCAACACACGTACAGCCCGGTGACGTCTCCAACACCTTGATCCAGCAAGGAGGAAGGAGAGGTTGGGGAAGGGCTCCAACAGCAGCACGACGGCGTGGTGGTGGTGGAGTAGCAAGGTATTCCGACAGGGCTTCGCCTAAGCGCTGCGGAGGAGGAAGAAGAGAGGTAGGGCTTCGCCGTGAGAGAGAGAGATCAAATCCTGTCTCAAAACATCCAAAACCTCAAGTATATATAGGAGGAGGGACGTGGAGGGCTGGCTTGGCCTCTACTCCAAAGAGGAGATGGCCGGCCGAATTAAAGGGAGAGTCCACCTCCCACAAGGGAGGTGGATCTCCTCCTTTTAAATCCTTTTTGCCTTATCTCCTTATCTCCAGCCGCATGGGCCTTTAGCAAAAGTCTTGCCCAGCCCAATAAGGGCTGGCACACTTTATCTAACAGCCCATGTGGTCCTTTGGTCGTCACACCCCTCCCGGGGGTTATCCGGCACCCTCCCGGCACTCCCGGTACACTACCGATGAGCCCGAAAACTTTCCGGTGACCAAAATTGGACTTCCTATATATCAATCTTTACCTCCGGACCATTCCGGAGCTCCTCGTGATGTCCGGGATCTCATCCGGGACTCCGAACAACCTTCGGTAATCACGTATACCTTTTCCCTATAACCCTAGCGTCATCGAACCTTAAGTGTGTAGACCCTACGGGTTCGGGAGACACGTAGACATGACCGAGACACCTCTCCGGTCAATAACCAACAGCGGGATCTGGATACCCATGTTGGCTCCCACGTACTCCACGATGATCTCATCGGATGAACCACGATGTCAAGGATTCAATCAATCCCGTATACAATTCCCTTTGTCTATCGGTATGATACTTGCCCGAGATTCGATCGTCGGTATCCCCATACCTTGTTCAATCTCGTTACCGGCAAGTCTCTTTACTCGTTCCGTAATACATCATCCCGTGACTAACTCCTTAGTCACATTGAGCTCATAATGATGATGTCTTACCGAGTGGGCCCAGAGATACCTCTCCGTCACACGGAGTGACAAATCCCAGTCTCGATTCATGCCAACCCAATAGATACTTTCGGAGATACCCGTAGTGCACCTTTATAGCCACCCAGTTACGTTGTGACGTTTGGCACACCCAAAGCATTCCTACGGTATCCGGGAGTTGCACAATCTCATGGTCTAAGGAAACGATACTTGACATTGAAAAGCTTTAGCAAACGAACTACACGATCTTGTGCTATGCTTAGAATTGGGTCTTGTCCATCACATCATTCTCCTAATGATGTGATCCCGTTATCAATGACATCCAATGTCCATGGCCATGAAACCGTGACCATCTATTGATCAACGAGCTAGTCAACTAGAGGCTCACTAGGGACATGTTGTGGTCTATGTATTCACACATGTATTATGGTTTCCGGTTAACACAATTATAGCATGAACAATAGACAATTATCATGAACAAGGAAATACAATAATAACCATTTTATTATTGCCTCTAGGGCATATTTCCAACAGTCTCCCACTTGCACTAGAGTCAATAATCTAGTTCACATCACCATGTGATTAACACTTACATCACCATGTGATCATATCATCATGTGATTAACACCCAATAAGTTCTGGGGTTTGTTCATGTCCTGCTCGTGAAAGAGGTTTTAGTCAACGGGTCTGCGACATTCAGATCCGTGTGTACCTTACAAACTTTCCATGTCATATTTGTAGATACTACTCCCATGCTCCACTTGGAGCTATTCCAAATGGCTGCTCCACTATACGTAGCTGGATTTCTACTAAGAGTCATCCGGATTGGTTTTAAAGCTTGCATCATCGTAACACTTTACGATGAACTCTTTATCACCTCCATAATCGAGAAATATTTCCTTAGTTCTCAAGTTACTAAGGCTAACTTTGACCGCTGTCTAGTGATCCACTCTTGGATTACTCTTGTACCCCTTGACAGACTCATGGCAAGGCACACACAGGTGCGGTACACAGCATGGCATACTATATAGAGCCTATGGCTAAAGCATAGGAGATGACACTCATCTCTTCTTTATCTTCTGCCGTGGTTGGGTATTGAGTCTTACTCAATTTCACACCTTACAATACAGTCAAGAACTCCTTCTTTGACCCATCTATTTTGAACTCCTTCAAAAACTTGTCAAGGTATGTCTTCGTCGAAAAAAACTTATCAAGCGAATAGATCTATCCCTATAGATCTTGATGCTCAATAAAATAGTAGCTTTATCTGGGTCTTCCTTTGAAAAACAAAACTTTTCAAACAACCCTTCATGCTCTTCCAGAAATTCTACATCATTTCCGATCAATAATATGTCAACTACATATTCTTATAAGAAATTCCATAGTGCTCCCACTCACTTTCTTGCAAATACAAGTTTCTCATAAACTTTGTATAAACTTAAACACTTTGATCACCTCATCAAAGCATATATTCCAACTCCGAGATGCTTGCTCCAGTCCATAGAAGGATCGCTGGAGTTTGCATATTATTAGCATCCTTAGGATTGACAAAACCTTCTGGTTGTATCACATACAACTCTTCCTCACAGAAACCATTACGGAAACCTTGTTTTGTCATCCATCTGCCAGATTTCATAATCGAAAAATGCAGCAACTGCTAACAAAATTTTAATAGACTTTTAGCATCGCTACAGATGAGACAATCTCATTGCAGTCAACTCCTTGAACTTGGCGGAAACTTCTTTGCGACAAGTCGAGCTTTATAAACGGTGACATTTCACCATTAGCGTCTATGTTTATCTCAAAGGTCCATTTGTACTCAATGACCCGCCATTCAACAGGCAAGTCTACCAAAGTCCATACTTGGTTTTCATACATGGATCCTTTCTCGGATTTCATGGCTCCTAGCCATTTGTTGGAATCCGGGCCCACCATCGCTTCTCCATAGTTCGTAGGTTCATCGTTGTCCAACAACATGATTTCCAAGACAGGGTTGTCGTACTACTCAGGAGCAGTACGCGTCCTTGTCGACCTACGAGGTTCGATAGTGACTTGATCCGAAGCTTCATGATCATCATCATTAACTTCCTTTTCAACTAAGTAGGCTCTACAGAAACATCTTTCTGTGTTGCGCTATTCTCTGGTTGAAACAAAGGTTCAACAACCTTATCAAGTTCTATCTTCCTCCCACTCAATTCTTTCGAGAGAAACTCTTTCTCAAAAAGGACCCGTTCTTAGCAACAAACACCTTTTGCGCTTGGATCTGAGATAGAAGGTATACCCAATGTCTCATTAGGGTATTCTATGAAGATGCATTTGTCTGCTTTGAGTTCGAGCTCGCTAGGTGAAAAACCCATTTTCACATAAGCGTCGCAGCCCCAAACATTAAGAAATGACAGCTTAGGCTTCTGTCAAACCATAATTCTCACGGTGTCATCTCAACAGACTTAGATGGTGCCCTGTTAAAGTGAATGGATTTGTCTTTAATGCATAACCCCATAACGATAGTGGTAAAACGATAAGAGACATCATAGTACTCACTATATCCAATAGAGCACGACTACGACGTTCGAACACACCATCACACTATGGTGTTCCAGGAGGCGTGAGCTGTGAAACAATTTCCACATTGTCTAAAATTGCATACCAAACTCATAACTTAGATATTCACCTCCATGATCATATCATAGACATTTATCTTCTTGTCACGATGATCTTTAACTTCACTCTGAAACTCCTTGAACCTTTCAAACATTTCAGATTCGTGTTTCATTAAGTAAATATCCCCATATTTACTCAAATCATCAGTGAAGGTAAAGAAAAACAACGATATCCACTGTGTGTTTCAACACTCATTGGACCACATACATCAACATGTATTAATTCCAATAAGCCACTTGCCCGCTCCATCATATTGGATGACGGGGTCTCAGTCATCTTGCCCAAGAGGCATGGCTCGCATGTCTCAACCGATTCGAAATCGAGTGAGTCAAAAAACATCCATCATCATGGAGTTTCTTCATGCGATTTATACCAATATGACATTACGTGGCAGTGCCACAAGCATGTGGTACTATCATTATTAACTTTGTATCTTTTGGTACCAATGTTATGAATATGTGTACTACTACGATCATGATTCGATAAACCATTTCGAGTGGGTGCATGACCATTGAAGGCATTATCCATGTAAACAGAATAACCATTATTCTCTAACTTATATGAATAACCGTATCGCACTAATCATGATCTAATCACGTTTATGCTCAACGCAAACACCAAATAACATTTATTTAGGTTTATCACAAATCCTGAAGGTAGAGAGAGCGTGCGATGGTGATCACATCAATCTTGGAAATACTTCCAACACACATCGTCACCTTTCACCTAGCTAGTCTCCATTTACTCCGTAGCTTTTATTTCGAGTTGCTAACACTTAGCAACCGAACCGGTATCTAATACCCAGGTGCTACTAGGAGTACCAGCAAGGTACACATCACTAACACGTATATCAAATATACTTCCATTGACATTACCAGCCTTCTTATCTACCAATCATCTAGGGTTTTCCGCTTCAGCGAACATTCTCCTCATAACAGAAGCACTTAGTCTCGGGTTCGGGCTCAACCTTGGGTTTCTTCACTAGAGCAACAACTGGCTTGCCATTCCTGAAGTTTTTCCCTTCTTGCCCTTGCCCCTTTTGAAACTAGTGGTTTTCACTTAACCATCAACACTTGATGCTCCTTATTGATTTCTACCTTCGTGGTGTCAAACATTACGAATAACTCAGGGATCATCTTATCCATCCCTGGCATGTTATAGTTCATCACGAAGCTCTAGTAGCTTGGTGGCAGTGACTTGGAGAACTGCATTAATCACTATCTCATCTGGAAGATTAACTCCCACTTGATTCAAGTGATTGTAGCACCCAGACAATCTGAGAACACGCTCACCGATTAAGCTATTCTCCTTTATCTTGCAGGCAAAGAATCTTGTTGGAGGTCTCATACCTCTCAACATAGGCACGAGCTTGAGATCACAATCTCAGCTCCTAGAACATCTCATATGTTCTGTGACGTTCAAAACATTTTGAAGCCTCAATTCTAAGCCGTAATGCATGACGCACTGAACTATCACGTAGTCATCAAAAAGTGCCTGTCATATGTTCACAACATCTACAGACAACGCTTGAGGGAGTGATGCAGTTAGCGGTACATCAAAAACATAAGCTTTCTGTGCAGCAATGAGGACAATCCTCAGATCACGGACCCAGTCCGCATTATTGCTACCATCAACTTTCAACTTACTTTTCTCTAGGATTGTATCAATAAAACTGGGGAGCTACAGCGCGAGCTATCTACGACATAATTTGCAAGGACATTTTTAGACTAAGTTCATGATAATTAAGTTCATTTAATCAAATTATTAATGAACTCCCACTTAGATAGACATCTCTCTAGTCTTCCAAGTGATACATGATCCATGTCAACTAGCCCGTGTCCGATCATCACGTGAGACGGACTAGTCATCCATGGTGAACATCTCTATGTTGATCGTATCTTCTATACGACTCATGTTCGACCTTTCGGTCTTCCGTGTTCCGAGGCCATGTCTGTACATGCTAGGCTCGTCAAGTCAACCTAAGTGTTTCGCATGTGTAAATCTGGCTTACACCCGTTGTATGCGAACGTTAGAACCTATCACACCCGATCATCACGTGGTGCTTCGGAACGACGATCCTTAGCAACGGTGCACAGTTAGGGTGAACACCTTTCTTGAAATTTTATTGAGAGATCATCTTATTTACTACCGTCGTTCTATGCAAATAAGATGTAAACATGATAAACATCACATGCAATCAATATAGTGACATGATATGGCCAATATCATTTTGCTCCTATGATCTCCATCTTCGGGGCACCATGATCATCACTGTCACCGGCACGACACCATGATCTCCATCATCATGATCTCCATCATTGTGTCTTCATGAAGTTGTCTCGCCAACTATTACTTCTACTACTATGGCTAACGCTTAGCAATAAAGTAAAGTAATTACATGGCGTTTATGATTGACACGCAGGTCATACAATAAATAAGACAACTCCTATGGCTCCTGCCGGTTGTCATAATCATCGACATGCAAGTCGTGAATCCTATTACAAGAACATGATCAATTCATACATCACAATGCATCACATCACATCCTTTGGCCATATCACATCACAAGGCACATGCTGCAAAAACAAGTTAGACGTCCTCTAATTTGTAGTTGCAAGTTTTTACGTGGCTGCTATAGGTTACTAGCAAGAACGTTTCTTACCTACGTCAACACCACAACGTGATTTGCCAATTGCTATTTACCCTTCATAAGGACCCTTTTCATCGAATCCGATCCGACTAAGGTAGGAGAGACAGACACCCGCTAGCCACCTTATGCATCTAGTGCATGTCAGGCGGTGGAACCGGTCTCACGTAAGCGTACGTGTAAAGTTGGTCCGGGCCGCTTCATCCCACAATACCGCCGAATCAAGATAAGACTAGTAGCGGCAAGCAAATTAACAAACTCGACGCCCACAACTGCTTTGTGTTCTACTCGTGCATAGATTCTACGCATAGACCTAGCTCTGATACCACTGTTGGGAGACGTAGTAGTAAATCAAAATTTTCCTACGTTCACCAAGATCTATCTATGAAGAAACCAGCAACGAGAGGGGAGAGATTGCATCTTCATACCTTTGAAGATCGCTAAGCGGAAGCGTTACAAGAACGCGGTTGATGGAGTCGTACTCGCAGCGATTCAGATCGCGGTAGATCCGATCAAGTGCCGAACGGACGGCACCTCCGCGTTCAACACACGTACAGCCCGGTGACGTCTCCAACACCTTGATCCAGCAAGGAGGAAGGAGAGTTTGGGGAAGGGCTCCAACAGCAGCACGACGGCGTGGTGGTGGTGGAGTAGCAAGGTATTCCGACAGGGCTTCGCCTAAGCGCTGCGGAGGAGGAAGAAGAGAGGTAGGGCTTCGCCGTGAGAGAGAGAGATCAAATCCTGTCTCAAAACATCCAAAACCTCAAGTATATATAGGAGGAGGGACGTGGAGGGCTGGCTTGGCCTCTACTCCAAAGAGGAGATGGCCGGCCGAATTAAAGGGAGAGTCCACCTCCCACAAGGGAGGTGGATCTCCTCCTTTTAAATCCTTTTTGCCTTATCTCCTTATCTCCAGCCGCATGGGCCTTTAGCAAAAGTCTTGCCCAGCCCAATAAGGGCTGACACACTTTATCTAACAGCCCATGTGGTCCTTTGGTCGTCACACCCCTCCCGGGGGTTATCCGGCACCCTCCCGGCACTCCCGGTACACTACCGATGAGCCCGAAAACTTTCCGGTGACCAAAACTGGACTTCCTATATATCAATCTTTACCTCCGGACCATTCCGGAGCTCCTCGTGACGTCCGGGATCTCATCCGGGACTCCGAACAACCTTCGGTAATCACGTATACCTTTTCCCTATAACCCTAGCGTCATCGAACCTTAAGTGTGTAGACCCTACGGGTTCGGGAGACACGTAGACATGACCGAGACACCTCTCCGGTCAATAACCAACAGCGGGATCTGGATACCCATGTTGGCTCCCACGTACTCCACGATGATCTCATCGGATGAACCACGATGTCAAGGATTCAATCAATCCCGTATACAATTCCCTTTGTCTATCGGTATGATACTTGCCCGAGATTCGATCGTCGGTATCCCCATACCTTGTTCAATCTCGTTACCGGCAAGTCTCTTTACTCGTTCCGTAATACATCATCCCGTGACTAACTCCTTAGTCACATTGAGCTCATAATGATGATGTCTTACCGAGTGGGCCCAGAGATACCTCTCCGTCACACGGAGTGACAAATCCCAGTCTCGATTCATGCCAACCCAACAGATACTTTCGGAGATACCCGTAGTGCACCTTTATAGCCACCCAGTTACGTTGTGACGTTTGGCACACCCAAAGCATTCCTACGGTATCCGGGAGTTGCACAATCTCATGGTCTAAGGAAACGATACTTGACATTGAAAAGCTTTAGCAAACGAACTACACGATCTTGTGCTATGCTTAGAATTGGGTCTTGTCCATCACATCATTATCCTAATGATGTGATCCCGTTATCAATGACATCCAATGTCCATGGCCATGAAACCGTGACCATCTATTGATCAACGAGCTAGTCAACTAGAGGCTCACTAGGGACATGTTGTGGTCTATGTATTCACACATGTATTATGGTTTCCGGTTAACACAATTATAGCATGAACAATAGACAATTATCATGAACAAGGAAATACAATAATAACCATTTTATTATTGCCTCTAGGGCATATTTCCAACAGGTGATGGGGATGATGGTGCTGATGATGATGGTGATGATGATGATGGTGATGATGATGGTGATGATGATGGTGATGGTGATGATGGTGATGATGATGATGGTGATGATGATGGTGATGGCGATGATGGTGATGGTGATGGTGATGATGATGATGGTGCTGATGATTGATGATGATGATGATGATGATGGTGGTGGTGGTGGTGGTGGTGATGATGATGATGATGATGATGATGATGATGATTAATGATGATGATGGTGATGATGGTGATGGTGATGGTGATGATGACGACAACGACGATGACGACGACGACGACGACGACGACGACGATGATGATGATGATGATGATGATGATGGTGATGATGATGGTGATGGTGATGACGATGGTGATGATGATGGTGGTGGTGATGATGGTGATGATGGTGATGGTGGTGATGGTGGTGATGGTGATGATGGTGATGATGATGATGATGATGATGATGATGATGATGATGAGCATCCAAGAGGAGATGGAGAAGGCACACGAGCACGCCCACTTCAAGGGTTTCATAAAGGGACGAAAATTTATTCCCGGGGATAGGATTTTCGGTACATGGCTTATGTACACGAACTACTCCACGTATGAGCCAACATACCATGAAAGTTTCTTTAGACGTTGCATCCGAATGAGTAGAAATTTGTTCTTGCGTGTAGTGAATGTCAGGCTAATGTCAACTTCAAGCTGAGAAAGGATTGTTGCCGACAACATTCCTTCTCTCCTCTACAGAAATATATGGTTGCTGCAACGATGCTTGCTTATGGTAAAGCCGCAGATGCAGTCTAGAGTCACTCCTTCAAGAGGCATACGATATCCGATAGGGATCAGACATTTGTGTCGCGGTGTCGGGTTCTACCATGATCACCTCTTATAGGTCGAACCTCAGGACCAATTCATTGACCCTCTATTGTGGCATCTTGATCAGCAGTGGCAACGACTTCTTCAGGCCGAGCAAGTTCTTTAGGCCGAGCAACAATTTCATCAGGAATTGCTTCCTCTTATTTTTTTTGTTAATTTCTTCTTCAAAGCTTTGTGAGCCTTCAAAGACTTTGTAGTGCCTCACATATGTTTCTGGCCTTTGCCTTTGTCACGAGAGATATGCGGCAGAAGTTCTTTGAGATCTTTATCAGACTAAGTGCGTTCACTAGATCTAGAAAGCCATAACAACATGTGAAAGGATTTAAGACACAAGGGAAAGATAAGCAGGTTCATGAGTACGCACAAAAGAGATTATCGAAGAAAATTATTTTGTGAGAGTTTTGAAAAGAACTTCGAGAATTGTCACGACGATAAATATCAGCGAGAGATTTCATGCTAGTAAGTTCCGAGAGAATTTTACTAGAGTGAAATCTAACTAATATTCATTGGAAATAAGAACTCAAGTCTATATCTAAATCGACTATGTGTGAGGAACAAATACAAACCACACCCGATAACTCCTAGTGATTCCTACGGATCTACTATGGTGGTAAATATACCAAGGAAATGCACCAGATGAACTCCCTATAAGAACACAGAGTTGTGTGAAACGAGTTCAGATCCCATACCCTAACTTGGTGAAGGAGATCAACTACGGCGATGTGGTGAGAGAGATTCTTGAATCGGCGAGCACTAAATGCAGCGAGGATCCACCGTAGTTGCACGGCAGATGGGCTCCTCTAATCTGCTTCGAACAACGACGCGTGTGAGGGTTCAAGAAGAGGAGGAGGCGATGAACTCCGCGAACTGAGGAACATTGAGGAACAAGAGGGGGTATAGAGAGAAATACCCAACCGTCCTAGGATATCGACGTTTCACATGGAATGGATCTATGCATTCAACACGCTCGATCGAGTAGAGGCGGATCATGGTCATCACGTGGCAACTGAAAACTACAGTTTCTCCGGACTTGGGTGGGAGACCCAAATTTTGTAGGGCTTTCGCCAAAATAGATAAAGTTCTGGAAGCCATTTTTCTCATGACCAAAGAAGCCAGAGAAAAATGTGTTCCCGAAAAATTTGTGTACTCATGAACTAGAATCATAGACTTGGATGAGAAATAATAGACAAGGACAAGGGTACGAAACATGATCACTTGGCGAGGCGAAACTCGAAATAAAATCATATAGCTATGAGTGATATGTATTGATGACAAATTACAAATCTATATGCCAAATGACATCAAATGAAATACACCAAAGAATACAACATGGATGCAACTAGAGATACCCACGAAGAAAAGCAACAAGTAGCTCAAAGCATATAGAAACTAGATAATCAACAGGGGCAAAAGAGAATTCTTTTGGAAGAGAGATATGACCCCTGCACCAATAATCTCGTCTCGAGGCTCATGATAAGATTTGTTTCACTTCGAGACAATTTCCTGCAAGAGAGATTAGTAGGCTTTCACCACCCACATTCTGGAGGGTGGTGGTTGAGGGAGTTTTGGACTGGGGTCCCAACCAAGGTGGGCTAGTTAATGGGCCAGGCTATGGGCACATCAAGGACAAGGACTTCAGAGGCTTTGGGACGAGTTGCGTGCATCCAGAATTCTGTCGAAGACTAGACGTGTGCTCCAAGAAAGGAAGATTCCATCCGGCGTATAACACATAGATGGTAACCAACATTCATGTAACCCTAGATACCCCCGGTGCCTATATAAACTGTGGGGTTTAGCCTGTAGAACACATCTTTACACAACATCATAACCCTTAGGGTTTAGTCAAATCCACGGTCTCGGGGTAGATCAACTATTTAATCTTTATAATATCAATACAACAAGAGAAAGACATAGGGTTTTACCTCCATCAAGAGGGCTCGAACATGGGTAAAAGCATCGTGTTTTTGTGTCTTGTTACCATCTGTCCGATCTCATAGCTCGAGCCCCCTACCCGAGATCTGTCGGTTTTGACACTGACATTGGTGCTTTCATTGAGAGCTCGTTGTGTGATCATCAGGATCGATGGCTTCCCAGACTGATGATTCGAACCCCTTTGAGGTCTTCGTTGTCCCAACGACATTTTCTTTAACGGGTCACTTGAGAGGACGACGAACCCTGAGACGCTCTCCCCTGCAAGGGCGGGAAGACCCGATCAAGAAAATCGCATGGGCATCTTGCCCCTTCAAACTGTTCGGCCAACGGCTTCTCCTCCAAAGAAACCTTGGATCCGAACTCCCTGTCAATGGATGAATATCTGATTAATCAGATAAGGAGCAAGGATGTCTTGGACTTTGAGCCAAAACCCTCATAGCCTCCTTACAATAAATACGGGAGCACGATGGAGTCCCCTTCGATCTGATTGGAAAAAATTAATCCCACCCACCCCCACATTGGATACTGCCCATATAATTCGGGACCTACTGATGTTTGGGACCTGGTCCACGTAAAACCACAAGTTAGGGAGACCGTGCGACAATTCTAGTCTAGATTCTATCTGTCAAAAACAAAATAGCCAGTTGTCAAGACTACGAACTACTCACCGCCTTTTGCCTCAACTGTGGCAATGCGGGGGTACTAAATGCCCCACCCGGCGATGGGTGGAGACATTTGCCGAACTCTCCGACCTGGTAACAAAATTCTATGTCATGGAGGACGCTTGGATATCTGAGCGGCCTACCAGATTCGACAGACGTGTATCCCACGATTCGACCCAGCAGCAGACTACTTGTAGGCGCCCTACCTTAATCGCACCACCGCTAAAGAACAAGAAAATGCGGACGTAGAGCACCCTCGATAGACTGCTGGATAGACCATGCCACATACATGCAACACCACTCGACCCCAGCCCAACTCACAGCCTTCACGCTTGCTGGGTCATGAGACAAGTAGCCAAGCATGGCGAATCTTTCCTGACGGGTAATGGCACTAGAAGCCACCCAACAAACAACTCGGGTGAAGCCAAAAGCAATGATGGTCTATTAAACCTACAGATCGGGCAATCATCAAAAACGGGATTTATGGTAATCAAGACCGCCTAAGGTCGAAGCACCATCGACCGGATGGCTAGACATGTCGATCACTTTCGAACAAGCCAATTTGTCGACGAACGACCTAAGTCGATGCTCAGCCGCCTTGGTTTTGGATCCAATAATAGACAAATGTCGCCTACATAAAGTTTTGATGGACGAGGGTAGTAGCCTCAACCTCATCTACGAGGGCACGCTCGAGAAAATGGAATTGGATACAACTCACATTAGACGAAGCTCCACCATGTTCCGAGAATCATCCTCGCTAAAGAAGTACGTTGCATGGGTGAAGTCACCCTCGATGTGGTCTTAGGCACTCGTGAGAACTATCGTTCTGACAAGTTGACATTCCACGTGGACATGGAATCCTCGGTTAGGAAGCATTTGCAAAGTTTCACGCGGTACCTCACTATGGCTACATGAAGCTTAAGATGCCAAGTCCTAATGGGGAAATCACCATAGTCAGCAACCCGGACATGGATTTTAGGGATGAAAATAAATGGCCTCCCTGTCGTTAGAATCGTTGGCCGAGGCTTTAGGAGCTGAAGAGTTAACAGAACTTCGTGCCACGGTCAACAAAGACGATGTCATCTAGATAAACGCTCCAAATCAACCTCATTCAAGCCAGCGGATGAGACCGTAAAGTTCCAGGTACACCCGACGGACCCAAACAAAGCAACATCCATCGGCGCGAAGCTCGATCTAGAAATAGACGAAGCACTCAGAAACTTCCTTCGACAAAATTGGTATATGAAGAGCGTGGCACCCCTCGGATATGCGGGGAATCCCAACTGACCTAGTCGAGCACAGATTGAATCTCATAAAAGGGTTTAAACTAGTCAAGCAAGCATTATGTGACGCCCTCGATTTGCAGCTACAGTAATCCGTGTGATCAAGCTACAATGATCACAAGATTAAGCTAATCTTTTTTGTTTTTGCTAAACAGTGCATGATCACATTTGAATCACATCTCAGTCAAATCTTCTTTTGAAATTTAATATTTTAATAAAAAGGTGAAATAAGAATTCCTCAAACCTGAAAACTAAAATCATGGTTGGGTTACAATTATTTGCTAAGTATTTATAAAATTGAAACCAACTTTTTATCAAATATTTTAGTGCCTCAAAACAATTAAATCAGAGGACAAAAGAATAATTTGAATGCCTTTGGATTTATGAAAAATTGCAAATCAATTCAAACTCCTCCCAAACCTTTTATGACAGGGAAAAATATTGCAAGGTAATTAAGTGGCTATGTTGAATAATTTAAAAAACTCATTTGCTTCTAAAAATAAACGGAAAACAGTAGCTAAATAAAGAAAAGCAGAAATATAAAGAAAAGTATAAAGGCCTTCGTGCTCTAGTGCAACGGTACACTAGGTCAGCCCATCTCCCCCTCATCTTCTTCCTTTGTTCACAGGGAGCTGGGTGGCCGCTGGGCGCCCGTCCACGTCGCAGATCGGCCACGTGCCGGTCATCCCCGACCTCCCCGACGCCTACAAGACCTACCCCGTGCCTCCCCCGAACCCTAGCCGCCTCTCCTTCCTCTCCCCCGTGTCACGACCTCCTCTGCTCGCACCGTCCGAGCTCCGCCCGCCATGACCGTCGTCGTCGCCGCGGCCACCGTCGGCCCCGCGCCCCGTCGAGGTGTTCAGCCGCTTCGCCATGACCTCTTCGTCGTCCACGTCTTCGAGCTCGAGCTGGAGAGCTCCACGTTAAGCAGATCGAGCTCGTCTCCAACCTCCCGTCGCCGTCGTTCGTCATCAACTTCGTCGCATCCCACCTCGCATTCGTGCTCCCAGTGAGCTCCTCTACCCGTTCCCCCGTTTTCCCCCTTCGATCTGTACGCTGTAGGCCGCCATCACCGTCGTGCCGGAACCCCGCGTACGTGTACGTGCGTGCGTACCGCTGCTGCTCCTGCGCTGTTGCTGCTGCTGTACGCCCGCGCCCGCGTGTGGCCTCGCCGCGGCTTGCTGCTGCTGGCCAACCACTGTCGATGCCCACTGCTCCGCTATTCTGTCGCTGCTGCCTTGCTCCCTGCTGCTGCCTCGCTGCTTGCCGCTACTTTGCAGCTGTTGTTGCTGCTCATACCGCAGCTGCTGCCACTACCGCTGCTAGCCGCTGCCGCCGTTGACTGTGAGTTGCTGCTGATCTGCTAGCTGCTGCTTGCTGCCGCTGCATCCAGCTTGCCGCCGCTGTCGTTGCTATGCTGCTGCTTGCAGCTGGCCATGGCAAGGCCATGGCCGGATGTGCCTGCTCGTGTACGTGAGTGTGTGGCGTGTGTTGTGTGTGTGGCCGGTCCAATTAGATTAGAGGTAGGATTGGTTGGGACTAATTTAGTCTATGCTAATTGACCTCATGTGTTAGTTAGGTTTATTACCCAATGACATGTGCCCCCCTCTAGTTTGTTTTAGTTTAGCACTTTTGCTATCACATGTGACACTTACATGTGGTCCCCACTGACCCTGTTGACCAGTCCAGCCTTGACTGGTCAACCGTTGACTCAGCGCCCTGACCCCATTGTCATACATCCTGGCTAGCTCAGCCCCATGTGTCAAAAGTATCTACTATTTCTAATTTGAATTAATATATTTCAGAAAATTCAGAAAACATTAAAACTTTATAAAATAAATTATAACTCGGATGAAAATATTTTATATATCAAAGTTGTTCAAAAAAATCCCACGAATCCGAATATGCAGTCCGTTCGTCTGTCACATGCTCTTATTATAACGAACATGAAACTTTTCCATTCGTTTCATCTGTCCGGTAGTAGCCCAAGACCCAGGAAATATCGTCAGATATTCTTTTGCCCCGTCTGCGACGTGTAATACTGCGTTAGTGCATGTCTAGCTCTGCATATTGCCATGTCATGCAGCATGATGCATCTGTTTGCTTTATATTTATTGTTTCTTCCCCTTTTCTTATCGGTAGACCCCGAGACTGACAATGTTGTCGGGTACGACTACACTGTTGACGATCAGGCCTTTACAGCAAAGCAGCAAGGTAAGCAACCCTGCTTGAGCATTTCGATATCATCTATTCCTTTCCCTATTATTCTTGCATTAGATTTTTGCTACTGTATTAGTTAGTTCATATTCTGATGCATAGCTTGTTTTTGATGAACTGCTACTATACCTGTTCTGTATCAACTGCTTAGTATAGGTTGGTCAATGAATTCCCAGTGACCCCCTTAGTCCCAGTTGCCCCAATTTTTCATCGACGACCCGATGACTCGAAGACTCGGTTAACCGACCGACAAGCCAGTCCCCTCACATCACCGCACTTCCCTTAGTTGTACGACTCTGCAGTGCTACTATCGAGTACCGAGGGTGACACCTCGTGAAATACTCATGATGCTAGCCCTGTAGTGTAGCTAGTCGGTCGTGGTTATCGAGAGTGATTCCACCTTCACCATTTCCGATGATGTCTCTTCGTGCAACCCTTCAAGTATGGGACCCTTGAGGATGATTCCTCTAAGTCCATCTTGACGGTTACATCGAGCGGGGACCATTGAGGGTGATGCCTCAATTCCCGTCTTGATGTTTCATACACACAGTTACTATGACCTGGTTACAGAAAGATGTTGGTGATGGGTCGGCCCTGAGGGGTACCCACGGTTTGATGACGATGAGGCATGGACAGACAGGAGAGGCCCTCGCCACACATCCTCTAGACGGGGCGACGGGACCACACTTTATGGGTCGCGATTGCCCCGCATTAATAAAATGCTAATGGGTTGGGTATTTGATATGAGTTGGGTCGTTGGCCTTATTACACACTAACCTTCACTTGGGAGGAGTTATGGGTACTCAGCGTCGTTGTATCCGTCAAAGCTTTTTGGACGCTAGCAATGGAGCGGCGCGCGCCGGATTGGGCTGGAAGGTACAACTCTTGGACTGGAGTGCGCTAGGCCTGCTTCTGGCCGCGTACGCGTCGTGCAGGAATGCAAGGGCAAGTGGACCCACGAACCTGCGCGCTTAGGATTTAGACCGGCGGGCTGGCCTCTTCGTTGAGCCTAGGTGGGGCGACGACGTTTTGATATCCCGAGGCCGGGCATGACCCAAAAAAGTGTGTTCGGCCGAAGATGATTCAAGCGTGTTGGGGAATATGTTGTGCACCCCTGCAGGGAAGAAATTATCTATTCGAATAGTCGTGTCCACGATAACAGGACGACTTGGAGTTGTACCTTGACCTTATACAACTACAATTGTGACTTTAATTATGAAATGAATGTTGGCTCCGAGATTGCTTCCTTGTAGGGAGTCGAGGAAGAATCTCTGGGCGTGGTTACTTAATAAAATTGCTACCATAATACGACTTTATATGAGTTACCAGTCTACTCTCTTCTAGTGCTGCAAGATGCTAGTCTTCGATAGGACTATGCCTTCCCCTTATTCTTGCTTTCTGCAGTCAGCCCAGATATAACCCCATTCCTTACTTATGCATACTTAGCATAGTCCCGATGTCAGTCTTGCGAGTACTTTCGATGAGTACTCACTGCTGCTTTGCTTTCTCTTTCCTCCTCGGTACAATTATGTGTTCAGACAATGGAGCCCAGAAGATGGAGTACGTCGGGGACGACTACTACACCACCGCAGGTGCCTACTACTACATGGAGGCAGCCCCCGACCAGCAGTAGGATAGGAGGTTTCCAGGCAGGAGGCCTTGCCTCTTTCGATCCGTGTTATGTTTGTGGTAGCCTTTTTAAGGCAAAACTTGTTTAATTTATGTCTGTACTCAGATATTATTTGCTTCCGCTAAAACGTGCTTATCGAGCTTTCTATTCGAGTCCTCGAGGCCCCTGGCTTGTAATATGAAGCTGTATGACTTTAATTTGTGTCTAGAGTTGTGTTGTGATATTGATTAGTGTGTCCCTAATCTTGGTCGTATACATTGCGTGTATGTTTAGGGTACGGTCGAAATTGGTGGCGTCACAAGTTGGTATCAGAGCCTGTAGGTAGCCTCCTTTCCAACTCCTTGGTCAAAGTTGAGTCTAGTCATTAAAAAACTTTCACTAACATTGTTGTGCGGCTTACGGGCCCACATCTCAATCGGGTGGTATTAGGATCTTTTATTTCTCGTCTATACTCTGGGTTCTGATCTCTTGCCTCTTTTGGGTTAAAGATCTTGCTAACTCTAACTCTAGGTTCTCGTAACTACTTCCTCCTGGAGAGCCCCTCATTCCGGATGACGGCTTGATTCATCAGAAGACTCCGAAGATACTCTCTGATGTTCTCCCGAGAACTTGTGCTCATCGCGTTTGCAATTCCCTTCCACCGTCAACCCCTATGGATAACTACATACAACGGTTGTTCGTACTCATTTCCAGTTGCTCTTGTTATTATAACGTACATCAAACTATGTTACTGGGGATTTGTTCGTCCTCAGTTGTCATGGGTTTCGCTAGTCCTTCGAATTTCTATTCGATCTTCCAAAATTCTCAGTAGCCTATTGTTCTTGACCTTCGTCACCTGCTTGCATTATGGTTAATTCCATATGTCTTGCAACATTCATTAAAATCCTTTGTGATTGTCATTTTGATCTTATTGATTCAACCTGTGTGCGAATGCATGTAGTCATCAATGGTTTCTCATAAAATTTTCCTTCTGGCTCAAAACCTCTTTCCAAACGTGAGATGTTTCTCGGCAAATCAACCTTGGTTGGTTGTTCATCTAAGTTCCCTTCAACTTATCTATATTGATCGAAGCATCTAATTCTGGCACACCAAATTGGGAATCTTAATTCCTTTGATTATTTCAGCATCGAATTATTGGATGTTCTATAATCTGATGCCTTGCATTCTTATCTCTCTGATTGAGTACCGATACTCACATCATGTCCTTTTTGGATCGCCAGACCCATTGTTGGGTTATTATCCGATAGCATCCTTCACATTCAAAATTATTGTGATGTTCTTTCCCTGATACATGATGCCATTGGTAAATTGTGCCTACTCGCTCTGATAAGTTGTATCCCATGCTTTCGTCAGCCATGCTCTGTTTGCAAGCATGTGTTAATTACTCTTGATGCTTGTGGTATATGTTCCTAAGATGCCCCGATGGGTTGAACCTATACCTTCCTTAATCCGTGTGAACACGATAGTTTTCACGAGTCATACTCTCTTGGTGTTTTGCTAGATAATCTTTCAAAACTATAACTTCATCAAAGGCGAGGAGTAAATGGAAGGTGATGCATTGATGAAGTGGGAGTCGATCTTGAACCTTGTGTTCATGCCCATGGAAACGATGTTGATCTTACCATAGAAGCTTCTCCTTTCATATAATCATTCATTGTATGATTTGATCTTGTATCTTTGATCTTGTCCTTTGCAATCGTGGTTCCGACCAGGTTGTTCTACTTTGATTTCATTCTCGGACAGGTTAAAGTGCTTGTCTTCCACAGATCAATACACTAGTCTAACCTCTATTCTGATCTACCTTTGAGTATTATCCCTGGTATCTTGATAAATATCATGGGGATTTATAACTTCTTATGAGCTCCTAATCAACTATGATGTTTCACTGATTCCAGTTCCCTCATGTTTTGAGTTGTTGGACAATCAAGGATACTGGTATATGAATCGAGTATGATTTGCGATTCAACAACTCTTAGTAATCTTCTTTGATTATGAGTTGTACTCGATCATGTCATTCCAAGCTGTTAGATGCTGAAGCCTGACTATATGCCTGAATGCATTGAATGTGTCACTTCTCGAAGGGTTGGAAACATTCCAGTTGTCCGGGATTTCCAAGATATTTTCCGAAAGAACTTCCAGGGATTTCCCCTGCTAGAGTTGTCAAGTTTGTCATCGACTTAGTGCCAAGCACCACCCCTATTGCCAAGCGGCCACATAAGATGCCTTCACATGAACTCCTTGAACTGAGACAAGAAAGCGATGATTCGCTTCGTCAAGGGTTCATTCGTCTAAGTTCCTCTGCTTGGGGAGCACCTTCTCTCTTTGTCAAGAAGAAAGATGGTATGAACCAATTGGTCCAAGATTATCGACCAATCAACCAAGCTACAATTCAGAACAAATATCCACTTCCTCGGATCAATGATTTGTATGATCAACTTGTTAGTTCCTTAATTTTCTGTAAGCTCGACTTGAGGTTGGGTTACCATCAGATCCCTATTCGTGAAGAGGATATTCCGAAGACCACATTTTTACTCGCTATGGTTCATACGAGTACATCGTCATGTCCTTAGGGTTAACCGATGCTCCAACAACCTTCTCTCGTTTAATGAATCATATCTTCATGGACCACCTCGACAAATTCGTCGTGGTTTATCCGGATGGTATTCTGGTATTTTCCAAGAATAAAGAAGAGCATGCTGAACATCTTTGTCTTGTACTGGAAAGACTTCAGGAACATCAGCTATATGCCAAGTATTCCAAGTGTGGGTTTTGGATGGACGAAGTAACCTATCTTGGTCATGTGATCTCCAAGGATGGTATTGTGGTCAACCCTGAACGAGTTCAGGCTATTCTTGACTGGACTCCCCCGAAGAATGTCAAGCAAGTCAGAAGTTTTCTCGGACTCGCCAGCTATTGCCGTCGATTCGTCGAGAACTTCTCCAAGATTGCTAAGCTCTTAACCAATCTGCTTCACAAAGGTGTTAAATATGAGTGGGCAGAAAAATGCCAGGAGAGCTTTCAAGCACTTAAGGACAAGCAAACATCTGCTCCAGTGCTTGCTCCTCCGGATACTCGTAAGGACTTTGTCATTTATTGTGACGCTTCGCGTCAGGGAATAGGTTGTGTCCTAATGCAAGAGCGTAGAGTGGTTGCTTATGCATCTCGTCAATTGCGTCCTCATGAAGAAAACTACCCAGCTCATGACCTTGAACTTGCTGCAGTAATACATGCACTGAAGGAGTGGCGACAATACCTTGTTGGTAATCGATGCGAGATCTACACCGATCACCAAAGTCTGAAGTACCTGTTTACTCAACCAGATCTGAACCTCCGTCAACAGAGATGGATGGAGCGCATAGCAAATTACAACGTGGGAATTTCTTATACACCTGGCAAGGCTAATGGAATGGCTGATGCTTTGAGCCGCAAGTCATACTGCAACTACCTCCAGGTTCATAAGGTTCATCCCATTCTTCAAGAAGAATTCCGCAAGCTGAACCTCCATATTGTTCCTTAGGGTTATCTCGTTCCCCCTCCTGAAGAGAACCGCAAGATGAACCTTCGTGTTGCAAACCAGGGTTCTTTGAGTAACCTGGTTGTTGAACCAGATCTTGTGCGTTGTATCAAAAGAATGCAGGGCTATGACAACGAAGTCGATAAGATTAAATACTATCTGGCAGAAGGTAAACCCTCATGTTTCATCGTTGCTGATGATGGTGCTGGATACTTCAAGGGACGCTTATTCGTTCCAACAAAGAGGGAAAACCTGAATATGACTGATAGAATACTGAAAGAAGCTCATGATACACCTCTATCTATTCATCCGGGTAGTACCAAGATGTACCAAGACATCCGTCAAAGATTCTGGTGGTCGGACATGAAACAAGACATTGCACGCTATGTTTCAGAATGTGACATTTGCCGTCAGAACAAAGCAGAACATCAAAAGCCTGCTGGAACTCTGCAACCTATTTCTATTTTTAAATGGAAATGGGATCATGTTGAAATGGACTTTGTCACTGGTTTTCCCATATCGTAGAAAGGTAATGATGCTATTCTTGTCATCATTGACCGCCTTTCCAAAGTTGCATGTTTTCTGGCTGTCAAGAAAACTATTACTACTAGTCGCTAGTAGATCTATATATGTCCAGAGTTGTTTCACTCCACGGTTTTCCATTGGTGATTAGTTCAGACCATGGCAGTTTGGTCACTTCAAGATTCTAGGCAAGTTTCCAGGAAGCTATGGAAACTCATTTTTCATTCAGCATTGTTTTTCGCCCTCAATCCTAGGGACAAGTTGAAAGAGTCAATCAGATTCTCGAAGACATGCTTCGAGCTTGCGTCATTTCTTTCGGCAAGAAATGGGAGGAATCTCTCCCGTATGCTGAGTTCTCCTATAACAATAGCTATCAAGCTAGTCTGAAGATGGATCCCTTTGAAGTGTTATATGGACGGAAGTGTTAGACTCCTTTGAATTGGTCAGAAGCTGGAGAACGTACACTTATCGGTCCAAATATTATCCAACATGCCGAAGATCAAGTCCGCATTCTCGATGAAACTGAACGCCAGACTCGTGAGAAGGTTACCAAATTCTTCAAGGTGTAGTGGGCAAATCATTCTGAAGATGAAGCCACTTGGGAACGCGAAGACCATCTTCGTACAGAATACCCCAGGTTCTTTCCTTCTACTTCTTAATTCTCGGGACGAGAATTCTTTTTAGTAGGGGAGAGTTGTGACGCCCTGGATTTGCACCTACAGTAATCCGTGTGATCAAGCTACATTGATCACAAGATTAAGCTAATCTTTTTTTTGTTTTTGCTAAACAGTGCATGATCACATTTGAATCACATCTGAGTCAAATCTTCTTTTGAGATTCAATATTTTAATAAAAAGGTGAAATAAGAATTCCTCAAACCTGAAAACTAAAATCATGGTTGGGTTAAAATTATTTGCTAAGTATTTATAAAATTGGAACCAACTTTTTATCAAATATTTTAGTGCCTCAAAACAATTAAATCAGAGGCCAAAAGAATAATTTGAATGCGTTTGGATTTATGAAAAATTGCAAATCAATTCAAACTCCTCCCAAACCTTTTGTGAGAGGGAAAAACTCATCTGCTCCTAAAAATAAATGAAAAATAGTAGCTAAATAAAGAAAAGCAGAAATATAAAGAAAAGGATAAAGGCCTCTTGCGTACATGGGCTCTAGTGCAACAGTACACTAGGCCAACCCATCTCCCCCTCATATTCTTCCTCTGTTCACAAGGAGCTGGGTGGCCGCCGGGCGCCCGTCCACGCCGTAGATCGGCCACGTGCCGGCCATCCCCGACCTTCCCAACGCCTACAAGACCTACCCCGTGCCTTCCCCGAACCCTAGCCCCCTCTCCTTCCTCTCCCCGTGTCATGACCTCCTCTGCTCGCACCGCCCGAGCTCCGCCCGCCATGGCCGACGTCGTCGCCGCGACCACCGTCGGCCCCATGCCCCGCCGAGGTGTTCAGCTGCTTTGCCATGACCTCTTTGTCGTCCACGCCTTCGAGCTCGAGCTCGAGAGCTCCATGTTAAGCGGATCGAGCTCGTCTTCAACCTCCCGCCGCTGTCGTTCGTCACCAACTTCATCGCATCCCGGTTGTCTCTGGATTCCTCGACCTCGCATTCGTGCTCCTAGTGAGCTCCTCTACCCGTTCCCCCATTTCCCTCCTTCGATCTGTACGCCGTAGGTCGCCATCACCGTCGTGCCGGAACCCTAGCGTACGTGTACATGCGTGCGTACCGTTGCTGCTCCTGTGCTGTTGCTGCTGCTGCTGTACGCGCGCGCCCGGGTGTGGCCTCGCCCCTGCTGCTGCCTTGCTGCTTGCCGCTACTTTGCAGCTGCTGTTGCTGCTCATACCGCGGTTGTAGCCACTACCGCTGCTAGCCGCTGCCGCCATTGACTGTGAGCTGCTGCTGATCTGCTAGCTGCTGCTTGCTGCCGCTGCATCCATCTTGCTTCCGCGGTCGTTGCTATGCTGCTGCTTGCAGCTGGCCATGGCAAGGCCATGGGCGGATGTGCCTGTGCGTGTACGTGAGTGTGGTGTGTGTGGCCGGTCCAATTAGATAAGAGGTAGGATTAGTTGGGACTAATTTAGTCTATGCTAATTCACTAGTAGAAAAAAACCCATTTGTCCCGGTTCGTAAGGCCCATTTATCCCGGTTCAGGAACCGGGACTAAAGGGTCGGGACTAAAGCCCATGACCTTTAGTCCCGGTTCGTTTACGAACCGGGACAGATGGGGCTACACATGGCCGCTTCGCCGAGCCCAGGCAGGAGGGCCTACTGGGACCAAAGAGCGTCCACGCGTGAGCAGCTGAGGTTTTTTTTGAAAGAGAGGAGGTTTCGAGGGTTTTGGAGGGTTAATTTAGGGGTTTCATATTGTTAGATAGCTAATAGAGAGAAGTGATCTCTCTTATCTCCGTGGTTGGTCACGACGCTACGTACTATACTTATAGATAGAACATATGACACAATTTAATCATCATTTTCGTCAATGAGACATCATATCACAAGTTGGTCACTGGTCATAATCACAACTCCTCCTCCTCCTCCTCATCAACTCTAACACATTGTAGCACATAATAACACATTGTACCTAGGACCTACGTACTCCTATCTCGTAGAACCTATTCTACCCTCTCTTAGGTACAATATCATAAACCAAGATAGGCCCTGACTCTTCATTATGGAGAACGGAGATCATCCTGTCTCCCAGTCTTGGCCTACGTACAATGTTGCTTCCAAGTAGCTCTCTACGATTGAGCATACATTTTTTTCCAATCTTTGATTGTCATGACTCCATCGGTTTTAGAAATCCGGTATGGACAGGAGTGATGCGTAGGCTGACCTGGCCGTGGTGGCCCTAAGCTCATAACAACAACGCGACCTCTCGGAAACATCAGATGAGGCACACAATCCTCCGGGATTTTCTGTTGAAAAACATAGTAATAATTGTATAGTTAGCAATGTAGTTTAGTTTTAGAAGAATTTATGCAAAAGATGCACGGATGTCGTAATAGTAGAATTAAAATCTTACCATGCAATCTTCATGGATGTTACCATAGTTCACCACGTGCACTAGTGGCACGTATTGACCATAATGTGCAGGAGTTTGATAATAGCTATTGTAATTCTCAAGATGACTAAGAAATGCGGTAAGATGATCTTTCTCCTTATAAGTTAATTCTGCTTCATCATTGTAGTAGTAGGTTCTGTCTACCATCTTCCGTACATTTTTTGAAGAATAAAAATAAGATGTGAATGCAAATAAGTTGTCAAATATTTTTAAATAAACAATATAAATTACTTAATAAATATGGTTGAGAAACTCACATAATGGTAGAACTAGAGGCGTTTGCACATCGATCCATATGTCGATATTACCTTCTATTTCATCCTCCGGACGAATATCAAAGGTGAGAAGCATATTAGGCTCAAATGCATAGGCCTTGTATAGTGCTTGCCAATTTTTGCATTCAAAATAGCAATAGGTGTCTGCATGGTATAATTTTACCGCAAAAGTAAAACCATGCTCGGTCCTCAAGTGAACTATCTTTACCTCCATATCTTTTTTAGTATTGAAACCAATCTTATCCAAGACAGCAATTCTTGCATGGCAAGGGATATGCTAGTAGAACAGTAAAAAATTAAAATTAATTATAAGTTGAAGCAAAAGAGGAAGAAGTCATGCTTAATCACGAAAAAAGACTTGTATTGTGACTTACTGTATCCACTTCGAAGTTCTTATCCAGCATGATGCTGAAGCGCCTACCATCAACTACGAAAGTCTTGTCACACAAGCCGCGCTCGTGTTTGCAGTATTCGCACATACCGAATTCACTTTCCTCGTCAGACATTTCCTATGTTCATAGTTGAAACATTTAAAATCGATCGAAGGAAACTACGAGAAAACTGATCAACACACAGATTACTATTACTCAGTATGCAACAGGTTGACTTTAGTTCTGTCGAGTCTTTCCTTCCTATACTCTCATCTCACGTATATGATGGGCACTCCTTTTGATATTGCGACAGTCGATGATGGTGGCTCCTCCATTCGTCCCCGAGTGCATTACACCAAAATGTCTAGCACACAGGAATGAAGGAGAAGCGACCCCCACGACAACAGTCGGGATTCTTCCTCTCTCATATTTATATATGGTGGACACTCTCCCTCAGTGAAATACACACAAGTAGCCGAAACAGATCTAAAGTCAACCCATTCCATATATCGAGCAATGACATGGAAAAAATTCTCTATGTTTTGCCGGAATGACTTGCAGATCACAAATACATTTATAATGAACTCGAATATAATATCACTAATACATCATCCCGAATAATCGAGTTCAGGAATTACGACACGCTTTGGGTCTTAATTAATGCGTGTGTGTGACTTTCGGTCAGTCGAGGCTTTCCTTAAATAACTCTCATATCTCATGGTGTGTTGGTGCGCACTCTCTCATATTGATACGGTGGTGTATATATGTTGGTGGACACTCTTTCACAGTAATAGTTCGACCGCCGGTGATGGACGCCTCCCCTCTTCTCTTCTTGCGCAATATAGCGACGAATATATCGCAAAGAAGAGAAGAAAGAGGAAGCGCCCCCACGACAACAATCAGGATTCCTCCATCAAGAACACACATGAAAGTCACACAAGGAGCAACGACAGACCGAAAGTCACACATGCATTATACCGATAAAATATCACTAATACATTAATATTTATAATGACCTCGAATATAATATCACTAATACATCATCCCGAATAATCCAGTTCAAGAATTACGGCACACTTTGGATCTTAATTAATGCGTGTGTGACTTTCGGTCCGTTGAGGCTTTCCTTAAATAACTCTCATATCTCATGGTGTGTTGGTGCGCACTCTCTCACATTGATACGGTGGTGTATATATGTTGGTGGACACTCTCTCACAGTAATAGTTCGACCGCCGGTGATGGACGCCCCTCCTCTTTTTTTCTTGCGCATTATACCAACGAATATATCGCAAAGAAGAGAAGAAAGAAGAGGCGCCCCCCACGACAACAGTCGGGATTCCTTCATCAAGAACACACATGAAAGTTATTTAAGGAAAGCCACGACGGGTCAAAAGTCACACACGCATTATACCGATAAAATATCACTAATACTTTAATATTTATAATGACCTCGAATAATTTTTCATAAAACCCAAAATCAACATACACATACTAATCTAACATAAACATACTAATCTACTTTCAAAAAAAGCATAAACATACTAATCTAACATACACATACTAATCTAGGTAACATAAACATACTAAAAAAAGCACAAACATACTAATCTAACATACACATACTAATCTAGCTAACATAAACATACTAATCTAACATGCATACACATACTAAAAAAGCATAAAAATCAACATATATTTAAAAAAATTGCAACGAGCCGGGGCGGCGGCGGCTCACAGCGGGGCGGCGACGGGGGCGGGGCGGCAACGGCGACGGGGCGGGGCGGCGACGGGGCCGGCGGGGAGGTGACGGAGGAGGGGGCTACGACGGGAGTGGGGCGGCGACGGGGGAGGCGACGGGGGCGGCGGGGGCAGCGACGAGGACGGCGGGGGAGGCGACGGGGGCGGCGGGGGAGGCGACGGGGGCGACAGGGGAGGCGGCGGGGCGGCGGGGGAGGCGACGAGGCGGCGGGGAGGCGACGGGGATGGGAACGGCGACGGCGGGCTTGGGGCGACGACGAGGACAAAGTGGAATGAAAACTGTGAATTTTGCTAAGTGCTTGTCATATAGAAGGAGCATTGGTCCCGGTTGGTGGCCCCAACCGGGACCAATGCCCCCTTTAGTCCTAGTTTGTCGCACCAACCGGGACCAAAGCCCTGTTTTCAGCAGCCCAAAAGGCGGGAAACATGCCCTTTGGTCCCGGTTGGTGGCACAAACCGTGACGAAAGGGGGGCATTGGTCCCGGTTGGGGCCACCAACCGGGACCAATGGCCTTGCACAGCGGTTTGGTGGGAGTTTAGTCCCACCTTGCGAAGCGAAGGTTGCCCGAACCTGCTTATAAGCCCCGCCGCGACTGTTACGTTGAGCTCCTGTGATAGTGATAATAGATGCGTTTATACTGAAATTCGTCCTAAATTCAAAATGGTAGCTAGGCGCCTAACTAGCACTCTGAATTTAGGTAGAATTTCAGTGTAAGCGCATCTATTTTCACTTTTGCTATTTTTTATGTTATTTCTTTGCATATTAAAAGTTGTTAACAAAAAATACTCTATGAATATTTTTTTGCTATTAATTTTTTTAGCAAAAATAACTTTGATAATTTTAGTTGCATGAATTGTATATAATATCAAGTTTCTTTCGAAGTATCGTGTACAAAACGGACAGTCTCTTTCGAAGTATCGGGGTTTCGGACGGAAACTCATCGGTTACAAAAGGCATTTCATTTTCTTGAACTTATTTGAACTCCAGGCTTTTCGTGTGTTCAAAATGTACCATTCTAAGCCACATCATCAATTTTCAACCCTTTCTGACTTCATTTGGTATTTTTCATGCATTTAATGATTTTTTTGAGCTAGATGACCCTGAAATTGAAAAGCACTACAAATGAACCCTGAAAAGGTTGAAAGTTGGCATGGTATCAACATTTAACCCACATAGCATGTGTTAAAAAGTTGACAGGGTTACGGCAAAAGCAGGATGTACTTCGCGTACAAAACGGACAATCTCTTTTGAAGTATCGGGGTTTCGGACGGAAACTCATTGGTTACAAAAGGCATTTCATTTTCTTGAACTTATTTGAACTCCAGGCTTTTTGTGTGTTCAAAATGCACCATTCAAAGCCACATCATCAATTTTCAATCCTTTCTGACTTCATTTGATATTTTTCATGCATTTATTGATTTTTTTTGACGAAAATGACCCTGAAATTGAAAAGCACTTCAAATGAAGTGTGAAAAGGTTGAAAGTTGGCATGGTATCATCATTTCACCCACATAGCATGTGCTAAAAAGTTGAGAGGGTTACGACAAAAGTAGGATGCACTTCGCATATTTGGGTTTCGGACGGAAACTCATCGGTTATAAAAGGCATTTCATTTTCTTTAACTTATTTGAACTCCAGGCTTTTTGTGTGTTCAAAATGCACCATTCAAAGCCACATCATCAATTTTCAACCCTTTCTGACTTCATTTGATATTTTTCATGCAATTACTGATTTTTTGAGCTAAATGACCCTGAAATTGAAAAGCACTTCAAATGAAGTCTACAAAGGTTGAAAGTTGACATGGTATCATTATTTCACCTACATAGCATGTGCTAAAAAGTTGAGAGGGTTACGGCAAAAGCAGGATGCACTTTGCATACAAAATGGACAGTCTCTTTCGAAGTATCGGGGTTTCGGACGGAAACTCATCGATTACAAAAGGCATTTCATTTTCTTGAACTTATTTGAACTCCAGGCTTTTTGTGTGTTCAAAATGCACCATTCAAATCCACATCATCAATTTTCAACCCTTTCTGACTTCATTTGATATTTTTCATGCATTTACTAATTTTTTGAGCTAAATGACCCTGAAATTGAAAAACACTTCAAGTGAAGTCTGAAAAGGTTGAAAGTTGGCATGGTATCATTATTTCACCCACATAGCATGTGCTAAAAAGTTGAGAAGGTTACGGCAAAATCAGGATGCACTTCGCGTACAAAACGGACAGTCTCTTTCGAAGTATCGGGGTTTCAGACGGAAACTCATCGGTTACAAAAGGCATTTCATTTTCTTGAACTTATTTGAACTTCAGGCTTTTTGTGTGTTCAAAATGCACCATTCAAAGCCACATCGTCAATTTTCAACCCTTTCTGACTTCATTTGATATTTTTCATGCATTTACTGATTTTTTTGAGCTAAGTGACCTTGAAATTGAAAAACACTTCAAATGAAGTCTGAAAAGGTTGAAAGTTGGCATGGTATTATCATTTCACCCACGTAGAATGTGCTAAAAAGTTGAGAAGGTTACGACAAAAGCAGGATGCACTTTGCATACAAAACGGACAGTCTCTTTCGAAGTATCGGTGTTTCGGACGGAAACTCTTCGGTTACAAAAGGCATTTCATTTTCTTGAACTTATTTGAACTCCAGGCTTTTTATGTGTTCAAAAAGCACCATTCAAAGCCACATCATCAATTTTCAACGCTTTCTGACTTCATTTGATATTTTTCATGCATTTAATTTTTTTTGAGCTAAATGAACCTGAAATTGAAAAACACTTCAAATGAAGTCTGAAAAGGTTGAAAGTTGGCATGGTATCATTATTTCACCCACATAGAATGTGCTAAAAAGTTGATAGGGTTACGGCAAAAGCAGGATGCACTTCGCGTACAAAACGGACATACTGTTTCGAAGTATCGGGGTTTCGGACGGAAACTCATCGGTTACAAAAGACATTTCATTTTCTTGAACTTATTTGAACTTCAGGCTCTTTGTGTGTTCAAAATGCACCATTCAAAGCCACATCATCAATTTTCAACCCTTTCTGACTTCATTTGATATTTTCATGTATTTACTGATTTTTTTGACCTAAATGACCCTGAAATTGAAAAGCACTTCAAATGAAGTCTGAAAAGGTTGAAAGTTGGCATGGTATCATCATTTCACCCACATAGCATGTGCTAAAAAGTTGAGAGGGTTACGGCAAAAGCAGGATACACTTCATGTACAAAACGAACACTTTCTTTTGAGGTATCGGGGTTTCGGACGGAAACTCATCGGTTACAAAAGACATTTCATTTTCTTGAACTTATTTGAACTCCAGGCTTTTTGTGTGTTCAAAATGCACCATTCAAAGCCACATCATCAATTTTCAACCCTATCTGACTTCATTTGATATTTTTCATGCATTTACTGATTTTTTTGACCTAAATGACCGTGAAATTGAAAAGGACTTCAAATGACTTTTGAAAAGGTTGAAAGTTGGCATGGTGTGTGCGTGCTTGTTGCCAACGATGACAACCCACTTTTTTGTTGCATATTGTTCTCGGCCACAATCGGAATTTAAGAAAAACCTGAATTGAAAAGCACTACAAATATATAATAGCTAGAGAGATATGTAATATATAATAGTTCAGATATCCATTACAGAAAGTAATCGTCCAAGCGAACACTACTAGCTAGTCTGAATCAGAAGAATATCCGCCCCATGGTGGTGGTGGTGCGAGGTGACGTTGCCCATAGTTCACGGTTTGAATCTTGCGGTACAACTCATATGCAACGTATCCATCTTTTGCTGCATACTCAATGTTGATAGGCTGAAGTGGGGTCCTCTCCCACTCTTTGTGCTGCGCCGGGGGGAATTTGGTCTTCATATCTCCGTAATAGTCGTCGATCAAGGCGACTGCCATAGAAGCCATCGAAGTCCTCTCATACTGAAGCCTGAATATGTCTTGAATATCAATAAGGCAGCCATCTGGTATCTCAATACCGAAGCTGCGCCTTATCTTCAGCTTGTCATTACTTACATCAACGCTAGCAAAATGTATGCCGCCGTGTAGGAAGTCTATGAGTGCCGGGCAGTGCTTGTCACTACTGCAATATCAACAAATTAAAATGGAACAAATGTTAAATACTGCTGCAACAAGTATATTTTGGTAGAATTATAATATGCAACCATATAAAGGAAAATTATTTCGCTGCAACAAAAGAGGAAGACGCAGAGTTTTTGCTCCCGGGCTCATTTGAGCCCGGTGAACAATAATATCATAAAAAAATCGAAAATTATTTCACTACAACTTAAGAGAAATTGATCTTTGCCATAGGATTCAAAATAGAACATATATATTGCTATATCCTATATATATATATTTATGCAATTTTCATATCCTATGAATTGATGAGGAAACCCTAAATTAACTATATGACATATATGTTCTCCCACGTTTTGCAACAAGGAAAATTGTTATTCACTACAAACTTAACAGAAATATTGATCTTTCCCATAGGATTCAAAATGGAACATATTTCTATCTTATGCAATTTTTATAATAATCTATAAATTATTAATTGATCAAAGAAAACCCTCAAAACTCACCTTGCCCATTGGAAGATCATGACATGTTTCTTGAAACATAGCTGGATGACGGCAACATCTTCTTGCTTGGCCGTGTACTCGAGATCAAACCCTATGAACTTGTCTTTCTCATTCGCCACTTGAAGTCGTTTCTGCAAAAGGGAAAGAAAACGCGGCACCATGGCGATGTCGTTCGTGTAGACGACATCGAGATTGGTCGTGCCATGTGCGAACACCTCCCCGTAGCGAGTGATTGGATTCATGGTAGAAGATATGGGGAAGAAGAGAGGAGAATGGAGGAGAAGTAGAGAGGAGAATGGAGAAGAAGAAGAGAAATGGGCGAAGTTACTGTAGCCCTCGCCGAGGAACAGTTATCCTCCTGTTTCTCGGAGCGCCAAACGTCATGGGATGCGAACCATTCGAACCTTTACCCCCGGTTTGAGCCAGCAACCGGGACTAAAGGGGCTCGCACCAGGCGAACGGTTGCCCCCTTTGGTCCCGGTTCCAGCCACGAACCGGGACCAATGGTTGTGGGCCAGGAGCGAGGCACATTGGTCCCGGTTCGTGACTGGAACCGGGACCAAAGGGGCTAGACGAACCGGGACCAATGCCCCACGTGGCCCGCCCGGCCCCCTGGCCTCATGAACTGGGACTGTTGCACCCATTGGTCCCGGTTCGTGACTGAACCGGGACTAATGGGCTGGCCCGGCCCGAACCGATGCCCTGTTTTCTACTAGTGATTGGCCTCATGTGTTAGTTAGGTTTACTAGCACATATGCCCGTGCTTTGCAACGGTAGAAAAAATATTGCACGCCCTTAACTCAACAACCATATCTCAAGACTTCCACGTGCGACGTCATATATTTCAACACGGCGTCACACCCTTGTCGCCTCTTATACTTCTCCCCCTTGTCGATAGTGACCACATTGTCTATCTAATCATAACACGACGAAAGTAGTCAATCATGTGACCACATTGTCCATCTAATCATAACATGTTCGAAAGTAGTCAATCCTGAGACAATCTTCTCGGCCACTACACGACACACCTATCATTGAAGTGCACCAATGCTAGAGGATGTTTAAAACTTTAAAAATTATAATCTCATCAAGTTGGCGTAAGGGCCATCTACTCCTTGCACTTGGTCCATGGATTGTCCCTCATAAGGATCGACTACAACCAGTAGCGAGAAAATGCTACCAAACACTTTCATATCTTTTTGGGATATAGAACACATGCACCTTCTATGAAGACAATTTGTTTGTATATTGGTGAGATCAGCAGTGCCTAAAGACAATTGTCTTGTTTTTTTCTTCCATGTACAAATCTTCTCGTATACTTCACATGACATCTAGGTATATATGCTTCCTGCGTATGTGCTGACCCATGTATATAATGTTAGTCCACCAATGTGCAATCCTATTTAGAATATGGATGGTGTTCATTTCTTTTCCGGCTATATGTCGTAGTAGTTATTACTATGCTTCCCTTGAGTGTGCTATCATGTGTAAATATGTTAGTCCAACAATGTCATCCTATTTGGACTGTGGTTGGTGTTCGTTTTCTTTTCGGTTTTTATGTAGTAATTGTTAGTATCGATCCGTAAAGGACATAAACAAACACCAAATCCAACTTCAATTAAAAACGACCAGCACCAAACCATGTTCATTTTTTTTGAGACTTTCAAGCATGGAGTTGAGTTATTTCTATTCCAACTTCAACTAAAAAAGACCACGATTCACATTTTTCTTTATTGAGCCTTTCAACCTGGCACGTGCATGGTAAGTTTAATAGCACCGCAAACACCAAATCCAACTTCAGTTAAAAACAATCAGCACTAAACCATGTTCATGTTTTTTTCTTGAGACTCTCAAGCATGGAGTTGAGTTATTTCTGTTTCAACTTCAACTAAAAAAGTACCAAGAAAAACTTCAACTAAAAAAGATGAACACGATTCATGTTTTTCATTCTCGAGCCTTCCAAGCTGGCATGTGCATGGTGAGTTTAATAGCCGCCCATCACACACACACACATATGTATGGAAGGTTAATTATCCTCTCTTTCCATCCTTATTTGACATCCTTCCTTAACTTATTCACGTCCTTGTGAATGAATAATATATATAGGAGTTTAATAGCAGCCCATATATATATATGTGAATCAATCTTTAAATTAGCCACTCTTTCCTTTCTTAGCCTCTCTTCCTTCCACGTTTCTCTTCTCTGTCAGAATCCCAAGACCTTTTTCTTATACCGAGGGAACCAAAAGACGTATATAAGTTGGGTATATTGCATGTAAGAGAGCGAAGTGGGATGATTTAATATTAGAATCATCTCTTTTTCGTACACGCACCAGGGCCTAGCTCCGTCGGCAACAACAAGTAGTGTTTAGTAACCTGGAGGATGGGAGTTCGATTCCTTCTCCAGCGAATATTTCTTCCAATTGGTCCAGGATAGGTGAGTACGTATGATAGCGAAGCGAGAGAAAAAAAATGAAAACGTATCTAAAAACATAATGAGAAATACCGTGACGGTGTAGCTGACGGAAGCAATAGTCATTTATTATTATAAAAGATTACCCAATGACATGTGTCTCCCTCTAGTTTGTTTTAGTAACACTTTTGCTAGCACATGTGACCCTTACATGTGGTCCCCATTGACCCTGTTGACCAGTCCGGCCTTGACTGGTCAACTATTGACTCAGTGCCCTGGCCCCATTGTCATACACCCTGACTAGCTCAGCCCCATGTGTCAAAAGTATCTACTATTTTTAATTCGAATTAATATATTTCAGAAAATTCAGGAAAACATTAAAACTTTGTAAAACTTTATAAAATAAATTATAACTCGGATGAAAATATTTTATATATGAAAGTTGTCCAGAAAAATCCCACGAATCCGAATATACAGTCCGTTCATCTGTCACGTGCCCATATCATAACGAACATTGAACTTTCCCATTCGTTTCATCTGTCCGGTAGTAGCCCAAGACCTGGGGAATATCGTCAGATATTCTCTCGTCCCGTCAGCGACGTGTAATACTGCGTTAGTGCATGCCTAGCTCTGCATATTGACATGTCATGCATCGTGATGCATCTGTTTGCTTTATATTTATTGTTTCTTCCCCCTCTTCTTACCGGTAGACCCCGAGACTGACGGTGCTGCCAGGTACGACTGCATCGTTGACGATTAGGCCTTTGCAGCGGAGCAGCAAGGCAAGCAACCCCCCTTGAGCATTCCGATATCGCCTATTCCTTTCCCTATTATTCTTGCATTAGATTTTTGCTACTGTATTCCTATTCTGATGCATAACCTATTTTTGATGAACCGCTACTATACCTGTTGCTATATCAACTGCTTAGTATAGGTTGGTCAATGAATCCCCAGTGACCCCCTTAGTCCCAGTTGCCCCTGCTTCTTCATCGACGACCCGACGAATCGAAGACTCGGTTAACCAACCGACAAGCCAGGCCCCTCACATCACCGCACTCCCCTTAGTTGTACGACTCTGTAGTGCTACTATCGAGTACCGAGGGTGACACTTTGTGAAGTACTCAGGATGCTAGCCCTGTAGTGTAGCTAGTCGGTCGTGGTTATCGAGAGCGATTCCTCCTTCACCATTCCCGATGATGTCTCTGTCGTGCAACCCCTCAAGTGTGGGACCCTCAAGGGTGATTCCTCTAAGTCCACCTTGACGGTTACATCGAGCGGGGACCATTGAGTGTGATGCCTCAGTTCCCTTGATGTTTCATACACACAGTTACTATGACTTGGTTACAGAAACATGTTGGTGATGGGTCGGCCCTGAGGGGTACCCATGGTTTGATGATGATGAGGCTTGGACATGCAGGAGAGGCCCTCGCCACACATCCTCGAGACGGGGCGACGAGACCGCACTTGATGGGTCGTGCTTGCCCCGCATTAATAAAATGCTAATGGGTTGGGTATTTGATCTGAGTTGGGTCGTTGGCCTTATTACGCACTAACCTTCACATGGAAGAAGTTATGGGTACTCAGTGTCGTTGTATCAACCGAAGCTCTTCGAACGTCAGCAATGGAGCGGCATGCGCCGGATTGGGCTGGAAGGTACAACTCTTGGACTGGAGTGTGCTAGGCCTGCTTCCGGTCGTGTACGCATTGTGTAGGAGTGCAAGGGCAAGTGGGCCCACGAACCTGCGCGCTTAGGATTTAGACTGGCGGGCTGGCCACTTCGTTGAGCCTAGGTGGGGCGACGACGTTTTGATATCCCAAGGCCAGGCATGACCCAGAAAAGTGTGTCCGGCCGGAGGTGATTCAAGCTTGTTGGGGAATATGTTGTGCACCCCTGCAGGGAAGAAATTATCTATTCGAATAGCCGTGTCCACGGTAACAGGACGACTTGGAGTTGTACCTTGACCTTATACAACTACAATTGTGACTTTAATTATGAAATGAATGTTGGCTCCGAGATTGCTTCCTCGCAGGGAGTCGAGGAAGAATCTCTGGGTGTGGTTACTTAATAAAATTGCTACAATAATATGAATTTATATGAGTTACCAGTCTACTCTCTTCTAATGATGCAAGATGCTGAAGATGCTAGTGTTCGATAGGACTAGGCCTTCCCCCTATTCTTGCTTTCTGCAGTCAGCCTAGATATAACCCCATTCCTTGATACTTATGCATACTTAGCATAGTCCTGATGTCAGTCTTGCGAGTACTTTGGATGAGTACTCACCGCTGCTTTGCTTTCTCTTTCCCCCTCGATACGATTCTGCGTTCAGACAATGGAGCCCAGGAGATGGAGTACGCCGGAGACGACTACTACACCATCGCGGGAGCCTACTACTACGTGGAGGCAGCCCCCGACCAGCAGTAGGATAGTAGGTTGCCAGGCAGGAGGTCGCCTCTTTCGATCAATGTTATGTTTGTGCTAGCCTTCTTAAGGAAAAACATGTTTAACTTATGTCTGTACTCATATATTATTTGCTTCCGCTGACTCATGCTTGTCGAGCTTTGTATTCGAGCCCTCGAGGCCCCTGGCTTGTAATATGAAGCTGTATGACTTTAATTTGTGTCTAGAGTTGTGTTGTGATATTGATTAGTGAGTCCCTAATCTTGGGCGTACGCATTGCATGTATGTTTAGCGTACGATCAAAATTGGGGGCGTCACACATTAAGATAATTCTTGGAGCCCAAACGACATGCTATGGGCGAGGAACTAGCCAAATTACTAGAAGCCAGATTCATCCGAGATATCAAACACCTCGACTAGTTGGCTAATTTCGTAATGTTACCAAAGAAAGTCAAGTCATGGCTGCTATGCATAGATTTTAAAGATGTTAATAGAGCATGCCCCAAGGACCCTTTCCCACTGCCACACATAGACCAGATCATCGATGCAACTGCATGACATGATTTTGAAAGCACATTTGCTCCCTTGGTGTTTTTGGTAATTAATAACAACATATACCTCATTGGACTAATGTTTCCACTAAGAATATTTCAGGAAAAGTTCAATGATGGGTTGGCAAAAGGATGGTGGAGAAACCCCTAGATGCAAGGAATTGGATTGGCAAAGCTTCAAGCAAGAGGACTCTACATTTTACTTTGTGAGAAATCACTTTGAGCCCATAGAAAGCCAATACTATTAAAATGAGGTAAGGTACTATTGGTGAACAAAATGCTCCACGTGCACAAGCGATAGCCACCAAAAACACCCACAAACTCTTCCACAAAATTTTGTCCAAGCCTATCATGAAAATTGGAGCAACCAACAATTCCCACTTGGTCCCATCGATTTCCCACTCAGACGGAACCCTACCAAACCATATATCTATGGTGCAACCGATTCTGCTTCGGTGCCACCGAGTTCAGCTTGCCAACATTTTGTTGCCCCGACTCTTAAAATCGGAATTTCCGAGATTTTGGATCGACGTCACTTAGTTGTGGAATCTGACCATTGGTCACCTTATGGGTACTGGCGAGATCTTTGTATTGGTCTCACCGAGATTCAAAAGTTGCTACCTTTGGAGCAACTCGGTACCATCGAGATTTACACTTTGGTGTCACCGAGTTGGTCACTTTAGGTGTAATGGTTGGATTTTTGGAGATGCATATATATACCCCTCCACGACCACTCACTCGAAAGAGAAGCACTCAAAACAGATCCCCACTTATCCCATTAGATCCTATATACTTAAGAAGTTCATCCCCACTAACCTATTTATCTGAACATGCAACCTATCCACATCACTAGCCTTCCACATCAGCAATCGAGCCATGTCAGCATGCATTTTTCTCTGTTTCAATTTATGATGTGATTTAAGTTAACATGGGTTCATCTTCCTATTCTTGTGTAACCTATGAGATATTTAAGAGGATAGATGCATCGCCTCTTATCCTTGGCTCCCCACTACCCCTCCAATCCTATAAAAAGATGGAGTGCTCCTTCGTCGGGCCATCTGCATCCTCACACGCAATCTATTCCCCTTCACAATCCTTCTTCTCCCCGGATTTCCAAATATCTTTCCCCCATGGCATGGGTGGCTCTGGGTGAGTAAAGCGACGGAGTGGCGAAGGTTGCAAGGTGTGGTCGGGGACAGATGGGTGCTCCCTTGGCAGTGATCTTTTCATCCCTCTCACGTCAGTACCCGATTCATTTCTCTGATCTTTCATTTTCTTCCTACATCCTCCCAGATGCCCGTGTGGTTAGTCAAGATGATTGCCATGGAGCAATGGTCCTTACCTTCCATCTCTAACTTTATTCTGGCCAAGGGAGCTCTGACGATGTTGGGAAGATTGGTTCTAGTCGGTTACAACGGAATCAGACCAACCACTGCCGGGTAGGGATCTGTGATTAGAGAATGAGCTCAAGCATTTGGGTTGTGCTGGTACCCGATAGCTAGCCATGCCCAACCTGGGCCACCTCCGCATTGGCTGCATAGCCTCCAGTGCATGCTGATCCGCCCACCTGTGCCATAGCAGAACACCGAGCGACTCCTTCCATCCACTTTTTCCTGTATGTACATTGTATTCATCAAAAAGTAAGCAATGTCCTATGCCGTTTCTATACATCCTACATGTAGAGTAGAAAATGTGAGGAATCTCTTACAAGAGGACAAATAAACTGAATTGGCAATGTCCTATGGGACTCCTATAGTTTCTGAATTCTTATTATTTGGTATTTGGCATTCTACATGCTAGTTCAACAACACACATACATACCTTTTGATGTGATATATGCTCAACTGAACCCTTCAATTTGTTTCCCTTTTTCCATTACATAAAATTAGTACACTTTTTTGGCGAAATCATAATCTTAGTATACATGACTATGTTATCTTGCCTAGATTTTTTGCAGGTTCTCTACGAACCTGATGGTTACTTCACACAGCCCACCTGTAAGGGCATATTTCTCCCTAAGTGGTTTTGGTGATTGATGACAATGCTTATGCGGACTAATCGTGTGCATTGAGCATTTTAGATATCTCATGTCTAGGCACAAGACGTTTCGGTGCCCTTCGGAGTTTATCGAAGACGGTTGTTCTCTATGTTTCTTTCGGTGGATTTGAGTCATAGGAAAGCCGTACTATTAAGAGGGGGTTTGCTTCGAAAAGGTTTGGGTGGAATCAACACGTACACATCTGTTTTTTTGCAGCACCTTTCCTCCGTTTCAATGGAGCTCTAGTACATTTTCCTTGTCTCTGCAAAGTGAAGGCTGCATGGTGCTGGATTTTAGTGGCTAGCGGTAGTACCGCTCAAGGGAGCGGTAGTACCGCAGGTGCCAGCGGTAGGACCACTATCCCCAGCCCTGGTGCGTGCGCCTATGTTAGTAGGCGCAGATGTAATTTTTTACATCCGCCCTCATGCGGTAGTACCGTGATGTTTTTCCGGCACTATCGTGCCAGACTTTTGTGTAGCTCCACCCTCAGCGGAGGTAGGCACATAAGTAATTATTTTACTTCCGTGCATCTCCTGTGCAAGTCGTCACTGACCATGTGATAGTACCGTATGGGCTCGCGGTAGTACCACTCCGGCGGTTCTACCGCTAGTTGCCTTGTGCATTCAACCTGCGTCTGGTCACTACCGTGCGAGCGGTAGTACCGCAGTCTCTTGCAGTATTACTGTGGCTTTGTGCGATAGTACCGCAATGCGCGGGCTGAGAGTGGGGATAACGGTTGGATCCTACCCCCCCACTATATAAAGGGGTCTTCTTCCCCAAGAAGACTACCTCTTCCCTCCCCAAGCTCCATTGTTGCTCAAAGCTCCATTTTAGCCCGATCTCTCTCCCTAGCCAATCAAACTTGTTGATTTTCTAGGGATTGGTTGAGAAGGCCTCGATCTACACTTCTACCAAGAGAAATTTGATCCCCCCACTAATCCCTTGCGGATCTTGTTACTCTTGGGTGTTTGAGCACCCTAGACGGTTGAGGTCACCTCAGAGCCACATTCCATTGTGGTGAAGCTTCGTGGTGTCGTTGGGAGCCTCCAATTAAGTTGTGGAGATAGCCCCAACCTTGTTTGTAAAGGTTCGATCGCCGCCTTCAAGGGCACCAATAGTGGAATCACAACATCTTGCATTGTGTGAGGGCGTGAGGAGAATACGGTGGCCCTAGTAGCTTCTTGGGGAGCATTGTGCCTCCACACCGCTCCAACAGAGACGTACTTCCTCACAAGGAAAGGAACTCCGGTAACACATCCTCGTCTCCACCGGCTCCACTTTTGGTTATCTCTTACCTTTACTTCTTGCAAGCTATTATTGTGTTGTATCCCTTGCTTGCTCGTGTGCTTGTTGTGATTAGCATCATATATGTTGCTCACCTAGTTGCACATCTAGCCAACATATTTGTTGCTAAGCCTAAATTGTTAATGAAAAGTTAAAAAGTGTTAGTTGCCTATTCACCCCCTCTAGTCAACCATATCGATCCTTTTAATTGGTATCAGAGCCACGTCTCTTTATTAAGGGTTTCACCACCCGAAGAGTATGGCTGGCGAAGAGGAGCGTGTGGGAGAACTTCCCGAGGCCGTGGGAGTGAACATGGTCTCTCGTGAGGATTTGAATGAGGCCATGTCCTATCACAAATCTTCCATGACGACCAACGTCAAATCCATGTTCAAAGAATTCCTTGATACTCTTAAACTTTCCACCGATGCAGTACAAGTGGTTAATCCCACTAACTCGATATCGGATGTCAACTCCGGTAAGGAGGGGACCAGTGTTGATAAGGATAATCGTTCTCAAGGAATTAATGGGTCGGGGAGCTTTGCCTCAGTTCCCCTCCCGTGGTCTATGGAGGACCAGTGCATCCACCTCATATAGTTAATCACGGTCCTCCTCCTAAACTTGTTAGGAATGATTTTGCTAACTGGGTTTTCAGTATCAAGTCTCATTTAGATCACAGCTCAATTCATCTCATGAGAGTCATTGAATAAGGATACTACCCTCGTGATCCACGCAACCTCACTCCAAGAGAACAAGCGGATAAATAACTAAATTCTTCCGCCTTGTTCATACTCCAAGCTGCGGTTCCCACTGAAGAACTACCTCACCTGCATGCTTTCACTGTTGCTAAAGAGTGTTGGGAACACATTGTCTCCATGTACAAGGGCAGCTCAAGCATTCAACAGTCAAACTATGAAGTTGTCCTTGATTAGTCAGATGAGTTTGTAATGATAAAGGATGAGGAACCGCGTGAGCTCTATAGAAGGGTGAATGCTCTCGCTGTTGCCCTCAAAGATCATGGCAGCAAGGATGTGATGATACTTGGATCAACCGTAAGTTTCTTAAGGATATCATGCCCTACAACAAGGCCATGTCCGCTATCATCCGTCAAAGACCGGACTTTCACACCTTGTCTTCTAGTGATGTGTTGGATGAATTTATTGCAATGAACATCTTGAACACGACAACTGACGATGCTCTTGCCCATGTGCAATGGTCAAAGAAATCATCCCCCAACCTTGCTTTGAAGGCCAAGGCCAATCAAGAGGAAGAAGAAGAAGAAGAAGAAGAAGAGGGTTGCCCCGAGGACACCAAATATGCTTATTATGAGCATATGGCTCTTGTGTCCAGGCAATTTTGGGGCAACAAGAGAAACATAAGGCCCAACTTCTCCAAGAACAACTCAAACGGGTCAAAGGGCAAGCAACTTGTGAGAACGTGCTACAACTATGGTAATGCGAGTCACTTTGTGGTGGATTGCCCTTATGAGAAGAGGGAAGACAATGGTGGCAAGCTCATTCGCAAAGATAAGGCCAAGTCCTTCCTCAACAAGACCAACTTCACCAAGAAGGCTCCTCACAAAGTATTGATGGTTCAAGAAGAGTATGCCTCGGATGATGATGTTGATGATGAAGACACAAGCGGTGAAGGAATGGCAATGGCATCTGTGGAAATTGCTTCCTCTCCCCAACAAAGCTGTTGCTCTTCGACGCCCCCAATGAGAACATCATCACTAGGTGTTGGGTTCTACCGTAGGTGCATCGCATGCAAATTAAATTTTTCCTACGCACAGAACATCCAAGAACATGCTACGGAGATGCATCACAGATTGTTACCGCTAGACGCGCAGTGCCGTGCAGCAGAAGTAGAGTTGGGGCAGCGCGTTCGCGTGGTCCGTCTCCTCCTCGTCCGATCTCCCTTGAACAGCCGTTCCGATCTCCCTTGAACAGCTGATCGCTGGATCCCACGTACAGGTTCGCCGGAGCGGCGCAAGTGCACCGCCTCTAACGGTATCCGCGCGTGCAGGAGGAATACCCGTGCGGCGGAATGCTAGGTCCGATTACACGGTCGGCGGCGACGAGTGGAGGTGGCTATTCGCAACACATGCAAACCCTAAAGACGGTGCCAAAGCGATCAAACGGATGGGTGTGTCGCACCTTCACTATATATAGGCATCCGGCACGGGCTCAACTCTTGGGCCTCGCACAGATCCTAAAGCCCACGTGTTCCTTCCCTTAAGCATGCGATCCTTTAGGTTCTCGTCCACTTGGTCGCGAGTCAGATGACATCCGACTCGACCGATCGGTAGTGGCCTCTAGCAAGACGTGCCGACTCCAAGTGTTCGATGAATCTGGTTAGGCGAACCTGTACTTCACACTTCTGTTCCCTTTGCCACACGATATATGTTGTCGTACACAAGGCAACATGGTCATCCTTATTGCAGCACGACCTCTTTCTCGTTCCGGTGAATCCGACCAACACTTCGGATTATCTCATAATCCTCATCGCATGGCCATGCTTATCTAGATCGGATCACCCGAGGGGCCCAGAGTATATCTCTCCTGGTAGGAGGGGCAAATCCCATCTTGCTCGACCATGTCTCGCAGCATGGGTCTGGACAAACCCGAAACCTACCTTTGTAACTACCCAGTCACGGAGTAGCGTCTGGTCGGCCCAAAGCAAGTCTGTCACCATCCCGAGTACATGCGCTAGCTCAGGTCTTAGGACATAGAACGTATGTTGTACTAGAGACTCACAGATGACCTATCACTGCGTCTCATAGTTGGGTCTGTCCAACTCAGACTTTATCTCGACTCGGATCCGACTATGTTGAATCCGACCAGACCTTTCTGAGCCCATATTATTAGGCTAGCATCCAATGCTACATGGTCAGTGAGACCGAACCATCCACTTTGTCATATGATAGTCTGATTAGTTGTGTGTCCACACAACCCTTTGGACTAGGGACCATTTAGGACAGTTATCATACAATGCATAGTCTCACAAACAAGTCACGTACTTGTTAATACACATCAATGATAATGTCCAAGGACTATCTTTATTCATAAACACATAGGAAATATCATCATACATGATTGCCTCTAGGGCATATCTCCAACACTAGGTGCCTCATGGCTAAAGCCGTTATCTGGAACATGAGGAGGCGAAACCTCAAACATTATGGCCCCGTTCGGAAGTGCTCCAGCTCCGCACTTATCTGGAAGCGGGCGAGGAGCTGGACGAACGCAAGGACTACAAGAAGCTAGCTTCTGGAAAACTAGCTGGACTGCGTGCAAATTTCAGAAGCAACGTCCGACCAGCTCTGTGAATACGAGAAGCAGGAGTTGCTCAATATTACGTGGAATGCCCTCCCGAAGTGCCTTGTGAAGCGTTTTCCTCGAAGCTACAGCAGCACGAATCATTTTCCTCGAAGCTAAAGCGCCACGAATTGTTTTGTCTGTTACTAGATGCTCGCCCGCTCTAGCGAGAAGCTAGCCAGCGTTGGCTTCACGAGAAGCTGGCTCATTTGGGAAGCGGGAGCACTTGAGAACGGGGCCTAAGACTTCTATTTCTCTCACTCCGTCTTTGTTAGATTGTGTGGATGAACATGAGGAGGCGAAACAAGATAAAAATGAGTTTGACAAATTCTTGTGTAAACTCAAGGGAGAATCCAAGAAGCACTTTGTTGCTCTCTTGGAACAACTTGGTGAGGCCAATGACACTATTGATTCTGAAGAAGAATATCTTGAGGAGTTGAGAGGCCATAGTCATGATTATGCCGATGAGATAGTGGATCTATCTATTGCTCTTGAGGAAGAGCGAGGTCTTTGTATGAATCTTGAGGAGTCACAAAATGATGACCTTGCTAAATTACGTAAATATTATGATCATGCTATTGTTCTTAACCGTGTGCTCAAGTCTGAAAAGGTTGCACTTGCGGTTGGCCATGATCGACTCAAGGTTGATCTTGACACACTTGACAATGCTCACAAGGCATTGAGGTGTGCTCATGCCCCTCTTAAGGAGTCGCATGATCAACTCCAAGTAAAACTCACTAAGGAAATTGCCACGTGTCCTCCTTTTGTTCTAATTGATAGTGCATCTGCTACTAACCCGTGTTGTGAGCATGCACATCTTGTGGAGGAAAATGCTAAGCTAAAAGAGAAGCTTGAAAAGGGTTTGGTGACGTGTATCCAAGGTGAGAAGACGCTCAATGACCTTTTGAGTAATCAGAAGGAAGTTGTTGCAAAAGAAGGAGTTGGGTTTGCACCCAAAAACAACAACAAGAAGAAGGTGAACACCAAGGAAGTTCCACAGCTCAAGGAAACTTTTGTAAGAGCAGGAGATGGTCCTCATGAGAAGAATAAAGAAAAATTTGTGGTTGGTAATGACAAGAAGGGCAATACCACCCACCCCAACAAGATCGGCGACTTTAACCCCTCTTATGTTTTGTGCCGTGCTAGTGATGGGCATGTTTATGCCAAATATGTTGGTTTTTCTTATGAGTACATTGAATGGTGTATTTGGGTTCCTAAGACCCTTGTTTCTAACATGAAAGGACCCATTAAAGAATGGGTACCTAAAACCAAACATTGATCTCTTGTAGGGGTTTGCTTCCGGAGGAGTGTCATGGTTGCTCGATAGTGGAGCGACAAATCATATGACCGGAAGCAAGGACTTGGTGGTGGACGTTCATCCTGACCCGTCCATGGCCACCCAAGTCTCATTTGGTGATGATGCAATTTCAAAGGTATTGGGTCTTGGCAAGGTGATAATCTTCGGAACTCTCCATAGAGGATCTTATGCTTGTTGAGACCCTCACATACAATTTACTTTCTATTCATCAACTCGCACTCATGGGTTTTAGTACCTTCTTTGGTATTGACTCTGTGGCCCTTTTGTGGAGCAAGACTCTTAAAGTAGCTTTTGTTAGGCATGTCGTGAACGGTCTCTACGTGGTGAGCTTCTCAGAGCGACCCACTAAGACCATGACTTGCCTAATGGCTAAAGTTGATGTGGGATGGCTCTAGCATCGCCGGCTAGGCCATGTCAATATGAGATCTTTGCAAAGTCTCCTCAAAGGGGATCACTTCCTTGGACTAACAAATGTGAGTTTTGCCAAAGATCGTTCTTGCAGTGCTTATATTGAAGGAAAGCTACATGAGACTGCTCACTGCCCCATGACTACTATTTACTCGAAGAGGCCCTTGGAGCTCCTCCACATGGATCTCTTTGGTCCTCCAAATTTTGATAGCCTTGGGGAAGAAAGTATTGTTTGGTGATCATGGATGACTACTCAAGATACACTTGGGTATATTTCTTCAAGAGGAAGAGTGAAACACAACAAATAGTCATCGACTTTGCAAATGAAGCTCAATGACAACACGAGGCAAAATTTTTGATGATAAGAAGTGACAATGGCACCGAGTTCAAGAACTACACCTTGAATGAGTTCCTTAGTGATGAGGGGATCAAACATCAATACTCCGCACCTTATACCCCTCAACAAAATGGTGTTGCCGAGAGAAAGAACCGGACGTTGATGGACGCGGCAAGGACCATGATGGCGGAATTCAAATCTCTGTACAATTTCTGGGCTGAAGCCATCAACACAGCTTGCCATGCATCCAATTGGCTCTATCTCCGAAAAGGCTTGAACAAGACTCCTTATGAAATTCTTACCGGTAACAAGCCCAATCTCAAGTACTTCAAGGTGTTCGGGTGTAAGTGTTTCCTTCTCAAGAAAGGTGTTCGTTTGTCTAAATTTGAACCTAGAGCTCAAGAGGGCATATTTGTTGGTTATGCTATAAACTCTCGTGCTTATCGTGTCCTCAATAAGTCCACCAGACTCATTGAGGGGACGTGTAACGTAGAGTTTGATGAAAATAATGGCTCCCAAGTGGAGCAAAGTGGTCTTTGTGATGTAGGTGATGAAATTCCTCCCCAAGCCATAAGAAGAATGGGTGTGGGATACTTCCTACCCGTTGAGGAACCCCTTGTGGATGAAGGAGAAGGACAATGTTCCACTCAAGTGGAACCATCACCGACACAAGATCCACACGCTTCCGAAGAACAAAATGAAGGTCCTCTACCACATGGACAAGATCAAGGGCAAGATCAATCTACTGATGATGGTGTCTCACCAAGTGATGCCCAAGATCAAGTCCACGTCCCCAAGCAAGCTCAAGATCAACATCTTCTTCAAGATCAAGAGCAAGCTCACGAAGGCGCTCAAGATCATTGAGAAGATGCTCCTCAGAATGTTGTCCCTCAACCTTCCATGGAGGAAATCTTAGAGATACGAGGCGCCAAGAATCCCGCCAAGCTTAAACTTAGACAACATTTGATGGAAAATATCTACGGCAGCTTGAAAATAGGGGTAACCACTCGTAGACAATTAACAAAATTTTGTGAACATCACGCATTTGTTTCTTGCATTGATCCCCTCAAGGTACAAGATGCGCGTGAGGACATGGAGTGGGTTGAAGCCATGCACGATGAACTCAACAACTTCAAGCACAACCAAGTGTGGCGATTATTGCCAAGACCTAAGGAGAACCACAATGTTATTGGAACTAAATGGATCTTCAAAAACAAGCAAGATGCGAACGGTATCGTCATTGACAACAAGGCAAGATTGGTGGCACAATGCTACTCCCAAGTCGAGGGTATCGACTACGGTGAAACCTTTGCTCCTGTTGCTCGCCTTGAATCTATTCGCATGTTGCTTGCATATGCTTCTGATCATAACTTTAAATTATATCAAATGGATGTTAAAGTGCATTACTAATGGTCCTATTAGGAGTTGGTATATGTTAAGCAACCCCTGGGATTCGACGATCCCAAGTTCCCCAATCATGTATACGTTCTTGATAAGGCTCTCTATGGCCTTAAACAAGCCCCACGAGCGTGGTATGAGCACCTTACTGAGATGTTGCAGGACCGTGGGTTTGAAATTGGGAAAATCGATCCCACTCTTTTCACAAAGAGGGTCAACATGAACTTGTTCATATGCCAACTATATGTTTATGATATTATATTTGGTTCTCCTAACAAAGCTTTCAATGAAGAATTTGCCACTCTAATAAAAAATAAGTTTGAGATGTCTATGATGGGAGAGTTGAAGTTCTTCCTTGGTTTAAAAGTCAAGCAACGAAGTCAAGGTACCTTCATCAATCAAGCTAAATACACTCAAGACATGCTCAAGAGGTTCAAGATGGATGAGCTCAATCCTCCCAAGGCCAACACTCCTATGCCACTCAAATGCCGTCTTGATAGTGATCCCAGTGGTAAAGCTATGGATTAAAAGGTATATCGCTCCATGATTGGATCCTTGCTTTACCTTTGTGCATCTAGATCGGATATCATGTTAAGTGTCGGAATTTGTGCACGATTTCAATCCGCACCTAAGGAGAGTCACCATGTGGCTGTCAAGCGAATCTTTCGATATTTGGCTCATACCCCAAACTTTGTCTTATGGTATCCCAAGGGTGCTTCGTTTGATCTCATTGGATATACTGACTCGTATTGGGCAGGAGACCGTGTGGATAGGAAGTCCACTTCCGGAGGCTGCCAATTTCTTGGTCGGTCTTTGGTAAGTTGGTCTTCAAAGAAACAAAACTCCGTTTCTCTCTCGTCCACCGAGGCCGAGTATGTAGCTGTTGCCATTTGCCATGCAAAGATTCTTTGGATGAGGCAAACTTTAAAGGATTATGGTGTCAATTGTGACAAAGCGCCTCTTTGCTGTGATAATGAAAGTGCCATTATGATCTCTAGCAACCCAGTTCAACACTACAAGATGAAGCACATTGATATTCGTCATCACTTTCTCTGGGAACACGTCAAGTGAGGAGATATCAATCTTATCCATCTCAACACTAATGAGCAACTTGCAGATATTTTTACGAAGCCATTAGATGAAGCAAGATTTTGTGAGTTAAGGCATGAGCTAAATATCATTGATTCGAGCAATGTGGATTGACTTAGTGCACACCCCACCATACTCATCATTATGTCTTGTCTAGGTGTAGGCATGGATTTAGGGGGAGTCTAGTTCTCTCAATGAATTATCCCTCCCCCTATTATGCATAAACTAATCAAAGTCTTTCACATCCGCCATTTTTCTGATGGTTACTGTGCTTCAAAGACGAGTCTTGGTCATGGGACCAAGGATAATTCTTCGCAGTGCCATACCAATTGACTCAAACATAAGTGGCTCCATCCACCGCCCTCTCTTCATGAGAGGTAGTGGTTCAATGTTTGGTCCTCGTTTCTCCTCTCTAATCTTTTGGACCATGTTCTTGTTTTGATTCGCTTCTTTTTGTGCTTTTTGTATGTCTCCTTGTTGCATGAAGCCTACTGACTTATCTTCGTGCCTGTGTGTCTTTCATATTTCCTTCGATTTTGTGCGCTAAGGTTTTTTTCTCTCTCTCAAAACCTGCACTTTGTGGGCAGCATGGTACTTCTGTGGTATGCCACGGTACTACCGCTGGAGTTGGGTTGCTTCTGTGCTCGCACAGGAGCGGCCTCGGCACGGTACTACCGCCTCCAGCACGGAAGTAAAAAATTACTTCCGCTCGAGGAGCGGTACTACCGCTTCAAGCATGGAAGTAATTTTTTTTACTTTCGCTCGAGGAGCGGTATTACCGCAATGACCTGCGGTACTACCATGCTATCAGTTTCGCATGGGGGTTAACAGCAGGTAGGGGGAGTTCAAACTCCCCCATACCCATTCATCTCTTACTCTCACGTCTCTCTCTTTCTCCTCCCCAAAAACGGCGCCGGAGAACCTCGCCGGATCTCCGTATCCGGCCACTCTCCTCTCATTCCAACCGGTGGGATCGTTCCCCACCTCGTCCTCTTGCCATGGACCTCGGTATTTCGCCTAGTTCTTGTCTTTTTGCCTCTCTATTTTTGAATCTAGGTTTAGGGGGAAATATGAGTTGGTCTTGTGATCTTTGGCCAAATCTGTGCATGAGGTGATGGTTGGAGAGTGTACGTGCGGTAGAATTGCTAATTGGTAGGATACAACGTGGTTGCTTTGATCCACGGTAGTACCGATCTAATTTTAGATCCACTGTTCTTGTGAAATCTGCCCCGTGCGGTACTACCGTACCTCCTGGTATGGTACTACTGCTCGTAGGGTGGATGTAAAAAAATTCTTCCGTGCGTGCCCTGGTACTACCACCCACAGTGGTACTACCGCGGTCGGCGCGGTAGTAAAAATTTACTACCGCAAGACCTGCGGTACTACTGCTTGATCTCAAATAACCCCGTTTTGTCCTGCCTATTCCCACTTCTATATGGTTTTCTTGTTTGCCTTGGTCTTTGCAATGACTCCTTTTCGTTCTACTCTTGTGTTTGCATTGTGTTTCATAGGTGGTGGCTCCAGTTCCGGTTCAAGATGCTCGAATCCCTCTCACGACACAAGTTCAAAGCTTCTACGCAATCAGGATACACCTGAGGGGTCCAATGCCCCACAACGCCACTTCAAGAGAACCGCAACCAAGCTCAAGGAGCCAGTTAACAACTGGGAAGATATGCCTCAAGCAGAATTTCAGTCTTGCCGGATGATCGACCCCTATGTAAAACCTAGGGAACATTCCAAGGGCAATGACTTGTTTTGGACCAAGCAACAAAGTCTCATCCATATTGAGGTAATCAAGGGAAATAAGAATATCTATGTCCCTGTCCAGTGGATTGACATGGCTCATCTGAGGAAGAACCCGACATATTTTGGTGAGCCTTCGAATATGGTGGAGCAGTTTGCTATCGAGAATATCATCTTGTTCCATCTTGACTATGATCCCGAGATTGTGGTTCAGTTCTTTGCTTCCGTCCACTTCCACTCGGATGTGAAGCGAACCATGACTTGGATGACCAATGGAGAGAGGATGACTGCTGACTGGAAGGAGTTCATGGATCTGTTGCATGTTCATGATGAGGGGCTTGATGAGCCCGTTGGTTTGTGCCCGCACGCCAACCACAACTTGAACGCAAGGAGAAGCTTATACCCTACTATGTTGAGAAGTCTTTACCCTTTGGTGAGCAAACTTTTGTGCTCAACCCGTTCCTCGATGTCATGCACCAGATCTTTCGCAACACTCTCTTTCCTTGCATGGGAGACAAGGACAAGGTGCATTCCTATCTTGTGGATATGCTGCTCCTCTGTGAGAAAGGGCGGCTTCAGATTCTTGACCCACTTGATGTTTCTCACATTTTGTGGAGAGTGCTTCGGACTACTGTGTTCCGTTGTAAGGTCCCCATTTATGGACCCTACTTGTTCCTCTTGATTCAAACAATGTGGGAGAAGAACTTTCCAGGAGAAGACCTTGATGCTCCCAACTGGATCCGTCATGAGCCCATTCGACTGCGTCAGAAGGACAAGTGGGCTAACACTACCACTAGGACAGGGCCTGCTTCTACTAATATGGATGTTGATGAGGATGAGATTGAAGAGGAGGAAGAGGACAGTTCAGAGATGTATGTGCCACCGTGTACTGAGCCATCTTGGGCCAAGAAGCTCACACATAGGATGACGACATTGTTCTGCATGCAGGCCAAGGGACAGTATCAGACTCGCGTTTCTCAGAAGGAGAGTCGTCAGCATGACAAGCAGATTTGAGGAAGCTTGGCGAGACCATATCGAGTGGGTCTGAGAAGGACATCACTCCTGAGGCTACTTGGATGGAGAAGTAGAGGTACTAGTGGGCTGATTCAGATGAGGAGTCTATTCCAGCTGCATGAGATGAGGAGCTTGATGACTGATCTTTCTGCATGGGAGCTACCACCTGTGTCTTAGGTGTCCTCTCTGCCTTTTTGGCGTCTCGATGCCAAAGCGGGAGAGAGTGTAGGATTTGAGAGTGTTTGCATTTGTTTTTGTCATCTCCTTGATTTCGCTGAACTTTGGTTTATGTTATTTGTGTGTGAGACCAGGAGACTTCTTCTATCATATGGTATACTCTAAATCAAGAACTAAACACTCTTAAGTCAGCTCATTAGTCTACTCTACCAGATCATAGAGATCTTGAAAGGACACATGAGAAGCTCTGCTTCGAGAAGCTCAATTTAGAGCAAGAGCAGGAGTTCCTTAAAGCTATCAATGACGATCCTTGAAAGAAGACTTCCCCTTATCTAGCCAAACGACTTCTCTTGTCTACGTTCATTCCACAAGTAAAGGCTAAGCAAACTAGTAAAAAGGCAAGAAAGGTTCTTCAACTAGTAGCAATAAAAAGGACAAATCCAATGATATAGCTTCTAGTACTTCTATTGATCCCATTAACACTTCTCTTAGCCAAGTTACACTTGAGCAAGAAAATGAACTTTTGAAAGGGATTATAGATAAAGGTATCTACAAGAGTCTTGCCGGGTGTAAGCAATTTGAGGAAATTGTATGCAATCACAGAGGATACCGGAAAAACCATGGCATTGGATACTTCAACGCTAATGGAGTTGAATGGGAAGAAGGTCAATACCCCAAGCCCAAGTTTGTTCCTCAAAGGGAGAAGTATGAACATACTCTTCCCAAGGGAACAAAAGCTCAAGATGACCTTCCACCACTAGACCACAAGCTTAAGGGCAAGGACAAGCTTCAAGAGGACATTGACTCGTATGAAGATGAATCCCAAGCTTTGGTGAAGTGGGTTCCCAAGGCTACTTCAATCTCAACTTCTACAAGTGCCACTTCAACACCAAGGATCCCCATCAACTTGATGTGGGTGCCCAAGAATAAGAAGTATAGAAGTTCTTGAGGGGTGACTCCGCCAATGAAATTCACTCACATTCATTATTGGCAAGAACTAGTTGCAATCAACATCAACACCATGCAATAGTTCAAGGAGTCACACATTCCCTCCAAGGTAAGCAAGGGACAAGGTAATCAACATACCCATGGACGTCATCATGTATGCTTTGCACTCCATGTCCACATATATCCTTGTGTTTGTCTCTTGTGTGTTGGTACTAACCCATGTAAGTGAGAAGAGTAAGAAACAACAAGGATGCTCCCAACTCATGGTGATCTTCATCAACTTTGAGCATCCATCACTACTTCACCTACATGAAGTCTTCATCGACAAAATCCAAGGTTAGTTTATCCCTCTCAAGGGGGCATGTCACATCAAGGGGGATATTTAGGGAAGTGGCGAAGCCTCCGGCGTAGTAAAAGGGAGGCTATTGGGATTATAGCACCATAAAAGGGGCGGAAAACCCTCAAGGCCTATTCACGCTCCCGATTCACATCCCTTGCTTCCTCAACCTTCCCAAGCTCCGAGAGCCCAGATCCAGTTCTCCCTCAATTTCTCCTCCAAGCTTAGCTATGGCAGGTTCAGGCTCTATGGGCAAGTGGGAGGCCTCCATGGTCATTGGCGAGGACATCCGGGCCCTCAAGCTCGCCGGCTACATCCCCGCCAACGTCTTCCACCGCGCTCCAGAAGTGAAACAGGTGGTCCCCACCCCGAAGCTGGGTGAGAGGGTGGTGTTCGTCCCCCACTTCCTCCGGGGACTAGGCTTTCCACTCCACCCCTTTGTTAGGGGCCTTATGTTCTTCTACTGTCTAGATTTCCACGATCTTCCCCCGAACTCCTTCATGCATATTTCGGCATTCATCATTGTCTGTGAAGCCTTCCTGCTGGTCGAGCCGCACTTTGGTCTATGGCTCAAGGTATTCAATGTCAAGCTGAAGATAGTCGCTTGTGAGCACGCAGAATGAGGAGGGGCGGTAATCAGTAAGCTCCCTCGCGTCGACTGGCCGACCTGTACCTTCATCGATACAATCATGATCTGGCAGAAGGAATGGTTCTATATCATCGAACCAAGGGACGAGGGCTGGGTGGCACCTGTCGAGTTTAGATTTGGACCTCCTACGAGGTTAACCTCGTGGATCAAGAAGGGCCTTGACTGGGGATCGGACACAGAGGTGAAATCGCTGTAGAAGCGTATTTCCTCGATGATCGCGGCCAAGGTCGAGCTGGTTAATGTGGTCCAGGTCATGCTCCGATGATGTCTTCTTCCCTGCTAGCACCGGGCCTCCCCAATGTGGGCTTATCAGCTTGAGGATGAGCCTACAGTGCGTCAACTCTTCCGCACTACCCATGAGAAATTGTGGAAAGTGCTATTCAAGCCCCAGAAAAACTTGTCGGCCGAGGAAGAATACGTAGGTCTTGACGCCGACAACCCTCCTGTCCAGGTATGATAAAATTGTAATTTTCTGTCTCTGTTCTTTGACAAAAGGTCTGAACACCTTCTCCCTCATCTTTGCAAAAATGGTTGAGCAAGGCCGCAGAAATTAACCCAGCCCCACAGCCCGAAGACCCCAGGTCGGATTTGTTGATGGCGATGCTCGTCGTGGCGCCGTCCATGGCGCCTGAGAAGAACGAGAAGAAGAAGGCCAGCGAAGGTCTTCAATTGAGGGCTCTTCCAGACACTATGTCCGGGGAGACCCACGCCTCTTCCACTCATGAGGAGGAGCACGAGGATGGAGGGGAGAGCAAGTCCCCCTCACAAGAAAAAGGGCAGCATCAATGGATGCCGTGGAGGACCTACCTCCTCCTGCCCTGAAGAGGTCATGCCGGACAAAAGTAGTCCTAACCGATGACATCTCGGACTCCGATGAAAAGTCGGAGGACTTTAAAAGGGTTCCTTGAAGGAACCCAAGGGTCAAGCCCCCAGCCTACAGGTATATATCCGAAGACCCTCTGAATTATTTATACGAAGTTTTTAATGTTTTAAATGGACGGATGCCTTTTAATCTGCAGCCCACCACACGTTCTCCCCATCGACCAAATATCGGATGGGGAGTCTCCACCCGTCAAGCTGGTGGAGAGTGGGACTGCATCACACCCCACACCTCTAGGGGTTTCGAAAGAGGTCGTGGAGGTGTCATCGCGCCAGGCTCCTTCAGAGCCAAACACAAGCAGTGAGGGCGATGATGTCATGGCCAAGGTCAATGCCTCAACCGCCGAAGACCAGGGGGAGGAAACTCTCATGGCCACTGAGGAAGGAGGGCGGAGGAATGTCCAGTACCCTATAAGGACATCTCGGGAGCGCACTGTGCCTCCAGAGCTACCGACTCAATCCCCCATTCGAGATCGGGTTGGCCGGTCACCACCGGTGCCACACATGACTGGGTGGCCGGTCATGATGGAGGAGGCTCTATCAAGTGCCTCCATCTCCGAGGATCACCTCACTCTTATGGGTGCAGTTTTGCAAGGCATTCAGTCCGTTGATTGCAGACTGAAAGAGGCCTTCAATGGTCTCTTGACAGGCTTCAAGGTGAGCCACGTAATACCCTTTTCATGAAAAGTTATGCTATCTTTATATATAGTAGCCCCCAATGTTGGAAATATGCCCTAGAGGCAATAATAAAATGGTTATTATTGTATTTCCTTGTTCATGATAATTGTCTATTGTTCATGCTATAATTGTGTTAACCGGAAACCGTAATACATGTGTGAATACATAGACCACAACATGTCCCTAGTAAGCCTCTAGTTGGCTAGCTCGTTGATCAATAGATGGTCACAGTTTCATGGCCATGGACATTGGATGTCGTTGATAACGGGATCACATCATTAGGAGAATGATGTGATGGATAAGACCCAATCCTAAGCATAGCACAAGATCGTGTAGTTCGTTTGCTAAAGCTTTTCAATGTCAAGTATCGTTTCCTTAGACCATGAGATTGTGCAACTCCCGGATACCGTAGGAATTCTTTGGGTGTGCCAAACGTCACAACGTAACTGGGTGGCTATAAAGGTACGCTACGGGTATCTCCGAAAGTATCTGTTGGGTTGGCACGAATCGAGACTGGGATTTGTCACTCCGTGTGACGGAGAGGTATCTCTGGGCCCACTCGGTAAGACATCATCATAATGAGCTCAATGTGACTAAGGAGTTAGCCACGGGATGATGTATTACGGAACGAGTAAAGAGACTTGCCAGTAACGAGATTGAACAAGGTATGGGGATACCGACGATCGAATCTCGGGCAAGTATCATACCGATAGACAAAGGGAATTGTATACGGGATTAATTGAATCCCCGACATCGTGGTTCATCCGATGAGATCATCGTGGAGTATGTGGGAGCCAACATGGGTATCCAGATCCCGCTGTTGGTTATTGGCCGGAGAAGTGTCTCGGTCATGTCTACGTGTCTCCCGAACCCGTAGGGTCTACACACTTAAGGTTCGATGACGCTAGGGTTATAGGGAAATGGTATACGTGATTACCGAAGGTTGTTTGGAGTCCCGGATGAGATCCCGGACGTCACGAGGAGCTCCGGAATGGTCCGGAGGTAAAGATTGATATATAGGAAGTCCAGTTTTGGTCACCGGAAAGTTTTCGGGCTCATCGGTAGTGTACCGGGAGTGCCGGGAGGGTGCCGGATAACCCCCGGGAGGGGTGTGACGACCAAAGGACCACATGGGCTGTTAGATAAAGTGTGCCAGCCCTTATTGGGCTGGGCAAGACTTTTGCTAAAGGCCCATGCGGCTGGAGATAAGGAGATAAGGCAAAAAGGATTTAAAAGGAGGAGATCCACCTCCCTTGTGGGAGGTGGACTCTCCCTTTAATTCGGCCGGCCATCTCCTCTTTGGAGTAGAGGCCAAGCCAGCCCTCCACGTCCCTCCTCCTATATATACTTGAGGTTTTGGATGTTTTGAGACAAGATTTGATCTCTCTCTCTCACGGCGAAGCCCTACCTCTCTTCTTCCTCCTCCGCAGCGCTTAGGCGAAGCCCTGTCGGAATACCTTGCTACTCCACCACCACCACGCCGTCGTGCTGCTGTTGGAGCCCTTCCCCAACCTCTCCTTCCTCCTTGCTGGATCAAGGTGTTGGAGACGTCACCGGGCTGCACATGTGTTGAACGCGGAGGTGCCGTCCGTTCGGCACTTGATCGGATCTACCGCGATCTGAATCGCTGCGAGTACGACTCCATCAACCGCGTTCTTGTAACGCTTTCGCTTAGCGATCTTCAAAGGTATGAAGATGCAATCTCTCCCCTCTCGTTGCTGGTTTCTCCATAGATAGATCTTGGTGAACGTAGGAAAATTTTGATTTACTACTACGTCTCCCAACAGTGGTATCAGAGCTAGGTCTATGCGTAGAATCTATGCACGAGTAGAACACAAAGCAGTTGTGGGCGTCGAGTTTGTTAATTTGCTTGCCGCTACTAGTCTTATCTTGATTCGGCGGTATTGTGGGATGAAGCGGCCCGGACCAACTTTACACGTACGCTTACGTGAGACCGGTTCCACCGCCTGACATGCACTAGATGCATAAGGTGGCTAGCGGGTGTCTGTCCCTCCTACCTTAGTCGGATCGGATTCGATGAAAAGGGTCCTTATGAAGGGTAAATAGCAATTGGCAAATCACGTTGTGGTGTTGACGTAGGTAAGAAACGTTCTTGCTAGTAACCTATAGCAGCCACGTAAAAACTTGCAACTACAAATTAGAGGACGTCTAACTTGTTTTTGCAGCATGTGCCTTGTGATGTGATATGGCCAAAGGATGTGATGTGATGCATTGTGATGTATGAATTGATCATGTTCTTGTAATAGGATTCACGACTTGCATGTCGATGATTATGACAACCGGCAGGAGCCATAGGAGTTGTCTTATTTATTGTATGACCTGCGTGTCAATCATAAACGCCATGTAATTACTTTACTTTATTGCTAAGCGTTAGCCATAGTAGTAGAAGTAATAGTTGGCGAGACAACTTCATGAAGACACAATGATGGAGATCATGATGATGGAGATCATGGTGTCGTGCCGGTGACAGTGATGATCATGGTGCCCCGAAGATGGAGATCATAGGAGCAAAATGATATTGGCCATATCATGTCACTATATTGATTGCATGTGATGTTTATCATGTTTACATCTTATTTGCATAGAACGACGGTAGTAAATAAGATGATCTCTCAATAAAATTTCAAGAAAGGTGTTCACCCTAACTGTGCACCGTTGCTAAGGATCGTCGTTCCGAAGCACCACGTGATGATCGGGTGTGATAGGTTCTAACGTTCGCATACAACGGGTGTAAGCCAGATTTACACATGCGAAACACTTAGGTTGACTTGACGAGCCTAGCATGTACAGACATGGCCTCGGAACACGGAAGACCGAAAGGTCGAACATGAGTCGTATAGAAGATACGATCAACATAGAGATGTTCACCATGGATGACTAGTCCGTCTCACGTGATGATCGGACACGGGCTAGTTGACATGGATCATGTATCACTTGGAAGACTAGAGAGATGTCTATCTAAGTGGGAGTTCATTAATAATTTGATTAAATGAACTTAATTATCATGAACTTAGTCTAAAAATGTCCTTGCAAATTATGTCGTAGATAGCTCGCGCTGTAGCTCCCCAGTTTTATTGATACAATCCTAGAGAAAAGTAAGTTGAAAGTTGATGGTAGCAATAATGCGGACTGGGTCCGTGATCTGAGGATTGTCCTCATTGCTGCACAGAAAGCTTATGTTTTTGATGTACCGCTAACTGCATCACTCCCTCAAGCGTTGTCTGTAGATGTTGTGAACATATGACAGGCACTTTTTGATGACTACGTGATAGTTCAGTGCATCATGCATTACGGCTTAGAATTGAGGCTTCAAAATGTTTTGAACGTCACAGAACATATGAGATGTTCTAGGAGCTGAGATTGTGATCTCAAGCTCGTGCCTATGTTGAGAGGTATGAGACCTCCAACAAGATTCTTTGCCTGCAAGATAAAGGAGAATAGCTTAATCGGTGAGCGTGTTCTCAGATTGTCTGGGTGCTACAATCACTTGAATCAAGTGGGAGTTAATCTTCCAGATGAGATAGTGATTAATGCAGTTCTCCAAGTCACTGCCACCAAGCTACTAGAGCTTCGTGATGAACTATAACATGCCAGGGATGGATAAGATGATCCCTGAGTTGTTCGTGATGTTTGACACCACGAAGGTAGAAATCAATAAGGAGCATCAAGTGTTGATGGTTAAGTGAAAACCACTAGTTTCAAAAAGGGGCAAGGGCAAGAAGGGAAAACTTCAGGAATGGCAAGCCAGTTGTTGCTCTAGTGAAGAAATCCAAGGTTGAGCCCGAACCCGAGACTAAGTGCTTCTGTTATGAGGAGAATGTTCGCTGAAGCGGAAAAACCCTAGATGATTGGTAGATAAGAAGGCTGGTAATGTCAATGGAAGTATATTTGATATACGTGTTAGTGATGTGTACCTTGCTGGTACTCCTAGTAGCACCTGGGTATTAGATACCGGTTCGGTTGCTAAGTGTTAGCAACTCGAAATAAAAGCTACGGAGTAAATGGAGACTAGCTAGGTGAAAGGTGACGATGTGTGTTGGAAGTATTTCCAAGATTGATGTGATCACCATCGCACGCTCTCTCTACCTTCAGGATTTGTGATAAACCTAAATAAATGTTATTTGGTGTTTGCGTTGAGCATAAACGTGATTAGATCATGATTAGTGCGATACGGTTATTCATATAAGTTAGAGAATAATGGTTATTCTGTTTACATGGATAATGCCTTCAATGGTCATGCACACACTCGAAATGGTTTATCGAATCATGATCGTAGTAGTACACATATTCATAACATTGGTACCAAAAGATACAAAGTTAATAATGATAGTACCACATGCTTGTGGCACTGCCACGTAATGTCATATTGGTATAAATCGCATGAAGAAACTCCATGATGATGGATGTTTTTTGACTCACTCGATTTCGAATCGGTTGAGACATGCGAGCCATGCCTCTTGGGCAAGATGACTGAGACCCCGTCATCCAATATGATGGAGCGGGCAAGTGGCTTATTGGAATTAATACATGTTGATGTATGTGGTCCAATGAGTGTTGAAACACACAGTGGATATCGTTGTTTTTCTTTACCTTCACTGATGATTTGAGTAAATATGGGGATATTTACTTAATGAAACACGAATCTGAAATGTTTGAAAGGTTCAAGGAGTTTCAGAGTGAAGTTAAAGATCATCGTGACAAGAAGATAAATGTCTATGATATGATCATGGAGGTGAATATCTAAGTTACGAGTTTGGTATGCAATTTTAGACAATGTGGAAATTGTTTCACAGCTCACGCCTCCTGGAACACCATAGTGTGATGGTGTGTTCGAACGTCGTAGTCGTGCTCTATTGGATATAGTGAGTACTATGATGTCTCTTATCGTTTTACCACTATCGTTATGGGGTTATGCATTAAAGACAAATCCATTCACTTTAACAGGGCACCATCTAAGTCTGTTGAGATGACACCGTGAGAATTATGGTTTGACAGAAGCCTAAGCTGTCATTTCTTAATGTTTGGGGCTGCGACGCTTATGTGAAAATGGGTTTTTCACCTAGCGAGCTCGAACTCAAAGCAGACAAATGCATCTTCATAGAATACCCTAATGAGACATTGGGTATACCTTCTATCTCAGATCCAAGCGCAAAAGGTGTTTGTTGCTAAGAACGGGTCCTTTTTGAGAAAGAGTTTCTCTCGAAAGAATTGAGTGGGAGGAAGATAGAACTTGATAAGGTTGTTGAACCTTTGTTTCAACCAGAGAATAGCGCAACACAGAAAGATGTTTCTGTAGAGCCTACTTAGTTGAAAAGGAAGTTAATGATGATGATCATGAAGCTTCGGATCAAGTCACTATCGAACCTCGTAGGTCGACAAGGACGCGTACTGCTCCTGAGTAGTACGACAACCCTGTCTTGGAAATCATGTTGTTGGACAACGATGAACCTACGAACTATGGAGAAGCGATGGTGGGCCCGGATTCCAACAAATGGCTAGGAGCCATGAAATCCGAGAAAGGATCCATGTATGAAAACCAAGTATGGACTTTGGTAGACTTGCCTGTTGAATGGCGGGTCATTGAGTACAAATGGACCTTTGAGATAAACATAGACGCTAATGGTGAAATGTCACCGTTTATAAAGCTCGACTTGTCGCAAAGAAGTTTCCGCCAAGTTCAAGGAGTTGACTGCAATGAGATTGTCTCATCTGTAGCGATGCTAAAAGTCTATTAAAATTTTGTTAGCAGTTGCTGCATTTTTCGATTATGAAATCTGGCAGATGGATGACAAAACAAGGTTTCCGTAATGGTTTCTGTGAGGAAGAGTTGTATGTGATACAACCAGAAGGTTTTGTCAATCCTAAGGATGCTAATAATATGCAAACTCCAGCGATCCTTCTATGGACTGGAGCAAGCATCTCGGAGTTGGAATATATGCTTTGATGAGGTGATCAAAGTGTTTAAGTTTATACAAAGTTTATGAGAAACTTGTATTTGCAAGAAAGTGAGTGGGAGCACTATGGAATTTCTTATAAGAATATGTAGTTGACATATTATTGATCGGAAATGATGTAGAATTTCTGGAAGAGCATGAAGGGTTGTTTGAAAAGTTTTGTTTTTCAAAGGAAGACCCAGATAAAGCTACTATTTTATTGAGCATCAAGATCTATAGGGATAGATCTATTCGCTTGATAAGTTTTTTCGACGAAGACATACCTTGACAAGTTTTTGAAGGAGTTCAAAATAGATGGGTCAAAGAAGGAGTTCTTGACTGTATTGTAAGGTGTGAAATTGAGTAAGACTCAATACCCGACCACGGCAGAAGATAAAGAAGAGATGAGTGTCATCTCCTATGCTTTAGCCATAGGCTCTATATAGTATGCCATGCTGTGTACCGCACCTGTGTGTGCCTTGCCATGAGTCTGTCAAGGGGTACAAGAGTAATCCAAGAGTGGATCACTAGACAGCGGTCAAAGTTAGCCTTAGTAACTTGAGAACTAAGGAAATATTTCTCGATTATGGAGGTGATAAAGAGTTCATCGTAAAGTGTTACGATGATGCAAGCTTTAAAGCCAATCCGGATGACTCTTAGTAGAAATCCAGCTACGTATAGTGGAGCAGCCATTTGGAATAGCTCCAAGTGGAGCGTGGGAGCAGTATCTACAAATATGACATGGAAAGTTTGTAAGGTACACACGGATCTGAATGTCGCAGACCCGTTGACTAAAACCTCTTTCACGAGCAGGACATGAACAAACCCCAGAACTTATTGGGTGTTAATCACATGATGATATGATCACATGGTGATGTAAGTGTTAATCACATGGTGATGTGAACTAGATTATTGACTCTAGTGCAAGTGGGAGACTGTTGGAAATATGCCCTAGAGGCAATAATAAAATGGTTATTATTGTATTTCCTTGTTCATGATAATTGTCTATTGTTCATGCTATAATTGTGTTAACCGGAAACCGTAATACATGTGTGAATACATAGACCACAACATGTCCCTAGTAAGCCTCTAGTTGGCTAGCTCGTTGATCAATAGATGGTCATAGTTTCATGGCCATGGACATTGGATGTCGTTGATAACGGGATCACATCATTAGGAGAATGATGTGATGGACAAGACCCAATCCTAAGCATAGCACAAGATCGTGTAGTTCGTTTGCTAAAGCTTTTCAATGTCAAGTATCGTTTCCTTAGACCATGAGATTGTGCAACTCCCGGATACCGTAGGAATGCTTTGGGTGTGCCAAACGTCACAACGTAACTGGGTGGCTATAAAGGTACGCTACGGGTATCTCCGAAAGTATCTGTTGGGTTGGCACGAATCGAGACTGGGATTTGTCACTCCGTGTGACGGAGAGGTATCTCTGGGCCCACTCGGTAAGACATCATCATAATGAGCTCAATGTGACTAAGGAGTTAGCCACGGGATGATGTATTACGGAACGAGTAAAGAGACTTGCCAGTAACGAGATTGAACAAGGTATGGGGATACCGACGATCGAATCTCGGGCAAGTATCATACCGATAGACAAAGGGAATTGTATACGGGATTAATTGAATCCCCGACATCGTGGTTCATCCGATGAGATCATCGTGGAGTATGTGGGAGCCAACATGGGTATCCAGATCCCGCTGTTGGTTATTGGCCGGAGAAGTGTCTCGGTCATGTCTACGTGTCTCCCGAACCCGTAGGGTCTACACACTTAAGGTTCGATGACGCTAGGGTTATAGGGAAATGGTATACGTGATTACCGAAGGTTGTTTGGAGTCCCGGATGAGATCCCGGACGTCACGAGGAGCTCCGGAATGGTCCGGAGGTAAAGATTGATATATAGGAAGTCCAGTTTTGGTCACCGGAAAGTTTTCGGGCTCATCGGTAGTGTACCGGGAGTGCCGGGAGGGTGCCGGATAACCCCCGGGAGGGGTGTGACGACCAAAGGACCACATGGGCTGTTAGATAAAGTGTGCCAGCCCTTATTGGGCTGGGCAAGACTTTTGCTAAAGGCCCATGCGGCTGGAGATAAGGAGATAAGGCAAAAAGGATTTAAAAGGAGGAGATCCACCTCCCTTGTGGGAGGTGGACTCTCCCTTTAATTCGGCCGGCCATCTCCTCTTTGGAGTAGAGGCCAAGCCAGCCCTCCACGTCCCTCCTCCTATATATACTTGAGGTTTTGGATGTTTTGAGACAAGATTTGATCTCTCTCTCTCACGGCGAAGCCCTACCTCTCTTCTTCCTCCTCCGCAGCGCTTAGGCGAAGCCCTGTCGGAATACCTTGCTACTCCACCACCACCACGCCGTCGTGCTGCTGTTGGAGCCCTTCCCCAACCTCTCCTTCCTCCTTGCTGGATCAAGGTGTTGGAGACGTCACCGGGCTGCACGTGTGTTGAACGCGGAGGTGCCGTCCGTTCGGCACTTGATCGGATCTACCGCGATCTGAATCGCTGCGAGTACGACTCCATCAACCGCGTTCTTGTAACGCTTCCGCTTAGCGATCTTCAAAGGTATGAAGATGCAATCTCTCCCCTCTCGTTGCTGGTTTCTCCATAGATAGATCTTGGTGAACGTAGGAAAATTTTGATTTACTACTACGTCTCCCAACACCCAAGCCCTGGGTGGGTTTCAAAAAAAACACCCGAGCGTCAAATACCCAGGAGTGACCAACGATGCACAAGGCACCATTTGTCACGCACTGTTCTAAAAGCCCTTAGGAGGACGAAGCATAGGGTCATGTTCTGATGGCTCAGGAGTTTGAACGCACCTAACCTCTTAATTTTTGTGTGGGTCTTGTCATCGGTGGCGGCCGTCAATGCCGCGGGGCTTGCCGAGCTAAATAGGAAGCTCAAGATATCTGAAGAGGAGATTGATTGCCTGGACAAGAGGTTCAATGAGGCGCAAGGTAAGCCGAATTGTAATATCCGGGTTGTCTATCGTTAGTGATCCACACTGGTAAACTAGTGTAATTATTTATTTATTGCTTCGACTACTTCGGCTGCGGAGGTCGAGAACCTCAAGGCCGAGCTAAAAAAGATGAAGCAGGAGGTCGTGGATGAGAAGGCGACAGCCAAACAAGCAGCAGCCACATTATTCGCCTTAAAAACTACAAGTGATAAGCATGAGGCCCGGGTGGAGGAGGTGCAGCAGGAGCTCAAGGATGCCAGCATGAAGTGCGAGGCCCTTGAGAAGAAAGGCAAAGAGCAAGCCACTGAGCTATCCACGCTGAAATTTGAGCTCCAAAAGGAGCGGGTGGATAAGCGATTCTTTGAAGAAGAAGTCCGCCAAGTCAAGGCGGTCATGGATGGTAAGCCGTATTTACTATGGTGTGCCTTTGGTGGTAGCAGGTTTGCATTGCTCACCCAGGTGTGGCGTTCCTCAGGTGCATGTTCAGACCTTCGAAGGAGTGCGACGGATGTGGACAAATTCTATGCTTCGCGGGATGAGGACGATGAGGCTTAGCTATTCTGGGCACAGTTTGAAGCCCCCGAGCACTCTCCTCTTCTGATCGAGCAGATGAAGCAACTGATGGAGCTGCACACGATGGCGGAGCTGGCCATGGCAGATCTCTGTATCCGGTTGTGGCCTATAGAGCCGTTGCCGAGTAGTTACTTCGGCTTGGTGCAGAAATTATGCGATGCTGCACCTCAGATTGACGCTTTAAAGTGTTCTACATGCATCGAGGGAGCTCGGATGGCCTTTGCAAGGACCATGATGCACTAGCCGAAGCTCAAGCCGACCGAGATGGACACCGCAGCTCCGCCCCCTGGAAAGGAGCATAGGCGCCGCGAGAAATACTTCTCCTTAGTGATGAAGGGTGCTCGGGCAATAGAGGCCCAATGCTGTAAGGATGTTTTTTATGAATGAGCGCGCTGTAATATGTCCGAAGACTGTTAACGCTTTATAATGAGGTTGCATGGTTTATCATGTCTTATGAGTTTTCTATTTATTGTGACTCTCATGTGGCCATTTTATCTGAAAGTTGCGAGTCATCGGCTTCAGCCCCCACGTAGATACTATGCGAGGTGTTTCTGCCTCCACATTGTGACCCTTAGCCGAGGTATCGGTGCCTGAAGGCGGTAGTGTTAGGGGAACAAGGCAATCAGATTATGATGCTTTATCGCTTTCACCTAGCCGTAGGAGGTTAAAAATGCGGGGGCTGATGACTAGCTCCTAGTGTTTTGTGATGTTCGGATGTACTGAGGCTAAAGCTAGCATCACATGGTATGTACAAGTACGAAACCCATCGTACGACACGGAATAACCTCTATCGATCTTTTAGTATGACACTTATGTTCGAATTTGTAGACCGGTTCTCTCTTACTGTGACAGTTAGTTTTCGGCTTTCTCCGATGAGGTGCTTGACCAGGCGAGCTGGAAGCACAATCACAGTGGTTCTCCCATCGCCCTTTTAGCCGAACGAGTAGAACGTAAGAGGGCAAACACAGGAACCAGGAAACCCAGCTATTGACCCAAGACATAGTTCGGATCCAATGCATATAAAGCAAAATCCAAGACGCCAAACACATGATCAATTGTGTCGGGGTGATGCTTAGGGTGATATCTTAAATTCAATCCCCTAGTCTATTAGCCGGTTGCATCATAATGTATACCGAACAGTTTCACGAGAAGCACTGCTGAGGGAAGAACAGAGTATGTAGCATAAAATACAACGAAGAAGCCATGTACAATGGTCTATTATTTGCTCATTAATTCTTATAACTCAAATTGCCAAAGCCACTATTTACAGGTATTTGATGAGAAAATATAAAGTTTACAGAGGAGAGGTTGTACCCGAGGTCTTCGATTGGTGGCTGACATCCTCGATGTGCCGAGTCGCATGTCCGCTCCTGCGCCCCCTAGGGAGTCGCATTCCTTTAAGGGTGATTGGTGTCGGCGAGCGGACCTTGGGAAGAAGATCTTGAGAAGTCGTCGAAGTATGGATGAGCTTTACACTTTAGCAGGTCCTTGATGGTACCTGTGGTTTGTCCGAGGACATGTACTAGCAGTAGTTCGTTCCAGCCAAACACTTTCCCTTTGATAGTTGTTCTCCACTGCTGCCCATGGAATCTTGAGTGCAAAGTTGTGTCGTCTTGACATGGGCGCTAGGGATGTGCAATGAGGAGCCTATCCTGTTGCAATATGCCCTAGAGGCAATAATAAATTGGTTATTATCATATTTCCTTGTTCTTGATAATCGTTTATTATCCATGCTATAATTGTATTGATCAGAGACTTAGATGCATGTGTGGATACATAGACAAAACCATGTCCCTAGTATGCCTCTAATAGACTAGCTCGTTGATCAAAGATGGTTAAGGTTTCCTAGCCATGGACATGAGATGTCATTTGATAAATGGGATCACGTCATTAGGAGAATGGTGTGATGGACAAGACCCAAACTACAAACGTAGCATATGATCGTGTCAGTTTATTTCTACTGTTTTCTGCATGTCAAGTATCTGTTCCTATGACCATGAGATAATGCAACTCACTAACATCGGAGGAGTGCTTTGTGTGTATCAAACGTCGCAACGTAACTGGGTGACTATAAAGGTACTCTACAGGTATCTCCGAGGGTGTCTGTTGGGTTGGCATGGATCAAGATTGGGATTTGTTACTCCGTGTGACGGAGAGGTATCTCAGGGCCCACTCGGTAATACAACATCACTATAAGCCTTGAAGGCAATGTGACTAAGTGTTAGTCACGGGATATTGTATTATGGAACGATTAAAGAGACTTGCCGGTAACGAGGTTGAACTAGGTATGGAGATACCGATGATCGAACCTCGGGCAAGTAACATACCGAAGAACAAAGGGAACATCATACGGGATTAACTGAATCCTTGACATAGAGGTTCGACTGATAAAGATCTTCGTAGAATATGTAGGAACCAATATGGGCATCCAGGTCCCGCTATTGGTTATTGACCGTAGAGGTGTCTCGGTCATGTCTACATAGTTCTCGAACCCGCAGGGTTTGCACACTTAAGGTTTGGTGACGTTTCGGTAGTATAGAGTTATGTATGGTGGTGACCGAAGTTTGTTCGGAGTCCCGGATGAGATCCCGGACGTCATGAGGAGCTCCGGAATGGTACGGAGGTAAAGATTGATATATAGGAAGTCCTATTTTGGTCACCGGAAAAGTTTCAGGCTCATCGGTAGTGTACCAGGAGTGCCGATAGTGTACTGGGAGACCATCGGGAGGGGTATTTCAACCCAAGAGGCTACATGGGCTGTGGGAGAGTGAATACCAGCCCTTAGTGGGCTGGTGGAAGTCCCACACAAGGCCCATGCGGCTGGGAAGAAAAGCCCAAAGAGAAAAAGGTGGAAAAGGCAAAAAGACCAAAATAAGGAGGAGTCCTAGTCCTACTAGGATTGGAGGAGGATTCCTCCTCTCCTCCTTGGTTCGGCCGACCCAAGGGCTAGATCCTTGGGAGCCAAGACTTCTCCTCTGTTCCTCCTATATATACTAGAGGTTTTAGGGTTTTTGGCACTATATTTTCAGCCACGTGCTACCCGTTCCTCTAGTGCATAGTTTCTCCTCTAGATCGGATTTCTACAGTGCTTAGGCGAAGCCCTGCCGGAATAGCTCCACTACCATCGCCGGAGCGCCGTCACGCTGCCGGAGAACTCTTCTACCTCTCCGCTCCCTCTTGCTGGATCAAGAAGGTGGAGATCATCATCGAGCTGTACGTGTGGTGAACGCGGAGGTGCCGTCCGTTCGGCGCTAGATCGGAAGGACCGTGATGAGTTCGCGAGACGGATCGTGATGAGTTTGCGGGACGGATCGTGATGAGTTTGCAGGACGGATCGTGATTGGATCGCGGGACGAATCGTGATGAGATCGTGGGACGCTCGGCGATTTGGATCGCGAAGACGTTCGACTACACCAACCGCGTTTCTTAACGCTTCCCGCTTAGCGATCTACAAGGGTATGCAGATCCACTCTCCCTCTCGTAGATGCTCATCACCATGGATAGATCTTGCGTGTGCGTAGGAAATTTTTGTTTCCCATGCAACATTACCCAACAGTGGTATCAGAGCTAGGTCTGTGTGTAGATGAGATCTCGAGTAGAACACAAAGAGTTTGTGGGCGTTGATGTTTAGATTGCTTCCTCCCTTGGTCGTGCTTTGGTTCAGCGGTATTGTGAGATGAAGCGACCCGGACCAACATTACTCGTATGCTTACGAGAGACCAGTTCCCTCAACCGCAACTTGTTGCATAGATGGCTTGCGGGTGCCAGTTTCTCTCACTTTAGTTGGATCGGATTTGACAAAGGCGGTCCTTGAGAAGGTTGAAAAGCAACTAGTGTATCACCGTTGTGGTTTTTGCGTAGATGAGAATTGTTCTTGCTAGATACCCTAGCAGCCACGTAAAACATGCAACAACAACTAGAGGACGTCTAACTTGTTTTTGCAGGGTATGTTGTGATGTGATATGGCCAATTACATGATGTGATATATGTGATGTATGAGATGATCATGTGTTGTATAGAATATCATGACTTGCATGTCGATGAGTACGGCAACCTGCAGGAGCCATAGGGTTGTCTTAAATTATTGTATGACCTGCGTGTCAATCATTAAGCGCTATGTAATGATTTACTTTATCGCTAAACGGTAGCAATAGTAGTAGAAGCATGTTAGGCGCGACAACCCTGATGGTGACACGTTGATGGAGATCAAGATGATGGAGATCATTGTGTCATGCTGGTGACGATGGAGATCATGCCGGTGCTTTCATGATGGAGATCAAAAACGCAAGTTCATGGCCATATCATGTCACTTATGATTTGCATGTGATGTTAATCCTTTTATGCACCTTGTTTTGCTTAGGACGACGGTAGCATTATAAGGTGATCCCTCACTTAATTTCAAGATAAATTGTGTTCTCCCCGAGTGTGCACCGTTGCGAAAGTTTGTCGTGTTGAGACACCACGTGATGATCGGGTGTGATAGACTCTACGTTCACATACAACGGGTGCAAGTGAGTGTTGCACATGCAGAACACTCGGGTTAAACTTGACGAGCCTAACATGTACAGACATGGCCTCGGAACGCAAGAGACCGAAAGGTCGAACATGAGTCATATAGTAGATATGATCAACATGGTGATGTTCACCATTGAAACCATGTCAACTCACGTGATGATCGGACTTGAGTTGGTGAATTTGCATCATGTATCACTCGAATGACCGAAGGGATGTTAATTTGAGTGGGAGTTCTTAAGTAATATGATTAATTGAACTCATTATCATGAACATAATCATTAGTGTCTTTGCAAAATTATGTTGTAGATTACTAGCTCACGATGTAGCTCCCTTGAATTTTTATATGTTCCTAGAGAAATAGAGTTGAAACATGATGGTAGCAATATTGCGGACTGGGTCCGTGATGTGAGGATTGTCCTCATTGCTGCACAGAACGCTTATGTCCTTAATGCACCGATCGGTGCGCCAACCCCACTAGCATCGTCTGTAGATGTTGTGAACATCTGACACGCACGTTCTGATGACTACTTGATAGTTTAGTGCGTCATGCATTATGGCTTAGAATTGAGGCTCTGAAACGTTTTGAACGTCACGGAACATATGAGATGTTCTAAGAGCTGAAATTAGGATCTCAGGCTCGTGCCCGTGTTGCGAGATATGAGATCTCCAACAAGATTCTTTACCTGCAAGATGAAAGAGAATAGCTCAATCGTTGAGCATGTGCTCAGATTGTCTGGGTGCTACAATCGCTTGAATCAAGTGGGAGTTGATCTTCCAGATAAGATAGTGATTGATATAGTTCTCCAAGTCACTGTCACTAAAGCTACTAGAACTTGGTGATGAACTATAAAATGCCAGGGATAGAATAATGATCCCTGAGCTATTCGCGATGTTTGACACCGCGAAGGTAGAAATCAAGAAGGAACGTCAAGTGTTGATGGTTAGTCAAACCACTAGTTTCGAGAAGGGCCAGAGTAAGGAGGGAAACTTGATGGATAGCAAGTCAGTTGCTGCTCCAGTGAAGCAACCCAAAGTTGAACCCAAACCCGAGACTAAGTGCTTCGATTATGAGGAGAGCGGTCGCTGAAGCGGAACAACCCTAGATACTTGGTAGATAAGAAGGCTGGCAACATCGACAGAAGTATATTTGATATACGTGTTAATGATGTGTACCTTGCGAGTACTCCTAGTAGCACCTGGGTATTTGATACCGGTTCGGTTGCTAAATGTTAGTAACTCGAAATAAAAGCTACGGAATAAACGGAGAACTAGCTAAGGGTGAGGTGACGATGTATGTTGGAAATGTTTCCAAGTTGATGTGATCAACATCGCACCCTCTCTCTACCTTCAGGATTAGTGACAAACCTAAATAAATGTTATTTGGTGTTTTGCGTTGAGCATGAACGTGATTAGATCATGTTTATTGCAACACGGTTATTCATTTAAGTTAGAGAATAATGGTTATTCTATTTACATGAATAATACCTTCAATGGTCATGCACCCAGTGAGAATGGTTTGTTGAATCTTGATCGTAGTAATACACATGTTCATAACATTGATGCCAAAAGATACAAAGTTAATAATGATAGTACCACATACTTGTGGCATTGCTGCTAAATGTCATATTGGTATAAAGCGCATGAAGAAACTCTATGCTGATGGATCTTTGGACTCATTCGATTTCGAATCGGTTGAGACATGCGAACCATGCCTCTTGGGAAAGATGACTAAGGACCCCGTTTCCAGATGGATGGAGCGGGCAAGTGATTTATTGGAAATGATATATGTTGATGTATGCAATCCAATGAGTCTTGTAGCATGCGGTGGATATCATTATTTTATTACCTTCACTGATGATTTTAGTAGATATAGTGTATATTTACTTAATGAAACACAAGTCTGAATCGTTTGAAAGGTTCAAGAAAATTCAGAGTGAAGTTTAATATCATCATGGCAAGAAGATAAAAATGTTTGCGATATGATCGTGGAGGTAAATATCTGAGTTACGAGTTTGGCATACAACTTTAGACAATGTGAAAGTTGTTTCACAACTCACGCCACCTGGAATACCATAGTGTGATGGTGTGTTCGAATGTTATAGTTGTGCTCTATTGAAAATGGTGCTTGCTATGATGTCTCTTATCGTTTTGCTACTATAATTTTAGGGTTATGCATTAGAGACAACTACATTCACTTTAGATAGGGCACCATCTAAATCCATTGGGATGACACCATGTGAGTTATGGTTTGATAGAAACCTAAGCTGTCATTTCTTAATGTTTGGGGCTGCAACACTTATGTGAAAAAGGTTTTCACCTAATGAGCTCGAACCCAAAGCGGACAAATGCATCTTCATAGAATACCCTAAAGACAGTTGGGTAAACCTTCTATCTCAAATCCAAGCATAAAGTGTTTGTTGCTAAAACTGGGTCCTTTCTCGAGAAAGAGTTTCTCTCGAAATAATTGAGTGGGAGGAAGATAGAACTTGATGAGGTTGTTGAACCTTTGTTCAACCAGTGAGTAGCGTAGCGGAGGAATTTGTTTTTCTGAAGCCTACGTTAGTTGAAGAGGAAGTTAATGATGATGATCATGAAGCTTCAGATCAAGTTACTATCGAACCTCGTAGGTCGACAAGGTTGTGTACTTCTCCTGAGCGGTACGACAACCCTGTCCTTGAGGTCATGTTGTTGGACACCGATGAACCTACGAGCTGTGGTGAAGCGATGATGGGCCCGGATTCCGACAAATGGTTAGAGGCCATGAAATCTGAGAAAGGATCCATGTATGAAAACCAAGTATAGACTTTGGTAGACTTGCTCGTTGGACGGCAGGTCGTTGAGTACAAATGGATGTTTAAAATGAAGATATATTCTCATGGTAAATTTCACCATTTGTAAAGCTCGACTTGTTGCAAAGTAGTTTACGACAAGTTCAAGGAGTTGACTGCGATGAGACTTTCTCACTCGTAGCGATGCTAAAGTTTGTTGGAATTATGTTAGCAGTTGCTGCATTTTTCAATTATGAAATCTGGCAGATGGATATCAAAACATCGTTTCCTTAACGGTTTACTTGAGGAAAGGTTGTATGTGATACAACCAGAAGGTTTTGTCAGTCCTAAGGATGCTAAAAGGTGTGCAAGCTTCAGTGATTCTTCTATGAACTGAAGCAAGCATCTCGGAGTTGGAATATATACTTTGATGAGGTGATCAAAGTTTTTGAGTCTATACAAAGTTTACGAGAAACTTGTATTTACAATAAAGTGAGTGGGAGCACTATAGAATTTCGGATAAGTATATGTGGATGACATATTGTTGATCGGAAATGATGTAGAATTTCTGGAAAGCATAAACGGTTGTTTGAAAAGAGTTTTTCAAAGGAAGACCTGGATAAAACTACCTAATTGTTGAGCATCAAGATCTATAGAGATAGATCAAGATGCTTGATGAGACTTTCAATGAGTACATACCTTGACAAGATTTTGAAAGAGTTCAAAGTGGATCAGTAAGAGAAAGAGTTCTCGCTTGATTTGTAAGGTGTGAAGTTGAGTGAGACTCAAAGCTCGACAACGACAGAAGAAGGAGAAAGGACGAACGTCGTCCCCTGTGCCTTAGCCATAGGATCTGTATAGTATGCCATGCTGTGTACCGCACCTGTGTGTGCCTTGCCATGAGTCCGTCAAGGGGTACAAGAGTGATCCAGGAGTGGATCACTAGACAACGGTCAATATTATCCTTAGTGACTAAAAGACTAAGGAAACGTTTCTCGATTATGGAGGTGATAAAGGGTTCTTCGTAAAGAGTTACGTCGATGCAAGCTTTAACACTAATCCGGATGACTCTTAGTAGCAATCCGGATACGTATAGTGGAGCAGCCATTTGGAATAGTACCAAGTGGAGTGTGGTAGCAGTGTTTACAATTTGACATAGAGATTTGCGAAGTACATACGGATCTGAATGTCGTAGACACGTTGACTATAAGACCTCTCTCACATGCAAAGCATGATCGAGCCCCAGAACTTAATGGGTGTTAGATTCATAACAAAGCGAATCACATGGTGATGTGAACTAGATTATTGACTCTAGTGCAAGTGGGAGACTGGTGGAAATATGCCCTAGAGGCAATAATAAATTGGTTATTATCATATTTCCTTGTTCTTGATAATCGTTTGTTATCCATGCTATAATTGTATTGATCAGAGACTTAGATGCATGTGTGGATACATAGACAAAACCATGTCCCTAGTATGCCTCTAATAGACTATCTCGTTGATCAAAGATGGTTAAGGTTTCCTAGCCATGGACATGAGATGTCATTTGATAAACGGGATCACATCATTAGGAGAATGGTGTGATGGACAAGATCCAAACTACAAACGTAGCATATGACCGTGTCAGTTTATTGCTACTGTTTTCTGCATGTCAAGTATCTGTTCCTATGACCATGAGATCATGCAACTCACTGACACCAGAGGAGTGCTTTGTGTGTATCAAACGTCGCAACATAACTGGGTGACTATAAAGGTATTCTACAGGTATCTCCGAGGGTATCTGTTGGGTTGGCATGGATCAAGACTAGGATTTGTTACTCCGTGTGACGGAGAGGTATCTCAGGGCCCACTCGGTAATACAACATCACTATAAGCCTTGCAAGAAATGTGACTAAGTGTTAGTCACGGGATATTGTATTACGGGACGATTAAAGAGACTTGCTGGTCACGAGGTTGAACTAGGTATGGAGATACCGACGATTGAATCTCGGGCAAGTAACATACCGAAGAACAATGGGAACATCATACAGGATTAACTGAATCCTTGACATTGAGGTTCGACCGATAAAGATCTTCGTAGAATATGTAGGAACCAATATGGGCATCCAGGTCCCGCTATTGGTTATTGACCGTAGAGGTGTCTTGGTCATGTGTACATAGTTCTCGAACCCGCAGGGTCTGCACACTTAAGGTTTGGTGACGTTTCGGTAGTATAGAATTATGTATGGTGGTGACCGAAGGTTGTTCGGAGTCTCGGATGAGATCCCGAACATCACGAGGAGCTCCGGAATGGTTCGGAGGTAAATATTGATATATAGGAAGTCCTATTTTGGTCGTTGGAAAAGTTTCGGGCTCATCGGTAGTGTACCGGGAGTGCCGATAGTGTACCGGGAGACCATCGGGAGGGGTATTTCGACCCAAGAGGGGACATGGGCTGTGGGAGAGTGAATACCAGCCCTTAGTGGGCTGGTGGAAGTCCCACATGAGGCCCATGTGGCTGGGAAGAAAAGCCCAAAGAGAAAAAGGTGGAAAAAGGCAAAATGACCAAAATAAGGAGGAGTCCTAGTCCTACTAGGATTGGAGGAGGATTCCTCCTCTCCTCCTTGGTTCGGCCGACCCAAGGGATGGCTCCTTGGGAGACAAGCCTTCTCCTCTCTTCCTCCTATATATACTAGAGGTTTTAGGGTTTTTGGCACTAGATTTTCAGCCAGGTGCTACCCGTTCCTCTAGTGCATAGTTTCTCCTCTAGATCGGATTTCTGCAGTGCTTAGGCAAAGCCCTGCCGGAATATCTCCACCACCATCGCCGGAGCGCCGTCACGCTGCCGGAGAACTCTCCTACCTCTCCGCTCCCTCTTGCTGGATCAAGAAGGCGGAGATCGTCATCGAGCTGTACGTGTGCTAAACGCGGAGGTGCCGTCCGTTCGGCGCTAGAGCGGAAGGACCGTGATGAGTTCGCGAGATGGATCGTGATGAGTTTGCGGGACAGATCGTGATGAGTTTGCGGGATGGATCGTGATTGGATCGCGGGACGGATCGTGATGAGATCACGGGACGCTCGGCAATTTGGATCGTGAAGACGTTCGACTACACCAACCGCGTTTCTTAATGCTTCCCGCTTAGCGATCTACAAGGGTATGTAGATCCACTCTCCCTCTCGTAGATGCTCATCACCATGGATAGATATTACGTGTGCGTAGGAAGTTTTTGTTTCCCATGCGACGTTCCCCAACATGTCCCTATTTTCGGGGAGAAGAAGATTCCGGGAGTTCGGACTAAGACAGAGCTCGTTTGTCAACCTTACATGCCTTTATGGCAGATTTTGGTGTTGGCCGATCGTCATCGTAATGGAATTCGTCCGCTAGGGACAATGTTGTACGATTGAAAGTAGGTCTATAGGGGTGGGTGGGTGATTAGAGTACTTGACCAAATAAAAATCTAGTTTTTCCCAATTTTAAGTGTTGGCAGATTATAGCATTCATAGCAAGTCAAGCACACCCTACACATGCATGTCTACGAGTATAGCAGCAGAAAATAAAGACAAGCATGAGTAGTAAAGGAAGGGTAGGAAGATCAAACACAATTTGGAGACACGATGATTTTTCCCATGGTTCTGATAGGTGGTGCTATCGTACGTCCACATTTATGGAGTCTTCAACCCATGGAGGGTAACTGTCGCGAGAGTCCATAGAGGGATCTACCCCACGGAGGGTTCCATGAAGAAGCAACCTTGACTATACCATGATGGCCTACGTCTGATGTCTACTATGCAACCTTCTTCTTGTAGACTTGTGTTGGGCCTCCAAGCGTAGTGTTTTGTAGGACAGTAGCAAATTTTCCTCAAGTGGATGACCTAAGGTTTATCAATCCGTGGGAAGTGTAGGATGAAGGTGGTCTCTCTCGAACAACCCTGCAACCAAATAACAAAGAGTCTCTTGTGTCCCCAACACACCCAATATAATGGTAAATTGTATAGGTGCACTAGTTCGGCGAAGAGATGGTGATACAAGTGTAATATGGATCGTGGATATAGGTTTTTGTAATATGAAAATATAAAAACATCAAGGTAACTAATGATAAAAGTGAGCACAAACGGTATTGAAATGCTTAGAAACAAGACCTAGGTTTCATACTTTCACTAGTGCAAGTTCTCTCAACAACACTGACATAGTTGAATCATATGTAAATCCATATGAAATCCCTCACATGCGACAAAGAGTTCACTCCAAAGTCACAAATAGAGGAGAACAAACAAATAAATTACTGTAGGGTACGAAACCACCTCAAAGTTATCTTTTTCGATTACTCATATGAGCTATCCCTATAAGTGTCACGAACAGCCCTAGAGTTCGTACTAAAATAACACATTAAGATACACAGCAACCAAAACCCTAATGTCACCTAGATACTCCAATGTCACCATGAGTACCCATGGGCTTGATTATACGATATGCAACACACAATTTCAGATTCATCATGTTCAATCCACACAAAGAACTTCAAAGAGTGCCCCAAAGTTTCTACCGGAGAGTCAAGATGAAAACATGTGCCAACCCCTATGCAGTGCGAGGATCTTAACCGGCTCAAAGTCTCAAGTTTGTCACCCTATAGCCTAGCTACGACGAGCAAGTGCAAGTGAGCAAGAAGGTGGACTCAGAGATTTACCCACGTTCAGGCCACCTTGCAGTGTAAAGCCCTACTCCTGCTTTCTGGTGGATTGGCCTCATGAGGAGGCTAAGGATGAACTATTACAGTGGTGGGTTGGCCTCACGAGGTCCCTTGCTGGTGATGAACTAGCTCTATCCAACCTGCCTCTATGATGGGAGCTGGTGGCTATTTGTAGGGGCCAGGGTCCTCTTCACTCATTGCACATGCGGGAAGGGATGCACAACAACCAAATTTGAAAGGGGACAGGAGGTACATCTTATCCTGACTAAAGGTGGTCTTCACCTACAAAGCTTCGAGGGGGGGGGTTGACGTAGTGGTGGGCTCGACGATGACATCCGTCCTGCCGAGCTTGTGGTCTCGACCTTGTTTCACCGGGAAGGAAACCTTTGGGGGATTCCTTGGGAACCCGCGTATGTCCTTGTATCATTAGAAAGAGGAAACTGTCCTCCTCCTATGCCTGCTGGCGCCTGCCTGGCTTCGCCTTCAGAACCCACGTCACCCCGGCCTCGGGAGGCAGGGCACTTGCATAGGGATCTCTGTTCCTCGGGAGGCAGCCTAGGGGGATGCCACCCTCCGGAGCTCGTGACGTTGTCCTCCTCATGAGGCGGGGGGCTCTCGCGAGGGCCTTGACTTGAGAGACTTGCTGCTGGGCCGTACCGGGCCTTTGAGGTGGGCCACGCGTTGGGCCGTAGGCAGGAAGGTCTTGGTACCCCCGGTCCTAGAATGCAGACAGTAGCCCCCATGCCTAATGCGTATTCGGGATAGCTTCGAGATGAAGACAAGGGGGGAGACCGAGGCGCCACGGACCCTAACCTCCCACGGGTCAGGATCGAAGCGTGCCGCATGATAAAGCGTAGATGCCACCACTTCCCCATGCTGCCTTGGTAACCGCCCTGGCTGATACAAACTGGCGCGCAACACGGGGCCATCATTGCCTAGGTTGTGGAGCGGCGTCGGCTAGCCTCTGACCGGCTATAAATGGGCGAGGGTGGAAAATCCCCCAACCCATCCTCATATTCTCACGTCCCTCCTTCAATCCTCCACCTCCACAACCATGGCGCCAGTGAGGAGGTTCTCTCCCGCTGAGAAAGGGAAGGCCCCCCTGGAGGAGCCAGGCTCGCCACCGCCCAAGAGGGACCGCGACCACCCTTGGAAGTACACCGCGACGCCGGCCCCGGCTGAAAGGACGTGGATGTCGCCTAGAGGGGGGTGAATATGCACTTTAAAATAATTACGGTTTAGGCTTGAACAAATGCGAAATAAAACTATCGTTTAATTAGTCAAGCACAAAACCTAAAACAACTAGGCTCACTTATGTGCACCAACAACTTATGCTAAGCAAGATAGACAACTAAGTGATAGCAAGATATATAACAAGAAACAATATGGCTATCAAAAAGTAAAGTGCATAAGTAAAGGGGCTCGGGTAAGAGATAACCTAGGCACACGGAGACGACGATGTATCCTGAAGTTCACACCCTTGCGGATGCTAATCTCCATTTGGAGCAGTGTGGAGGCACAATGCTCCCCAAGAAGCCACTAGGGCCACCATAATCTCCTCACGCCCTCGCACAATGCAAGATGCCATGATTCCACTAAGGGACCCTTGAGGGTGGTCACCGAACCCGTACAAACAAGGTTGGGGCAATCTCCACAACTTAATTGGAGGCTCCCAACGACACCAAGAAGCTTCACCACAATGGATTGTGGCTCCGAGATGACCTCAAATGCTCGGGGCAATCTTCACAACCTAATTGGAGACCCCGAAGCTTGCCCGGAGCTTTGCACCACAATGATTGAGCTCCGAGGCACCACCAACCGTCTAGGGTGCCAAAGCACCCAAGAGGAACAAGCTCTAGGGTGCTCAAACACCCAAGAGTAATAAGCTTCTCAACTTCTCACTTCCACGTATCGCCGTGGAGAACTCAAACCTATGCACCAAATGCAATGGCAAGGGCACACGGAGTGCCCAAGTCCTTCTCTCCCAAATACCACCAAAGCAACTAATGCTAGGGAGGAAAATGAGAGGAAGAACGAAGAAGAACACGAAGAACTCCAAGATCTAGATCCAAGGGGTTCCCCTCACTTAGAGGAGAAAGTGATTGGTGGAAATGTGGATCTAGATCTCCTCTATCTTTTCCCTCAAAAAGGAGAAAGAATCATTGGAGGGATTGAGAGATAGCAAGCTCAAAGAAGGTCAACAATGGGGGGCAAACACGAGCTCAAAGGATAAGGTCCATTGGAGAAGAAGACCCCCTTTTATAGGTGGGGAAAAATCCAACCGTTATCCTCACAGCCCGCACAAAGCGGTACTACCGCTCCAAGGAGCGGTACTACCGCTCCAAGGAGCGGTACTACCGCTAGGGCGGTAGTACCCCTATGAAAAACAACACTGAGGAGGCAAAAGGCTAGTAGAACTGCCAGAGAGGTACTACCGCTCGTCCTCACGGTACTACCGCTATGGATAGCGGTACTACCGCTACGGGTAGCGGTACTACTGCTTGCAAGCGGTACTAAAAAATTACATCCGTGCCTACCATGGCTGAACTTAACACGAGATTTTGGTCCGGAGCGGTAGTACCACTCTTGGAGCCATGGTAGTACCGCTCTGGAGCGGTAGTAAAAAATTACATCCGCTCTAGTCGCGGTAGTACTGCTACAGCCTTTTAAGAACACCAAAACTGCCACAACTTTTGCAAACGGACTCCGAATTCAATGAAACAAACTTTGTTGGAAAGCTAACGACATGGGATAACAAAATATTGATTGAAATATCAATAATAATGAAATGAGAAAAGTCCCATAAGAAAATGTTGAGAACCCTTCCTCGAATAAGACCGGTGAAACTTCCAACACCGAAAATGCAATAGACGAAGCATATGAAATCTGTTTTCGATGAACTAGATCTTGTCACGAAGATAACCACAAGCTCAAGAACCCACATAGAGAAAATCTAACCAAGAACCAAGAAATGTGATGATGCCAAGAACGCAATGGTTTGAGCTCTCAACGAATGATACGATCAAGCTACTCACTTGAGAGCCCCCCTTGATAGTATGACAATCGATACTATAACCCGGTCTCTCAACTACCACCATGAGACCGGTAAAATAGAAATCCCTATCAAGGTCAAACCTTAGCCTTGAGTATAGTCCACTTGAGCTAGATGATGACGATCTTGACTTCCTCAAGATGGACCACCTTTCTTGATTGCGTTGGCTTGATAAAGACTAGATGATTGCTCCCCCATACTCCACTATGGGTGAGCCACTCTTCGGCACATCTTCACAAGTCCATTGTTACCACAATGAATGGCGAGCCTCAAGCATGATATCTCCGTGATGCTTCACTTGATCTTGCACATCGCAACCTTGATGAAGATCTCCACTTGATGTCATCTTCCATGGGATGTATGGGATCTGCCTCTTGATGCAAGCCCATGGAAATATACCTAACCCCACAAAGAACTCCCACGTAGACCATGGGTTAGTACACGAAGCGTAATGGACAATGCTTACCACACCATGGGATCACTTGATCCCTCTCAGTACATCTTGTACGCTTTGTGTGTTGATCGACTTGATTCACTTTTTGACTTAGTATTGATCAACATTATATCTTAGCTTCTCTCTTCATAAAGATGATGTCTTGAAGGTAAACATGAATGCTTACACAATCTTCTTCTTCAAGACATGCTTGCAATAAGCTCAACTCCCACATGACCAATCTTTGTATAAACCTTGAATACCACCTTGGTCATCATATAAACTCCTTGAAACCCAACAGATGGACTTCAAGAAGTGCCTATGGACAAATCCTTCAAATATAACTCAAGGAAACCATTAGTCCATAGGGGTGTCATCCATTACCCAAAACCACACATGGAGAAATGTGCTCTTACACCGGCCCCACGAGGACGCAGGCACACTCTCGCACGGGCCGGCGCCACCTCCGATGGTCATGGCCGGGCTCCCTCCCATGTGGGCGGCCGTAGTGCCCGTGGTGGATGTGCCCGTGGTGGGAGGCCTGCTCAAGCTGTCAGGCCACCCCTCCCACGACTCCACTAGGCCGACGCAGTCCAGGAGTTCCTAGTGTGGGCGGAGAGGCCAAAGACCACCTAGTTTTTGCTCCCGTGCTTCTTCGTGGATGCATTGTCGACCGGGAGACCTGATGGCCCATGGCTGCAGGCCGATGGTTGTTATAGTACGGCTTCATGGGCGGAGGTCAAGGTTACCCCCATGGGCTATGTGTTCCTGACCCATGGATGGCAGGCGTTTGCCTGTGCCCGCGTCCCGAAGGGGAGGTACACCCGCCACTTCAAGCACGACAGGGCGGCAACGCTCTTCATCAAGATCTCCGGGGAAGACAACAGGCGCTTGGGATGCTCCCTAGAGGGCGATGATAGAGACATCAACCGCCTTCCCGCCGGTGATGGTCGTCGCAACGGCGACACACTCGGCGGTGAACTTTCCCTTGGTGATGGCCACAACTCCTACAACAACGCGATACCTCCTATGGGGAATCTCGAGCGACGAGGACTACGACGAGCTGCCACACGCCGCGCCCGGACCAGGGAGGGGGGTGAGCCACCGTGGCACCGCGCTCCCACCCAGGAGGATGTCGAGTCGCTGCGCCACCACACCTACATCAAGGAGGAGGAGGACTCCGACTGAGCATGGGTGGGAGCCAGGCCTCTGGAGTGACAGTCCTCGGGAGGTCATCTTTTGCTTTTGTTTCCTGCACCAAAAACCATGAAGGGCCCCACGAGGGTGTGTAATGAACTGCGGCACTCGCGCCTTTTATGTCAGCATTTTTCTTTTCACATCCCAGTTTTTATGTTGCTGCAAACTGAAATGTAACTGCTCGTTGCAATTAGGTAACTTGTGATTAGGATAGCTTAGCTTGGCATGCCCATGGTAGGCTCCTACGTCGTGGGGGCGCATGATACGTCTCCAACGTATCTATTATTTATGAAGTCTTCATGCCATGTTTACAACAATTTTATATGGTTTTTGTATGATTTGATTAGAACTAACCCGGACTGATGCTGTTTTCAGCAGAATTCCGTGGTGTCGTTTTTTTGTGCAGAAATAAAAGTTCTCGGAATGGGCTGAAAATTTATGATGATTTTTTATGGACCAAAAGAGACCCCCGAAGCACAAGAGCTAGGCCAGGAAGTGGATGAGGAGGCCACAAGCCCTCTAGGTGCGCCTACCCTCAAGGAAGGTGCTTTGGGCTTGTGGGCCCCTCGGGCACCCCCTTGACGTGGAATCAACACCAAAAATTCTGATAAATACCCAAACCTCCGAAAAGAACACGAGATGGGGAGTTCCGCCACCACAGGCCTCTATAACCATGAAAAATCAATCGGGAGCCTGTTCTGGCACCCTGTCGGAGGGGGAAACAATCAGCAGAGGCCATCTTCATCATCCCGGTGCTGTCCATGACGAGGAGGGAGTAGTTAACCCTCGGGGCTGATGGTATGTACCAGTAGCTATGTGTTTGATCTCTCTCTCTCTCTCTCTCTCTCTCTCGTGTTCTTGAGATGGCACGATCTTGATGTACCGCACACTTTATTAATATAGATGAATCATATGGATTTTTCCCCTCTATCTTTTTCTGATGAATTGAGTTTTCCCTTTGAAGTTTTCTTATCGGATTGAGTCTTTAAAGGATTTGAGAACACTTGATGTATGTCTTGTGATGGGATATCCATGGTGAGAATGGGATGTTCTATTGATCCACTTTATGTATGATTTGGTGATCAACTTGCGGGTTCCGTGACCTTGGGAATCTATGCATAGGGGTTGGCACAAATTTTCGTCTTGACTCTCGAGTAGAAACTTTGGGGCACTCTTTGAACTTCTTTGTGTTGGATTGAACCTGATGAATGTGAAATTGTGTGATGCATATTATATAATAAAGCCCATGGGTACTCGTGGTGACATTGGCTAGGTGACATTAGGGTTTTGGTTGATGTGTATCTTAAGGTGTTATTTTAGTACGAACTCTAGAGCTGTTCGTGACACTTATAGGGATAAGTCATACGATTGATCAGAAAAGATAACTTTGAGGTGGTTTCGTACCCTACAATAATTTCTTCGTTTGTTCTCCGCTATTTTTGACTTTGGAGTGAACTCTTTGTGGCATGTGAGGGATTTACATATGATTCAACTATGTCAGTATTGTTGAGAGAACTTGCACTAGTGAAAGTATGAACCCTAGGCCTTGTTTTCAAGCATTGCAATACCGTTTTTGCTCACTCTTGTTACTTGCTACCTTGCTGTTTTTATATTTTCAGATTACAAAAACTTATGTCTACCATGCATATTGCACTTGTATCACCATCTCTTCGCCGAACTAGTGCACCTATACAATTTTCCATTATATTGGGTGTATTGGGGACACAAGAGATTTCTTGTATTTGATTACAGGGTTCTTTGAGAGAGACCATCTTCATCCTACACCTCCCACGGATTGATAAACCTTAGGTCATCCACTTGAGGGAAAATTGCTACTGTCCTACAAAACTCTGCGCTTGGAGGCCCAACAAGGTCTACAAGAATAAAGTTGCGTAGTAGACATGAAGCTCTTTTTTGGCGCCGTTGCCGGGGAGGTGAGTGCTTCAAAGTATATATTTAGATCTTGCAATCTAATCTGTTAGTTTTTTGTTTTTCACTAGTTCGGTTTTATAAAAAAAAATGGAATTGAGGTTGCCTCATATACTTCATATTTATAATGTCTAGTGTGAAAATGATGGAAAGGAAAATTGTGCCAAAGTGTTAGAAGAAGAAGTCAATAAAATGTTTGGCACTAAATCTTTGAATGATGAGCATGATTTCAATGTTGTTAGTATAAATTATTTGAATATCCATAATACTAATGATGATTGCACTAGTCATGATAATGATGTCTCCTATAAGGATGCCAATTTTTGTGGAGTGAATTGGTAGTGCAAATACTCACCGAAGAAAAGGGAAAATAGATTTTGTCAGAGGCATAAATATTTAGAAACCAAGCGGTTACTTAAGATGTTAGATATTTGTGATAAACAGTTATATCCCCTTCTTCTTCGCATTACTTGTGAACTTTGCAATGAGAGTGGTCATTTTAATTTCCAATGTGAATTATTTCATGATCGAAACGTGTCCAAAAATTGTGATAACCTCATTACCCTTGATCATTATAATGAACTTAGTCTATTTTTGGGATATGAATAAATGAAACATAAAACTAACGAGGTTCTGGATTGGGTTCTCATAAAAATGATTGATTTTGATCTAAATGAAATCTATATGTATTGTACGGTAAATTGCATTGAGAATCCTTATATTGCCAATTATTTAAAATAAGAAAACAAATAGAAGAGGAAGAGAATACTAATGAAGGGGAATATACTTCCCAATATCCTCCTATTTGTTCTTATGATGAGTCAAGTGACGAGGGGGAGCTTCCTATTCTACCAATCTCATCAATAAGAAGCTCGGAAAAATTTATGAAACCCAAACATGATTTGGTGAAGAAGAAGAAAAGAAGAAAAGGTAGAGGCAAAAAGTTATGTATCCCAAATAATGATACCTCTTATAATCTTGATTTTTTGGCACTAAGTTAGAAAATTGTGATGATAATAATTGTTATACTATTGGTCTATTCATACTATTAATGATGAGAGTGATTATGTTTATGTTATGCAAAGCCACAAGCTTGGGCTATGTTTAATGAAGGTGATATTTTTAGTCCCCCAAGTTTTGATGTGCAAATCTATTATGAGGATAGCATGGGTCCTATTTATGATGATTGCAATAATGATAAAATTGGATTTGGAGAGGTCATGACTTTATTTAGTAACGATTCCACTATTTCAGAAGAGGTTTCAATTGACTATGATGAGAATAAAGTTGCTACTTATGATGATTATTGTGATGATACTTATGTGATAAAAATTAGTGATAATTATTTTCATAATTTTGAATATACTTTTATGGAACATTACTATTTTAATGTGGAAACAATTTATTGTATTCGAGTTTCATATGATACTCCCATTATTTTGAATGAGAAGAAATTTTCTCATATGGAGAGTGATAAAAATTATATGCTTGTGCATCATGAGAAGAATGTTGCATGTGATAGTTATATTGTTGAATTACTTCATGATTCTAATGAAAATTATTATGATAGAGGAACTTATGCTTGTAGGAATTGCAATAATATCAAGTTTGCTCTCTATGTGTTCAAATTTTCAAAGATATTCTTGTTTTGCCTTCCTATGCAAGTTGATTCTTGTTCTCATGAATTGTTTGCTCACTAAATCCATATGCATAGGAAGTGGGTTAGACTTTAATGTGTTTTTCATGTGATTCATGATTCTCTTTTGCATGTCTCAAATACTATTTCCTGTACAAGCATCATTGAAATCATTATGCCTAGCTAGGGGCGTTAAACAATAGCGCTTGTTGGGAGGCAACCCAATTTTATTTTTATGTTTTTGTTTTGTTTTGATTATGTTCTTGAATAAATCACACATTATTACCTCTGTAGTAATTGTGTTTTAGTGTTTTAATTAGTGTTTGTGCCAAGTAAGACCTTTGGGATGGTCTACGGTGATAGTTGATTTGATCTTGCTGAAAACAGAAACTTTGATGCCCAGTCCAGGAATTTTGTAAATTCAAAAAAGCATGAATCGGATATGAATTTTTTACATGAGATTGACATACAAATTTCCAATATTTCCTAATTTTTCAGAATTTTTAGATTTACATAACTATTCGAAGTTTACATATTGCTACAGACTGTTCTGTTTTAGACATATTCTGTTTTCTATGTGTTGTTTGCTTATTTTGATGAAACTATGGGTAGTATCGGGGGGTATGAACCATGGATAAGTTGTAATACAGTAGATATTACACCAATATAAATAAATAATGAGTTCACAACAGTACCTAAAGGGGTGATTTTATTTTCTTATACTAACGGATATCTCGAGTTTTCTGTTGAGTTTTGTGTTGTGAAGTTTTCAAGTTTTGGGTAAAGATTTGATGGACTATGGAATAAGGAGTGGCAAGAGCCTAATATTGGGTATGAAAAAGGAACCCCAAGTTAATATTCAAGTACAACCAAGATACTAAGCTTGGGGATGCCCTAGAATGCATCCCCTCTTTCGTCTTCAATCCATCGGTAAATTTACTTGATGCTATATTTTTGTTCACCACATGATATGTGTTTTGCTTGGAGTGTCTTGTATGATATGAGTCTTTGATTTTTAGTTTTCCACAATAATCCTTGATGTACACACTTTTTTGCGAGGGACATGATGAATCGTGAATTTATTAGAACACTCTATGTGCTTCACTTATATCTTTTGAGCTAGGCAATATGCTCTAGTGCTTCACTTATATCTTTTTGGAGCACGCCAGTGGCTTTATTTTATAGAAATTATTGAACTCTCTTGATTCACTTATACTATTTTGAGAGTCTCTAAACAACATGGTAACTTTCTTAGGTTATGAATTTAGTCCTAATATAATGGGCATCCAAGAGGGATATAATAAAAACTTTCATATAAAGTGCATTGAATACTATGAGAAGTTTGATTCCTTATGATTGTTTTGAGATATAAAGATGGTAATATTAGAGACATGTTAGTGAGTAATTGTGGATTGGTAGAAATACTTGTGTTAAAGGTTGTGATTCCCGTAGCATGCACGTATGGTGAACCGTTATGCGATGAAGTCGGAGCATGATTTATTTATTGATTGCCCTCCTTTGTGTGGAGGTCGGGATCACGCGATGGTTAACTCCTACCAACCCTTCCCCTAGGAGCATGCATGTAGTACTTTGTTTTGGTAACTAATAGTTGCAATAAGTATGTGAGTTCTTTATGACTAATGTTGAGTCCGTGGATTATACGCACTCTCACCCTTCCACCCTTGCTAGCCTCTCTAGTACCATGCAACTTTCGCTGGTGCATTAAACATGCCATATACCTTCCTAAAAATAGACACCATACCTACCTATTATGGCATTTCCGTAGCCATTCCGAGATATATTGCCATGTAACTTCCACCGTTCCGTTTATGACACACATCATCATTGTGATATTGCTTTGCATGATCATGTAGTTGACATCGTATTTGTGGCAAAGCCACAGTTCATATTTTTTATACATGTCACTCTTGAGTCATTACACATCCCGGTACACCGCCGGAGGCATTCATATAGAGTCATATTTTTTTCTAAGTATCAAGTTGTAATCCTTGAGTTGTAAGTAAGTAAAAGTGTGATGATCATCATTATTAGAGCATTGTCCCATGTGAGGAAAGGATGATGGAAACTATGATTCCCCCACAAGTCGGGATGAGTCTCCAGACTTTATGAAAAATAAAAGAGACCAAAGAAGCCCACCAAAAAAGAGAAAATAAAAAATGAGAGAAAAGAGAGAAGGGGCAATGCTACTATCCTTTTTCCACACTTGTGATTCAAAGTAGCACCATGATCTTCATGATAGAGAGTCTCCAATATTGACACTTTCCTATACTAGTGGGAATTTTTCATTATAGAACTTGTCTTGTATATTCCAGTGATGGGCTTCCTCAAATTTCCCTAGGTCTTCGTGATCAAGCGAGTTGGATGCACACCCACTTAGTTTCTTTTTTGAGCTTTCATACACTTATAGCTCTAGTGCACCCGTTGCATGGCAATCCCTACTCACTCACATTGATATCTATTGATGGGCATCTCCATAGCCCGTTGATACGCCTAGTTGATGTGAGAATATTTCCTTCTTTTTGTCTTCTCCACAACCACCATATTCTATTCCACCTATAGTGCTATATCCATGGCTCACACTCATGTATTGCGTGAGAGTTGAGAAAGTTTGAGAATAGTAAAGTATGAAACAATTGCTTGGCTAAAACCGGGGCTGTACATGATTTAATACTTTGTGTGATGAAGATGGAGCATAGCCAGACTATATGATTTTGTAGGGATAACTTTCTTTGGCCATGTTATTTTGAGAAGACATGATTGCTTTATTACTATGCTTTAAGTATTATTGTTTTATGTCAATATTAAACTCTTGTGTTGAATCTTATGGATCTGAATATTCTTACCACAATAAAAAAGATTAAACTGATAAAAATGTAGCTAGCATTCACACTTCATAAATTATTTCTTTTATCATTTAACTACTCGAGGACAAGCATGACTTAAGCTTGGGGATGCTGATACTTCTCCAACATATCTATAATTTATGAAGTATTCATGCCATGTTTACAACAATGTTATATGTTTTTGTATGATTTTATTAGAACTAACTCGGGCTAATGCAGTTTTCAACAGAACTACCATGGTGTCCTTTTTTTTGTGCAGAAGTAAAAGTTCTCGGAATGGGCTGAAAATTTAATGATTTTTAATGGAACAAAAGAGACCCCCGAAGCACAAGAGATGGGCCAGGAAGTGGACGAGGAGGCCACAAGCCCTCTAGGTGTGCCCCACCCCCAGGGAGGGTGCTTCGGGCTTGTGGGCCCCTAGGGCACCCCTTTGACATGAAACCAAAGCCAAAAAATCTTATAAATACCCAAACCTCCGAAAAGAACCCTAGATGGGGAGTTCCGTCGTCGCAAGCCTCTATAGCCACGGAAAATCAATCGGGAGCCCGTTCCGGCACCCCGCCGGAGGGGGAAACCATCACCGGAGGCCATCTTCATCATCCTGACGGTCTCTGTGACAAGGAGGGAGTAGTTCACACTCGGGGCTGAGGGTATTTACCAGTAGCTATGTGTTTGATCTCTCTCTCTCTCTCTCGTGTTCTTGAGATGACACGATCTTTATTAATATAGATGAATCATATGGAGTTTTACCCTATCTATCTTCTTGTGATGAATTGAGTTTTCCCTTTGAAGTTTTCTTATTGGATTGGGTCTTTAGGATTTGAGAACACTTGATGTATGTCTTGCGATGGGATATCCGTGGTGACAATGGGATGTTCTATTGATCCACTTGATGTATGTTTTGGTGATCAACTTGCGGGTTCCATGACCTTGGGAATATATGCATATGGGTTGGCACGTGTTTTCGTCTTGACTCTCCAACAGAAACTTTGGGGCACTCTTTGAAGTTCTTTGTGTTGGATTGAACCCGATGAATGTGAAATTGTGTGATGCATATCGTATAATCAAGCCCATGGGTACTCATGGTGACATTGGAGTATCTAGGTGACATTAGGGTTTTGGTTGATGTGTATCTTAAGGTGTTATTTTGGTACGAATTCTGTTCGCGACACATATAGGGATAGCTCATACGATTGATCGGAAAAGATAACTTTGAGGTGGTTTCGTACCCTACAATAATTTCTTCGTTTGTTCTCCACTATTTGTGACTTTGGAGTGAACTCTTTGTCACACGTGAGGGATTTACATATGATTCAACTATGTCACTATTGTTGAGAGAATTTGCACTAGTGAAACTATGAACCCTAGGTCTTGTTTTCAAGCATTGCAATACCATTTTTGCTCACTTTCTTTACTTGCTACCTTGCTGTTTTTATATTTTCAGATTACAAAAACTTATATCTACCATCCATATTGCACTTGTATCACCATCTCTTCGCCGAACTAGTGCACCTATACAATTTGCCATTGTATTGGGTGTGTTGGGGACACAAGAGATTTCTTGTATTTGATTGCAGGGTTGTTTGAGAGAGACCGTATTCATCCTACACCTCTCACGGATTGATAAACCTTAGGTCATCCACTTGATGGAAAATTGCTACTGTCCTACAAAACTCTACGCTTGGACGCCCAACAAAGTCTACAAGAATAAAGTTGCGTAGTAGACATCAGCACATCCCTTTGGAGGGTCGATCACCCGAACCCCCTTGCGAGGGTCGATCACGACGAGCCCCCTTAGCTTGCCACGCCTATGGTAGGATCCTACTCCGTGGGGGTGCATCCCTCCGGAGCTTCTTTCCTTAGCCATAGAGCCCCTGAGCCCCCCTTGCGAGAGTCGATCGCCGCCAGAATGCCGGGTCATGATGCCCGACGAGGCCAGGAAATGGGGCGCTCTTGAGGCCGAGGGTGATATTGTGCGCTAGCTCGCCTTGAGAGCATCGCGCGAGGATTAGGACGGCAAAGTTTGGGCGAGGTATGTGCGTGGCCCGGAGCGTGCGTAACGTACCTCGCCTAGCCCCCACTCGCGGGGCGAGCGAGGGAGAGCTGGTGTTGCCAAACCCCTTGACAACAAATTCAAAACGAGAAAACGTTGCAAGGAGAAGATTACAACCCCATTTTTCAAATAAGACGCGAAAACTTCAAACTTCATTCCAAAAGGTGGCAAATTTGGTTACAAAAGAGAGCAAATAACAGCCACGTCCGGCACCCACACTAGTATTCGCCCAGCACGGAGCATTGGGCATCCACTGGGCGTGGGCATAGTTGTTGAATGTCAGTGTCGTCCGCCAGCGCAGAGCATGGGGTTTCCACTTGGGTGTGGGGGGAACCCCTCCGCGTCCTCGTGGGGCTCCGGGTGTATTGAAAGCACATTTGCTCCCTTGGTGTTTTTGGTAATTCATAACAACATATAAGTCATTGAACTAATGTTTCCACCAAGTATGTTTTAGGAAAAGTTCAATGATGGGTTGGCAACAGAGATTGTGGAATACCCCAAGATGCAAGGAAATAGGTTGGCAAAACTTCAAGCAAGAGGACTCTACATTTTATATTTGTGAGAAATCACTTTGAGTCCATAGGAAAGCCAATACTATTAAAAGGGGGTAAGATTTTTTTGGTGAACAAAATGCTCATATGTGCACAAGTGATAGTCACCAAAGACACCCACAAACTCTCCAACCAAAGTCTATCCAAAGCCAATCACTCAAAATTGGTGCAACCAACTTTCTACATTCGGTGCCACCGATTCCAAACCCTAGACAGACTCAGCCAAACCCTAGCTTTTCGGTACAACCGATACTGCATTCCGTTCCCCTGAGTTGGGCTGCCAACTTTCTGTTACGCAAGTTCACAGTTTTGCTCCCTCCGAGATTGTCGAATCGGAATCACCGAGATTGAGCATTCTTACCGTTGGTCACCTTATCGGTGCAACCGAGATTCCTATATCGGTCTCACTGAGATTCAAAAGTTGCCACCTTTTGGTCAGTTCGGTACCATCGAGATTAACACATCGGTGTCACCGAGTCTGACTTATTGTGTGTAATGGTTGGATTTTTGGGGATGCCTATTTATACCCCTCCACCACCATCTACTGGAAACATAAGCACTTAGAACCATTCCATATCTATCCTATAAGTTTTTTGAGAGAGAACCACCTACCCTTGTGTTGAGGTCAAGATCTTCCTCTCCAGCCATATGGATCTTGATTTCCAGCCTCCCCAAGTTTCTTTCCACCAATCCCATCTCTTCTACCAAGCTATATCTGTGAGAGAGTGATTGTGTGTTGAGGAGTCTATCATCTTGAAGCACAAGAGCAAGGCGTTCATTGACATTACCGAGCCTATTAACTTTTGGAGGGTGGTGCCTCCTAGATTGGTTAGGTGTCGCTTGGGAGCCTCCTACTCCATGTTGTGGAGTGAACCAAGAAGTTTGTAAGGGCAAGGAGATCGCCTAATTTGTGAAGATCTACCCTGAGTAAGGCTAGTCCTCCGTGGACGTAGGCCGTCATGATATAGTCAAGGTTGCTTCTTCGTGGAACCCTCCGTGGGTAGAGCCCTCCATGGACTCTCGCGATCGTTACCCTCCGTGGGTTGAAGACTCCATGAACGTGGATGTACGATAGCGCCACCTATCAGAACCATGGGAAAAATCATCATGTCACCAATTACGTTTACTTTTCCTACCCTCTCTTTACTTTCATGTGCAATTTCTTTACTTTCCTTTGCTATACTCTTAGACATGCATGTGTAGGGTGTACTTGACATACTATGAATGCTAAAATCTGCCAAGAATTAAAATTGGGAAAAGGTAGATTTTTATTTGGTCAAGTAGTCTAATCACCCCCCTCTAGACCTACTTTCGATCCTACAAGTGGTATCAGAGCTTTGGTCTCCATTGCATTGGTCTCACAACCTAGGAGAAGTATGGCGTCTAGTGAGGGAAATTATCACCGTAGAGGTCCGTACTTTGATGGCACAAATTTTGCTAGTTGGAAGCACAAAATGAAAATGCATTTGCTTGGTCATAACCCCTCCGTTTGGGCTGTTGTTCGTGTTGGCATGCAAGGTGAATTCTTTGCGGGAGGAAAGGAAGCCGATCGTGAAGCGACGACGGATAAGTTGAAGATGTTGCAACTCAATGCTCAAGCATGTGACATTCTCTTCAACTGCCTATGACCCGACGAATTCAACAAGATCATCCGTCTTGAGAATGCAAAAGAGATTTGGGATACTTTGATTGATATGCATGAATGTACAGAATCCGTGAGAGAATCCAAGTTGGATGTTCTTCAAAGTCAACTTGAAAAGTTCAAGATGAAGGATGGCGAAGGAGTTGCCGAGATGTACTCTCGGCTAGATCTCATCACCAATGAGATTTCTGGCTTAGGAAGCGAAGAAACGACTGACAAATTCATCATCAAGAAGATACTTCGAGGTATGTATGATCGATATTACACCGTTTGCTCATTGATCCAAATGATGCCCAACTACAAAGATCTCAAGCCAACGGAAGTGATTGGTAGAATTGTTGCTCATGAGATGACACTCAAAGACAAGGAAGAGCTTCAGCACAAGTCTAGCGGTGCTTACAAAGCCACAAGTGATGCTCCCACTACCTCAAGCGACAACCTTGTCACAAATGAAGAGATAAGCCTCATGGTCAAGAAATTCAACGAGTTATACAAGAATAGAAGCAAAGATCGAAGCTCCAACTCAAGATATAAAGATAAGCATTCATCAAGTCGTGATCGAAATTGCTACAATTGTGGGAAGCCCGGACACTACTCCAATGAGTGCACCGCTCCCTACAAATGAACAGAAGAGTCACCAAGAAGATGAAGCTCAAGAGACGAGTCACCTCGAAAAGAGAGAAGGAGTAGAGATGATCGTTATGAACGAAGACCCTCAAGGAGAAGTAGGGACTCGCAGAAGAAGGACAAGTACACCAAGAGCTACCCAAGAAGGAAACATCAAGCTCATGTTTGTGAATGGGTTTCTGGCTCCGACTCCGACAACCACTCCGAGAGAAGCTATCGCTCCAACTCCGACTATAGTTAAGATGAAGGTGTTGCCGGGATTGCACTAGTGACTAACAACTCCTATGATCTATTTGATTCACCAAACGAAGGGGGTGGAAGTTGCTTCATGGCTAAAGGCCCCAATGTATCACACCCCGAGTATCTTGATTTCAATAGTGATGAATATGACTTGTTAATTGAAGATGACTTGATATTTGCAAAACTAGTAATGTTAGTCAAAATGAACTTGTTAGTACTCACTGTAGTGTATGTGATGATGATAAGTTGGAAATAGAACGACTAACTCAAGAACAAAAAACTCTTAAGTTATCTCACGAGTCAACTCTAGAAGATCATAGAGAGCTTGTAAGGACACATGAGAAGCTACGCTTCGAGAAGCTCAATTTAGAGCAAGAGCATGAATTCCTTAAAGCTATCAATGACGATCTTCGAAAGAAGACCTCCTCTTATCTAGCCAAACGACTTCTCTTATCTACATTAATGCCTCAAGTTAAGTCTAAGCAAGCTAGTAACAAAGGAAAGAAAGGTTCTTCAACTAGTAGCAATAAAAATGATAAATCCAATGATATTGCTTCTAGTAGTTCTCTTGATCCCACTAACTCTTCTCTTAGCCAAGTTACACTTGAGCAAGGAAATGAACTCTTGAAAGGGATTATAGAGAAAGGTATCTACAAGAGTCTTGAAGGGTGCAAGCAATTTTTAGGATATTGTACGCAAGCATGGAGGATACCGGAAGAATCGTGGTGTTGGCTACTTCAACGCTAATGGAGTTGAATGGGAAGAAGGTCAATACCCCGATCCCAAGTTTGTTCCTCAAAAGGAGAAGTATGAAAATACTCTCCCCAAGGGAACAAAAGCTCAAGATGACCTTCCACCACAATACACCAAGCTCAAGGACAATAACAAGCTTCAAGAGGACATTGACTCATATGAAGATGAATCCCAAGCTTTGGTGAAATGGGTTCCCAAGGCTACTACAAGCTCAACTTCTACAAGTGCTACTTAAACACCAAGGATCCCCATCAACTTGTTGTGGGTTCCCAAGAAGAAGAACTAGAAAGTTCTTGAGGGGTGACTCCTCCAATGAAATTCACTCATATTCATTATTGGCAAGAACTAGTTGCAAGCAACATCAACATTATGTAGTAGTTCAAGGAGTCACACATTCCCTCAAAGGTAAGCAAGGGACAAGGTAATCAACAAATCAATGGAAATCATCACATATTCTTTGCACTCCATTGTCACACCATGTGTTGTATCACCTTGATATGTTTGGGTTTATAAAAATTGGAACCAATTAAAACTTTTCGTCAGTGCTGTGCTTGTTTGAAGTGTTGCTTGTTGATTGTGGTTATGGCACTCCTAGATTCTATTCCACTTCATATTCATATTTCTTGTCCCAAACCTTTTGCCCAATGATCATGCCATGTGAATAGTGCCCAAAACTATTTTTATCAAATTTTGTTTTAACCAAAAATGATTTATTCAGATTAGGTTTTCAAAACCCCCTGAAATGAGGTTTGCACTGCAAGTCCTCAAATTGGGTGGATTATTCTTTTCCAAAGACTTTGTTTCAAACCCACTATATACGAGACTTCCCAAAACCACAAAATATTATTTTAAAGATTATTTTACTATTTTATTTAAAGGCTTTTCCTTAAGGCCACAAATGGGTTTTCATAGGGAAAAATTATTTAAATTATTTGAAAATATTTGAGAAAATTTAGGGAAACTCAGTGGACATATATTTTCCATATATACGAGTTTCAACACAAGGGCATGGTGAGATCATAGGAAAAAACCCTCAAAACCCTTTCTGTTCAAATCAAGCTTTTGAAATATTTCTATAAGAAATATTCTCAATAAATTCTAGGAAATTTCCAGCAAGTCAACACTATCATAAGTGATGATCTTGCAAAGTTTCATATCAATCCAAGTTGGTTTGGTTCATCAAACCATCCCAAAACCATCCCTATATAGAATCAAATTTGAGCAACTTTACATTGTGAAGTGTCTCCCCTTGACCCCAAACTTTGTGGGCATGTTCTAATGGCCAAATAGTGATGATACACTAAGTGGTGCGTCAAGGGTAAAAGTATAGCATCAATAGATCTACAGAAACCTGATTCTATGAATTTCTAGGGTTTAACAAATCTTCATTGTCAACCTTTTCCCCTTGAGCTCAAACTTGGTGAATCCTTTCATTTTTACCTAGCCTTTGACCCTGGAAAGTTCCCAGTAAGGTGGTAACTTCTTCTTGCCCAAAACCATACCAAACACCTTCTGGTGAATTGGTAAAACCTCTGGTTTCACTCCTTTTCCTTTTACCCTTGCCCCCAAATTTTTACCACAACCTCCCATGGATACCTTTCACCTCCAGTAAAACCCTCAGGGGCATAGCTCATTGGTTTGAGGGGTAAAACCTCTATTTCTACCCCTGGCAGCATCTTTTTCTACCCCTCTCCCCCTTTCCTTCTACCCTAAGGCATCACCAGAGCATCCAATGGCCTATTACCCATTGTTAAACCTCCCTAGATCCTCCGGAAACTAGTGGACATGCCATTGTGCCAAGGAGATGCCCTCGCATGCAGAGCTCGCGCTCTAGAGCGCACTACAGTGCACACCCGCACTGTAGCTGCTGGCCAACGGGCATCCCCGACAGCCTCGGGCCGCCCCACCTTGTCCCCTCTGTCCCCCTCGGCATCCGCAACACGCCGCATGGTCGCCCCCCTCCTCCCTCTCTCTCCGACGACTCCTACACGCGGCCAACCAGGGAGCTCGCATGCGTGGGCGCCCCCGCCTTCGTCTTCTCTCCCCCTGGCATGGACCACCCCCACGAACACCCTGGGCACGTTCTTTCCCTTCCCCACGGCCTGTGGCGAGCACCCCGAGCTCACCAGCGCACCGCATCCACGGTGAGCCGGCGCTCGCCTATAAATAGTGCCTCCCCGAGCCCCTGCCCCTCTCTCCTTGACCCCTCCTTCCCTCCGCTACTCCCCCGTGCCCAGCATGCTCTCCCCCGTGGTCGGGTGCCCTCTCCCGCACCAAACCCTCGCCGCCATTGGCCATCTCCCCTCGCTGGCATTCCCCTCTCCCCCCGACGACCCCATGACCACCCACCGACGCGCGGGAGCCCCGCAAGCACGCCGGTGCCCTCTGTTACCGTCGCCGTGGCCTGGAGCCCCTCCGTGAGCTCTCCCTCGCTCCTGTCACGAGGAGAGGGATGACAAGTGGCCTCCTCTCTCGCTGGCAGGCCGGGCCCGTGGGCAGGTTTCAAAACAAACCTGCCGCGCGCGGCACCTCGCCTGGGCCTGTTTCCCCTTATGGGCCGGTTCGGTTACTGTGCTCAGGCCCGAGGGCACAATAGCTTTCCCCCTTTTTCTTTTCTTCTCCTACTTCCAAAAATTCCACAGATCTGAATATTTATCCAATGCCCATATTTCTTCCACCTTAAATCTTGAAATAATCTACAGAATTTAATAGTGCCACTGGTAAAAATGTTTGAAAATATTTTTAGTACTATTTTATTTTAAAACCTATATTAGGCACCTTTTGACTTTGTTATTTAGTTTCAAAAATGTTTTTCACAACAAAACCCTAGGAGAATATTTTTAGTATGACATTTAGTATTTATCAAAGTAGGTTAACATTTTGATAGTAGTTTGAGTGCTCTGTTTTTGTGTGTTGCTTATTTTTATCGCTTTATTTCGCAACGATAGATTGCACGGTTAACGAAGAAGTTGGACCCGAAGACTTCGAAGACCCTAGAGACTTTGTTGAGCCAGGCAAGCAGCCCTTTGACCATGATAAGAAACCATTTTTATTGCATGTCATATAGCACTTTACTTTCATCATATTTGATCATGTGGAGTAGTGACCCCTTTGGTGGGTTGTTTCTGACACTCTTACCATTGACACTTGCATCGTGCATGACCCTACCACCTTATGAGGGTTATGCGGGTGGGAGTAGTTAGGATGCTAGTAGATGCCATGCAAGTGGGATCGGGATCTATGCATAGTGATGGAAGGATAGAAAGGATTTCAAAGACTTTTTCGAAAACCCCGTTGGGTGCCACTAATGCCCGAGGGATATGATGATGAGTTGGGTAACCACTTGAGAAAGAAGTGGTATGCCGGAGCAAGTGAGTGTGTGTTTTCGATAATGGAGAGTTCTAAGGTCTGCTGACCATCCTAGCCTTACATGCGCAACCACGATACCCCTTATGGGATGGGGATTTGTTGATTACCTTGGTGGGTACTGGCAAGGAGCCTGCATTACTAGTGGCGGGAGTGGCGTGGTCACTCTCGATACGGGGTCGTACCGGTATGTACGATCATGCGCTGTCTTCACAGGCACCTAGCACACCGTTGGTCCCCTCATGGATGGTACGATTAGAGCGAGGCTCGTGTGATGTACATCGTGAGGGCTGGGTACCAATCGAGTGGACTCTTTGTCTAGTATCGGTAGGGGAAAGGCATTGTTCGGGTGCTTACCTCGGGTATGTTATATACCGCAAGTCGTGGATGACACGGAAGTTCCCTGAGTCTTGTGGGTAAAGTGGGCAACCTCTGCAGAGTGTAAAACTATTTGAATAGCCGCGTCCGCGGTCATGGACAGTTGGAGGTCCTTCTTAGACTATGTCCGGATGTTTTCATGAAACTTGATGTGAGTATGGATGTGATGGTGACAAGGAGGTGACATGAGCTAAGTCCGATGACTTAGCATGGGTATTGAACTAAGTCCGATGACTTAGCATGATGACTGAACACGAGGTGTTCAACCCCTACTTATGATGATATCCGTAACTTGTTCATGTGGATATTGCCTATTGTCGACGCATGCTTACTAGTTACTTGATCATGTCATTGCATTTAAAATTAGCTTTCTGCAAATTACCTACTTAGTGCTATATCATGCATCATTGTTACCTTGTTCCACAACTTGGGTTGCTTGCGAGTACATTCCAAGTACTCATTGGCTTGCCACTGGTTATTTAATTGACCAGGCATGGAAGAACATGAGTATGTTGAAGAGTTTGTTGGTGACGAACATGCGAACTAGGACGCTTCCCAGTCAGAATGCCTGTAGGTTAAGGCAGATGGCATGGGTTCACGCTTTCGACCAATATTTCCGTTGCTTGTTCTATTTTAAGTGTTTGGCCCATGTGGCCTTAGCTATGTAAGACTAGACCTTCACGGTCTTTATTTGTGTAAGACGCTAAATGTGGATGCAAGACTCTTGTTATTCAGCACCTGTATTCAGTGAGCATTGATCTCTGGGATCACTGTACACGTGCATTCGGTGATCACGACTTATGAGTCGGGGTCCCCACATCCATGTCCATAGATATTCTTGTATTTGTCTCTTGTGTGTTGGGACTAACCCATGTAGGTGAGAAGAGTAATGAAACAACCAGGATGCTCCCAACTCTTGGTGATCTTCATCAACTTTGAGCATCCACCACTACCTCACCAACTTGAAGTATTCTTCGACAAAACGCAAGGTTAGTTTATGCCTCTTATCCGGGGATGCCACATCAAGGGGGAGCTTTACTCTAAGACTTGAGTTAAAGCATATCATAAGAATGTGACAACATTAAATGCTTTTTGTGAAAGTGGTAACCCCACTTGTGCTTAAACGATGAGTATGACCTATGATCAAGTATTCTTACTTGGTTCCTAAGTCAATATACTCATATATAGATGACTCCGTCATTGCCAAAGTGCTTGTTAGATGCTATTGTGTTTGTGCATGTTGGCCATGATTTCATTTGACATCTTATTGTGTGAGCATGTTGGTCTGCATTTATTTACTCATTTGAGGATATCCAATTGTTGCTATTTGGCTATTCATATTTATTTGCCAATTGGATATACAAGAATGCCTAGGACCACTCCTCTAGATATCTATGATTTCTCACCTCATACTCTATTCATGCCGCATCACAAAATTTGAACAAGTTCTTTTCAATCCCTCTGTGTGTGGAGTACTCAGAGTTCCGTATCAACAAGGAGTGGCCATTAAAAGCTCCCAAGTGCATCTCGGTGGAACCAACCCCAAAATCTCGGTCTCACCGAATGCCTAGGGTTGATCTAGTTTTCTACCTCGGTACTACCGATTCCATATTCTCGGCTACATCGAGTCTCCCTGTCAGCTGACAGTTGAGAAACTCGGTGACACCGAAAATTTAGAATCGGTGTTACTGACAGTAAAGGGTATATAATTGGTGGACCCCGATGCTTTGAATTTCATTCGTCAAATCATAGCACCCAAGCCCTAAGCTGCCACAGAAGGACCCCCTGGTCATCGCCCTTGTCTTCCAGCGCTCCTTCGCCGCTGGGAATCGCCGTTGTCGACTGAATTTTCGCCCCCGTCGCCGCCGTAGCGGATCCATCACCGAGCTAGCGTACGGATTCGGCCCCCTCTTGCACTCCAACCTCCGATTCTTGCGTATTAGGGTTTCTCCATTATCTAGCCATAGTTTGAGATCAGTCAATCCGCAAGATAAACTCCATAGTCTAGCGAATCGAAAAATTCTAGGTTTAGTTGCCCGTGAAGTTGCATCTCGGTGATATCGAGTCAGAAAAATTAGTTCCACCGATGGCCTTTTTGTGCTACTGAGGACAGAACTCGGTGAGACCGAGTGACAGGTTTTGGTCTGACGAAATTGTTGCCAAGTTTCGGTTAAGAGTTTTGTGAGTCTCGGCAGCACCAAAATGTTTGACTTGGTGACACCAAAATCCAATTTTGCAGTGAACTACATCTATAATATTTCTGTTCAAACTTTGAAAAAACAGCTGCATTTTGTGATGACTTATCCTATTCCACTCTTATATACTCTATTCATAGGGTCAGCATGCCAGGGTCAGACAGTCAGAACTTGCCAAAGCAGAATGTTGCGATGAGTTCAGGCACTAGTCCTAAGTCAAATTCATCTTCAGATGCAGGCACTCCTAGTGATCATGGGTTGCCTAAGGCTGCAACAAGGACCAGGAAGAGACTCAACTCAGATGAAGAGGATTCAGATTTTGTCTCGGAAGAGATTTTTGCCAAGAATCAAGAGAAGGCTGCTAGGAAGGATGCCAATGAGGCCACCTCATCCAGGAAGGTGGTCCGCAAAATTTATGCACCTGCAGAAACCTTCAAAGCACATGAGAGTGCTAGGGAAACAGTGTCTGTTGATGTCCCCAGGAAAGCATTGCCTAAGAAGGCAGGAGATAAGAAGATAGCCTGGAAGAGGATCATGCGTGTGTAGGGCAGGCCTACCTCCATGTTTGAGGATCCAGAGGAGGCTGCTGCTGCTGAGGAGGAAGAGGAGGAACCTGCTGCTCAGGCCCCTCCTAAGAAGAAAGCCAAGAAACTATTGCCTGATGCTATGCCCAAGCTAGGCCCCTCCAAGAGCACCAAGGAAACTTCAAAGAAAGCTGCAACATAGAAGTCCAAGAGGACTACCAGGGATATACCTACTTCTTAGAAGAACAAGAAATCCACTTTTAGAGAAGCAGATGATGATGATGCTATGTCTGTTCTGATGAAGCTCAGATCTCACCTTCCAATTCATGATGCCAGCCACCTAGTTGCTGAGGATATGAAGAAGAGGAAGGATTCAGGCTTAAGGGCATGGAGAGCTGTTGATCCATATGCCCAGAGGAGAGAGACTGCTGTTGATTATAGATTTTACACCAAAGAGCAGCAAGACTTCTATGAGATAGTTTTGCTAGACAAGAGCCCAACAGTCAGTGAGATGAGATATGTTGACTAGAAGTACATCAAGGAGAATGAGGACTACTTTTCATGCGACCAAGACAATTTTCACTACATTGGACTTGATGAGTGTGTTGGAGAGAGTTTACTGCCTCGAATGATGAGATGATCATGCAATTCTACTCCACTGCACATTTCTATGGAGATGGTTGGCTTGTCTGGATGATTGAAGGAGCAAGATATGAATCTACTGTTAATGAGTGGGCTACCATCTTAGGAGTCCCAGAGGTTCAGGATGGAGATTTGGATGTCTACATAGAATCCAAGGAGAGCCACAATGCCATGAAGGACATGTATAATCCTATTCATGCAGACAAAGTGCAATCTCACAAGCTTGGCCCCATCTACTTTCTCCAGCCAGGCCTCCGTACCATGAACACCATCCTAAGGCATATCTTGATGCCCAAGTCTGGAGATGAGAAGATGATTCGTGGATACTCCGTCAACATGCTCATCCATCTTGATCGTCACACCAAGATTCGAGTGATGGACTTGATTGTAGAGACTGTAAAGAGGGTTGCTACTGATCAGAAGCGCTCATGCTGCTACACACCCTATATCCAGATGCTCATCAACTTTCATCTTGAGAAGCACATATTTGCTGTGGACAATCCCCATTTGCCACTTCAGTCGGACTTTGAGGATAACGTTATGGTGATGGACCCAGATCATCCCATATCAGCTGCAGCTCAGGCACAGGCAGAAGGAGAAGCAGATGCATCTTGATCCACCAGTACTCAGGTTCCCAGGTCCAGGAATGAGCAGATGGATCTTTTGATCACCACTGTCATGGAGATGAAGAAGGATATCAAGACCATCATGGATACTCAGGAGAGCCTTGTGAACATTATTGATGACATAGTGAAAACTCTGAATGACAAGGTTGATGGGCTGACTAAGACATTCAATGAGCTCAAGAAGGAGGTTGATGAAGCCCCATTCCATCACCACTCCTCGGAATCTGATTCTTCTTCTGATGATGAGGAAGATAGTGCACCTGGTAGGACGACTGCCCAATTTATGACTAAGGCCAAGACTCCTACAGTACGAGCTCCAGAGATTTCATCTTCTTCTCCAGGCACAGTATCTTCAGCTCCATCAGCTCCAGTGCCTCCAGTATCTACTCCAGCTCCATCTAGGACTTCAGCGGAAGTCTTCGCCGACGCAGTTCTCTCGACTTCAACATCGTTGATCGGAGGAGATCGGCCGCAGAACAATTAGATATATGTCTTTGAACTTTTTGGTAACTTGTTGCCAAAGGGGAGAAGTGTATATAGATCTTAGGCTTCGAGTGAGAGAGCGTCTTGCTTTTTATTGCTGTTTTTCAAAAAGGACCAAATGTTTCCAAACGTATTCATTTGGTTTGACGTGAGATACGTTTGTGTTTGTGTGTAATCATACGCTGTTATGTGTGTTGCTACTATTTCCTATCATTTGATGATTATTTGATGATCACTCACATTGCTTAATTATGTTGTGCTATGTTATTAACTCTAATTATTCTCGCACACCACCAAGATGTATGTGACATGGAAGAAGTGCCCCAAGTACCTAATCGATTGTGCTTTTGGATTCAAACGCAAATTCAAAATAATGCACAAATTTAGGGGGGCTCTTGCTTATCACATACTTCTCAAAGCAACGATTATATTCATTGATTATATCATATGTCGAAGCTTTGATCTATATGTTGCCATCAATTACCAAAAAGGGGGAGATTGAAAGCACATTTGCTCCCTTGGTGGTTTTGGTAATTCATACCAACATATAAGTCTTTGAACTAATGTTTCCACCAAGTATGTTTCAGGAAAAGTTCAATGATGGGTTAGCAAAAGAGATTGTGGAATACCCCAAGATGCAAGGAAATAGGTTGGCAAAACTTCAAGTAAGAGGACTCTACATTTTATATTTGTGATAAATCACTTTGAGTCCACAGGAAAACCAATAATATTAAAAGGGGTAAGGTTTTGTTGGTGAACGAAATGCTCATACGTGCACAAGTGATAGTCACCAAAGACGCCCACAAACTCTCCCACCAAAGTCTGTCCAAAGCCAATCACTCAAAATCGGTGCAACCAACTTTCTACATTCGGTGTCATCGATTCCAAACCCTAGACAGACTCAGCCAAACCCTAGCTTGTCGGCACAACCGATACTACATTCGGTGCCACTGAGTTGGGCTACCAACTTTCTATTACGCAAGTTCACAGTTTCGGTCCCTCCAAGATTGTCGAATCGGCATCACCGAGATTGAGCATTCTGACCGTTGGTCACCTTATCGGTGCAACCAAGATTCCTATATCGGTCTCACCGAGATTCAAAAGTTGCCACCTTTTGGTCACTTCGGTACCACCGAGATTAACACATTGGTGTCACCAAGTATGACTTGTTGTGTGTAATGGTTGGATTTTTGGGGATGCATATTTATACCCCTCCACCACCACCTACCCGAAAGAGAAGCACTTAGAACCATTCCATACCTATCGTATCTGTTTTCTAAGAGAGAACCACCTACCCTTGTGTTGAGGTCAAGATCTTCCACTCCAACCATATGGATCTTGATTTCTATCCTCCCCAAATTGCTTTCCACCAATCCCATCTCTTCTACCAAGCCATATCTGTGAGAGAGTGATTGTGTGTTGAGGAGTCTATCATCTTGAAGCACAAGATCAAGGAGTTCATCGACATTACTGAGCCTATTACCTTTTGGAGGGTGGTGCCTCCTAGATTGGTTAGGTGTCGCTTGTGAGCCTCCTACTTCATGTTGTGGAGTGAACCAAGAAGTTTGTAAGGGCAAGTAGATCACCTACTTAGTGAAGATCTAGCCCGAGTAAGGCTAGTCCTCTGTGGACGTAGGCCGTCATGGTATAGTCAAGGTTGCTTCTTCGTGGAACCCTCCATGGGTAGAGCCCTCCGTGGACTCTCGCGACCGTTACCCTCCATGGGTTGAAGACTCCATGAACGTGGATGTACAATAGCGCCACCCATCGGAACCATGGGAAAAATCATCATGTCACGAATTGCGTTTGATTTTCCTACCCTCTCGTTACTTTCATGTGCAATGTCTTTACTTTCTGCTGCTATACTCTTAGACATGCATGTGTAGGGTGTACTTGACATACTATGAATGCTAAAATCTGCCAAGAATTAAAATTGGGGAAAAGTAGATTTTTATTTGGTCAAGTAGTCTAATCACCCCCTCTAGACCTACTTTCGATCCTACACGTATACAACCCACTCATTATTTCATGAGAGTATCACAGGTAGAATTTGCAGAGATGCTGGATGTTCCAAGCATTCTAGATGGGGACCCCGTCCCAAGTCTCTAGGCGCACAGCGCCAAGCCTGGAGACGTGGGCGACCCTGAACGGGCCCTCCTACATGGGCGAGAGCTTGTGCAAGGCCTCCCTAGAGAGGACCCACCTCAATAAGAGGTCTCCGACTTTGAGGGTCCTGGAGCAGACACCGCAGCAATGATACCGCTGTAGCGCCTGCTGGTACCTTGCGGCACAGAGTGAGGCCGGGGCTTTGGCCCTCCTCCCCGAGCACGAGATCTATACCCCGCGTGGCATCCTGACGCTCCTCGTCGAATGCCAAAGACTCACATGGAGCGATGCTTGACCTCGTGCGGGAGGACCGCCTTAGCTCCGTAGACGAGGAAGAACGGTGTCCCTTTGGTGGGCTTAGTCACGGTGGTGCAGATGGACCACAACACAAACTAAAGCTCACCGAGCCAACCCTTGTCGCAGGCCTCGAGTTTCTTCTAGAAGCTCCTCACCTTGAGGCTCCTCAAGACCTCTGCGTTGGCGTGCTCGGCCTTGCCGTTGATTCGCGGGTGTGCCACCGAAGAATAACATACATGTGTCCCATGGTTAGCACAATATTCTCCAAAGAGGTTGCTTGTGAATTCTGAGCCATTGTCAGTAATGATACGGTTGGGAAACCCGAAGCGGATCACGAGGCCCCGGATGAACTTGACTGTTGATCCGGTAGGGATGGTGCGCACGAGCTCTACCTCCACCCACTTGGTGAACTTGTCGATGGTGATGATGAGGTAGCGGTAGCCTCCGATTGCCTGAGGGATGGGGCCAATATGTCCAGCCGCAGACTGCGAAGGGCCATGAGAGTGGGATTGTTTGGAGGCCTTACGCGGGTTGATGAATCTGCTTGGCATAGAACTGACAAGCCTCACATGATCGGATCAGCTTGGCAGCATTATTTAGCATAGTGGGACAGTAGAAACCACTGAGGAATGCCTTTCCCACGAGGGTGTGAGACAAGGAGTGGTGTCCGCAGTTGCCTCCATGGATATCGGCCAACAGCTTGCGTCCCTGTTCCTCGGATATGCACCACAATGAGACGTCGTTTGGGCACCTGCGGTGCAGTTCGCCATCCTTCAGGCAGTAGGCGGTGGCCTGGCGGGCCACCCGTTCGGCCTCCTCCTCCTTCTCTGGCAGGGCGCCACTGAGAAGGTATGCCTTGAACTCCTCGGTCCAATCACTGGCCTGAGGTTCCAGCGCCAGGAGCAAGCGTGCTCCTGAGGCTGCTGCTAAGGCCGGGGCTCCTGAGGGTGGGGCTGGTGCCAATTCCTCCCGAGGCGGCACCGGGCCTGTGGCCGGGGCCACCACCGATGGCTTGAAGAGCCTCTCCTCAAAGATGCCAGGCTCCCGAGGCTCGCGATACGATGACCTCTTGGCGATGTCGTCCGCCTCCTTGTTCGCGCCGTGCAGGACGTGCTGCAATTCCAAGCCATCGAAGCGCTTTCCATCTTACGGACCTCCCCTAGGTATGTATGCATGTGCTCATCCTTTGGCTTGTACTCTTTGTTGGAGAAGTTGACTAGGAGTCGGGAGTCGCCCTTGACGGTGAGGCGCTTGATCCCCAGGGCTGCAACGGCCCCGAGGCCCGTGACCAAGCCCTCGTACTCCACGATGTTGTTGGAGACCTTCTCGCCGTGCTGGAAGCAGAGCTGCACGATGTAGTAGAGCTTGTCCTATGTCGGTGAGATGAGCACGACTCCAGCCCCCGTGCCCTATTGTGCAAAGGTGCCTTCAAAGTGCATGACCCAGCCGTCAGGCGCTTCGTTGCCGGGCGTGAGGGACTGGCCCTCATCCAGCCCCCGGTCGGGGCATCCGTCCACTCCACCACGAAGTCAGCAAGGGCCGCATGAGGGAGTCCTGTGTTAGGGGGTCCTTGGATAGCGGACCCGTTGTGTACGAGACAGACTGCATGGGCCACTTGCCGAACACTGGATGATCTGAAGGCCCAGTTACCAGGATGGAAGCTTCTAGGAGCACGGCTTGCGCTCCACGTTTGATGTAGTGAATAGGCATGTTTATCTCTTCGGCATGTAACTGAACATGTGTAAAACCCTAAGATCTCCTCGGCATCTATATAAGCCAGAGGGTTTTAGGGTATAGGTATAACAACAACTCATCTAGGGTTAGACATATGATCTCGAGGTAGATCAACTCTGTAACCCCTTACACCATCAATACAATCAAGCAGGACGTAGGATATTACCTCCATAGGAGCGCCCGAACCTGGGTAAGCTCGTGTCCCCTTCATCTCCTGTTACCGTCGATTCTAATCTCACAGTTCAGGACCCCCTACCCGAGATCCACCGGTTTTGACACCGACATTGGTGCTTTCATTGAGAGTTCCTCTGTGAGCGAGATGGGATCGACACCTCGCCTTTTCATCAATGAAGAGGTCCGCAACATGGACGTTCTCTTCCCCGGGAAGATCTTCGCCTTCGGCAGTGTTGTGTTGCATGCTGGTTCCACCGGTCATCTAGACCGTGTTGAGAGCCTTGCCCCTGATCAGGAAGTTAGATTTGGAAACCTAGAGTTTTCTGTCGACTCTCATGGCGACTTGTCACTAATCGGGCTCACGGCTTCGCCCATAGCCCCCGAGGGCTCTGAGGCTTTAACCTCAAACCCCTCCGTTGGACATGCCAATGGTGTCACCCATGGCGGCAGTCCGATCTCTAACCCTGGCCTGGCCATCAAGACATATGGCCGGACATATGTTCCTACCGAACACTCCCCATGGATGGGCTTTAGGGGGGTTGACTCCATGAGTTTTGAACAACTGGATCCAATTGGGCCCTTAGCGGTCGACCAGGCCTTGGAGCAATTCTCATCGTTGAAAACCGCTGACGATCCAACCATGATCTATGTCCGGTCCGATTACAGTTTGAGCAGGGACGGATTTTTTGACCCACCCACCATCTAGTTGATAGCCACCGTTGAAGACTTAACCGATGTGCTAGACTATGCCTCCGAGGAGGCAGAATACATGGACGAAGAGGACCGTGCTCCCACCCCCATTAACACCGGGAGTTGGACCGCCACCTCTACGTAGGATATTGACATGGTGGATACTCTGGCCACCAACGGCGACAACACGCCTCACAACAACGATGACAAATCGGGCGCCGCACCATCAAGGCGCCAGAAATCACATAAGCCGTCCAAAAGCAAAAAGGGAAGATGAACTATTATCAGCAATAGTGATGGTAACACCCCTACCGATAACGATCATCTCGATGTGCCCGAGCACCCGTTCGAGGGTCCAGATGATCCCGCGGACCAAAACGACCCCGATACAGTCAAGGACCTCGAAGGCGACAATTATCTTCCCCCCTGTCGAGGAGGAAGAGCTACCAGAAGCCGACGACTTGTATATCCCTGATAACCTCAAGGATCAGGAAGAAATCAAGCAGCAGCTCATAGCAACGGCTCGCAGCCTGAAGGCCAAAGATCGGCAACTCAAAGCCGAACAGGCCGACCTCACTGATCAATGGACGAAAGTCCTCTCAGCCGAAGAAGCATACAACACTGGTCTGTCAAACCAGCCCAAAAGCTACCCTCGGAGGCGGCTGCTACCACAATTCGACAATGAGCTCACTGACACTCCGTCTCCGCATCATGCCGCATATGACGAGCCGGACCGCCCTCCTCGTGGGCGCGACAAAGTGGCTAAAGACACCGATTATATACCGGCAATGCCTCGAAGACAAGGTAAGGAGCCATTCGAGCCCAATGACTAGTTCGACATGCGCGATGACTTAAATCATAGAGCAGGCCGTACGAGATCCATCTACGGATCCAGAGATTACTCGTCGGATAGAAGGAGATAATATAGGCCATGGTTCGACCAAAATCACAAAGGCCGGGAACGCAACTGGTCTCATACAAACACCGAATATAGGCGGGACATAGCTCGGGTCAGAGGTGCCACTCACCCACTGTGCTTCACAGATGAAGTAATGCGGCATCAGTTCCCCGAAGGGTTTAAACCCATAAATATAGAACAGTATGATGGGACCATTGACCTGACTATATGGATCGAGGACTTCCTCCTCCATATCCATATGGCACGAGGAGATGATCTCCATTCCATCAAATACTTACCTCTTAAGATTAAGGGGCCAGCTCGGCACTGGTTAAACAACCTCCTTGAAAACTCCATAGGATGCTGGGAAGACTTGGAAGACGCGTTTCGCTCTAACTTCCAGGGAAGCTATGTCCACTCGCCGGACTCTTCCGAACTCAGAAACATCATCTAGAAGCCCGACGAGTCTGCCAGGCAGTTCTGGAATCGGTTCTTGACTAAAAAGAACCAGATCGTTGACTGTCCGGATGCGGAGGCTATAGCCTCCTTCCAGCACAACATTCGGGACGAGTGGCTGGCCCGCCAGCTAGGCCAGGACAAACCTCGTACTATGTCCGCCCTCACCTCCCTCATGACCCGCTTTTGCGCAAGCGAAGGTAACTGGCTGGCAAGACACAACCACAATTCCGAAGATCCCGTGGCACCTGAAGCCCAGGATGGCAACTCAAAGCCAAAGCGCAATGAGAACAAACGCCAGCACAATAATAACGACGTTGATGACACAGCGGTCAACGCCGGATTCTATAACTCTCAACCCGGGCAACGGAAGAAGCCCCCTAAAGGCAATCGTGATGGACCCACTCAGCTCGAGAAGATCATGGACAGGACCTGCCAAATCCATGGAACTCCGGATAAGCCAGCCAATCACACACACTGCAACTGTTGGGTGTTCAAACAAATAGGCAAAATACAACCCAAAGACCAGGGCAAGAGCTCGTAGCGAGGACGAAGAAGAGCCTCAGGGTCCAATAGGTGGTGGGCAGAAGAGATTTCCTCCCAAGGTCAAAACGGTGAATATGATATACGCCACCCACATATCTAAGAAAGAGAGAAAGAGGACCCTTCGGGAGGTCTATGCCATGGAGCCTATAGCTCCAAAGTATAAACCCTGGTCAACAAACCTGATCAACTTCGACCGTCGCGACCATCCGACTAGTATTCGACATGGGGGCTCGGCTGCCCTCATCCTAGATCCCATTATAGATGGGTATCACCTCACTAAAGTCCTAATGGACGGAGGAAGTAGCCTCAATCCGATTTACTCAGACACGGTGAAGAAGATGGGTATAGATCCATCAAGGATCAAACCCAGCAGCACTACCTTCAAGGGAGTGATCCCAGGTGTTGAAGCCCGATGTACGGGCTCTGTAACCCTGGAGGTTGTGTTGGGCTCGCCTGATAACTTCCGCAACGAGGTTTTGGTCTTCGGCATTGTGCCCTTTCGCAGTGGCTATCACACGCTGCTCGGCGGGACGACGTTTGCTCAGTTCAACGCAGTCCCGCATTACGCATACCTCAAGCTCAAGATGCCGGGCGCCAAGGGGGTCATCACTGTCATGCCCAAGATGCGCGCCTATCCATTTTAAGACACGAGGGCCTCGCAAGGGATAGAGGCTCATCTTGCCGTTAGCAAGTATAGTAACATTGCATCATACATTATAGAAGAGATGAGTATACAAGTTGGTTTACACTCGCCACATGCTAAATTACAATTCCACTCAGAGTTCAAGTCATCAAGATGAAAACAGGGTCCGACTATAGACGAAATCAAACGATAAAACAGATGCAAATGAAACTATCTCGCTGCCCCAAAGATCACGACCAGGTCCTCTACTCATCCGGATACATCACGTACATCCTGCCTCTTTCCTCATCATACTCCCACTAGAGCTGGGTAAGATCATCCTGCACGTACTCATCTGAACCTGTACCTGGAGTGTTGTAGTAAACTATGAGCCACAGAGGACTCAGCTATCATGTGACCGGGTACCGAGACTATTCAAGCTTAAAGGTTGGGATGGGGGTAAGTGTTTAGTTTGCAGCAGCACTAAGCATATATGGTGGCTAGCTTACGCAACATGAAATAAATATGAGTGGCCTACGAAGAACGATCGAGTCTAGTATGATCTCTATGAGATCCTGAACCCCTACTTACATCAATCATAACCCCACCGTGTTCTCTCTCGAATCGTGTTCATGAGCAGAGACGATCACGATTACTCACACAGTTGGTGTATTTTAATTGGAGTTTACTTCAAGTTTACTATAACTGGGTGTTAAACAAATATCCAAGTTGCCACATAATCGCGGGCACGGCTTTCCGAAAGATTTAACCCTGCAGGGGTGCTCCAACTAGTCCATCAGAAATAACCACACTCCGCGGGAATTCCTCGACCACGGATCTCGTGGTCTTCATCGGTAATTCCAAAGGAATTCCAACACCTCGAGAAAACCCAAAGAAAGTCAGAGTCCACACGCAAGACATTCGATAAAGGTAAAAGAAACCTAGCAAGACCACCCGACGTGTCGACGAACCCGATAAGAGCCGCATATCTCGTTCTCAGGACACGACAGATGGGACTAGCTACAGGGAAAACCAATCCTCAAGTTGCCTCGAGGCGGCCCCGCAGGCAGCCCATTTTGGACCAACACTCATGAGGAGCACTGGCCCGGGTTGTTGATTAATTATCCACGGGGTTGCAAAGCCCTATGCAAGTTTTATTAAGTTATTAGCAAATGTAGTACCAAAGTTGGGTCTTGCCAGACAAGTTTTAATCTCAATCGAATAAACAAGGGGGTCCCCATAACAACCCCGAGCGTGTTAGGAGCGCAAAGTATGGAAACATAACACCGGTAACAAGAAAACTATGGCGGTAACAGCGGAACAAATCACTTAGCAAAAGGCCAAGCCTCCCACCAATACCAAGATATATATGTGCATTAAATTAAATAACAGAATTTATTGTGATATTCAACTCCATGTTATCACATGGAACAACATGCACCTGCAACTAAGAACGCTATAAGAGGGGCTGAGCAGCGGTAACTTAGCCAATCAAAGGTTTGCTAGGATGTGGAAGTTAGAGGCTGTCATGGCAAAAAGGAGGCTGATATCAAGTGGTAGGTAGCACAATTGTAACGATAAGGGCGAAATACTAGCAAGCGAAAATAGTATCGGGATCCTTGTACGATCATCTTGCCTGTTGGTTCTTCAGCGGAACAAGTAGCGGGATCCTCGTAGTGGTACTCTCCTGGGTCCTCGAACTCAGTGTCGACACTCGCGTCTACCCAAGAGAAACAGAAAGTAAATCTTCAACCAAGGTGCAATGCACAACCAAGATGATGCATGATTCATTTTTCGAAGAATTTAACATGGCAATCCAAAACTAGTCAAGTTTCACATGCAAAGTTTGTAAATTAGTGAATCTGGACAGAACCTCATGTTAAGTTATTTAGACATGCATGAACATGGAAAATATGGATGCATCATGCAAAATCGATAGAAATGCATATAAAGAACGCAAGAAACGGAGCTACGGTTCTCACGATACGCTCACGACAAGGTACGGAGGCAAAACACAAGTCAACCAATACCTAGGCTAATTCTTGGCATTCCAAGGTAGCCACTGGATAGGTGATGAAAAACCAATCACAATATACTCAAGAATCAACCAATTCCATGGAGTATAGCTCCCACAAGTCACAAAACAATAAAACCCACAATCTGCCACAAAACAGCAACATAGCAAATTCTAAAGCTCACAACTTGAGCTACAGGAACCCTGCAGCCACAAACAAGATATTGACAGAATCTACTCAACACCCACATCAACTTATCCAACTATACAATCAACAAAGGAGGCACACATCAATAAGCATGGATCAATCAAGTTGGCATGATGAAACAGTTTTCTGGGACTTGGTGAAAATTCCAGTTTTCTGGAATCTGAGTTAATAAAGTAGCAAGTTGAAAGCACTGGTTAAATATGCTAGCAAGCTCCTATTGGCATGAAAATTAACAGGATGGTAGATGACAATGACTATGACAAATAACTAGCACTGAGCATGAGCAAATTCCAAGCATATCACTAGATGTCACACACTCTTCATGGAAAAAAACACATCAGATTTCCAGACTTGGCGGTTTTTAGCATGCTGAAACAGAAACTTAAAGAATGCAACTAAGCAGATCTTTTCCCACTTATATGGGTGATGCTCATGGTAAACAAGGTAGCAAGGCAATAGAAATGAATTATGCTAGCAAGCATACTAGCAAGAGGGGTGTGTCAAGTGAATATACCACTAGTCACCTACACCATCTCTACTTCTACTCACATACACTACAAGCACACAAATGCACTTGGCACTCTCACACACCCTCAAGATCATGAGTGTGGGTGTGCCTCCACACACATAAGCAAACATATATGCTCAATGCATATATGCATTGCATATGTAGGTGGCCACACACACACTCACTCTTCACATACATACACAAGCACAAGAGCATAGTCATGCACTACACCTCCCACATGTGCACCTACACACTCTACATGTGCATATGCCATGCACACACATGCACATACACTAGGAAAAGAAAAAAACAGCCACACATGCACTTATGTATAAATCCACACACCAAATACACTCACATGCACAAAGGCCAATTCATGTCTCCTACACTATTCATGGCATACAGACACACATATAGATCAACAGGAAAAAAAAACTACACACACACAACACATACCTATAGCAGGTCATAAAACAAAAGAATCAAAAGAAAATAAATTAAACAAAAAAAGGGGGGAGCCTAGGCTCGAACCCACAACCTGTTGGTTGTCTCCCCTAGAGCCAACCACTCTGCTAGCTCTGCGCATGTTAACAGAGGATGGAAGCTGCACCACTAATACACACATAGCACGCAAAAGTCTGACGAAACTGAATTTCAATGAGCCATCGGGACAGAGCAACAGCGGCTGCACGGGGCTAGATCCGGCCATCTCCGGCGAGGGGAACAGCCGGCAGGGGTGCGGAATTCCCCTAGGAGTGTGAGGGACAACGTTACAGTGCGCGAGGAGCAAGAACAAAAGCACCACAAAATAGTACGCATACTGCATCTAAGGGCAGAGCACCGAGAGCATGAAGTTGGCATGAACGTCTCTACATGCACAAGCGTCTAACAATGAAGGGGGCGAGAGGAATGGAAGGAGGGGTATACCTCCACTAACTAGGACACGGAGACATGGTCGGGGACACGCTCAGACGGCAGAGACGAAGCGGAGAAAGCTGGCGACTTCGTGATCCGGGGCTGCAAGGGAAGAAGACGGTGAGGTCGACGATGGGGAGGAAGGGCCGGCGTCTCTGGGCGTCGAGGAAGAAGAGGGGGCACGAGGGACTCCTTCCCACGCACCAGAGCGACGGGGGCGCGACGAGGAACTACCTCCGGGCGCGAGCTGCTGCTCGGCCGGAGCATGGCGGACATGGCGACGGCATGGCTGGGGCAGCTTACCTGGCGGCGGCACGGTGAGGAGAGGGGGAGGAATTGAGAGAGGGAAGGAGCTAGGGCACCGGGGACGCGCTAAAAGGAGCGGAGGGACTCGCTACGGCCGTCAAATCATCGGCTAGCCGACGTGGCTCCTCTGGATGCTCTGCCGTACAAAGCTGGGAGAGAACGAACGCTCTGGGTGACTGGGCCTGCGGGAGCTACTGGGCTGCGCTGGGGAGGGCAGGAGGCCCATTGGCAGCTCTCCCTCTCTCAGGAATAAGAGGAGGTTTTCCATTTTAAAAAGCAGCCACATTCAAATAAATCCCGAGAGAAAAATAAAAGACTCTAGTGCAAAACAAAAATATATTTGAGAAGAAAATACTGTGCTCCATTTAATAAAAATATTAAGTTGAATTATTTAGCAAGTTATTTTAATGCTTAAATTAAAGGGCAGCTCCTGTTTAATTAAAATACAAAAAAACCAATCCCCAACCACAACAATGAACATGCTCTAAATTAGTAAGAATATTAGGGCCACCTCTTGAACATTTTTAAACAATTTAAACATCAAGTTAATTCTGCTCATAAGTTAATACGAAGAGAAGGGGAGGGGATGGAAGGTGATGTTGATAGAGAAAAGAGAGGGGAAGAAGAAGAGCAGTGCACACATGACTCCAACCACACTCAACACCAACCCAACACAAAACCACACCACAACCAATCACAACATCCAAAGACACATGAAAGCAAGCATGCAAAATGAATGCTATGATGGATGATATGATGCATGAATGCAAAACTACACATGGAACAAGGTGCAACACATACATAGCTCATGACACAAGGTTCATACATTGGGGTTACATGCCAAATAAGGTAGGGACAACACTTGGGCTGTCACAATCACTATCAACGGCAATATAGAGCGATCCCTTAGAATGGAGGAAGATGCACTGGCACTGGCGACCGAATTCAGCTACCAAGACGACCGACAAGCTTCGGCATTGGCCATAAAGGCACGAAAGGCCGGGAAGCAAGTTTGGATTCAGGCCGAGCACTCCGACCCTCCTTCCTCCCCTCAATAGGGACTCGCCCCCACCGCACAACCTTAGGACCAACAAAGTATGTGCCGAGGATGCACAACTTTGCACTTAAGATTCCATGGGTGGTGGTGGGGAACTTATGATAGGCATTCAGTTGTTCCGAACTGTTACCATCAACACGTCTTCGGACAAACTGTAGGCGCTCCTGAAAAAGCCTGCCCATGGCATAGACACCTTTAAACATAGCGGCCTTTCAAGATTTTGTTCGCAAAGTCTGCCCGCATCAACACCCATCAAGGTACATCCAAAGCAGGAGTCAACTAGCAACGGGGCATATCGGAGGCGGCTGGTCACCAATCGAAGACCCCTGGTACAACAGCTCCTGTAGGACTTTATTTCTTATCACATACTTGTAAATAGCTGCTTCGGCAAACCCGAGTTATAGGAGTTGTTGAGGAAATGCAAAATTTCTTGGCGCACGTACGCCTTATTTGTCCTATTTTCGGCAAATACTTTTTCCCTCCCTCTCCTCGTGAACCTCTTTGGTATGATTCAAGGTCACTGGCTAATAGACCGGGGCTCGATTTTAAACACAAATTGCCTTAACCACTGTGTGTTTGGCGTCTTGGCATTCGCTTTATATGCATCGGTTCTGAACTATGTCTTTGGTCATTCAGTTGGGTTGCCCGACTCCTGTGCTTGCCCCTTTATGTTCTGCTCGTTCGGCTAAAAGGGCAAAGGGAGCACCCCTGTGATTGTGCTTCCGGATAGTCCGGTCAAGCACCTTAGGGGAGAAAGCCGAAAACAAACTGTCATAGTATGCGCAACTCGATCTGTGAACCCCAAGTTAGAAGTATTACACTTCAACCTTCGTAAGCGGTTATTCCGTGTTATACGAGGAATTTGCCCTTTGAGCAAACCCTATGATGTCGGCTTCGGCCTCGGCTCGTCCGAACATCGCAAAAAATCCAGGTGGCTAATCATAGGCTACCCACAGTCCTTTTCGTGCCCCTTTGATTAAGTGAAATAAATAAAGCATAATAGTCCGATTGCCTAGTCTGCCGCACTAAATCGCCTTCGGGTTCCTATACTTCAGCTAAGGAACATAGTGCATTGGTATAGTCACCCCATGTAGTATCTACGTGGGGGCTAAAGCCGACGATTCACATCTTTCAGTATTAAGCAACCATACATGAGTTATAAAGGAAGGCAAAACATATGAGAGCGGATACTATTATCATTAAAAAGTTATCACAGGTCTTCGGGTACATTACAATCTCATTCAAAAATTCTTTCGCCCAAACACTATGACGCGATCACCTGCGCACTCTCCATGACCCCATCAAAGTATAGCTCGGGGCATCAGTGCGACTTTCTGGGCGGCGACAGGTCGGTGGCGACCTTCATCGGATTGAGCCCCGACCAGTGCACTTTGGCCTTGGCAAGGGCCATCCGGACTTCTTCGATGCAGGAGGAGCGCTTGACGGCATTGAGGCGGGGTGCAACATAAATCAGATGTTGCACCAGGCCGAAGTAGCTACTTGGGAGTTGTTCATCAGGCCATAAGCAGATGCAGAGGTCCTTGATGGCCGGCTCCGCCATCCGCTGCATCTCCATCAGCTGCTTCAGCTGCTCCACCAAAAGAGGAGGATGCTCGGGGGCTCCGAACTGCGCCTAGAACATCTGAGATTTGTCTCCCTCTCCCTGCGTGGCAAGCAACTGATTGGCGTATGCAACGCTCTTCTGGAGATCAACGGTCGTGCCTGAGGATCACCACACCCAGGTCAGCAATTTCAATTTGCTATTTCCGAATATGCGCTTTAGGGAGTATGGCTTACCATTGGCTATCTCCTTAGTCTGCCAAATTTGTTCCTCGAAGAACGATCTGTCCATCTGCTCCTTCTAGAGATCGGACTTCAGGGAGGACAGTTCGGCCGACACTGCCTTGTTCTTATGCTCCAAGGACTCGCACTTATTGCTAGCGTCCTTGAGCTCATCCTGTCTCTCCGCCACACGAGCCTGGTGTTTATCACTGGTGGCTCGTAGGGCGGAGAGAGACGTGTCCACCTCTTTGTACGCCGCCTTCTCCATGACCGCTTCATCTTTGGCATGTTGAAGCTCGGCCTTGAGATTTTCGATCTCTTTCGACGAGGCTGCAACACGATTAAAACCTTATATAAATGAAATCTGCATTGACAAAATTCAGGGGAATAGTCAAATTCAAATCGAACTTACCCTGTGCCTCATCGAACCTCTTGTTGAGGTCTTCCACCTCATCGTTGGTGCGCTGGAGCTTCCGATTTAGCTCGTCCAGTTCGGCGCCGTTTTTGGTCGCCACCGATGACGAGGCCTACACCGCACGTAATGCATACATTAAATTGACACTTACTTCCCGAACTATAGAGATGACCCCTAGGTGAGTTCTGTTCAACTCACCTAGGGCTTGGGGGCTGCCATATACACAATACGACTAAATGAAATCTTAGAAAAAACGACAGGTAACTGACTTGAAAGCCTGCAAGGAGACCTTTGAAGGCCTCCTTCAGTCCGATGTCAACGGACTGGACGCTTTGTAATACCGCACCCATAAGGGTGCAGTGGTCCTCGGGGATGGAGGCGCTTGTTAGAGCCTCCCCCATGGCCAATCACTCATTGGTCAGCGGTACCGGCGATGACCGGATTTCTCAATCACCCACCAGGGTTTGGACCGATGCCTCCGGAGGGACCATGCGCTCCGGAGACGTTCGAGGAGGGGACTGATTGCTTGCCGTCCGGTCTCCTTGATGTCTGGGCAGGGGATCATCCCCTTTTCTTCGATGGTCGAAGCGTTAGCTTCGACCATGGGGGTATCCTCTGCGTCCCTTGTGTCCGCCTCCGTTGGAGTGTGCTGGGACGACACCTCCACGGCATCCTTCATAGCTCCTGGAGTGTGTGTGTGTGTGCGGGGGGGGGGGTGCGAGGCATCCCCGCTCTCCGCCAGTTCGGCAGGCGGGGTCTCCCCATCCGATATAACCTTGGTGGGGATGACATGCGGAGGGCTGTTGGACCAACAACCCGCGTGTTAGCAAACTCTGAGCCTACTGGCGACAGAAAGAAGGGTCTTCGGATCCTAACCTGGATGGAGGGGGCTTGACCCTGAGGCTCCTTCGGGGAACCTCCTCGGCATCTTCGGACGCAGAGCTCGAGTTTGAACTTTTGTCGGACAGGACCATCCGCACCTGCCGCACCTTCTTCAGGGCAGGAGAGGCTGCCTGCCCCGAGGCGTCCAAAGACGCTGCTCTCTTCTTGGTACGGGGGGATCGCCTCCCCCCGCTCTCGACCTCCTCCACCTCCTCCTGTTCTTCTTATTCCTCTTCGACCTCCTCCTGATTTGAGGAGGCGGGTGTGTCTTCGGAAGCAGCATCAGGCTGATCCCTAATGCGGATACCAGCCTGACCTGGTTTCTTCTTCTTCTCCTTCTTCGTGGGAGGCTTGTAAGGCCTCTCCACGAGCATCTTGGCTAACATCCCGGTCCTCTCATCCTCAGGTTGACGGGCTGGACTGTCAATGTTGTTGGCTTTGTTCACCCACCTCTGCAAAAGCATATCGTATATAGGGTTAGGGACCTTCTATGTAATAAAACCGACCAGGCTAGGATGTGGCATACCTCGGAGTCCGGCTTGGCGGCGTGTAGGCCCTTGTCCTCCTCCTCAGCTGGCCAGCTCTTCATGGTTTTGAAGAAAGCCTTCCACAGCTTCTCCCGCGTAGTGCGGAAGAGTTTCCGGACTGTGGGCTCGGCATCGATTTCCCGAGCCCACAGGGGAGTGTCTCGGCGCTGGTAGGGGAGGATGCGTCTTCGAAGCATTACCTAAACCACATTGGCCAGCTTGACGCCGTTCTCGATCAAGGATCGGATCCGCTTTTGCAAATCGGTGACCTCCTTGCTCAACCCCTAGACAAGACCCTTTTCGATCCATGAAGCTAGTCTGGTTGGAGGACCGGATCTAAATATGGCGGAGGGTGCAGACCTTGTTCCTATGGTTCGGTGATGTAGAACCACTCCTTCTACCACCCCTTGATGGTGTCGATGAGGGTACCTACTGGCCACTCGATGCACATGAGTTTGCCGATGATGGCACCACCGCAGTCGACGTGCTTAACACCGACACACTTTGTCTTGATGTTGAAAACCTACAGCCAGAGCCCGAAGTGCGGCTCAACGTGTAGGAATGCCTCGCAGAGGAGGATGAAGGAAGAGAGGTGCATAATGGAGTTCGACGGAAGACCGTGGAAGTCAAGGCCATAGAAGAACATTAGGCCCCTAACGAAGGGGTGCAGCGGAAAGCTCAACCCCCTAATAAAGTGGGGGATGAACACCACGCACTCTCCTGGCCTGGGGGTGGGGACCACTTGTCCCTTCTCCGCTGCACGATGATGAATATTGGCAGGGAGGTAGCCGACCTTTTTAAGGTCGAGGATGTCTTGGTTGCTGATCGTGGAAACCTCCCACTGTTTGTTGGAGCCCGCCATTGTTGAGCTCGGAAGCGAGGGTGGAAGAAACCTAGATCTGTGCTCTGGAGGCACAGGAGAATCGGAGGCGAAGATGTCGAATGGAGAGCATGAGGGGCCACTCAGGTTTTCTTTCTCCTTTTATGAGGTGTGTCGATTCGGGCTCCACTTGCTGCGCCGTGATTCTCTCCACTTCCCAAGACGCGTGAGCCGTTGTGGGCATATGATTCACTACATCCCGTATAAAATGGGACACAATCTACGCATGGATAGATCATGTGGATGGAACGGCCTTGAACCGCGCATCGAGTGCCTGTAACTGGCCTATCGGTCATGGTGGGCTGTGACCTTTCGTCAGAAAGGTCGTCAGGAAACATTAATTTTTTTCCTGATGCTTGGCCTTCAAAATCCAACTTATCTCACATGATTCAGACATGCTACAGTGCGAAAAACTATTCGACATCGGAGGCCGAACTATGGTTCAACAGGAGGAACTCACCTCGCAAGCCGAAGACTCTGTTCGTGAAGCAATTGAAGCTGAAGACTCTTGGCGTTGGAGACAAGTTTGGGGGCTACTGAGGGAGTCCTGTGTTAGGGGGTCCTCTGATAGCTGACTTGTTGTTTACGGTCCGGACTGTATGGGCCACTTGCCGAACACTGGATGATCTGAAGGCCCAGTTACCAGGATGGAAGCTTCTAGGAGCACGGCTTGCACTCCACGTTTGATGTAGTGAATAGGCATGTTTATCTCTTAGGCATGTAACTGGCCATGTGTAAAACCCTAAGACCTCCTCGGCATCTATATAAGCTAGAGGGTTTTAGGGTATAGGTACAACAACAACTCATCTAGGGTTAGACATACGATCTCGAGGTAGATCAACTCCGTAACCCCTTACACCATCAATACAATCAAGCATGACGTAGGGTATTACCTCCATAGGAGGGCCCGAACCTGGGTAAACTCATGTCCCCTTCATCTCCTGTTACCATCGATTCTAGTCTCACAGTTCGGGACCCCCTACCCGAGATCCACCAGTTTTGACACCGACACCGCACCCTTGATGACTCTGGTTGTGTTGAACTCCAGGTGGAAAGCGTGTAGCTAGATGTTCCACTCCGTGACCCTTCCAGCAGTGTTGGGGTTGCGGAGCACCTTCTCCAGCGGGTACGCAATGACGACCTTGATGGGGTGGCCTTGTAAGTAGTGGTGCAGCTTTCTTGAAGCGACGAGGAGCATGAGCAGGAGCTTCTGCTGCATGGGGTAGCACGCACATGCATTCCACATCACGGTGCTGAGGTAGTACACCGGATGCTTGATGAGGCATGGGGTATCAGCGCCGCCCTGCTCCTCAGGGAGAGTGAAGGACTCAAGTTCCCCATGAGTTGGTGAGGTGGAGAGGCCCTCAAGAGCACCGTCCTGAGGTGGCGAGTGTTGTGCGTCTCCTTGCGAACCACCTCCCTTCGCGTCTGTGCTGGCGCGCTCCTCCCGGATCGCCACAAGCATTGTGCTGGCCGAATGTGGGGTCGCCGCCAAGTAGAGCATCAAAGTCTCACAAATACGGGGCGCCACCATGATGGGAGGGTATGTGATGTAATGTTTGAGTTCTTGGAAAGTCGCTTCTGCCTCCGGGGTCCACTCGAAAGGGCCCTTCCTCTTCATGAGCTTGAAGAAAGGGAGGGTGTGTTCACCGATCCTAGAGATGAAGCATCCCAAGGCAGTCAAGTAGCCCGCCAGCTTCTGCATTTCATTGAGGGTCTAAGGTGGGCACATATTTTCAATTGCCTTGAACTTTTCCGGGTTTGCCTCGATCCCTCGATGTGATACCAAGAAACCAAGCACTTTGCCGGAGGGGACCCCGAAAACACACTTGTTTGGGTTGAGCCTCAGGTTCACCCGACGCAAGGTGGCAAACGTCTCCTCCTGGTCCTCGATCAAGGTCCTCGGCTCCCACGACTTGACCACGACATCGTCGACGTAAGCCTCGTCATTTCTCCTGAGTTGCGTTCCCAAGGCGACGTGCATTAACCGCTGGAAGGTTGCGCCATCATTTCGCAACCCGAAGGGCATCCAAGTGTAGCAATACACGTCACATGGGGATAAGAATGTCGTCTTCTCGACCTCTTATACCACCATCTTGATTTGGTGGTAATCCGAGAAGGCATCCAAGATGCACAACAGATCGCACTCGGCAGTGGAGTCCACAATCTGGTCGATGCGTGGGAGCGGAAAGGGATCCTGCAGACAGGCCTTGTTCAGACTCATGAAGTCGATGCACATGCGCTCCTTCCCACCCTTCTTGGGAATGATCACAAGGTTGCCCATCCAATCAGGGTACCGCACCTCCTGGATAACGCCAGCCTCCTGTAGCTTGCGGACCTCCTTGACGATGAAAGCATGCTTTTCTTGTGCCTACTTTATTGCCTTCTACTTCATCGAGCACGCGTGATGGTACACCATCAGGTGGTGTTCGACGACGCTCCTCGGGACGCTCACCAGGTCAGATGGCTCCCACGCGAACATGTCCTTGTTCACACGGAGGAAGTCGACCAGTGCCCTCTCTTGCTCCAGGGGAAGGACCATGCCGATGGTGAAGGTGGGGTCCGTGCTCTTGCCATCAACAAACACCTGCTTCGTCTTAGCTCGGTCCTGAGAGGACAACTGCTTCTTCTTCGCTGACGCGACCTCCAGTTCCTTTACCGCTCCCTCGGCACTGGGCCTCAGGACTGTTGCAGCCTCAGGAGCAAAAGTGTCGCCCTTATCGTTAGGGTGCGGGGTCGCCACAGGCCCCGGGGCCTAGGCGATGCTCTCAAAGCTCTCGGTGCTTGGGCATGCGGCCGCCGCGGCCTTGCAGGTGAGCCTGAGGGCTCGAACCGCATCCTTGGTGTCCCCGACCACTGAGATGATGCCGATGCTCCCGGACATCTTGATGACGTTGTAGCCTGGGTGCTTTGCCGCCATGAACTTGGCGAGGGCCCGGTACCCCAAGATGGCGTTTTACGGGAGGCCGATGTGGGCCACGTCAAAGTCGATCATCTCGGTCCGGTAGTTCTCTCGAGTGCCAAAGTTGACCGGGAGGCGCACCTGTCCCAACTGGACGGTGGAGCCTTGGGCTACCCCCGAGAAGGGCCTGGTAGGCGCAAGATGGTCATAGGGCACCTGGAGCGCATCGAAGGTCTCCATTAAGAGGATGTTGAGGCCATCACCGCCGTATGAGTGTCTTGGTAACCATGACATTGCTGATGGTGGGGGTGCACAGCATGGAGACTACACCAGCGGCGACCGTAGTCCTGGGACGGTCCCCGAAGTTGAAAGTGATGTCGTTCATTGGGCTTGTTTCACCCTGCGGGGCCTCGGACCGTGGCTGAGCTACGCCCGCCTGGCAGAGGAGCTATTTGACGTGACAACCGGATGCGGGTGCCCTCGGCCTGCCGAGGATGCTAGCAACCGTGCCAGGCCAGGGGGCGCTAGATGCGCGACGAGACGACTACAAGGCCTTCTATGTGCCTTGAGCAGTGCGGCCTGAGTGCTTGTTGTCCTGGGGCGAGTGCAGGGGCCGACGCCGTGGCAGAAGCGGGGGTCGGGGAAGTAGGGCGGCCACCATGTTGTATGGAGGGTGGCAATGATGGGTCCCACTGCCCTCGAGCAGCGCACCGGTAGCAGCGTTGTCCGCCGGGGGGATGGAGCGGCACGGGACGCCGCGGCCTGCGGGTGCCGCTAGTGCGGTGCAAGCGGCCCAACGCCCGACACAAACTCGGCAGGCATCAGTCATGGGAGCGACGGAGCCGAGACGGGGTTGAACCGGAGAAAGATTTCAACACGCCCCTACCTGGCGTGCCAAATGTCAGAATCGGGGATCTCCAAAACCCAACAAGGTTCGAACACTGGGCGTGTGCGAGTATCTTAACCAGCTCAAAGTCTCAAGCTTGACAACCTACAGCCTAGCTACGACGAGCAAGTGCAAGCAAGGAAGAAGGTGGACTCGGAGATTTACCAAGGTTCGGGCCACCTTGCGGTGTAAAGCCCTACTCCTCCTTTTTGGTGGATTGGACTCACGAGGAGGCTAAGGATGAACTAGTACTGGGGTGGGGTGGCCTCACGAGGGCCCTTGGTGGTGATGAACTAGATCTACCCAACCTGCCCTCTACGATGGGAGCTGGTGGCTATTTATAGGGGCCATGGTCCTCTTCCCTCATTGCATAGGCAGGAAGGGATCCACAATGGCCAAATTTGAAAGGGGACAGGTGGTACATCTTATCCTGACTAAAGGTGGTCTTCGCTTGCAAAGCTTCGAGGGGTGACACAGTGGTGGGCTCGATGATGACATCCGTTCGAGCTTGTGGTCTCAGGCCCGTTGCACCGGGAAGGAAACCTTTGGGGGATTCCTTGGGAACCTGTGTATGTCCTTGTCTCCTTAGCAAGAAAGAGGAAACTATCTTCCTCCTGTGCTCGCTAGTGCCCGCGTGGCTTCACCGTCAGAACCCACGTCACCCCGGCCTCGGGAGGGAGGGCATTTGCATAGGAAATTCCGCTCCTCAGGAGGTAGCCTAGGGGGATGCCACTCTCCGGAGGTCATGACATTGTCCTCCTCACGAGGCAAGGGGCTCTCGCGAGGGCCTTGACTTGAGAGACTTGTTGCTAGGCCGTACCGGGCCTTCGAGGTGGGCCATGCGTTGGGCCACAGGCAGGCAGGTCTGGGTACCCCTGGTCCCAGAACACCAACATATAGAAAACGTAGGGAGGTGACATACGAAGTGGGAGACAGAGCATATCTCCGTGCGTCCCCACTTCGAGGAATCAAGAGGTTTGGTGTTAAAGGAAAGTTAGCACCCAGATTCATAGCCCCCTACAAAATTCTTGAACGTAGAGGCAAACTTGCATACAAGCTGGAATTGCTGAAAGGATTGTCCAGAGTTCACAATGTCTTCCATGTTTCCCAGCTGAAGAAATGCCATGATAAGAGGGCTGATATTCCTTTGAGAGACACACTGCCCCTAGAGCCCATACAACTTAACAGTGATCTGACCTATGTACAGAAGCCTGTCAAGATTCTCGAGACTTCCAACAGAGTTACCCACAACAATGTCACCAAGTTTTGCAAGGTTGTGTGGAGTCACCACATTGAGGAAGAAGCCACCTGGGAATGAGAAGAAGATCTTCATTGAGACCACCCGCACCTATTTTCTAGCCAACCTGAATCTCGAGGGCGAGATTCATCTTAAGGTGGGTAGGTTTGTAACATCCCAAAATTTCATTTTGGCATGTTATAAAAAATAGTCATGCATCCACACATGTTGTTTGTATTTGCTTTGATGAAATGAATGTTAGTTGAAAGCTCTTTGGTGTTTGTTGAAACCTCTTTCAAATTTTTCCTTCATTTGAATTCAAATAGTGAAACCTCTGAAAATTTTGAAAATGAGAGGAGGAACATAACCCTCCATTTCATGGGCTTTTTTGTAAAGCCATTTGACCATTTGAACCATGGGGATTATTTGAAAAATATTCGAAATAGCAAGTAAAACCATGTTGGGCATTTTTCGAAAAATCTTTTTAAAAAATAAATATTTTGGACGTGGAAAAATGTTAAACATATTGCATTTATTTTTCCAATAATTTTGATATATAATACTTATATATTTGGAGTTATCTTTATTTTCCTTTTTAAGTTTTACTTTCCTGTTTTCAAATAATAGGAAAAAGTTTAAAATAGGAAACGCTGTGCACAGTTTTGGAAATAAACAATGTTGCCCACTAGTGAATCGGGCCCATATTTCCTCCGGATCAGATCCGACTTCTTTCGAATCGGCCGTCCGAGCACCACACGCTCTCCCTCTCTCTCCGCCCCCCGCCCCCACTGCCCGATCGTATCTCTTGACGGTCACCCCCTTCCTTCTTTCCCCCTCTTTCCTTCCTCGCTGGAGCACCACCAGATCCGAGCTTATCCATCGATTTTGTAACGCCCATGATGTGGTCCTATCCTTATTTTAGCTCGAGGTCCTCGATAGGGATAGAAGCGCATCTCGTCGTTTCGCAAGAATGGATATCCTTACAAGTACATGTAAAGAGGAGATGAGTATATGGAATTGGCTTACACTCGCCACAAGCTACATCAGGATCAACTCAATTACAATCATACATATCTATCATCATACATAAGGCAGGGTCCGACTACGTACGAAATCAAACGATAAAAATGACATCCATCCTTGCTATCCTAGGCTGCCAGCCTGGAACCCATCCTATGATCGATGAAGAAGAAGAAGCACTCCAAATCAAACAAGCATCGCTCTCACGTCAAAGCATCGCATTACCTGTACATGCAACTATTGTTGTAGTAATCTGTGAGCCATGGGGACTCAGCAATCACATTTCCAAGGTTATCAAGACTAGCAAAGCTTAATGGGTGAGATATGGTTAAGTGGTGAGGCTGCAGAAGAACTAAGCATTTATTTGAGTGGCTAACTTACAGTACAAGAATAAGAAGGGTGATCTATGCATAAACGGATGTGAACTAGTGATGATCACTAAGTGATCCTGAACACTATTTACGGTCAAACATAACCCCACCGTGTTCTCTCGATTCAGAACTCATGAGTAGAGACAATCATGGTTACACATATGGTTGGTGTATTTTATTTAAGTTTACTTCAAGTTTGCTATGACTGGATGTTAAACAAATTTCCAAGTTGCCACATCACCACGGACATGGTTCTCATGAAATATTTAACCCTAGAGGGGTGCTCCAACTCATCCATCACAAACTAGCCACAAGCTGCATTGGAAAACCTCAACCACGAGATAACCCATTGTATCCTCAAAATTCCGGTGGAAAACCTCAACCTCGAGATAGCCCAATGTATCCTCGAACTCGCATGGACAATACATTCGAGAAAGGTAAAACAAATCCAACAAGGCCTCCCGACGTGACGACAAACCCGATAGGAGCCACGTATCTCGTTCTCAGGGCACAACCAGTTGAGCGAAGCGTATAGTGGCATGATAGAAATCTCCCAAAGTGCCCCGGGTTGGGCCCGCACAAGACTCTAGTTTGGACCAACACTTTTGAGGAGCACTAGCCCGGGGGTTGATTAATTATCCACGGGGTGATCATGCCCTATGCAAATTTTAGTTGTTATTAAGCAAATAGTACAATGTTGGGCCTTGGAAGAAGAGTTTGTATCCCAAAACGACAATCAAGGGGGTCCCCATAACAACCCCAATCATGTTAGGAGCGTTCAATATGGAATATAACACCGGTACACAAGTAACTAGGGCGACGAAGGCAGAACAAAACACCGAGCAAAAGTCCAAGCCTTACACCTTTTACCAAGTATATATGTGCATTAAATTAAATAGCAATAATGTTGTGATATCTCAAGATACCCATGTCGTCACATGGAAACAACTTGCACCTGCAACTAGCAACACTATAAGAAGGTCTGAGCAAGCGATAACATAGCCAAACAATGGTTTGTTGGGATGTGGAGGGGTTAGAGGTTTTTCATGGCAATGTTGGGAGGCTTTACGTACAAGTGGTAGGTAATGAGACATAACGATAGAAGCGATACAACTAGCATAGCAATGATAGTAGTGGTATCCATGGAAACGGCCATCTTTCCTGAGATCCCACTTGGAAGAAGAACGAATCCGTGAAGTAGACGAACACGTGTAGTCGAACGAATCCTCACACTCCAAATCGATTTTGGAATTCTATCGAGAAGAAGCAATTTGGAAATAAACAAATGACATAGTAAACACCTCAAAATATTCATGACATGATGCATAGTTGAATATGATGCATGTCCATTTAATTATGCATGGCATGGGAGAGGACAACAATCAACTTCTACACATTAAGTAAAGCTCAATATGCAATGATTTGCATATTGACGAAACTCCACATTTGAATCATTTAATTCACTCCCGTTTATTTACATGACACGTTTAAATGTTGGTTAACATGGCAAGAGGTGAAACACAATTAAACTATCTATCTAGGCATTTTAAATGAGGCCGAAAACAACATTTAGCATTTCCGAAATGACCTCATATACAAGTTAGGAATGTGCTCCATATTTGTAGTAAGCATATTTTATATTTATTAAATAGGAAAATAAAGTGAACCATTTTATTCTACACATTTTTCTAAGCAAGTTACATGTATAGTTCATAAAAATCGGAGCTACAGTTATTTAGATATGAGACAAACCGTTTTATCATGGACATTATGCAAATTAATGTAAACAACAATTTTAAATATTTTTAACAAGTGTGGAAGTTGAGTATTGTGAAACTAAATGAAAATCTAAGCATTTTACATATATGACATGTTTTAATCTGATGCATGGTTATTTAAATATGAGCAATTGAAAATTATAGCATTTATAATAATGCAATTTTATTTGACAAAAGAAAATAACCCACAAGTATACATGGGCTGGGCTAGCCGGCGCCCATGACAGTGGGGCCAGAAGGGTGGTCAACATGTCAACTTTGACCGGTCAACAAGGTGCGTTGGGACCCACATGGCATGCTCATAGGAAAAAGAAATGGCTAAGAAGAAAAACTAGGAGAACCTGGGATGTTAGAGATATGACACGCAATGGAAATGATGAAGAACGAAATCAAGCAAAGGGATACAAGATTTTAACGTGGAAAACCCCTCCAACACGAAGGGAAAAAACCACCGGCGCCAACTAGCCAAACTTCACTATGATCGGGAGAGGTTACAAATGTCGGGGATTTACAACTGATTGACTTATCCCATTCGGCGGCTTACAAGAGGTATATATAACAAGGTGTCCTAGGTCAACCCTGATCCATACCGCAGGGGGGGCTTCGCCCCCCCGCACCCCCAGGCGTCCCTGACGGGGGAGAGAAATTCCATCTTGTAGCATGAATGACAACCTTCTCTCTGAATAAACAAAGAAAACACTTTCGGCGCCAAACAACCACCAGGGCTAATGAGTTATACCAACTAAGTCTGAGAAAAATTCAAACTTAGTAATAGGAACAGGCTTTGTGAACATATCAAGGAGGATCATCATGAGTACTAATCTTGCATACGTTTAGTTTACCTTACTCAACAATGTCTCGAAAAAATGATATTTGACGTCAATGTGCTTTGTTCTCTCATGAAACATTTGATCCTTAGTGAGATATATGGCACTCTGACTGTTAGAAAACAGATTAATGCAAGATTTATCTCCACAAAGCTTAGCATACAGAACTTTCTGCCAAACTGATTCTTTCCATGCTTCTGCAATAACCATGTATTCTGCTTTAGTGGTAGATTGAGCAACTATTGCCTGTAGTGTGGCCCTCCAACTCCCGGCACAACCACCAACAATGAATGGATAACCTATAAGGGACCTCCTCTTGTCCAAATTGCTGGAAGCAAAATCTAAATCAACATAGCCAGCAAGTCCCTCACCACTCCTGCCAAATTTCAAACAAGCATTGGAAGTGCCACGAAGGTACCTGAAAATCCATTGAACAACCTTCCAATGTTCTTTACCAGGGTTAGACATATATCCATTGACCAAACTCATTGCAAATGACAAATCAGGCCTAGAACACAGCATGGCATATATTAAAGAACCGACAACACTAGAATATGGAACTCTTGACATATAATCAAGCTCTTCATCCGTACTAGGACATTGAGAAGATGACAATTTGAAATGAGGAGTAATAGGAATGCTTACTGACTTAGCATCATGCATGTTAAAACTATGAAGAACTTTTTGAATGTAACTTTGCTGACTGAGAAATAGCAAACCAGAATTTCTGTCCCTCATAATCTCCATACCTAGAATTTTCTTAGCAGCACCAAGATCCTTCATGTCAAACTTACTACTTAATTGTGCCTTTAAAACAATGATGTCTCTCTTGCCCTTGGCAACAATAAACATGTCATCAACATATAACAACAAGTATATTGGTGATCCATCAACAAATTTAATGTAAACACAACTATCATATGCGGACCTCTTAAATCCATGTGCAATCATAAATGAATCAAAACTTTCATGCCGCTCTCTTGGAGATTGTTTCAAACCATATAGGGACCTCTTTAGCTTGCAAACAATCTTCTCCTTACGAGGCACTACGAAACCCTCTAGTTGGTCCATGTAAATTTCCTCCTCTAGTTCTCCATGCAGAAAAGTTGTCTTGACATCTACTGCTCAAGCTCAAGATCATTCATAGCAACAATACCAAAAAATGCATGAATGGAACTATGCTTGACAACTGGAGAGAACACGTCATTATAATCAATACCTAGTATCTGACTAAAGCCCTTAGCCACTAACCTTGCCTTAAACCTTGCAGGCTCACTAGGAGACAAACCTTCCTTTCTTTTGAAGATCCATTTGCAATGAACGGTCTTCTTTTGTTTAGACAAGCGCACAACATCCCATGTGCCATTTTTCTCAAGTGATTGCATCTCTTCCTACATAGCAGCAATCTACTCCTCACGATCACCGGAAACAACGGCTTTAGTATATGTGGATGGCTCATGGATGTTCTCAACCTGTTTTGCACAACTGAAAGCATAATGAACAATGTCACACTCCTCAATTAGGCGTTTAGGTTTGTTAATGATTCTCTTTTTCCCGCCATCTACAAGAGACTGAATTTGTGGCTGGAAAACAGGCGGTGAGCGTTGCACAACATCATCTTCATGAATCTCTGTATCGAAAGCATCATCAACATTATCATGAACCTGTGCATCTAGAGCAGTAACATTATTATCACCAATTTCATTTTCCTCATCATCAAAATGCTCCACCTGCATAGTAACTCGTTGTGGCTCCATATCAAAACTATCATTGGACAGATCATCATGATACATAACAGATTCATTGAAAACAACACTTCTGCTCACAAAAACCTTATTAGTTTCAGGATTCCATAAGCGATATCCTTTTACTCCTGAACCATATCCAACAAACACACGCTTAATAGCTCTAGGCTCAAGTTTTCCGTTATCAACATGCGCATATGCATTGCAACCAAAAATTCTCAACTGTGAATAATCAGCCGGTGTACCAGACCATACCTCAATGGGAGTTTTCTTATTAAGTGGAATGGATGGAGACTTGTTGATGAGCTAACAGGTGGTGGAGGTTGCTTCAGCCCAAAAACGTTTGCCCATGCGAGCATTGGACAACATGCAGTGAGCCCTGGAGATGATGGTTCTGTTCATACGCTCAGCCACACCATTCTGTTGAGGAGTGTATGGGACAGTGTGGAGCCTGATGATGCCCAAGTTTTTGCAATACCTTGTAAAAGCTTCTGAACAGAATTCCATACCATTGTGAGTACGAAGTATTTTTTACCTTCCTCTTAGTTTGCCTTTCTACCATAACTTTCCAATCCTTAAAGGCATCAAACACATCATATTTATTTTTCAAAAATAAGGCCACGCTTTTCTGGAGTAGTCATCAATAATTGTAAGCATATAACGAGCACCAGCAAGCGAGGGTTTATGGGAAGGTCCCCACAAATCAGCATGCACATAATCTAATATACCTTCTGTGGTATGAACAACAGTATTGAACTTTACCCTCTTGTGCTTACCAAAGATGCAGTGCTCACAGAACTCCAAATCACTTACGTTGCAACCATCCAAGAGTTCCCTCTTGGTCAATTCTGCCATGCCAAGTTTACCCATATGCCCAAGGCGCATATGCCATATGTTAGTTTTACATGATTTATCAGAAGTAACAGCAGCAACAGCAGTACCAGTAATAGTGCTTCCTCTAAGAACATATAACTTTGCAGAATCCATGTCACCTATCATATGAATTAGGGATCCTTTTGTTACCTTCAAAACTCCACCTGAACCGGAATGTTTGTACCCTTTGATGTCAAGAGTACTCAGCGAGATGAGGTTTCTGGCCATGCCTGGTATGTGCCTCATATCTGTGAATGTGCATATCATGCCATCATGTGTCCTGATCTGAGCAGAACCAATGCCCACAATTGCACACGCTTGTCATCTCCCATACGCACAACATCTAAACTCTGCACAAACTTATAAGTACTGAACCAATCTCTATTACAACATATATGAAACGGACATGCAGAATCAAGTATCCATTCATCATGACATGAAACATAGCCAGCAAAAACAACTAGAGCATCATCGGAACCAAATTTATTACAAGATGTAACATTGACCTTACCATCACCTTCAGATTTGTTTTTAGGTTTCCACATACCATTCCTTTTCTCCTTATTTTCCAGCTTCCAACAATCATCAATCAGGTGACACTGTTTCTTACAATACCTGCCAAACTTTTCTTTCCCAGGTCCTCTGGACTTTGAACGACCTTTGCCGTTCTTACTTTTATCTCTATTGTTGGGGTTGTATGTTTTCTTCTTAGGCCTGCCTCATACCTGCAATGCTTCTCCTTTGGAGGACGATTCCTCAGATTGCAACATATCTTTCATCTTTTCCTTATGTTGAAAGGCCTCATATATTTCCGCAACAGTTAATTCACCATGGCTATATAATAGTGTATCACAGAAATTTGCAAAGGAACTAGGCAGCGAGCATAAAAGTAGAAGACCTAAATCTTCATCATCATACTGTACCTCCATAGACTGCAAGTCGGAAACAATCTCCTTGAAGATTGATAAGTGGTTTAGCACCGAACCACCTTCCTACAACTTGTGCATGAACAACTTCATCTTCATGTGCATCTTACTAGTCAGATCCTTGGACATGGAGATCGATTCCAGCTTGAGCCAGAGGCCTGCCGCAATTTTCTCTGGCAACACTTCTTGCAAAATATTGTTAGATAAATGAAGATAATCAGAGCCATAGCCTTACAATCTTTACGCTTCTCCTCAGTGGTCCAAGTCTGCTGTTCTTTACTGCCAAATCCATCAAGAGCCTCATCCAGATCGGGATGCGCTAGCACGGCGCACATCTTCACTTGCCACAATGAAAATCTAGTGTCATAGTCCAGCAGCGGAAGATTGTACATCATCGACGCCATGTCATCTAAGAAACCCTAAACAGAAACAAGGCTCTGATGCCACTTGTTAGAGATACAACACGCAATCGACACAATGAAGAACGAAATCAAGCAAAGGGACACAAGATTCTAACGTGGAAAATGATAACCGACAAGTATAGGGGATCGCAACAGTTTTCGAGGGTAGAGTATTAAACCCAAATTTATTGATTCAACACAAGGGGAGCCAAAGAATATTCTCGAGTATTAGCAGCTGAGTTGTCAATTCAACCACACCTGAAAGACTTAATATCTGCAGGAAAGTATTCAGTAGCAAAGTAATATGGTAGTAACGGTAACTGTGGCAAACTGATAGCAGCAGTTTGTAGTGATTGTAACAGTAGCAACGGAAAAGTAACTGAGCGAAGATCAATATATGGAAAGCTCGTAGGCAATGGATCAGTGATCGATAATTATGTCGGATGGCACTCATCATGCAACAGTTATAACATAGGGTGACAAAAAACTAGCTCCAATTCATCAATGTAATGTAGGCATGTATTCCGTATATAGTCAAATGTGCTTATGGAAAAGAACTTGCATGGCATCTTTTTTCCTACCCTTCCGTGGCAGCGGGGTCCTATTGGAAACTAAGGGATATTAAGGCCTCCTTTTAATAGAGAACCGGACCAAAGCATTAGCACTTAGTGAATACATGAACTCCTCAAACTACGGTAATCACCGGAAAGAATCCCAGTTATTGTCACCCTGGGGGATGCGGATCATAACTCGTAATAGGTGTCTACAACTTGTAAGATAGGATCAAGAACACACATATATTCATGAAAACATAATAGGTTCAGATCTGAAATCATGGCACTCGGGCCCTAGTGAAAAGCATTAAGCATATCAAAGTCATAACAACATCAATCACAGAACATAGTGGATACTAGGATCAAACCCTAACCAACTAACCCGATTACATGATAAATCTCATCCAACCCATCACCGTCCAGCAAGCCTATGATGAGATTACTCACGAACGGTGGGGAGCATCATGGAATTGGTGATGAAAGATGGTTGGTGATGACGAAGGCATCGATTTCCCCTCTCCGGAGCCCAAAACGGACTCCAGATCTGGTCTCCCGAGGAAGGACTGGTGATGGCGGCGGCTCTGTATCATGAAACGCGATGACCTCTTCTCCCTAATTTGTTTATCGACAAATAGGGTTATATGGAGCTAGAGAGGAGGTCAGAGGAGCGACCGGGGCCCCACAAGCCTGCTCTGCGCGGCCAGGGGGTGGCCGCGGCTAGCAGACTTGTGGCTTGCTGGTGGCCCCCCTCTGGTTAATTCTTATGCCAGTATTTTTTATTAATTCCAAAAATATTCTCCATAAATTTTCAGGACAATCCGAGAACTTTTATTTCTGCACAAAAATAACACCAAGGCAATTCTGCTGAAAACAGCGTCAGTCCGGGTTAGTTCCATTCAAATCATGCAAATTAGAGTCCAAACAAGGGCAAAAGAGTTTGGAAAATTAGATACGTTGGAGACGTATCAACTCCCCCAAGCTTAAACCTTCGCTTGTCCTCAAGCAATTCAGTTGATAAACTAAAAGTGATAAAGAAAACCTTGTACAAACTCTGTTTGATCTTGCTGTTGTAAATATGTCTAACTTATGTTCAGATTTTTAGCAAAGATTATAAACTAACCACATTCACAATAACATTTAGGTCTCACATTTACTCATGTCAATGGCATAACCAACTAGCAAGCAATAATAACAAGTTTCAAATGACAACAATTTATCAAAACAATCATGATACAATATGACATAATGGTATCTCTCTAGCCCTTTTCGGGACCGCAAAACATAAATACAGAGCACCTCTGGAGAACAAGGACTGACTAAACATTGTAATTCACGGTGAGAGATCCAGTCATGCTCACACTCAATATCAATTAATAGCAAGGCATACAAATGACAATGGTGCTCTCTAACTGGTGCCTTTTATAAGGGGATGATGACTCAACAATAAAGTAAATAGGTAAGCCCTTCACAGAGGGAAGCATTGATTTGCAGAGGTGCCAGAGCTCAAGCTTTTAAAGAAGAGATAGGTAATGATTTTGGAGCGGTAAGCTTTCGTTGCTCACATAACGACCAAGAGGATTCCAATATCTTCCATGCTAGATACATTATAGGCAGTTCCCAAACAGAATGGTAAAGTTTTTACTCCCCCTCCACCAATCAATCACACTCCACAGCAGGCCGAATTCACGGGTGCCGTCCATACAAACACATTCCTGGTGGAGTTTTGTTTAATTATATTTTATTTTTTTATTTTGAGCATGGAACTGGGCATCCCGATTACCAGCCACTTTCTCGTGAATGATAGTGAATCAACACATATCGTGAGAATAACCCACCTAGCATGGAAGATACTGACAGCCCCCAGTTGCCACATGGGCGATTTGGGCATACAAAACAGAAGGTTTTTTTGAAGGTTTAAATTTTAGCACATGCAAATTTTCTTGGAACGGCAGGTAAATACCGCATATAGGCAGATATGGCGGACTCATATGGAACCACTTTGGGTCTATTGAGATGGATGCACAAGCAGTATTCCCGCTTAGTACAAGTGAAGGCTAGCAAAAGACTGGGGAACGATGAACTAGAGAGCGACATAGTGATCAACATGCTTTGAGATTAACCAAGATTGAATGCAAGCATGAGTAGGATATAATTCACTACCAACATAAATATCGTGGAGGCTATGTTGATTTGTTTCAACTACATGCGTGAACATGTGCCAAGTCAAGCCACTTGAATCATCCAAAGGAGGATACCATCCTATCATACTACATCACAACCATTTTAATGCGCATGTTGGCACTCAAGACGAACCATTACCCGCTCTTAGCTAATTAAGCATGGCATGAATAACTATAATCTCTAATTGTCATTGCAAACATGTTCAACCCATAATGTACTGAATTCGGAACGATGAGCTAATCATATTTACAAAAGCAAGATAGGCCGAGTTCATACCAGCTTTTCTCCATCTCAATCTTTTGATCAAATATTGTCATTATTGCCTTTCACTTGTGTGACCGAACGATGTGAATAATAATAAGAGTGCACGTGCATTGGACCAAGCTGGAATCTGCAAACAATAAACCAACGGAGAAGACAAGGCAATATGGGCTCTTTGTAAGATAAACAATAGTGCATATGAGAGCCACTCAACACGTCATCGTGGTCTTCTCCTTATGAACCAAAGAAAAGAAAGGAAAATTATTTACACGGGAAAGCTCCCAACAAGCAAAAATAAGAACGAGAAATCTTTTTGGGTTTTCTCTTTAATGATACAACTAAGCAACTAGGAGATAAAGCTAGAACTGATCGTCTTTGTATTTTTCTCAAAGTTTATTAAACACACAAGAAGAAAGCATAAAGAGGAAAATAAACTACCATGGATAGTTCAATGAAAAAGTATGAACACCGACAACTGAAATAAGTGTGTGAACATGAATGTAATGTCGGTGAGAAATACGTTCTCCCCAAAGCTTAGGCTTTTGGCCTAAGTTGTTCTAGGGCCATGGCTGGCCTGGATAATATCTGAAGTCAAAGTTGCGGTTGTGCTGGGCTGCTGCGGCTACCGTGTATACCATTGCAGCGTGAAGGCGAGTAGTTTCTGCATTTTACTCATACTCGTTTGCCTCCTCTCTGGTTATAAAATATCTTTGCTTTTACCGAAAGTTAAACAAGGCAGGAGCAAGAAGGCTAACATGGACAACACGTTGTCTGTCAAAAATTAGTCGGTACTGGCGGGATTGTTTGTTTCTTTCAAGAAACTGATGGCGCACCAAATCCTCATAATCAAGGAAAGCAGGGGGTAACTCAATGTCATTACCTTTTATGGGTACCCCAAGATACTTAGCTACGTGGGTGGCATAAATTACACCAAAGAAATCTCCATCCTTAGCATTATGATGTAACCTCCTGGCAATAATATCCCCCAAGTTATATCGTCTATCTACCATTACCGCACTTTTAAGAATACTCAGACTAGGCACGCAAAGGTGACTATGCTCAAGTTTACCATTAATACATCTACCTATGAAGAGAGCAAAATAGTGTATAGCCAGAAAGTGAATGCTCCCCAAAATAGCTTGTGTAATGATTATAGTTTCTCCCACTGTGATGCTAGAAAGGAGATCATTATATCATTTTTATGAGGATCGCTACAACTAACCCACTGTGGAATTTTGCATGCATAATTAAAATCTTATAGGTCCATGGTATAGGTCTTATCATAAAGATCAAATAGAACAGAATGAGAATTACACTTAGATGAAAATTCAAACCTCCGCACAAAAGAGTTAGTGAGTTGATAATATCGCTTGCATCAATCTGAAATGAAATCCTCAAGGCCGGCATTCCTTATGTACGCATAAAACTCTTCCTTAAATCCAGCGTTTTCCATGAGTTGATCCGACGACCATTCACAAGGCAGTACTCGAGCTTCCCTGGGTAGTTCAAAATTGGGCTCACGTAGCGCGAGTCTCGGGGCTTTCTTGCCCGAGGAACCACCTTGGTACATTCTCCTTAACATCTTTTCTTTCTCTGAAAAATTTCTGAAATTTTTAGTGAGTGAAAATAAAGGTGCACAAAACTCAACCAAACTCATAGCAACTACTCCCTCAAGTGCCTAGAGACCATATCATGCATCAAAACTACTTGGGACCATAAAAATTTGACATGCAAGCTCAAGAACAAGGTCACCACAACATCAAAAATTTGCAATATATAAGGCACTAGAACAAAAACTAATTGGACCATTGGAGGAGTCACATACCGGTGAGCAATCCCCTAAAACAGTTTTGCAAATGGAGCTTTGAGCAAGGAGATCGAAAATGGTAGCAAGATGAGCTAGAACTGGGTTTGAGCAATGGTGGGATTTTTTCTGGGGGAAGATGAAGTGAATGGATGCTCGAATAAGTGGAGGGGGGCCACATGGGACTCACAATCTTGCTAGGCGCGGCCAGGGGGGTGGCCGCACCCTGCAGGCTTGTGGCCCACTGGTGCAGCCCTCTAATGCATTCTCAGTGCCGAAGATTCTTAAATAATCCAGAAAAAATCATACTAAATTTTCAGTGAACTTTTATTTTCAGGTCATTTTTCTATTGTGCGGAAAACTCAGAAAACAGAAAAATAATAGCATTTTTTACTTAATTTCATCTAGGTAACAGAAAGTAAAAGTTAGGTGCAGGAAGTTGTGATTTCTAAATTCATCCATCTCATGCTCCTCAAAAGGAATCTATCAATAAGGTTGATCAAGTCTTATTAGCGAACTCTTTCGAATGATATGAAACCGAAGAATTTTCGAATAACACTAAGTTACCTCACTGGGGATATGCATTTGCCCAACAATAAGTATATCATATTTCTTCTTGACAATAGGAAGAGGGAACTCAAAGTCTCCAATAATAATTTTTGGAATTTTTTCAATAGAGTTGATACTATGTACTTGAGGTTGTTTCTTCGAAAAGTGTACTGTATGCTCATTACAATTAATATAAAAAGTGACATTGCCCTTGTTGCAATCAATAACAACCCCTACAGTATTCAAGAAGGGTCTACCAAAGATGATCGACATACTGTCATCCTCGGGAATATCAAGAATAACAAAGTCCATCAAGATAGTACCATTTGCAACTATGATAGGTACATCCTCACAAATACCGATAGGTAGAGCAGTTGATTTATCATCCATTTGCAAAGAGATTTGAGTAGGTGTCAACTTATTCAAATTAAGTCTACGGTGTAAAGAGAAAGGCATAACACTAACACCAGCTCCAAGATCACATAAAGCAGTTTTAACATAATTTCCTTTAATAGAGCATGGTATAGTAGGTACTTCGGGATCTCCTAGTTTCTCAGGTATTCCACCTTTAAAAGTATAATTAGCAAGCATGGTGGAAATCTTAGCTTCCGGTATCTTTCTTTTATTTGTCACAATATCTTTCATATACTTAGCATAAGGAGACATTTTCAAAATATCAGTCAAACGCATACGTAAAAAGACAGGTCTAAGCATTTCAGCAAAGCGCTCAAAGTCCTCAGCATCCTTTTTCTTGGATGGTGTAGGAGGAAAGGGCATGGGTTTCTGAACCCATGGTTCTCTTTCTCTACCATGTTTCCTAGCAATGAAGTCTCTTTTATCGTATCTTTTATTCTTAGGTTGTGGGTTATCAAGATCATTAGCAGGTTCAATCTCCACATCATTATCATTACTAGGTTGAGCATCAGCATGAACATCATTATTAATGTTATCACTAGGCTCATGTTCATCACCAGATTGTGTCTCAGCATCAGAAATAGAAATATTATTTGGATTCTCAAATGTGTCTATAACATGTTCACTAGCAACATGCAAAGTACTATCATCATTCTTTTTCCTACTCTTACTGGAAGGAATAGGTGCATCAGTCTTAGCTCTCTGAGAATCTTGCTCAATTCTCCTAGGTTGAACCTCAAGATACAAAGGTTCCTGAGTCATTCTACCACCTCTAGTCACAACTTTAACAAAATGATCATTGTCTTTACTATTCATCTTGTTAAGCAAATCATTTTGAGCCTTAAGTACTTGTTCTACTTGAGTGGTTACCATATAAGCATGTTTACTAATAAGCTTAATATCATTGATAGTTCTACTCAAATAATTACCCAAGCGATCAAGCCTATAAGCATTATGTTTCAATTGTCTACTAACATAAGCATTGAAATTTTCTTGCTTCACAATAAAATTATCAAATTCATGCAAGCATTGGCTAGCAGGCTTATTATAAGGGATATCTCCTTCATCAAATCTTCTGAGAGAATTTACCTCTACTACCTGTGTTGGGTTATCAAGACCATGTATTTCTTCAATAGGTGGTAAATTCTTAACATCTTCAGCTTTAATACCCTTTTCTTTCATAGATTTCTTTGCCTCTTGCATATCTTCAGGACTGAGGAATAGAATACCTCTTTTCTTCGGAGTTGGATTTGGAGGTGGTTTGGGAATAGTCCAATCATTATCATTGCTCAATATATTATTCAAAAGTAATTCAGCTTGTTCAACAGTTTGTTCCCTGAAAACACAACCAGCACAACTATCTAGGTAGTCCCTAGAAGCCTCAGTTAGTCCATTATAAAAAATATCAAGTATTTCATTTTTCTTGAGAGGATGATCAGGCAAAGCATTAAGTAATTGGAGAAGCCTCCCCAAGCTTGTGGGAGACTCTCTTCTTCAATTTGCACAAAGTTAAATATTTCCTGCAAGACAACTTGTTTCTTATGGGCAGGAAAATATTTTTCACAGAAGTAATAAACCATGTCCTGGGGACTACACACACAACCAGGAGCAAGAGAATTAAACCATTTATTAGCATCACCCTTTAATGAGAAAGGAAACAAATTAAGAATATAGTAATAGCGAATTTTTTCCTCATGAGTAAATAGGGTGGCTATATCATTCAATGCTAGAATTTTTTCCACAACTGTTTCAGATTCATAACCATGGAAAGGATCAGATTCAACCAAAGTAATTAACTTAGGATTGATAGAGAATTAATAATCCTTATTAGTGACAAAGATGGGTGAAGTAGCAAACTTAGGATCATATTGCATTCTAGCATTCAGAGATTTTTCCTTCCACTTGCGAAGCAATTTCTTAAGATCATCTCTATCCTGACAAGCAAGAAAGTCCCTAGCTACCTCTCCTTCCATAACATAACCCTCAGGTATATCAGGCAATTCATATCTAGGAGAGCTAGGTCTAGCAGGTGAATCATAGTGTCCAGTTTCAATAATTTCATCAGATTCAGAAATATTATCAGTTTCAACATTAGCTCTAGCAATTTGTTCATCAAGAAATTCACCCAGTGGCACAGTATCATCAAGCACAGTATTATCATAAGCACCATGCATAGTAGAAGTAGCATCATCAATTACTTGCGACATATCAGAATTACTAGCGGGTGGTGGTGTCACAAACTTACTAATAACAGAAGATGAATCAAGTGCAGAGCTAGATTGCAGTTCCTTATCTCCCCTCGTAGTAGAGGGATAGATCTTGGTTTTTGGATCTTTCAAATTCTTCATAGTGACCAACAGATATATATCCCAAGTGACTTAGAAAATAAATCTATGCTCCCTTGCAACGACGCCAGAAAAAGGTCTTGATAACCCACAAGTATAGGGGATCACAATAGTGTTTGAGGGTAGAGTATTCAACCCAAATTTATTGATTCGACACAAGGGGAGCCAAAGAAGATTCTCGAGTATTAGCAGCTGAGTTGTCAATTCAACCACACCTAAAAGACTTAATATTTGCAGCAAAGTATTCAGTAGCAAAGTAATATGGTAGTAACGGTAAAGGTGGCAAAGTGATATCAACAGTTTGTAGGGATTGTAACAGTAGCAACGAAAAAGTAACTGAGCGAAGATCAAGATATGGAAAGGTTGTAGGCAGTGGATCAGTGATGGATAATTATGTCGGATGGCATTCATCATGCAATAGTTATAACATAGGGTGACATAGAACTAGCTCCAATTCATCAATGTAATGTAGGCATATATTCCGTATATAGTCATACGCGCTTATGGAAAAGAACTTGCATGACATCTTTTGTCCTACCCTCCCGTGGCAGCGGGGCCTATTGGAAACTAAGGGATATTAAGGCCTCCTTTTAATAGAGAACCGGACCAAAGCATTAACACTTAGTGAATACATGAACTCCTCAAACTACGGTAATCACCGGAAAGAATCCCAGTTATTGTCACCCTGGGGGATGCGGATCATAACTCGTAATAGGTGTCTACAACTTGCAAGATAGGATCAAGAGCACACATATATTCATGAAAATGTAATAGGTTCAAATCTGAAATCATGGCACTCGGGCCCTAGTGACAAGTATTAAGCATAGAAAAGTTATAGCAACATCAATCTCAGAACATAGTGGATACTAGGGACCAAACCCTAACCAACTAACTCGATTACATGATAAATCTCATCCAACCCATCACTGCCCAACAAGCCTACGATGAGATTACTCACGAACGGTGGGGAGCATCATGGAATTGGTGATGAAAGATGGTTGGTGATGACGAAGGCGTCGATTTCCCCTCTCCGAAGCCCAAAAGGACTCCAGATCTGGTCTCCCGAGGAAGAACTGGCGATGGCGGTGGCTCCGTATTGTGAAACGTGATGAACTCTTCTCCTTGATTTTTCTCTTGACAAATAGGGTTATATGGAGCTAGAGAGGAGGTGGGAGGAGCCACGGGGGCCCCTCAAGCCTGCTCGGCGTGGTTAGGGGGTTGACCGTGACTAGCAGGCTTGTGGCCTGCTGTTGGCCCCCTCTGGTTAATTCTTGCGCCAGTATTTTTTATTAATTCCAAAAATATTCTCCACAAATTTTCAGGATGATTCGAGAACTTTTATTTCTGCACAAAAATAACACCAAGGCAATTCTGCTGAAAACATCGTCAGTCCGGGTCAGTTCCATTCAAATAATGCAAATTAGAGTCCAAAACAAGGGCAAAAGAGTTTGGAAAAAGTAGATACGTTGGCGATGTATAAGAAAACCCTTCCAACACGAAGTGGAAAAAATCACAGGAGCCAACCAACCAAACTTCACTATGATGGGGAGAGGTTACAAATGCCGGGGATTTACAACTCATAGACTCATCCCACGCGGTGGCTTACAAGAGGTATATATAACACAGGTGTCGTAGGTCAGCCTTACTTCGTCCCAAGCCTACCATCACTCCGCTTGCTTGTCAGAAGTTGGCCTTCCTCTTTATATTAGAATTTGGAGCATAACGTAACATGGGATTCGATCCCTGACCTCCTAGATAGATGCATGCCGGTTGGCCAATAGGCTACGATGGAATTTTGACACAACATGGATGTTTACATGAGATGTATCATACCCTGGCACTAACCTGAGAAAACTAAAAAGAAAATCAGCGATAGCTTGCTCTATTGTGATGCTTGGAGATGCAGGTTACAGGTATGGTGGCGTGGCTTGCTCCGGTCAGATCCAGGGGATCTTGGCGGTGGAGAGCTGCTGCCGCTCCATGGCTACAGAGGCCGACCATGGTTCGAGCCACCAACCGCGACTAAAGGTGAATTTCACCAACCGAAGCGGCGGGAAGCGAAACCCTTTAGTCGCGGTTGGTGGCTCCAACCACGACTAAAGGGGGGGGGGTCTTTAGTCGCAGTTGAAGCCACCAACCGTGAATAAAGGCCAGATCCTTGCACGGGGTACTGCGGTGGAAGTTTAGTCCCACCTCGCCAAGTGAGGGGCAGCTGCACTCGTTTATAAGCCATGTTGCGGCTGCTCCCTCGAGCTCCTATCTAAGCAGGCCTATGTGGGCCTATTGAACCTGTGCGGCCCTATTGTACTAGGCATTGCGGGCCTGTATCCAGGCCCAAGTTGGGTTTCTAGTCGTATGCATGCCGTGGCGCCCAGTAGGCGGCCTATTTTTTATTTTTATTTTTTTATTTTTTTGTTTTTTGCTTTATTTATTTTCTTTTGTTTCTGAGTTTTTTTGTGCTTTATTGAGAGTTAATGAGTGAATCTTTTTGCATTAGGTCATAAAAATTATAAACTTTCTGTTAGTGGCAGTAGTTTTCAAATTCGAATAGTTTAAATTTGAATTATTTGAAATTTGTGTGAATCGCTAGTTTGTGAATAACTTTAGTTTAAAAATAGATTTTCCAGTGATTCTTTTTTCTACTATTTAATATTATCGTGTTTTATCATTATGTCCAATTTAGTAATTCTTAGGTTATTTAAAAATGAAATGCCTTTATAACAGGCGAGTTTTCGTCTGAAACCCTCATACTTCGAAAGAGATTGTCCATTTTGTACACGAAGTGCATCCAGTTTTTGGCGTAACCCTCTCAACTTTTTATAACATGCTATGTGGGTGAAATGATGATACCATGCCAACTTTCAACCTTTTTAGAGTTCATTTGAAGTGCTTTTCAATTTCAGGGTTATTTTGCTGAAACAAATAAATAAGTGCATGAAAAATAGCAAATGAAGTCAGAAAGGGTTGAAAAGTGATGATGTGGCTTTGAATGGTGCATTTTGAACACACAAAAAGTATGGAGTTCAAATAAGTTAAAAAAAATGAAATGCCTTTGTAACAGGCGAGTTTTCGTCCGAAACCCTAATACTTTGAAAGAGATTGTCCATTTGTACACGAAGTGTATCCAATTTTTGCCGTAACCCTCTAAAATTTTTAGCACATGCTATGTGGGTGAAATGATGATACCAGGCCAACTTTCAACCTTTTTAGTGATCATTTGAAGAGCTTTTCAATTTTAGGGTTATTTTGTTGACAAAAATCAGTAAGTGCATGAAAAAAAGCAAATGAATTCACAAAGGGTTGAAAAGTGATGATGTGGCTTTGAATGGTGCATTTTGAACACACAAAGAGTATGGATTTCAAATAAGTTAAAAAAAATGAAATGCCTTTGTAACAAGCGAGTTTTCATCCGAAGCCCTGATACTTCGAAAGCGATTGTCCATTTTGTACACGAAGTACATCCAGTTTTTGCCGTAACCCTCTCAACTTTTTATAACATGCTATGTGGGTGAAATGATGATACCATGCCAACTTTCAACCTTTTTAGAGTTCATTTGAAGTGCTTTTCAATTTCAGGGTTATTTTGCTAAAACAAATGAGTAAGTGCATGAAAAATAGCAAATGAAGTCAGAAAGGGTTGAAAAGTGATGATGTGGCTTTGGATGGTGCATTTTGAACACACAAAAAGTATGGAGTTCAAATAAGTTAAAAAAAATGAAATGCCTTTGTAACAGGCGAGTTTTCGTCCGAAACCGTGATACTTCGAAAGAGATTGTCCATTTTGTACACGAAGTGCATCCAGTTTTTGCCGTGACCCTCTAAATTTTTTAGCACATGCTATGTGGGTGAAATGATGATACCATGCCAACTTTCAACCTTTGCAATGGTAATTTGAAGTGCTTTTCAATTTCAGGGTTATTTTGCTAAAAAATCAGTAAGTGCATGAAAAATAGCAAATGAATTCACAAAGGGTTGAAAAGTGATGATGTGGATTTGAATGGTGCATTTTGAACACACAAAAAGTATGGAGTTCAAATAAGTTAAAAAAATGAAATGCCTTTGTAACAAGCGAGTTTTCGTCCGAAACCTTGATACTTCGAAAGAGATTGTCCATTTTGTACACGAAGTGCATCCAGATTTTGCCGTAACCCTCTCAACTTTTTAGCACATGCTATGTGGGTGAAATTATGATATCATGCCAACTTTCAACCTTTTCAGAGTTCATTTGAAGTGCTTTTCAATTCAGGGTTATTTTGGTAAAATAATGAGTAAGTGCATGAAAAATAGCAAATGAAGTCAGAAAGGGTTGAAAAGTGATGATGTGGATTTGAATGGTGCATTTTGAACACACAAAAAGTATGGAGCTCAAAGAAGTTAAAAAATGAAATGCCTTTGTAACAGGCGAGTTTTCGTGTAAAACCCTGATACTTCGAAAGAGATTGTCCATTTTGTACACGAAGTGCATCCAATTTTTGTCGTAACCCTCTCAACTTTTTATAACATACTAGTGTCAAATGATGATACCATGCCAACTTTCAACCAGTTCATTTGCACTGCTTTTCAATTGAGGGTCATTTTAGCTCAAAATAAATCATGAAATGCATGAAAAATAGTAAATGAGGTCAGAAAAGGGTTGAAAAGTGATGATGTGGCTTTGAATGGTGCATATTGAATGCCAAAAAAAATCTTGAGTTAAAATATGTTTAAAAAATTGAAACAACATAATAAATAGCAAAAATGTACAGAGATGTGCTTATTTAGGGAAAATTCGACCTGAAATCAGACTGGAATTCAGTTTGATTTGTGGTCAAATTTCCCCATATAAGGGCATCTATTTTCAATTTGAGAAGAAATCAACAAGGCAGAGAGGGGTGGGCTTATAAACCGGTGCAAGCGCCCCTCGCTTGGTGAGGTGGGACTAAACTCCCACCACAGCCATGACCAACCTTTAGTCCTGGTTGGTGGCTCCAACCGCAACTAAAGGTTAACCTATAGTCACGGTTGGTGCCACCAACCGGGACTAAAGGTTCCCGTGGGGCCACATGCTGATGCCAGCCTGCCACCACACCTCTAGTGACGGTTGGAGCTACCAACTGAGACTAAAGGTCCATAACAAACCGGCACTAATGATCCCCATCATGAACCGGCACTAATGATCACATTAGTGCCGGCCCAAGAGCCAACCGGGACTAATGATGCGGAGAAAAGGTCGGTTTTGTACTAGTGATATCATGTTCTTCCTTGCGTGACTAACCTATGTAGGTGAAAAGTGAACAACAACAACAAGGATTGCTCCCAACTCAAGATGATCTTCATCAACCTCGAGCATCCTCATCAAGTTCACCTACAAGCTACGTCAACAACAACACTCAAAGGTATGTACTCATATCCTTGAAAAAGGCTTTACTCCAAGTCATGAGATAAAGCAACTCAAGTGATATGAAGACATTAAAATGCTTAATCGAAAAATGGTAACCCCATTTTGAGCTTAACAATGAGTATGACCTATATCAAGTATTCTTGCTCGGCTCCTAAGTCAATATACTCTAATATAGGTGACCTAGTCACCGCCCATCATCTAGTTAAGAATCTTGGTTGGTTTATACTCTATTGCAAGATCTCTTGGAACAATTCAAATCTTCTCTAGCTGATATCCTTTTGTAAATTCTTTGCATTTATCCTACAAGTTTTTTTGACACTTCATTACAATTTTTCAAATAAACTCACAAGTTTCTCAAACTTTGCCAAGTTTTTGTTTTAGCCTCGGAGCCTTCAATATAGATGAGCTGCATAGCATCATATCGGTACCACCTAGTAATTTGTCTTGGAGCCACCGATTTAATATCTTGTTTCAATCTGTGTTTGTATCTGTAAATCTTTGTAATCCTTTTGTGACATTTTCAATTCTTTGATGATCTGTTATTATTAAAAAAGGGGGAGAAATACATTCAAGGATCCCTAACTCAAAGGAGGAGAAGTTCTACAAAGTCTCAGTTTAGCCAAAGGGAGATAAATTATTTTCAATGATTCCCTCACTTTTCTAATGATTTTTCATGTTCAATGAATCCTACATTATATGACCCTAGTTCTCAAGGATCCCTTCTAAATCAATGATCCATGTATCTGACCCTATATCTGACCTTTTGGGGAATTAATGCCAAAGGGGGGGAAATACCAAAGCTTCAAAGCTAAAGAGGGATATACATGCTTATGCAAAGGGGGAGATATAACTTAGGGGGATAGGTGAATATCAATGGTTATACTTATATAGACAAGGGGAGAATACCAAAGTACGGGGAGAAAAAAAATATGTTTTGGCGAAGGATGTGTTTATTACATTTGATTATTTATGTTAGACTTTTCTCACCCTATACAATCCCAATATTTACATGTTAAGATTCAGGGGGAGAGGATGACATACTATTTTATATCTAGGGGAAAAAGCTCTAAATGATTTTGGAGACATATCAATCCTAAGGAATACTATCTTGTATATGTCCTCCATATCTTGGTACTTTGGAGTTCTATTGCTTTTGATTGGTAGAATACTCTTGTGTTTCCTAACATTGTTTTCTCAAGTGTATGTCTACTACTAGAATGCTCAAGGACTCAAGGTAAGTATATGCAACATATCCTTGATCAAGATGATCTCTTGCTTCTTGCACATATTGTTTGCAAGAGTGAAGTCTTGAACAAGCATACACCTCATTCTTATACATTTGATCCATCTAGCCAAGACACATGACTTATTATATCCCTACTACTATTTGTGTGTCCATGCTTTCCAAAGAAACTATCCTTTAAAGGGGATTGCACACAAATAGAGGGAGCAAGCCTAAGTCATGTGTCTCTCAAAGTCTTCATTATATACATGCATATATTTATTTGAAGCTTTGATTGTACGTTGTCATCAATGACCAAAAAGGGGGAGATTGAAAGCATAATGTGATCCCATGGTGGTTTTGATAATTCATGACAACACACATTGTCTCTTGGACTAATACCTTCATCTAGTGTATTTCAGATAAAGTCCATAGAGAGAGATGGGTTGGCTAAAATGAGTGTGGAGAGTATCCCCATGAAGAAGAAGGACAAGGAATAGCTTTGGCAAAGCTCCAAGCAAGAGGACTCTACATTTTACTTTGTGAGAAATCACATTGAGTCCATAGGAAAGCCAATACTATCAAAAGGTGGTAAGGTACTGTTGGTGAACAAAATGCTCATACATGCACAAGTGATAGTCACCAAAACACCCACAAGCTCTTCCACAGAAGTCTGCCCAAAGCCAAATACTCAAAATCGGTGACCAACACTTCCCACTCGGTGCCACCGATTCCTAGCCTCAGATAGACTCAAGCCAAACCCTAACCCATCGGCGCAACCGATTCTGACTCGGGGCCACCGAGTTTGGGTTGCCAACATTCTGTTATGCAAATTTACAAAATCAATCCGATCGAGTTTGTTGAATCGGTGTCACCTAGTCTGGCAATCTGACTGTTGGTCACCTTATCGATGCAACCGAGTTTTATGTATTGGTCTCACCAAGATTCAAAAGTATCTAGCTTTTAGGCAACACAGTACCATCGATATTAACACATCGGTGTCACCGAGTTGGATTTATTAGGTGTAACGGTTGGATTTTTGGAGATGCCTCTATATACCCTTCCACCACCACTCACTCGCAAGAGAAGCACTCAGAACTAAACCCCACTCATTCCAACAGTTTTTCTAAGAGAGAGCCACCTACTCATGTGTTGAGATCATGCCATTCCATTCCAACCATATGAATCTTGATCTCTAGCCTCCCCAAGTTGATTTCCACCCAGTCAATCTATTCCACCATAGCCAAATCTATGAGAGAGTGATTGTGTGTTGAGGAGTCTATCATCTTGAAGCACAAGAGCAAGGAGTTCATCGACATTATCGAGACTATTACCTTTTGGAGGGTGGTGCCTCCTAGATTGGGTAGGTGTCGCTTGGGAGACTCCTACTTCGTGTTGTGGAGTGAACCACGAAGTTTGTAAGGGCAAGGCGATCGCCTAATTCATGAAGATCTACCCCGAGTGAGGCTAGTCCTTCATGGACGGAAGCCGTTATGGAATAGTCAAGGTTTCTTATTCGTGGACCCTTATGGGTGGAGCCCTCCATGGACTCTCGCGACCATTACCCTCCGTGGTTGAAGACTCCATAAATGTGGACGTACGATAGCACCACCTACCAAAACCAGGGGAACAATCTTCGTGTCCTTCATGCGTTTGATCTTCCTATCTCTACTCCTTATTTCCATGTGCAATGTCTTTACATTCCGCTGCTATACTTGATGACTTGCATGTGTAGGGTGCTAAAATCTGCCAACACTTAACTTTGCACCTTGTGTAGATTTTAAATTCCTCATAGTAGTCTATTCACCCCCTCTAGATATACTCTTCTAGTGATCCCACACCTGCCTCGCAAGGAGAACAATGCTAAGACCTCCAGAAAAGTGACATCCCCTAGGATGCCTCCCGAGGAGCAGACATTCCTGTGCAGGTACCTGGCTTCGTGAGGCCGGGATGATGGGGGCACTGACAACTGAATACGGTAGGGAGCCAGCACGCGTAGAGTAGGACAACTTCACCTTTCGTGTTGGGAAGGCAAGGGCATACGCGGGTTCCCAAGGAATCCCCCAAAGGTTTCCCTTCCAGTGCCACAAGACCAAGACCATGAGCTTGGCGGGACGCATGTCTTCACCGAGCCCACCGCTGCGTCATAACCAGAAGCTTTGTAGGCGAAGAACACCTTTAGTCAAGATAGGGTGTACCTCCTGTCCCTCTTCAAAATTGGCCGTTGTGGGATCCCTTCCTGCTTGTGTGATAAGGGAAGAGGACTGTGGCCACCATAAATAGGGATTAGTTCCCGCCGGAGAGGCCAGATTGATAACACTAGTTCATCACCGCTTAGAGCCCTCGTGAGGCCGCCCAGCCATTGTACTAGATCATTCATAACCTCCTCGAGAGGCCAATCCACCACAAAGTAGGAGTAGGGTTTTACACCGCAAGGTGGCCCGAACCTGGGTAAATCTTCGTGTCTATTTTCTTCCTGTTCGCATGCACTCGCTAGGCTTGGCCGTAGAGAGACGTGCTTGAGACCCTGAGCCAGTTGAGATATACACACAGGCCCCAATATTCGAACCTCATTGGGTCTGTGGAGTCCTGATTCCCACATTTGGCACGCCAGTTAGGGCGTGTCGTGATGTTCCTTCGATTCTAGTTCGTCTCTGCTCTGCCACTCCATTGGCCAACGCCCGCCGAGTCCGTGCCGAGCACCGGGCCGCCCGTGTTAGCCAGATGGCGCTCATGTGCTGAGGCATCCTGTGCTGCTCCACCCCTCCAGCAACCAATGTTGCTACCGGCCGGGCTGGTTGCAGCCAACAGGACTTACCGCCGCAACACTCTAAGCGGCACGACGGCTGCATCACCACTCCGTTCCTCGCTCCTACCATGACGTCGTCCTCCCACGCACGCCGCAGACCGGCAAATGCACCGGTTGTGTTGTTCATGGTGCGCAAACTGCTGTGTTACCACCCCGAAGACGATCACTCGGAAGACTAGCTTAGCCGCGTCGCCGAGCCCGCTGCCGCCACTAGCGAAGCGATGGCACCCACTCGCTCGCTCCACCCTCCGCTTTTCTAGGCGGGCGACGTGACTCATGGTGCGCCCCCTCCTCCTTATCTATGAGGGGCCGGCTGCAAGCCTAGATGCGACGCGTGAGCCCATGACTGTCGCGTGGGCCCCCCGCGGGCGCACGAGACGAGACGAGTTGCCGGATGATGTCGCGGCCGCAAGACGACGCACGTGCACTCTGCCCGTAGTTCAACCTGGCGAACAAGTGCACAAAGGCCGAGGCAGGCCGCCTCTCCCTCCGTGAGCTCCTGAAGGCGGACCCTGAAGACAAGAAGGCCGAGGCTAAGGAGGCAAAATGCAAGGGCCCCATTTTGCTGGCAGTCGCACCCGAGGCGAAGTGTGGTCATGGCCATGAAGAGACCGTCGAGGGCAACTGCCCATTTACGACTTCCACTACAACAACACCCACAACACTAGCAACTGCCAGGAGCTGAGGGAGCTCTGCGACGAATGCTTCGGTCGCTGCCCCTAGCACAACAACCGTGGCAACTTCCATGGGGAGGACCGCAGCGGGAATCGCCGAGACAACCGTGACCCACGATAGGACCAGCGAGACCCGCCTCACAAGGATCGCTGGCGTGGCGAACCTCGTGACGGACCCTATCTCGATCATCCTCGATAGTCCCACCTTCAGGGTAGAGTCGGCCTTCCCTTGCTGTCGCCGCCACCAAGGAAGAATGATGACAACCGGCAGGATGATGGGGTTGGGGGCTCCCAAGAGCCATGCATGATCGCTTGCATCCTCGGTGGCCCTCAGGCCCCAAGCTCCAACCGCGCCTTCAAGCAGCTCCTACCCAAGAGTCGCCCGGGGGCTGGATCCCCCACCGCTGGCGCCTCAAGCCCCGCGTCCACTGCTGTGGTGCCTCCCCCTTTGCGTAAGAAGGAGCACCCGACGCCTACCTCAAGATGGGCTTGGGGCTTCCACCTGGAGAGCTCTCGACCTGACCGGCGCAACGGGGGAGGAACTCGGGCACCACTTGGAGGCGTGCTCTGACATGTGACCCCAAGAGCAAGGAGAAAGGCACGAGGCGCCAGGGGCACGAGAGTCTGGTGTTCCTGATGGTGGCGAGCAGCAGAAGACACGAGTCGCACGTGCCTCGTGAGTTATCGGGGCACCACGGCTCCTCAAGGCATAAGGGAGCTAGCCGACCTCCCTGCGGCATGCGTCGTCAAGCGGCCAGAAGCTCCTTCGGCGACACGGCCGTTATGTGACCTTTTGGCTTGTTCCTGCCAAGCAATTCTCTGTATATTGTATCGCCCCGAGTAGGTGTCTTTTGAATACATAACGGATTTAGCTAACCCCTCACTTGAGATGGTATTGTTTGTCTAAGCCTCAGGCTCTGGTGCTTCGACGCTACCGGGGGCTGGCGTTCCCTCACAACCGCCCTACGATGGTTCTGCACGGGGGCTGGACATGACGTCTGCATAGGACTTGTCCTCGCAGTGAATCGTTGAAAAATCCAAGTACCCGATCTCTGACCCACGGGCTGGCCACCCGTGTCGGTGATCTACCTTAGTGTCAAACCCCCTCAGTGAACCGTTGCGGGTGAAGGAATGGAAGGCGGCTTGGTTCACGCTGCCGCAGGACAGGCAATTTGTCGCCTCTTGCAATGACTCTCCTGTAGACGTGTCCTTACAGTCGCGCGGGGCACGACACAACGCTCATGTTTGGGCCGTAGGGGCATGCAACCGCGTTGCTGTGGCCACGCGGTATACGATGGCGCTCGTACTCGGGCCGTAGGGGCACTTCGCCGACTTGCACGCTCCCGTAGGTGAAGAACACCTTTAGTCAGGATAGGGTGTACCTCCTGTCCCTCTTCGAATTGGTTGTTGTGGGATCCCTTCTCGCCTATGCGGTAATGGAAGAGGACCGTGGCCACCATAAATAGGGATTAGTTCCCACCGTAGAGGGCAGGCTGAACACACCGGTTCATCATTGCCTTGATCCGTCATGACGCCACCCAACCACTATACTAGGTCATTCATAACCTCCTCGAGAGGCCAATCCACCACAAAGCAGGAGTAGGGTTTTACACCGCAAGGTGGCCCGAACTTGGGTAAATCTTCGTGTCCATTTTCTTCCTGTTCACATGCACTCGCAAGGCTTCGGGCGACGGGCTTGAGACCTTGACACGGTTGAGATATACACACACGCCCCAGTGTTCGAGCCTTGTTGTTTCTGTGGAGCCCTGATTCCGACAAATGCTCGATCGTCTGGCACCCGCTGGCAGCTAGTAGATCATCTCCTTCCAGGAGATGGTATTCGAAGTCGGTGTAGGCCTGGTCGAGACGGCCTGCTGCGCATTAGCAGCGGCGATGAGGTCCTAGATGTGCCACTCCTGCTAGGCACATGCTCGCCCTCCATGGAGGCCAGGTCGGTGTAGGCCACCTGAGTAGCCCTCACGTTGGTCGTGGTGGTATCGTAGGTGGGCAGCTTGCCACCGAGGATTTCTATGACAACGAAGCGGCCGTTGCGAACCTCCCCACACTGGCTGGGCTCGTTGCCAGCCGGGGTGAGATTGTAGGCAGAGTTGTACTCGCACTGCGCGGACTCCATCCGGCACCGCACGATCACGAGGGAGGTGGCTTCCACGAGCACCTTCTTGCGAGACGCCTCCATCTCATCCATGACGGAAGACAGATCGGCCGTTGGCACGATATGGGTTCTTAGTCCCTGCAGAGTGCGGCGGAGGCGGCTGGAGGTGCCGAGATGAGCTACGGCCATAGCTGCGTCTGCCTTCACCCTGGCGTGAGACGTCGCGCCGGTCGCGTTCAACTCCGCCCTAGCGCAGCCGGAACTCATGGCGGAGCTGGTGACCATCACCTCCATGTGGAAGCAGGAGACGTTGGCATCATCTAAGGCGTTCACACCCGCAAATTGCAGCGGGACAGAGCAGTCGAGTACCTCGCTGGGGTACTTGTCAATGTCGGGTGCGTCGGTGAGTCACAGCCCCACGAAGAGCGCACAAAGGTCATCAATGTCGCCTGAAGTCACGCCGCCGGGGGACTACAGCGGATCGGGGACAACGAGGACCTTGCCTAGGTACTCATCGGGCGCATCGTGAAGAAGCAGTCTGCCGAAGAGCACGCAGAGGTTGTTGACGTCGGGCGAGATATATCTCCATCATACGTAGTGATAAATCCAGTCTCGATCCATGCCAACCCAACAGACACCCTCAGAGATACCTGTAGAGCACCTTTATAGTCACCCAGTTACGTTGTGACATTTGATACACACAAGACATTTCTCCAGTGTTAGGAAGTTGCATGATCTCATGGTTGTAGGAACAGATACTTGACATGGATAAAGCAGTAGCAATGAACTAACACGATCAAATGTTATGCTTATGGTCTTTGTCCATCACATCATTCTCCTAATGATATGATCCTGTTATTAAATGACAACTCATGTCTATGGTCAGGAAACCTTGACAATCTTTGATCAACAAGCTAGTCTAGTAGAGGCTCACTAGGGACACATTGTTTGTCACTATATCCACACATGTATTTGAGTTTCCAATCAATACAATTCTAGCGTGCATAATAAACGATTATCATGAATAGAGAAATATAATAATAACCACTTTATATTTCCTTTAGGGCAAATTTCTCTATCCTCTTCCATACTTATGGCGAGGCTGACATCTGGCTTTGTGCATAGCATTGCATACATGATAGAGCCTATGGCTGAAACAGAGGGGATGACACTCATATTTTCTCTATCCTCTATAGTCCCCAGGCATTGAGTCTTACTCAAGTACACACCTTGAAAGACAGGCAAGAATCCCTTCTTGGACTGATCCATTTTGAACTTCTTCAAAACCTTGTCAAGATATGAGCTTTGTGAAAGTCCTATTAAGCGTCTTGATCTATCTCTATAGATTTTGATGCCCAATATGTAAGCAGCTTCTCGAAGGTCTTTCATTGAAAAACTCTTATTCAAATATATCTTCACGCTTTCTAAAAGTTCTATATTGTTTCCAATCAACAATATGTCATCCGCATATAATATTAGAAACGCTATTGAGCTCCCACTCACTTTCTTGTAAATACAAGCTTCTCCATAAACTTGTATAAACCCAAATGCCTTGATCACCTCATCAAAGCGAAGATTCCAACTCCGAGATGTCTGCACCAGTCCATAAATGGATCATTGGAGCTTGCACACTTTGTTAGCATTTTTAGGATCGACAAAACCATCTGGTTGCATCATTTACAACTCTTCCTTAAGGAAACTATTAAGGAATATTATTTTGACATCCATGTGTCAGATCTCGTAATCGAAAAATGCAACTATTGCTAACATGATCCTGATGGACTTAAGCATCGCTACAAGAGAGAAAGTCTCATCGTAGTCAACTCCTTGAACTTGTGAAAACCCTTTGGCAAAAACTCGAGCATTATAGACGGTGATATTACCATCTGCGTCCGTCTTTTTCTTAAAGATCCATTTATTCGGTTTGGCCTTACAATCATATGGTAAGTTCTCCAATGTCCACACTTTGTTCTCATGCATGGATCCTATCTCGGATTTTATGGCCTCTAGCCATTTGTTGGAATCCGGGCCCACCATTGCTTCTTCATAGCTCGTATGCTCTCCGTTGTCCAACAACATGACCTCAAAGACAGGATTGCCGTACCACTTAGGGGCGGTACAAGTCCTTGTCGACCTACGAGGTTCGGTTGTAACTTGATCTGAAGCTTCTTGATCATAATCATTTGCTTCCTCTTCACTTGGTGTAGGCACCCCAAAAACGTCTTTCTGCATCGTGCTACCATCCAACAGAAGTGACAGTTCAACAACTTCATCAAGTTCTACTTTCCTCCCACTCAATTCTTTCGATAGAAATTCTTTCTTGAGAAAGGACCCTTTTTAGCAACAATCACCTTGCCCTCGGATCTGAGATAGAAGGTACACCAAACTATTTCCTTAGGCATGATCATAAGTGACATGATATGGCCATGAACTTGTGTTTAAGATCTCCATCTTCGAAACACCGGCATGATCTCTATCGTCACCGGCACAACACCATGATCTCCATCATCTTGATCTCCATCAATGTGTTGCCATTGGGCTTGTCATGCCCTGCATGCTTCTACTACTATTGCTACCGTAGCGATAAAGTAAAGCATTACATAGCGCTTAATGATTGACACGCAGGTCATACAATAATTAAAGACAACCCTATGGCTCCTGCCGGTTGCCGTACTCATCGACATGCAAGTCGTGATAATCTATACATCACATGATCATCTCATACATCACATATATCTCATCATGTAATTGGCCATATCACATCACAACATACCCTGCAAAAACAAGTTAGACGTCCTCTAATTGTTGTTGCATATTTTACGTGGCTGCTATGGGTATCTAGCAAGAACAATTCTCACCTACGCATAAACCACAACGGTGATACACTAGTTTGCTTTTCAACCTTCTCAAGGACCGCCTTTGTCGAATCCGATCCAACTAAAGTGAGAGAAACTGTCACCCGCAAGCCATCTAGGCAACAAGTTGCGTCGAGGGAACCGGTCTCTCGTAAGCGTACGAGTAATGTTGGTCCGGGCCGCTTCATCTCACAATCCCGCTGAACCAAAATACGACCAAGGGAGGAAGCAATCTAAGCATCAACGCCCACAAACCAATTGTGTTCTACTCGAGATCTCACCGAACCATCAACCTAGCTCATGATGCCACTGTTGGGGAACGTCGCATGGGAAACAAAAAATTTCCTACGCACACGCAAACCTATCCATGGTGATGAGCATCTACGAGAGGGAGAGTGGATCTACATACCCTTGTAGATCTCTAAGCGGGAAGCGTTAAGAAACGCGGTTGGTGTAGTCGAACATCTTCGCGATCCAAATCGCCGAGCGTCCCGCGATCTCATCACGATCCGTCCCGCGATCCAATCACGATCCGTCCCGTGAACTCATCACGATCCGTCCCGCGATCTCATCACGATCCGTCTCACGATCTTGATCACGATCTGTCCCGCGAACTCATCACGATCCGTTCCGCGATCTCATCACGAACTGTCTCGCGATCTCGATCACGGTCCTTCCGATCTAGCGCCGAACGGACGGCACCTCCGCGTTCAGCACACGTGCAGCTTGATGACGATCTCCACCGTCTCGATCCAGCGAGAGGAGGTGGAGAGGAAATAGAGTTCACCGGCAGCGTGACGGCGCTCCAGTGATGGTGGTGGAGTGATTCCGGCAGGGCTTCGCCTAAGCGCTGCGGAAAACCGATCTAGAGGAGAAACTGTGCACCGGTGAAACGGGTAGCACGTGGCCGGAAATTCTGTCCAAAAACCACCCAATCCACTAGTATATATAGGAGGAGAGGAGAGGAGAGGCAGCTAAGGCCTTTGGGTCGGCCGAAATAGGAGGTGGGAGCAATCCTACTTCACCTCCAATCCTAGTTGGAGTAGGATTGCCTCCTATTGGCTGATTTTCCACTTTTTGCTTTAGGACTTTCTCTCCTGTGCCATGGGCCTTTGTGGCTGTTTTCCCAGCCCACTAAGGGCTGTTTATTATTATCCCACAGCCCATGGACCTGTTGGGGTCGAAATACCCCTCCCGGAGGTCCTCCGGTACACTACCGGCACTCCCGGTACAATACCGATACTCCCGGTACACTACCGATGAGCCCGAAACTTTTCCCGAAACCAAACTGGGACTTCCTATATATGAATCTTTACCTCCGGAACATTACGGAGATCCTCGTGACGTCCGGGATCTCATCCGGGACTCCGAACAACCTTCGGTCACCACCATACATAACTCTACACTACCGAAACGTCACCGAACCTTAAGTGTGCAGACCCTGCGGGTTCGAGAACTATGTAGACATGACCGAGACACCTCTACGGTCAATAACCAATGGCGGGACCTGGACGTCCACACTGGTTCCTACATATTCTACGAAGATCTTTATCGGTTGAACCTCTATGTCAAGGATTCAGTTAATCCCGTATATCGTTCCCTTTGTTCTTCGGTATGTTACTTGCCCGAGATTCGATCGTCGGTATCTCCATACCTAGTTCAACCTCGTTACCGGCAAGTCTCTTTACTCGGTCCGTAATACAAGATCCCGCAACTAACAATTAGTCACATTGCTTGAAAGGCTTATTGTGATGTTGCATTACCGAGTGGGCCCCGAGATACCTCTCCATTACACGGAGTAACAAATCCCAGTCTCGATCCATGCCAACTCAACAGACACCATCGGAGATACCTGTAGAGCACCTTTATAGTCACCCAGTGACGTTGCGACGTTTGATACACACAAGGCACTCCTCCAATATCCGTGAGTTGCATGATCTCATGGTCATAGGAACATATACTTGACATGCAGAAAACAGTAGCAATAAACTGACACAATCATATGCTATGTTTGTAGTTTGGGTCTTATCCATCACATCATTCTCCTAATGATGTGATCCCGTTATCAAATGACATCTCATGTCCATGGCTAGGAAACCTTAACCATCCTTTGATCAACGAGCTAGTCCATTAGAAGCATACTAGGGACATGGTTTTGTCTATGTATCCACACATGCATTTAAGTCTCCGATCAATACAATTATAGCATGGATAATAAACGATTATCATGAACAAGGAAATATGATAATAACTAATTTATTATTGCCTCTAGGGCATATTTCCAACAGTCTCCCACTTGCACTAGAGTCAATAATCTAGTTCACATCACCATGTGATTCGCATTGTTATGAATCTAACACCCAATGAGTTCTGGGGCTCGATCATGCTTTGCATGTGAGAGAGGTCTTATAGTCAATGGGTCTGCGATATTCAGAGCCGTGTGTACTTTGCATATCTCTATGTCAAACCGTAAACACTGCTACCACACTCCACTTGGTACTATTTCCAAATGGTTGCTCCACTATACATATCCAGATTGCTACTACTAGTCATCCGGATAGGTGTTAAAGCTTGCATCGACGTAACTCTTTACGACGAACTCTTCATCACCTCCATAATCAAGAAACATTTCCTTAGTCCTCTGGTTACTAAGGATAATTCCGACCGCTGTCCAGTGATCCACTCCTGGACCACTCTTGTACCCCTTGACAGAGTCATGGCAAGGCACACATAGGTGCGGTACACAACATGGCATAATATAGAGCCTATGGCTAAGGCATAGGGGACGACGTTCGTCCTTTCTCTTTCTTCTGCCGTTGTCGAGCTTTGAGTCTCACTCAACTTCACACCTTACTAATCAGACGAGAACTATTTCTCTGGCTGATCCATTTTGAACTCTTTCAAAATCTTGTGAAGGTATGCACTCATTGAAAGTCTCATCAAGCATCTTGATCTATCTCTATAGATTTTGATGCTCAACAATTAGGTAGCTTTATCCAGGTCTTCCTTTGAAAATCACTTTCCAAATAACCGTTTTATGCTTTCCAGAAACTCTACATTTTTTCTGAACAACAATATGTCATCCACATATACTTATCAGAAATTCTATAGTGCTCCCACTCACTTTATTGCAAATACAAGTTTCTCATAAACTTTGTATAAACATCAAAACTTTGATCACCTCATCAAAGCGTATATTCCAACTCCGAGATGCTTGCTTCAGTCCATGGAAGGATCACCGAAGCTTGCACACCTTTTAGCATCCTTAGGCCTGAGAAAACCTTCTGGTTGTATCACATACAAGCTTTCCTCAAGTAAACCATTAAGGAAACGATGTTTTGACATCCATCTGCCAGATTTCATAATTTAAAACACAACAACTGCTAACATAATTCCAACAGACTTTTAGCATCGCTACGAGTGAGAAAGTCTCATCGTAGTCAACTCCTTCAACTTGTCACAAACATCTTTGCAACAAGTCGAGCTTTACAAATAGTGACATTCACCATCAGTGTCTGTCTTCATTTTAAAGATCCATTTGTACTCAATGACCTGCCGTCCAACGAGCAAGTCTACCAAAGTCTACACTTGGTTTTAATACATGGATCCTATCTCGGATTTCATGGCCTCCAACCATTTGTCGAAATCCGGGCCCATCATCTCTTCTCCATAGCTCGTAGGTTCATCGTTGTCCAACAACATGACCTCCAAGACAGAGTTTTCGTACCGCTCAGGAGCAGTACACATCCTTGTCGACCTACGAAGTTCGATAGTAACTTGATCCTGAAGCTTCATGATCATCATCATTAACTTCCTCTTCAACTAACGTAGGCTTCACAAAAACATCTTTCTGCGCTGCGCTACTCTCTGGTTGAACAAAGGTTTAACAACCTCATCAAGTTCTATCTTCCTCCCACTCAATTCTTTCGAGAGAAACTTTTTCTCGAGAAAGGACCCAGTTCTAGCAACAAACACTTTGCACTCGGATCTGAGATAGAAGGCATACCCATCTATTCTTAGGGTATTCTATGAAGATACATTTGTCCCCTTTGGGTTCTAGCTTATTATGTGAAAACATTTTCCACACAAGCATCGCAGTCCCAAACATTAAGAAATGACAGCTTAGGTTTCTATCAAACCATAATTCACACGGTGTCATCTCAACGGATTTAGATGATGCCCTATTTAAAGTGAATGTAGTTGTCTCTAATGCATAACCCCAAAAATTATAGTAGTAAAACGATAAGAGACATCACAGTATGCACTATATCAATAGAGCATGACTATGATGTTTGGACACACCATCACACCATGGTGTTCCAGGTGGCGTTAGTTGTGAAACAAATTTCACGTTGTCTTAAGTTGTATGCCAAACTCATAACTCAGATATTCACCTCCACGATCATATCGCAGTCATTTTTATCTTCTTGTCACGATGATCTTTAAACTTCACTCTGAATTTGCTTGAACCTTTCAAACGATTCAGACTTGTGTTTCATTAAGTAAATATACACTATATCTACTCAAATCATCAGTGAAGGTAAGAAAATAACGATATCCACTGCACGCTACAAGACTCACTAGATTGCATACATCAACATGTATCATTTCCAATGAATCACTTGCCCGCTCCATCCAACGGGGTCCTTTAGTCATCTTGCCCAAGAGGCATGGTTCGCATGTCTCAACCGATTCGAAATCGATGAGTCCAAATATCCATCAGCATGGAGTTTCTACATGCGCTTTATACCAATATGACATTTAGCGGCAGTGCCACAAGTATGTGGTACTATCATTATTAACTTTGTATCTTTTGACATCAATGTTATGAACATGTGTACTACTACGATCAAGATTTCAACAAACCATTCTCACTGGGTGCATGACCATTGAAGGTATTATTCATGTAACCAGAATAACTATTATTCTCTGACTTAAATGAATAACCGTATTGCAACAAACATGATCTAATCATGTTCATGCTCAACGCAAAACACCAAATAACATTTATTTAGGTTCGTCACTAATCCTGAAGGTAGAGAGAGCGTGCGATGTTGATCACATCAACCTTGGAAACATTTCCAACACACATCGTCACCTCACCCTTAGCTAGTTCTCTGTTTATTCCGTAGCTTTTATTTCGAGTTACTAACATTTAGCAACCGAAGCGGTATCCAATACCCAGGTGCTACTAGGAGTACTAGCAAGGTACACATCAATAACTCGTATATCAAATATACTTCTGTCGATGTTGCCAGCCTTCTTATCTACCAAGTATCTAGGGTTGTTCCGCTTCAGCAACCTCTCACCTCATAATAGAAGCACTTAGTCTCGGGTTTGAGTTCAACTTTGGGTTGCTTCACTGGAGCAGCAACTGACTTGCTATCCATGAAGTTTCCCTCCTTGCTCTTGCCCTTTTCGAAACTAGTGGTTTGATTAACCATCAACACTTGACGCTCCTTCTTGATTTCTACCTTCGCGGTGTCAAACATCACGAACAGCTCAGGGATCAATACTTCTATCCCTGGTGTATTATAGTTCATCACTAAGTTCTAGTAGCTTTAGTGACAGTGACTTGGAGAACTATATCAATCACTATCTTATCTGGAAGATCAACTCCCACTTGATTCAAGGGATTGTAGTACCCAGACAATCTGAGTACATGCTCAACGATTGAGCTATTATCCTTCATCTTACAAGCAAAGAATCTTGTTGGAGATCTCATATCTCGCAACAAAGTCACGAGCCTGAGATCACAATCTCTGCTCCTAGAACATCTCATATGTTCCGTGACGTTCAAAACGTTTTGGAGCCTCAATTCTAAGCCGTAATGCATGACGCACTAAACTATCAAGTAGTCATCGAAACGTGCCTGTTAGATGTTCACAACATCTATAGACGACGCTAGAGGGGGTGGCGCACCGAGCGGTGCATTAAGGACATAAGCCTTCTGTGCAGCAATGAGGACAATCCTCAGATCACGGACCCAGTCCGCAATTTTGCTACCAACATCTTTCAATTCTATTTCTCTAGGAACATATAAAAATACAAGGGAGCTACAGCACGAGCTAGTAATCTACAACATAATTTGCAAAGACACTTTGACTATGTTCATGATAATGAGTTCAATTAACATATTACTTAAGAACTCCCACTCAAATTGACATCCCTCCGATCATTCGAGTGATACATGATCCAAATTCACCAACTCAAGTCCGATCATCACGTGAGTTGAGGTGGCTGCAATGGTGAACATCATTATGTTGATCATATCTACTATATGACTCATGTTCGACCTTTTGGTCTCTCGTGTTCCGAGGCCATGTCTGTACATGCTAGGCTCGTCAAGTTTAACCCGAGTGTTCTGCGCGTGCAAATCTGGCTTGCACCCGTTGTATGTGAACGTAGAGTCTATCACACCCGATCATCACGTGGTGTCTCAACACGACGAACTTTCGCAACGGTGCACACTCGGGGAGAACACAGTTCATCTTGAAATTCAAGTGAGGGATCACCTTATAATGCTACCGCCGTACTAAGCAAAACAAGGTGCATAAAAGGATTAACATCTCATGCAATTCATAAGTGACATGATATGGCCATGAACTTGTGTTTAAGATCTCCATCTTCAAAACACCGGCATGATCTCCATCGTCACCGGCACAACACCATGATCTCCATCATCTTGATCTCCATCAATGTGTTGCCATTGGGGTTGTCATGCCCTGCATGCTTCTACTACTATTGCTACCGTAGCGATAAAGTAAAGCATTACATAGCGCTTAATGATTGACACGCAGGTCATACAATAATTAAAGACAACCCTATGGCTCCTGCCGGTTGCCGTACTCATCGACATGCAAGTCGTGATAATCTATACATCACATGATCATCTCATACATCACATATATCTCATCATGTAATTGGCCATATCACATCACAACATACCCTGCAAAAACAAGTTAGACGTCCTCTAATTATTGTTGCATATTTTACGTGGCTGCTATGGGTATCTAGCAAGAACAATTCTCACCTAAGCATAAACCACAACGGTGATACACTAGTTTGCTTTTCAACCTTCTCAAGGACCGCCTTTGTCGTATCCGATCCAACTAAAGTGAGAGAAACTGTCACCCGCAAGCCATCTAGGCAACAAGTTGCGTCGAGGGAACCGGTCTCTCGTAAGCGTACGAGTAATGTTGGTTCGGGCCGCTTCATCTCACAATCCCGCTGAACCAAAATACGACCAAGGGAGGAAGAAATCTAAGCATCAACGCCCACAAACCTTTTGTGTTCTACTCGAGATCTCATCGAACCATCAACCTAGCTCATGATGCCACTGTTGGGGAACGTCGCATGGGAAACAAAAAATTTCCTACGCACACGCAAACCTATCCATGGTGATGAGAATCTACGAGAGGGAGAGTGGATCTACATACCCTTGTAGATCGCTAAGCGGGAAGCGTTAAGAAACGCGGTTGGTGTAGTCGAACATCTTCGCGATCCAAATCGCCGAGTATCCCGCGATCTCATCACAATCCGTCCCGCGATCCAATCACGATCCGTCCCGTGAACTCATCACGATCTGTCCCGCGATCTCATCACGATCCGTCTCATGATCTTGATCACGATCTGTCCCGCGAACTCATCACGATCCGTTCCGCGATCTCATCACGAACTGTCTCGCGATCTCGATCACGGTCCTTCCGATCTAGCGCCGAACGGACGGCACCTCCGCGTTCAGCACACGTGCAGCTTGATGACGATCTCCACCGTCTCGATCCAGCGAGAGGAGGTGGAGAGGAGATAGAGTTCACCGGCAGCATGACGGCGCTCCGGTGATGGTGGTGGAGTGATTCCGGCAGGGCTTCGCCTAAGCGCTGCGGAAAACCGATCTAGAGGAGAAACTGTGCACCGGTGAAATGGGTAGCACGTGGCCGGAAATTCTGTCCAAAAACCACCCAATCCACTAGTATATATAGGAGGAGAGGATAGGAGAGGCAGATAAGGCCTTTAGGTCGGACGAAATAGGAGGTGGGAGCAATCCTACTTCACCTCCAATCCTAGTTGGAGTAGGATTGCCTCCTATTGGCTGATTTTCCACTTTTTGCTTTAGGACTTTCTCTCCTGTGCCATGGGCCTTTGTGGCTGTTTTCCCAGCCCACTAAGGGCTGGTTATTATTATCCCACAGCCCATGGACCTCTTGGGGTCGAAATACCCCTCCCGGAGGTCCTCCGGTACACTACCGGCACTCCCGGTACAATACCGATACTCCCGGTACACTACCGATGAGCCCGAAACTTTTCCGGAAACCAAACTGGGACTTCCTATATATGAATCTTTACCTCCGGACCATTACGGAGCTCCTCGTGACGTTCGAGATCTCATCCGGGACTCCGAACAACCTTCGGTCACCACCATACATAACTCTACACTACCGAAACGTCACCGAACCTTAAGTGTGCAGACCCTGCGGGTTCGAGAACTATGTAGACATGACCGAGACACCTCTATGGTCAATAACCAATGGCGGGACCTGGACGTCCACATTGGTTCCTACATATTCTACGAAGATCTTTATCGGTCGAACCTCTATGTCAAGGATTCAGTTAATCCCGTATATCGTTCCCTTTGTTCTTCGGTATGTTACTTGCCCGAGATTCGATCGTCGGTATCTCCATACCTAGTTCAACCTCGTTACCGGCAAGTCTCTTTACTCGTTCCGTAATACAAGATCCCGCAACTAACAATTAGTCACATTGCTTGCAAGGCTTATTGTGATGTTGCATTACCGAGTGGGCCTCGAGATACCTCTCCATTACACGGAGTAACAAATCCCAGTCTCGATCCATGCCAACTCAACAGACACCATCGGAGATACCTGTAGAGCACCTTTATAGTCACCCAGTTACGTTGCAACGTTTGATACACACAAGGCACTCCTCCGATATCCGTGAGTTGCATGATCTCATGGTCATAGGAACATATACTTGACATGCAGAAAACAGTAGCAATAAACTGACACGATCATATGCTATGTTTGTAGTTTGGGTCTTATCCATCACATCATTCTCCTAATGATGTGATCCCGTTATCAAATGACATCTCATGTCCATGGCTAGGAAACCTTAACCATCCTTTGATCAACGAGCTAGTCCATTAGAGGTATACTAGGGACATGGTTTTGTCTATGTATCCACACATGCATTTAAGTCTCCGATCAATACAATTATAGCATGGATAATAAACGATTATCATGAACAAGGAAATATGATAATAACTAATTTATTATTGCCTCTAGGGCATATTTCCAACACTGCACACCGCTATTGGGATCCCCTTGGCCGTATAAAAGGAGGCCTAGGGCGTTACAGTAAGGGACTTTTCGACTTTTCGACTTTTGGGAACTTGGGCTTCCACCTTCTAGATCAGGAGTGTAGAAGCTATTCATAGCACTCCTGTAGATGGAACCCTAAACTCACCCACAATATAACCAAGCAAGAGTAGGGTTTTACGCACCTTTGCGGCCCGAACCTGGGTAAAATCCCCCGCGCTAGTCACTCGATCTGCTCTTTGTGCGAGCCTTCCTTCCTACCGAACCATAAAGGGATACCTCCGATCTCATAGATGTCGATTCCCCCGACATCGTTGGCGCACCAGGTAGGGGATAGGTCATGTGAACCTGCTCTTGTGACCAACGCGCTAGTTCCTTCGTCATAGTTGTCATTGCCATGGCCCCTAAGAAGAAGGGCCTGACGGCGGTTGGCCCATCCGCGTCCGTTGTCCCTATAGCTACACAGACAGGCGACCGTGTAGACATGGGTGGAGGAGGAGGCAGACGTTTAGATATTCCGTAATGTTCCGGTGATCAAGGCCAAGCAAGCGGCGACGCCCACCGCGAAGACGCTCACGGCGGCGGCGGAAATCCCCGCGCCGTTGGGTCTTAGGACGAAGTTGTACCGCCTGCGGGTGGTACGGTGAACTCCGAGGACGGAAGGGTACCTTCCAAGACTCCCACGCCGGCGCCTACGCCGTGACCTTCCCAGGACGCGCGTGAAGAGTAGCGCCACGGTGCCCACGGTTCCCAACGTCCCCATGGAAAAGCTCCTGCGCATCATTCCCAAGGTGCACGGGACCAGCATGCTCACCATCATGCTAGTGGGAGTGGTGTGGCATCGCGGGACCGCGACAGAGCTCCTTCTAACACGGATAGGAGTCAGAGCACCTCGCGTTCCTCACGCCGTTCGCTGCCGACTATGTCGGAAGAAGCAATGGCACGAGCACAGCTACTCCTGAACTTCCCTCCTGCTGCAAAGAAGTTCGACAAATGGAGAGCCACCATTCAGAGCCTCCTCAGCCTCCAAACAAGTTTAGATCCACCGAGCCGGCTCACGCTAGTGGTGAGAAGGCCGGAGGCGGTGTGACCACAGTGCACTCTCCTCCACAACAACAACGCCGGTCACCGACTCGACGGACCGGTGCTTGCGATGGTTACTCGACGGCGTCGTCTGATCCAAGGACACGCCGTGACTAGCGTCAAGTTCTTCAGGAGCGTAGCAGGGAAGACGCTCGAACTACAATCGAGCGACAGCAGGAAGCACACCATCAATCTTATAGGCGTTCGGGGATCACTGTAGACAAGACCGTGCCAGGGTATCCTGTCAGCCTACCTTACGAGGTGGGTTGTCCAGCGTTTACCTGTGAGCTGCGACAAGTCTAGTGGCCCAACTCTTGCACATTCAAACCAGAGGTATTGGACAAATATGATGGCAAGACTCACCCTTCAGAGTTACTGAGCATCTACACCATCGCGGTGCAGCTTACCGAGGCTCGCGACGACAAGATACTCGCCAACTACTTCCATTGGTGCTTAAGCCCAACGTCAGGAGTTGGTTGATGCACCTACTGGAGAATTCCATCGCCTCCTGGGAAGACCTATCCCACGAGTTTGTTGGCGCCTTTACCGGAGGCCACCAAGCTCCTGGTCAAGAAAGCGATTTGCACATCATCCCTCAGAAGGAGGGAGAGACTTTGCACAAGTACATCCAAAGGTTCAGCCGCGTGCACCACAACATTCCAGACGTTCATCCTGTTGCTGTTATCAGCGTGTTCCATCAGAACATGTGCAACCACAGGATGCGGGAAGAGCTGGCGATGAACAAGGTCAGGGATGTTGCTGAGCTTTATGCTTTGACAGATAAATGTGTTCGGGCTGAAGAAGGGAGGACGCTCCCCAGCGAGGACGCTGGCGCAGGGGTCGACTCTGAGGATGAAGACACCTCCACCCTGACAAAGAAGGGCCGAAGGCATAACAAGAAGTGTAGAGGCTAGGACGTGCTTGCCGTCAAGGGATCTGGCAACCCTGGTACCGCCAAGAAGGGCAAGGTTGATGACCCCGACAAGCATGTTGCCGGGTGTGCCTCCTGCCAGGCTATGGCATCTGCCGACAAGCCGGAAGGTTCCGGCAAGCAGTATTGCAAGCTCAATCACACCAAGGGCCATGATCTCCAGGACTTCCGACAAGTTGAGCAACTTGCCGAGAAGCAAAAAGCCGAGTATGAGAGGAGAGACAAGGAGAAGGCCAAGATGGTGCGGAGGGGTCCAGCAAGAAGCGCGTTGGCCGAGGAGGTCGCCGCGGTAAGCCCAAACAACAAAAAAGACGAACCTGCTCGTGGCCGCGACAAGCAAGAAGGTGATGATGATGACGTCGAAGGGGACGATGAGTCCAGCGAGCATGAGTTCCAGAAGGCTACATAGATGATGTGCATCGAGAGAGGTGCCTCGTCAGATTCCTCTCGCCTCCAACTTAAACAGTGGGCACGCGAGGTTAATGCGGCAGAGCCATCTATCGGTACCCAGAGACCTCTGAAGTGGTACCACACTCCTATCATTTTTGATGCGGAGGATCACCCTGATCACACAACTGTGGTCGGGTGCCTGGCATTGTTGGTTGCTCTAACAATTCGCAACCTTAAGGTGATGAAGATGCTAGTCGAGAGTGGGGCCATCCTGAACCTAATCTTGCCTGATGTCATCCAGAGGCTGCAAATTCCTAATGATGATCTCGAGCCCACATGCGCCTTCCAAGGGGTCAATTCAGGGAGGACTCAGCCGAAGGGCAAAATCACACTGCTAGTGACGTTTGGCAGTGACATAAATTTCAGGACAAAGAAGGTCGTTTTTAACGCCGCCAAGATCTCATTGCCGTACAACAGTATCCTTGGTCGCCCAGCGCTGGCTAAGTTCATGGCGGCCACCCACTTCGCTTACAATGTGCTGAAGATGTCCAGGCCAATGAGCGTCATCACGATCAACTTTGACAAGAAAGGCACACTTATCTGCGCCGACCAACTCTACCGGGAGGCATTTGCAGCACCTGCCGCCAAGGCACTTGCTCCTGCCACTATAGCTCCCGGGGGAAAGAAGACAGGCAAGGCCTTTGGTGCACATTTCGGCAAGCGCGCCTCCTTGGGGTGCTGCGTTCCCATTGACGATGTGCTAGAGAGCTCCACTGGCAAGAGCAAGTAGTCCAAGGCAGCTCCACCAGAGACGAAGAAGGTGCCCACCAAGGAGGATGGCATGGGTGGAACTTTCACCATAAGTTCCGCCATTGACAACAAATAGGAAAGCGCGCTCATTGCCTTCCTACGGGCGAATGTCGATGTGTTTGCATGGTAACCATCTGATATCCCTAGTGTTCCCAGGAAGGTGATTGAGCACCACCTTGTCGTCTGTCCACACGCGTGGACCGTCAAGTAGAAGGTCAGGAAGCAGGCTTTGGGGCAGCAAAAGTTTATTGCCGAAGAAATCAAGAAATTAGAAGCGACTGGCTTGATCAGAGGAGTACTTCATCCAACATGGTTGGCCAATCCAGTTGTAGTGCGTAAGGCGAATGGAAAATGGAGGCTGTGTATTGACTTCAAAGACATCAATAAAGCCTGCCCCAAAGATCCTATTCCTTTGTCGCGCATCGACCAAATTGTGGACTCCACCGCCAACTGCGTCTTATTGTCTTTCCTTGACGCATATTCAGGCTATCATCAGATTTTCATGGCCAAGGAAGACAAGGAGAAGACCGCATTTATCACCCCAGGTGGTACGTATTGCTTTTTGCGTATGCCTTTAGGGTTGAAAAGTGCTGGTTCTACATTTGCAAGAGCGGTGAAGATTGGTTTTGAGCCCCACCTACATAGAAATATGGAAGCTTATATGGATGACATAGTGGTCAAAACCAAAGACAAGGCTATGTTCATATCAGACCTAGAAGAAACATTCGCAAATCTGCGCAAAATCAACATGAAGCTCAACCCTGAGAAGTGTGTGTTCGGCGTCCCATCCGACAAGCTTCTCGGGTTCTTTGTATCTCAACGCGTAATTGAAGAAAATCCCGACAAGATCAAAGCAATTGAGCAAATTGAAGCACCAAGACGTGTCAAGGATGTGCGTTGTCTCGCCGGCTGTGTTGTTGCTCTGAGTAGGTTCATCTCAAAATCTGATGAATGCGCCCTACCCTTTTTCAAAATCTTGAAGAAGGCAGGTCCGATGAAATGGACTCCATAAGCGGAGGTACCGCTGCAAGATTTGAAGAAGTACCTCCCCTCTCCGCCAGCCCTAGTCACGCCAAAACCACAGGAGCCATTGCTGCTATATCTAGCGGCGACAAATCAAGTGGTGAGTGCTGCATTAGTGGCTAAAAGAGAAGTTGATGAAGAAGCAGCGACAGCAGAAGAACCGCCAAGCAACAAGCTAGGGCATTCCCCGGCAGGGTCTGTTGCCGACAAGGAAGGATTTGCGCAGTTGAATGAGACAATTCAGAAGAAGAAGGTGGTGTAGTGCCCAGTCTATTTTGTCAGCTCCCTTTTGTTGGGGGCTAGGTCAAGATACTCTAGCGTGCAAAATTTGCTCTTCGGCCTCCTTATGGCCTTGAGGAAGCTGCGCCATTACTTCGAAGCATGATATCACCGTCGTCACTCACTTCCCACAGCAGCGGATTTTGCAAAACCCAGAAGCTACTGGCAGGATTGTGGAGTGGGCTTTGGAACTGTCAAGCTTTGGTCTCATGTTTGAGAGCACTTCGACTATCCAAAGCAGAGCCTTGGCAGAATTCATCACGGAATGGACCCCAACGCCAGATGAGGAAGTTCCAGAGTCAACTCTCCCCTTCAAGGAAACGAACCAAGAATGGATTATGTATTTTGATGGGGCTTTCTCGCTGCAAGGCGCCGGTGCCGGAGTGCTGCTTGTTGCACCCCCCGGAGAGCACCTCAAATATGTGATTCAGATGCACTTTCCCCTGGAAAGATCAACAAACAATAATACTGAATACGAAGGGCTGCTTGCAGATCTTAGGATCGCGACAGACCTTGGGATTAAGAAACTTATTATCAGGGGTGATTCTTAGCTTGTCATCAGGCAGGTGAATAAGGATTATCAGAGTCCATTGATGGAAGCTTATGTAGATGAAGTGAGAAAGTTGGAAGAACATTTTGACAGTCTGCAAATGGAACACGTTCCGCGTGTAGAGAATAGCATTGTTGATGGCTTGTCAAAGTGTGCTCCCCTTGAGTTGCCTGTGGAACCAGGAACTTTCGTGCTCCGACTGGTCACCCATCCGTGACACCATCGACTGGACAAGAGAAAAGAAAGTTGAGTTTCGGCAAGTATTTCCCGGCAAAGCTCCCAGAAGCCGCTGGCAAGGAGATTGCCAGGGACAACGTCAGGCTTGCCGATGAGCTCTGTGCTCCGGCAAAGCCTCATGCTCTTGTCGTTTAAGCAGACGCTCCCGCCAAGCTTACCGGGGGGGGGGGGGGGGCAGCAGGCTCCGGCGGGGCCTTGAGCCCCTACCATCGAGACAAATGCTTCCCCGGTAGAGGATATGCCTTTAGTCCTTGTTGTCGAGCCCCAGGCTCTAGCATGGGCACAACACATCGTCCATTTCCTTCAAACACGAGAACTCCCCGAGGAACAAGAGGAAGCAGAAAAAGTAACATGTCGGTCTAATATGTACCAGTTTGTGGACAATGTCCTGTACACAAAGAGACCAAATGGTGTGAAACTCAAGTACATTTCTTGGGAGGATGGACTGGAGCTGTTGGCCGAGATACATGGAGGCATATGTGGCTCCCACATAGGATCAAGAGCACTTGTCGGTAAGGCATTCCGCGAAGGTTTCTTGTGGCCCACTGCCCTCTAGGATGCAACTGCACTAGTAACCAATTGTGAGGCATGCCAGTTTCATTCGAAGACAATGCATCAACCAGCTCAAGCTCTTCAAACAATCCCTCTCTCCTGGCCATTTTCGGTGTGGGGGCTCGACATCTTTGGCCCCTTTCCTCGTGCTGCCGGCAGCTTTGAGTACTTGTATGTTGCAATCGACAAGTTCACAAAGTGGCCAGAAGTGGAAGCAGTGAGAAAGGTGACATCACAGTCAGTCGTCAAGTTCTTCAAGGGACTAGTCTGCCGCTTTGGTGTCCCCAATAGGATCATCACTGACAATGGCACATAGTTCACGAGCCGCACCTTGATGCAGTATGTCCAAGACCTTGGCAACAAAATTTGTTTTGCTTCTGTTGCCCACCCAAGGAGCAATGGCCAGGCAGAAAGGGCTAATGCTGAAGTGTTGCAAGGACTCAAGACAAGAACTTTCGACAAGCTACGCAAGTGCGGAAGGCGCTGGATTGATGAGTTGCCGGTGGTTCTTTAGTCAACTAGAATGATACAAAATCGAGCTACCGGCCAGACGCCCTTCTCCCTCATATATGGGGCAGAAGCAGTTCTGCCCACGGAACTCACATATAGATCACCTCGAGTGCTCGCTTGTGATGAGATTGAGCAAGACCAATTGGGGCAAGATGACGTGATGCTCCTTGAGGAAGACCATCTTGAGGAAGGCAACCTTATTCTTCGGCGCGTTCAGTCCGCCAAGAATTCCAACAAGTTGATGCCAAAGTGGGAAGGCCGTTATCTGGTAGTGCGAGTCACCAGGCCTGGCGCAGTCCTCCTGGAGACCGAAGACGGCATCCTAGTGAGCAACCCCTAGAATATCGAACATCTTCGCAAGTTCTACCTATGAGGCGTGGTTGCCGGGTCTCTCGGCAACCACCTTTTGTACAAGTCTTGCCGCTGAAGCATGTAATCCTTGGTACAAAGACAGGCGCAGACCCTGTGCGTAGTTGAAAGAAGCTAAGTGTTCCACAAATCTTTTTGATTCTCATATTTACTTATGTGCATGTTTGTCTAAGATATTGCATTGCACTTACTCCTGGCAAGAGCTAACGGACCGCCAAGGTTCCACATCCATATTTTCTCTTCTTTCTTTTTCTCAAAGGACAGAAGGTTACCTCGTGTGCAGCTTTGCCGGGGGGGGGGTATGGTGGTATGGATACCTACATGCGATTTTGAAAAAAAATCTTGCCAGAAGGAATACGACAACAAAAAGATAAGTTGCAAAACTGTAAGTGAATTCTTGATGTGGAGTTATTTTCCTTGGACGATTTCGACTCTTGTATGGAAAACCTGCACGCGAAGGAACCTTGTTTTGATTGGTTGCACCCTTATTCTATTTCGAGTCCGCTCAACAGTCCAGGTGGCTGCACTGAAAACACCATGGTCTCTTGCCGGCCGCAGCCCCGCTAGTGGGCTGCTAAAGTCCCGCACCTAGCGCCGGCGACAAGGATGTGCGCGTCGGCAAGTCTGCAATCAAGTGTAGGGTGAATACATACAGAAAGAAATTAAATAAGGAGGATAACATAAAATTTGTTCAAAGCATAGCAAGCTATATTACATCGGTCTTGCCGCAATTCTACCATAAGATGAACCGTTCTTGGCATGGATGGTTGCGAGAAGTAAGGCAACTAATCCCGACAATCGCCTTCAACCCGCTTGACTTAACTTACCCTGTCGATGATGGACGCAACAAGTTCTTCAAGCGTCTTGATGTCTACGCCCTTCGGCAAGCGGTCAAGGACGTTGGAGAGGTTGATGCCGGGGTTCTTGTGCGCCACTTTGACGAGCACCTTGCGGAGGACGGCCTGGCAGATTTTGCATGATTCGCTGGCCAGACAGGATGTTCAGTCGGAGTGAAGCTGCTCCACGGCTTCAAGCATGTGGTCGAAGAACATGGTCAACTTGGTGCTCGCGGACATTCTATCGTCAGAAGAGTACCTGAAACCTTCCAGGCCCATGGCGGACAGTTGTGCATCAAGCTTCTTTGTGATGTTGACGAGCTTCTCAGTCCAGACTTGTATTCCCTGCACATAGTCATTGTGGACGGTAGCGGCATTTTTGATCAGTTCCTTCTCATCTTGCAGATCCTTGGCCAGAGCCTTCTCGCGGGTCCGAGCAGTCTCAAGAGTCTCGGTCAGCATAGCCAGCATCGTTTGCAGATCATCAATGGATTCATTGGCCGAAGAGAGCTGTTTGGTCTTGTCAGACATGGTGAGCTGCATCTCCATCAGGGTGTGGAGGGCTTTGTCTCTTTTGCTCTTGAATGACGAGATCTTCTTGCCGTGATCCTTAAGATCTCCTTCCAGCTCCTTCACCCTCTCCTCCAGCAAGTTCTTGGCGGCCTCTGTAGCTTCAACACCATCGACGGCCTCTTTCAGCTTGTCGGCGTGATCTGCAGTTGGAACTTTGAGAATCTCCTTGTGTTTCTGCTCCAGCTCTCGGTCCTGCCGCGTGACAAGGTCCTCGATCTCCACTTCCTTGCTATGAAGATTGTCGGCAAGCGCCTTCTCCTGAGAAACAAGGTCTTCCTCATGGGCGTCATGCCCGATACAGCACTCCGTCAAGCGACCATCCTCTGCAGCAGTCCGTTGCTTGGCCTCCTCTTGTGCCTGCTCGGTGTCAGACTACTGCAAGAAGAGTTTTCTCCAGCCTTGGCTCAGTTACTCTTGACCCTACTTCAACTCCTGTGAAGCTTGGGCGAACCAGGCCTGTGTTTCTGCGACACGCTCTTGGAAGTTGGCCTCAGTCGCTTCCTAACTCCTGCCATGGAGTTCAGTTTCTCCTTTCGGGTGCGGTGAAGCACTTGGAGCTTTCGGAAGCTGTCACCCATGGTTTGGAGGAGTTGCTCTTCTTGGGATTTGCTGCTGGTGGCACTTGGTTCATCAACAATCTCGAGCTCGGCAACAGTAATGATCCCCTCGTCAAAAACTTCCCCTTCATATGGCACCCGAGTGTTTGCCATGCCAAGGATGTTGACGAACAATTTATTGCCGACCCTGAAGTACCTGCTCGACGAAGGGGCTTCAGATGTGGCTGGCTGGTCCTCGATGGCCGCCTCCCCGGCAGTTGGGGACTCCATGGCCGACGTAGCGCCCGACGCTCCTGCGGCAGGAATGCCATCAGTATGGTCACTGGCCTCCTCATCGGCCTCCTCGGTAGACCTCTTGACGACTTCTTCCCATGCAGCCTTGGCGGCCTTAGCACTAGTGGCCTCGACGGCAGCATTCTTGGCGGCTTCAGCGGCCTCGGCAGTGGCACTCTTGATGGCGTCCTCAGCAGCGATCCTGTCGGCCTCAGCGGCAGCATCCCTGGCGGTCTCCTAGATGACGATGTCAACATCCATGCCCTCCATTGAGGGAATGTGTAAAGGCCAAGAAAACAAACCAAAGAACCCAAGGTGGAAGTTCAAGAGACAAAAAAAAGAACATAATAACGAGTACGTGAACCAACATCAGTTGCCGGCGAAGACCTGCCGGTGCCCGTGATTGCTGGCTCTCCCTCATTGCGATAAAGCGCACTTGAGGAAGTCCTTGCCGGGGATCCATCTATGGGTGGCATAGATGATGGAGGCGGCATATTAGGGACGACCTCTGTTGGTTCTCTTTGTTGCTGCTGTCCTCCTGCACGTCTGGTGATGTCAGCAGCAAAGATGCACACCCCGGCACTTGCTAGCAGGAAGTGAGTAATGGGCTCACGCTGGGGGCTCTGCCGGGGGCTGAGTCGAGGACAACGTCACGGGCGGGCCTCCGGGTTGACGGTGATCGTATCTGGCGCACCTGAAGTGCTTGCTGGCAGCTCCTCACCCATCGAGGTCTTCGCTCTCTTTGCTACCCTTTGCGCCAGTGTTTCCGCATCCCTGTGGAGACAAAGCCAAGGCAAAGCAAATGAGTTAAATAAAAGACAAAATTCGAAAGGAAAAAGATGCGGCAAGATCCCTACTCCTCATATTCTTATCCCGAGCTAAGGGAAGAGAGGTCGAAGGCGACTTCTGCCATGGTTCCCACGGGGGGAGGTGGAGGGGTGCTCTTGGGTCACTTGTCTCTGGTAGGTGCATGTTGCTAATGAGCTTCTTGCTGCCACGTGGCTTTGCCGACCGCCCCTTTGCCAGGGACTGCGTTGCTCGAAAGAGCTTGGCGGACCGGAAGCCCAGAGGCAGCACTTCGAAGGTCGTGCCTCTTCCTTGGCACAAGAGACAGGGCCTCCTCGAGCAGTTCCTCCTTAGCTGTGTCCTCGGCAGGATGGCCCCAGGCAGATGTGTCGCCTTGGTCCTCGGCGGTCCCGCCATGCTCGACAAGATTTTCGTCCGACATTGTTTCCCCTCTGATGGTTTCCTCTTCCAAGAAGCCGGTGCTGCCGGCCTCCGTGGCGAGACCTGCTTCCTCTGCCCTACTGGCGATGTATGCCATTTCTTCCTTAGTGGTGTCACGGACGAGGCCCTCTTCCTTGCGGATGGCCCTCTCCGTCAAGTTATCAAAGAATTGTTGCGCCTGCTCTACAGATGGCTCAATCCAGGACATGTAACGGCCACGCCATGCACGTATCCCACATCCCGCATTCAATGTGCATCATGGGGAGGCATAGTAAGCAAAATCATCACAATCGCAAGGCCCTACCACGCGTGCCAGTGCATTGTTTGGGCCTAGCCCAAAAATGCCTTGCACCTTGTGTGCCCAGGCCTGGGGCTCCTATTGGTGCACTAGAGTTTTGGGCTCTCTAGTGCCCCTTACTCGTGAACGTGTAGTAGTAGCCACCCTAGCGTCGAGGCCCGGCAGGGAGCTGCTAGATACAAGTACATAAGAATCAAGACTAGAGGCAAGACCTTGGCAGGATGGCCTTCAGGCTCCCGGCAAGGCAAAGCCCCAGCAGGACCCGACAAGGCGAAGACCCGGCAAGGCAAAGCCCCAGCAGGACCCGGCAAGGCGAAGACCCGGCAAGGCAATCCTGGCAGGACCCGACAAGCCTGGGCACGTGTCGCGGCGCCAGCGATGGAGGGGATAAGCGGTGCCGATGGGACGGGCTCCTGTCCCGTCCCGTAGATAGTCAGAGATGCCTGATGGTGCATTAAATGCGCCTGTCTTACACCATCAGTGTTAGGTGTGATAGCACTGTAGCTCTGTACACACTATGTATGCACTCTACGCCGCTGTTGGGATTGCCTTGGTCGTATAAAAGGAGGCCCATGGCATTATAGTAAGGGACTTTCTGACTTTTCGACTTTTGGGACCTTGGGATCCCACCTTCTAGATCAGGCACGTAGCAGCTGTTCATAGTGCTCTTGTAGCTGGAACCCTAAAACACCCACAATATAACCAAGCAAGAGTAGGGTTTTACGCATCTTTGTAGCCTGAACCTCGTTAAAATCCTACGCGCTGGTCACTCGATCTGCTCTTTGTGCGAGCCTTCCTCCCCGCCGAACCGTAAAGGGATCCCTCCGATCCCATAGGTATCGATTCCCCCGACATAAATATACCCATATCTACTCAAGTCATCAGTGAAGGTAAGAAAATAACGACATCCACCGCGCGCCTCAACACTCATCGGACCGCACACATCAGTATGTATGATTTCCAACAAGTCACTTGCTCGCTCCATTGTACAGGAGAACGGGGTTTTAGTCATCTTCCCTAAGAGGCATGGTTTGCATGTATCAAGCGATTCAAAATTGACTCATTCCAAAAGTCCATCAGCATGGAGCATCTTCATGCGTTTTACACCAATATGACCTAAGCGGCAGTGCCACAAGAAAGTGGTACTATCATTATTGAATTTGCATATTTTGGCATCAATGTTATAAATGTGTCTATCACTACCATCGAGATTCAACAAGAATAAACCATTCACATTGGGTGCGTGACCATAAAAGATGTTACTCATATAAATAGAACAACCATTTTCATCTAATTTAAAGGAATAACTGTCTCGCAATAAACAAGATCCAGATATATTGTACATGCTCAATGCAGTGACCAAATAACAATTATTTAGGTTTACTACAAATCCTGATGGTAATTGAAGAGCGAGCATGCCGATGGAGATAACATCAACCTTGGAACCATTTCTGACATGCATCGTCACTTTATCCCTCGCCAGCCTCCGTTTATTTCGTAGATCCTGCTTTGAGTAACAAATATGAGCAACCGAACTGGTATCAAATACCCAGGCATTACTACATGAGCTAGTGAGGCACACATCAATAACATGTATATCAAATATACCTTTGTTGACGTTGCCAGCCTACTTATCATCCATGTACTTGGGGCTATTCCGCTTCTAGTGGCCAGTCGCCTTGCAATAGAAGCACTCAGTCTCAGGCTTGCATCCAGCCTTGGGTTTCTACACGGAAGTGGCAACTAATAACCCACAATTATAGGGGATCAATTGTAGCCTTTCTCGATAAGTAAGAGTGTCGAACCCAACGAGAAGCTAAAGGTAGAAAAAATATTCCCTCAAGTTCTATGGACCACATATACAACTCTACGCACGCTTAACCTTCGCTTTACCTAGAACAAGTATGAAACTAGAAGTACTTTGTAGGTGCGACGGGATAGGTTTGCAAGATAATAAAGAGCATGCAAATAAAAACTAGGGTCCGCTAAGATAAAGAAACAACTAAGTTAGTTTAACGGGTGTGGAAAAGTGGTGGCAGGAGTTGCGAAATTGTCCCTAGGCAATCGATAACTAGACCGGTCATCATTATTGGAATTTTATATGATGGAGAGGCATAAGCTAACATACTTTCTCTACTTGGATCATATGCACTTATGATTGGAACTCTAGCAAGCATCTGCAACTACTAAAGATCATTAAGGTAAAACCCAACCATAGCATTATAAGGTATCAAGTCCTCTTTACTCCCATATGCAACAACCCACCGACTCGGGTTTATGCTTCTGTCACTCAAGCAACACACCATAGGAAAATCATGAACACATTGCAACACCCTATAGCGAGGATCCCTCACACTTGCGCAACACAGAGAGCATCATAGGACAACACAAATAATAAAACATGCAACTCAAACCAATCATGGTCATCAATCAACCCATAGGACAACAAAAATCTACTCAGACATCATAGGATGGGAACACATCATTGGATAATAATATGAAGCATAAAGCACCATGTTCAAGTAGAGGGTACAACGGGTTGCGGGAGAGTGGACCACTATAGATAGATGGGTGAAGGTGATGGAGGTGTTGGTGAAGATGACGGAATTGTTGGAGTAGATCGCCGTCACGATCATGGCCCCGGCGGTGTTCCGGTGCCACCAAGAGAGAGGGGGAGAGAGCCCCCCTCCTTGTTCTTCTTCCCTTACCTTCCCCCTAGATGGGAGAAGGGTTTCTCCTCTGGTCCATGTCCTCGATGGCGGCAGAGGGGTGAGAGCCCCTCCTAGATTGGATCTCTCTCTCTATCTATCTATCTGTTTCCTTCTATTTCTGCACTCCCTGATTCTGGCCTTTCACCGTTTCTTAAATATCCACAGATCCTAACTTTGATCGGGCTGAAATTTTGAGGGGATCTTTATCCAAAAATTGGCTTTCTTGCAGCCAAAGGACAGCTCTAACGACCTAAGGGGTGGCCACAAGCCTGCCAGGCGTGACCAATGGGGTGGGCCGTGCCTAGCAGGCTTGCCACCTCCTTAGGCATCGTCACAAGTTGATTCTTTTTCCCAACAATCACATATATTCCAAAAAATTCTCTGTAAGTTCTTATCGTGTTTGGACTGCGTTTGGTATGGATATTCCGCGAAACAAAAACATGCAACAAACAAGAACTATCACGGGGCACTGGATCATAATGTTAGTCCCAAAAATAGTATAAAAAGTTGCCAAAAGTATATGAAAGTTGTAGAATATTGGCATGAAACAATCAAAAATTGTAGATACGATGGAGACGTATCAGCATCCCCAAGCTTAGTTCCTGCTCCTCCTCGAGTAGCTAAATGGTAAAAAAGATAATTTATTATGTGGAATGCTACCTAGCATAATCTTGTTCATATAATCTAATCATGGCATGAATATTAAGACACGAGTGATTCAAAACAATAGTCTATCATTTGACATTAAGACAATAATACTTCAAGCATACTAACAAAGCAATTGTATCTCTTCAAAATATAATGGCAAAAGAAAGTTATCCCTACAATATCATATAGTCTGGCTATGCTCCATCTTCCCCACACAAATTATTTATATCATGGACAACCCCGATGACAAGTCAAGAAATTGTTCACACCTTTTATGTTCTCAAAGTTTCTCAACTCTCACACAATACATGAGAGTGAGCCATGGATATAGCACTATAGGTGGAATAGAGTATGGTGGAGGTTATGAATAAAAAGGAGAAGATAGTCTCACATGAACTAGGCGTATCAACAGGCTATGAAGATTCCCATTAATGGATATTAATGTGAGTGAGTAGGGATTGCCATGCAACAGATGCACTAGTGCTATAAGTGTATGAAAGCTCAAAAAGAAACTAAGTGGGTCTGCATCCAACTAGCTTTCTCATGAAGACCTAGGGCAATTTGAGGAAGCCCATCATTGGCATATACAAGCCAAGTTATATAATGAAAAATTCCCACTAGTATATGAAAGTGACAAAATAGGAGACTCTCTATCATGAAGATCATGGTGCTACTTTGAAGCACAAGTGTGGAAAAAGGATAGTAGCATTGTCCCTTCTCTCTTTTCTCTCTCTTTCTATTTTTGGTGGTCATCCAAGGCCTCTCTTTTTTATTTGGGCTTCGCTGGCCTCTTTTATTTTTCATAAAGTCCGGAGTCTCATCCCAACTTGTGAGGGAATCATAGCTTCCATCATCCTTTCCTCACATGGGACAATGCTCTAATAATGATGGTCATCACACTTTTATTTACTTACAACTCAAGAATTACAACTCGACATCTAGAAAAAAATATGACTCTATATGAATGCCTTCGGCAGTGTACCGGGATATGCAATGATCTAGCATAGCAAATGACATAAAAACATGAAAACATCATGCTAGCTATCGTATGATCATGCAAAGCAATATGAAAAATGATGGTGCGTGTCATAATAAACAGAACGGTGGAAGTTGCATGGCAACATATCTTGAAATGGCTATGGAAATGCCATAATAGGTAGGTATGGTGGCTGTTTTGAGGGAGGATATATGGTGGGTTTAATGCACCGATGAAAGTTGCGCGGTACTAGAAAGTCTAGCAAAGGTGAAAGGGCGAGAGTGTGTATAATCCATGGACTCACATTAGTCGTAAAGAACTCACATAATTATTGCAAAAGTATATTAGTCATCGAAGCAAATTATTAGACGCATGCTCCTAGGGGATATGTTGGTAGGAGTTAACCATCGCGTGCTCCCGACCCTCACACAAAGGTTGACAATCAATACACAAATTATGCTTGGACTTCCTTACATAATGGTTCACCATACGTGCATGCTACAGGAATCACAAACCTTTACACAAGTATTTCTACCAATCCACAATTACTCACTAGCATGACTCTAATGTCACCATCTTTATATCACAAAACTATTGCAAGGAATTAAACACATCATATTCAGTGATCTACAAGTTTTATGTAGGATTTTATGACTAACCATGTGAATGACCAACTCCTGTTAACTCTCTAAATAGATATAAGTGAAGCATGAGAGTTTAATTCTTTCTATGAAAGTTATGCCCATGCTCTAACAAATATAAGTGAAGCAAAAGAGCATTCTACAAATGGCGGTTTTCTATGTGTAGAGAAACAGGCAATCCAAACTCCAAATGATATAAGTGAAGCACATGAAGCATTCTATAAAGCCATACTCAAAAGAGATAAGTGAGGTGCAAAGAGCCTTCTATAAATCAACCCAGGACTTTCTCATACCAGCATGGTGCATTATTAAAATAAAAATAAAAATCACACGATGCTCCAAGATTTACGCATATCATGTGATGAATAAAATATAGCTCCAAGTAAAATTACCGATGGTTGTTAGAATAAAGAGGGCAAGCTTAGTTTCTTGGGAGTCCTTGAATATTACCTTGGGGTGCCTCGGGCATCCCCAAGCTTAGTCTCTTTCCACTCCTTATTCCTTCATCCATCGTGATCTCACCCAAAACTTGAAAACTTCAAGCACACAAAACTTAACAACACCCTCATGAGATACGTTAGTATAAAAAACAAATCACCACGTTAAGTACTGTTGCCAACCAAATATTTTTTTGCATTGTATCTACTGTAATATAACTTTTCCATGGCTTATACCGCCGATACAATCGATAGTTTCATCAAAACAAGCAAAACAATGCATCAAAAACAGAATCTCTGAAAGATAGGACAGTCTGTAGTAATCTGAACATTCACCATACTTCTGTAACTCTAAAAATTCTGAATAATTAGGAAAAATTAACAATTTTCATAGAACTACTATGTAAAAATTTCAGAAACTTTTGACTTTCCAGTAAAAAATGTAAATTCACGCACTATAGCTAAAGTTTCTGTTTTTGCACTACACACACCAAACAAGCAATCTAATCATCCTGAAGGCAAATCTTGGCACATTATTTTTATAATACAATGAATTTGTACAAGGGGATAATTATTTTTGTTGAAAATTTTCTCTAATCAATATTCACAAAGTTTCCATGGGCATGAACATAGTTCAAGGCTAGCCCCCACTTCAACGTTGCTCGTCTTTATCACTTTCACTTTTTTTGAAAAAGTTTTAGGTCCCCCTCTTTTTTTTGAACTATATAAAAGAACACTAATAAAATGACTCTGTAAAACTTCCGTGTTGTCTCCCCGAGAGCGCTTTCTTTAAAGCCATTAAGCTATGCATATAGTGCTCAAGTAATGGATCCACCCGGATCCCAAGGTATATCAAAGACAATTTTAATTAACAATGATTTGTAATTTAGTAGTGAGCACAAATTAACATATATCATGCAACAACGAAGTCTAACTCTCTTCCTATGCTTTGGCATGTCATACAAGAACAATTCATTCACACCAAGTAAAGGCCAATGCGTAGCATTCGTACTTTCTTGCAATTTTATTGTATCGGAAACATAGAGAGGTGAAGATGTAGTTCCTCTCTCATAATAATTGCAAGTAGGAGCAGAAAGCACATGCATATTACATTCATTAAAATCATCATGTGCAATAGGAAAACACAACCCATTAATCTAATCCTTAATAAGTGAAAACTTCTCCGATATAGTGTAGTTTGGAGAATTCAAAAAGATAATAGGACTATCATGTGTGGGTGCAATAGCAACAATTTCATGCTTAACATAAGGAACTATAGCAAGTTCATCTTCATAAGCATAATTCATATTGGCATCATGGCCACAAGAATAGCAAGCATCAAGTTCATCAAAAAGGGATATTTCAAAAGAATCCAAGTGATCATAGCAATCAACATAGCATTCATCCTTTGGTAGGAATGAAGGGAAATTAAACAATGTATGAGTTGAAGAGTTACTCTCATTAGAAGGTGGGCACGGGTAGCTAATCAACTCTTCCTCCTTTTGTTCTTCGTTATCCTCCTCATCTTTTTCCTCTAATGAGCTTACAATTACAGCAACTTCCTCTTCCATAGATTCCTGCAAAATATTAGTCTCTTCCAAGGCAGCGATCATTCTTTCAATAAACTCTTTAACATAAGCATTAGAAGCATAGTTTTCATAGCAATATTTAAGTATGTAAATTTTTTTAGAATTGTAAAGAGTAGCATCATACTTTTCAATGAAAGAAGCTATTTCATAGGCACCCTTAAAAGCAACAAATTCTTCAATTTTTTCAACATCATTATAGCAATAGGCCTCCTTGGCATAAGAGGGTAATATTTTGTTATCATTAAACACACATTGGTAGGGATGGTGTTTTTTAGCTTTTTTGGAACAACAAGTAAAATCATAAATTTCACATAGATTCTGAGCATAGCAACACAATGTATTAATTTGATGCCACAAGTGTTTCCCTTTTTGAGATATGTGGTGTCGCACATAATGAGCATGCTCATTTGATGATTTTCCCTCAACTAAGATAGTTGGGTTTTTAGCACGAGCACAAGTGGATCGAAGATGACCCAAGTAATATTCTTCGGTCGTACGGAACACTAGTGGTTCCTCAACTTTTGGATCAGCAAGTACAACTATTTTTTGCTATTTTGCGTTTCCTACCCATATCTAAAGATAGAAAAAAAGTTAAAACAGCACATAAAATCTACTTAGTGATAAATCAAGCAAGCACACACAAGAATATTCACCCCATGCTATTGCTCACTGGCAACGTCACCAGACAAAGGTCTTGATAACCCACAAGTCTAGGGGACAATTGTAGCCTTTCTTGATAAGTAAGAGTGTCGAACCCAACGAGGATCTCAAGGTAGAACAAATATTCCCTCAAGTTCTATCCACCACCGATACAACTCTATACACGCTTAACGTTCACTTTATCTAGAACAAGTATGAAACTAGAAGTACTCTGTATGTGTAATGGGATAGGTTTGCAAGATCATAAAGCACCTAAATAAAAACTAGGGGCTGCTAAGATAAGTAAACAACTAAGTTAGTTTAACGAGTGTGGAAAAGTGGTGGTAGGAATTGTAGAATTGTCCCTAGGCAATCGATAACTAGACTGGTCATCATTATTGTAATTTTATATGATGGAGAGGCATAAGCTGACATACTTTCTATACTTGGATCATATGCACTTATGACTGGAACTCTAGAAAGCATCCGCAACTACTAAAGATCATTAAGGTAAAACCCAACCATAGCATTATAAGGTATCAAGTCCTCTTTACTCCCATATGTAACAGCCCACTTACTTGGGTTTATGCTTCTGTCACTCACGCAACCCACCATAGGCAAATCATGAACACATTGCTACACCAAACAGCGAGGATCCCTCATGCTTGCGCGACACGGGGAGCACCATAGGACAACACCAATAATAAAACATGCAACTCGAACCAATCATGATCATCAATCAACCCATAGGACAACGAAAATCTACTCAAACATCATTGGATAATAATATGAAGCATAAAGCACCATGTTAAAGTAGAGGTTACAAAGGGTTGTGGGAGAGCGGACCACTCTGGATAGATGGGGGAAGGTGATGGAGGTGTTGGTGAAGATGACGGTGTTGTTGGAGTAGATTGTCACGATGATGGCCCCGGTGGCGTTTCGACGCCACCAGGAGAGAGGGGGAGAGAGACCCCCTCCTTCTTCTTCTTCCTTGACCTCCCCCCTAGATGGTAGAAGGGTTTCCCCTCTGGTCCATGGAATCCATGGCAACGGAGGGTCCAGAGCCCTCTAAGATTGGATCTCTCTCTGTGTTTCCTTCTATTCCTATGGTCCCAGATCCTGGCCTTTCACCGTTTCATAAATATCTGGACATCCATAACTCCGATTGTGCTAAAATTTGGAGGGGATTTTTATCCAAAAATTAGCTTTCTTGCATCCAATGTACAGATCCAACCGACCTAAGGGGTGGCCACAAGCCTGCCAGGCGCGACTAGGGTGGTGGGCCGCACCTAGCAGGCTTGCCACGTCCTCGGGCATCGTATCGCGTTGATTCTTTTTCCCAAAATTCACATATATTCCAAAAGAAATCTCCGTAAGTTTTTATCGCGTTTGGACTTCATTTGGTATTGATATTATGCGAAACAAAAAATATGCAACAAACAGGAAATGGCACTGGGCACTGGAGCAATATGTTAGTCCGAAAAATAGTATAAAAATTTGCCAAAAGTATATGAAAGTTGTAGAATATTGGCATGAAACAATCAAAAAATATAGATACGATGGAGACGTATCAGCAACTGGCTTGCCACCCTCCTTGAAGTTTCCTTTCTTTCCATTTCCTTTCTTGAAACTAGTGGTTTTATTCACCATCAACACATGATGCGCCTTTTTGATTTCCACTTTCGCAACTTTCAGCATCGCAATAGCTCACAGACCGACTTGTTCATCCCTTGCATATTATAGTTCATCACGAAGTCTTTGTAGCTAGGTGGTAGTGACTGGAGAATTCTGTAAGTGACCGTTTTGGGCGGAAGCTGAACTTCCAAATCAGTCAAACAGTTGTAGTACCCAGACATTCTGAGTACGTGATCACTAACAGAAAAATTCTCTTCCATCTTGCAGGTGAAGAATTTATCGGACGTCTCATACCTCTCGATTTGGGCATTTCCTTGAAATACTAACTCCAACTCTCGGAACATCTCATATTCTCCATGGCATTCAAAACGATTTTGAAGTCCCGATTCTAAGACATACAACATGGCGCACTGAACTATCAAGTAGTCATCAACACGCGTCTGCCAGACGTTCACAACTTCTGCAAACACCACTAGAGGGGGCGGCGCACCAAGCGGCGCATCAAGGACATAAGCCTGTTGCGGACGGCGCTAGTTCTGGCTCCAGGCCCCATCCACAGGAGACTTAGGCGATGGCAAGCGACGCCACCCATGGTTGCACTCCCAGCCTGCTCAAGGCCGCAGTGAACATGGTTCACACCGAGCATGCCGATTGCTAGGAGAAGACATAGGCGGTCGCCCAGGAGTCCTGGGGGCGGCTGGTTCACCTTGAACAGTCTGTGGCGGTAAGTATTTTGCCCTTTGCTCCTCTGTTTTCTTTCTTTTTTTGCTTGGGGTTTTCCAATGGGGGCACACCAGTGCACCCACTAGGTGTAGCCAACAAGACTAGGGGTAGCTGTGAGGTAGCCCGATTGGGTCTAAAGGTTGACTTCATGTTCTTCATTTATCCGCACGCTCTCCATGACCTCCAAGTGGTCACGTATAACATCATGCTAGGCCGGTACCTAGACGCCGAGGGTCGGCTAGCCGCCACGAAGGAGGACCTACAGCGAGCACGTGGTACGTGTGTCTTTGGTTTTCATTTGGGGGCATGCCAGTGCACCCATTGGGTTAGCCGCCGGGATTTGGGCTGGCTGTGCAGCAGGTGGGCCGGATCCCTTCATTCTTACCACCTTGAGTCGTGGCTTGTTGACGGATCGTGTATTTTTGTTTGCGAAGCTTCTATTGGTGATTCGGCTGACGCCCAGCGCCAGCTGGAATGAGCCGGTCATCAGCATGACCTCTTGTCTATAGATTGTGGCCGACTCCGTGAGGAGATGAGCCACCTGCAGACGGAGAAGGATAGACTGGAGGCGGCCCACCATGAGGAGCTGGACCACCAAGCGGCAAACCATCATGAGGCACTGAAAGCCAACCATAATATATTGGAGAAGGCCATTGAGGAGGCGCATCTCGCGAAGGAAAAATACAACCGCCGCACCTGCAACTAGTCGGTGAAGGAGCGGAAGATGCAGGAGGAGGCGCAGGCAATCAACCATCTTCTAGCCCGTGAGTTTTTCTTGCCTGCTCCCTCCTCGTGTCGTCTGATTGCCTTTTGGTCTTTTTTGAGTCTTTCTTGTTTCCTTCCTCCCCTAGGGCTCCTCCCCATACTGAGGAGGCCGCGCAGGCGGCGGTGGAGGCTCGCCGAGAGGAGGAGAACGTGCAGGGCGTGCATATCGGGATGGTCGCCACTTGGACAGTGGCCGAGGTGAATATCACGGCCAAGGTTTGTCTAAACATGGTGTTTCATGTCGTGGAGCATCTCCAAAGCGTCGACATGGTGCTAGTTCGAGCCCTTCGGCCGACAGCGGTGCAGCCCCGCAGCATGAGCCGACTAGCCCGATGGTTGGAACCGGACGAGCATGGGTCGACGCTTGGAGGGTTTCGGCTGCCCGAGCTGGTGCGGGAATGGCACTTCGCATCGTGAAGTCCGGGCACCTGAAACTGGACCTAGAGCTTCTAGCCACCCAGTGCGCCGGTACGAATGTGTTGGGGATATAGCCCCACGATATGACCCTCCCTGGAGGCTCCGGGTCATGTTGCTGGCTCATGAGACGGCCCAAGGGTGAGTCGTAAGACTGGTGGCCCAGGAAGATAGGCGGCTCAAGGTGTGGGCTGCACGACGGCCCGGACGGAGAAGACCCGGGCGTGTAAGCCGTATCAAAGACAGCTTGGACAAGAAGATAGAGAGAGACTCGGACATACAATAAGACTCGGTTAACAATTGTAATGACCCGGTGGTCCTAACCTCCTATATAAAGTCAGACTCGGGGCGACTTAGAGGACAAGTGATCGAGAACTAGGTCAAGCTTCTAGCTCCTTGTAATCGATACACAAGCAATACAAAACACAAGCAGGACGTAGGCTATTAGCTCGACTTGAGGGGCCGAACCTGGGTAAATCCGTGTCTTTCGTCCCGATCAACCCCTTTGAGTCCACCCCGTTAGTGATGGCCTCGAATCCAAGTCCGTCCACCCGGACATCTGCCGTGATAAATCCACGACAGTTGGTGCCCACCGTGGGGCTAGCGCTTGGTAGTGTTGAGTTCTCAAAGGGATCTCTCCCAGGGCTCGAGGGATACGTGGTTGGAAGGATAAGCAAGAGTCGCCGCGGCCCGCTCTACATCGACGACGCCGGCTGGGGGCTTGATGCTGATTCTGTGGAGTATGGATTCCGGATTCCGTTTGGCGGGATCCAGGTTTCCATTGGAAAGGTTGATGGATCTACACCCGGGCCGGACATCTGCACCAACATCGTCGAGCGGGCTCGGCGTCTCCAATCTGCGAGTGGTGTGCGGCCTGCCCGTGCCCATCCAGGTCAACAACACGTTCTCATGGGCTTCACTCAAGGTATGGACCTGGAAGCGTCCGGGTCATAGGGAACTCTTGTTTGCTCGGAAGATGAGTCCTCTAGTGTGGAGACAGAGTCAGTGTATCAGCTCAGTAATGGTGGCCTTGGGGGCTACTACGACCCCTATTCTGAGGTAGAGGGCTTTGAGTCGGATGCTCTGAGACCCCCGGTTCATGCGGCGGTGTTCATGGCGGGATCGGCTCCAGCCGCCGGTGACACAGCTACGGGAGCCTCCGCAGCGGGTGATAGCCCGCCGCCGCCGGCTCAGGTTCTAGTGGAATTGATGGACGAGCTTACAACTCTGATGGCCACGGGAGTAACACCGGATAATCAAGCAGCCCGAAATCTAGAGGTGGCATGGATCAAGGTCCGAATGGCAAAGGAACGACAAAGGATGGCTGAGCTGAAGATCCAGATGGAGGAAGAAGCAGAGCGTATCAAGGAAGATGATTTCCATCTAGAGCTGGAACAAAGGTCAGCAGCCGCGGTGCAACGGAGGAGGCATCAATCCCGTCTGCCAGAACGTTATGAAGCAAGGAACCTGTTTAATACCCCTAGTGCGGGGCAGGTTACGGGCGCGTTGGAAAGCCGCCCGATGGAACGCCCAGCAACTCATCCACCCCAGCATAACCAAACTTCACCTAGAGCTTTTCTTACACCGGCGGGTCATTACTCTAACCCGGCCGAGAACATGGTGGCGGCGGCCACCCGGCTTGAGACGATTCCCATCCCAGATGAAGAACCCTTTGCGGAGGACGTGCGAAACGCCATTGGATATTTACAGACGGCCATGGCCCATTAAGAGAGATATGCTCACAACCGGAGCCGGGTTCACTCTACCCCCCTCCCAAGTCAAAGTTTCAGCCGGCGCTATAAGTCGCTGGCGTGTTCCAGCAGTCATCCACGTCGAGGACCACCGGAGGATGAGCAGGCGGCTCTAGATGCACAAGCCCTCATGGACCGGGCGAGGAACAAGCGAGAGGCGGAGATAGCGGCAACCCGTCCAGAGCCGGCGCTTTCCGTCTCAATGGGAGTAGTTAGTACCAGAGCCGTAGGGGTGCCATGTTTAACTCCGGCTCTGAGAAGTGAACGACTACCGAAAGATTTTAAGGGGCCACGAAGAGTTCCGAATTACACAGCCGATCTACCCCCTGAGGCTTGGGTGAGAGTTATGAGCTGGCCATGAAGATGCTGGACGTTAGTGAAGCGGTATGTGCAAAATATTTCATCATGATGCTTGAGGGTCCGGCTCGCACATGGTTGAAAGGTCTGCCGCCTAACACGATAAGTTCATGGGCAGAGCTGAGAGCGAAGTTTATTAAGAATTTTTAGGGGACCTGTAAGCAGCCTATGACCATTGTAGACTTGGACCATTGTGTTCAACAGGAGAATGAGTCGGCCCACCATTGGGTCCGGTGGGTGTCGACCATTATTCACTCTTCAGAGCAGATCACGGCGGCTCAAGCGGTGCTTATTATGGAGAAGAACTGTCATTTTGTTCCACTGAAATAGAAGCTCGGCCGGCTCAAGCACACGTGTCAGGATATGGGAGAGCTCATGACGGCCCTGACAAAGTATGCCGACTCACATAACACCAAGGATCCAGGCTTGGATGATGAGAAAGCCAATCAAGGGAAGAAGAACAATCAAGGCAAAGGCTTTGTGAACAATGGGAATCAGAATAAACGGAAGAACGCTGATGGCGGGTCAGAGCTAGTGGCGAACACCAACACAGAACAGAACCATCTCAAGGGGAACGGAAGATTCAGGTCATTTCGCCAAAGGAAGAGAGGTCCTTTCAATTTAGAAGAAGTGCTTAAGAAGCCTTGTCCGGAGCATGGCACGCCTGATAGGCCGGCGTTACATGCGTGGGGTGATTGCTTTATCATGCAGAGATTCAAAAAACAGCATTCCCAACCACGCAATAACCAGGGCGGTGGCCCGCCTGGTGGCTCAGGGCACGGTGGATCAGGGGCTGGATTCGGCACTGGCGGTTCAGGAGCCGGGCATCCGGGTCAGAATAACCAAGGGGGGCACCAGCAACATCCTGGCAACAACAACAATAACAACAATCAACAGCAGCGCAATCAATCCGGGTTTCAAAGTAGCCCGAAGCAGCTCAGTTCTGGACAATATCACGTGTTCATGACCGGTCACAGTAAACGAGACGAGAAGTTGCGGAGGCGAGCGGTTAATGCAGTTGCTCCGGCTCTCCCGCGGTACTTACCATGGTCTGAGTATGACATAATGTGGAGCCGGGAGGATCACCCGCCGCGGGTAGATGACCCGGGCCGGCTGGTGTTAGTTGTGGCCCCTTAGGTGAATGGCTATATGGTGAACAATTTGCTTATGGACGGAGGCAGCAGTATCAACATCCTTTATTATGACACTTTCCGGCGGATGAAGTTGCTTGACAAAGACCTTAAAACTTCCTCCATCGTCTTTCATGGTGTGGTCCCGGGTAAGTCGGCATACCCGGTGGGCCAGATTTCTTTGGAAGTGGCTTTTGGTGATGAGTATAATTACAGGGTGGAGTCCTTGTGGTTTGAGGTGGTTAAAATCAAAAGTCCCTATAATGCACTGTTTGGGAGGCTGGCTTATGCCAAGTTTATGGCTAGGTCTTGCTATGTTTATTTACAACTCAAAATGCCCGGCTTAAATGGTACAATTACCGTTCACGGTAATCGGAAAATGGATCTCGAGTGTGAGGAAGGAGATGCGGCGTATGCAGAGTCTAGTTGTGCCCAGGAGGAGCTGAAGTTCTACAAGGAGAACGTTGGCCCGGAGGATATGACCCCACTGAAGAAGCCTACTACGAAAGTTGAGCCAACACTCATGTTTTCAGCGGATGATACCAAGGCAGTAGATTTCAATCCGGGCGACTCATCCAAGCAGTTCATCATTGGGGCTCACATGGATCCCAAATAGGAAAGCGCGCTCATCGAATTCATCCGTGAGAATCGGGACATCTTTGGATGGAAGCCTTCTAACATGCCGGTTGTACCGAGAGAGTTCGCTGAGCACAACCTTAATGCGGATCCGAAGTTTAAGCCAATTAAACAGTTTCTATGACGGTTCAACGAAGAGAGACGTAAAGCTATTGGTGAGGAAGTTGCCCGGCTCTTGGCTGCAGGATTTATAGTGGAAGTTTTCACCCAGAGTGGTTGGCTAATCTGATGCTAGTGCTAAAAAAGAACGGCACCTGGCATATGTGTATAGATTACACGGACCTTAACAAGGCTTGTCCGGCTGACCCTTTTGCACTCCCTCGTATCGATCAGATTATTGATGCTACAGCCGTGTGTGAAAGTTTATGCTTCCTGGATGCATATTCAGGTTATCATCAGATCAAGATGGCAATGAAAGATCAGGAGAAAACGGCGTTTATTACACCCTTTGGGGCGTTCTGCTACGTCTCCATGCCTTTCGGGCTCAAGAGTGCCCAGGCGACTTACCAACGATGTGTGCAGAACTGCCTTCACAGTCAGATTGGCCGAAATGTTCATCCTTACATAGACGACATCGTGGTTAAATCCAGAAAGAAAGAAACTCTCCTAGAGGATCTGAAGGAAACTTTTGACAATCTTCGGGTCTACAAGATGATGCTTAACCCGACGAAGTGTGTTTTTGGTGTTCCAGTAGGAAAGCTTTTAGGTTGCTTGGTCTCTAAGCGGGGCATCGAGGCTAACCCAGATAAAATTAAGGCCACCACTTCTTTAGGAGAGCCGACGTGCATTAATGACGTTCAGCGCCTTGCAGGACGGATTGCTGAGTTGAGCCGGTTCATAAGCCAGCTTGGGGAGAAGGCCATTCCCTTATACCAGATGATGAAGAAGATAGACAAGTTTAAGTGGAGTAAGGCAGCGGCTGAAGCACTTAAAGCTCTTAAAAAACAGTTGACTGAGCCGCCAGTGTTAGCCGCTCCGGCTGAGAAAGAGCCATTACTCCTTTATGTGGCGGCTAACAACAGAGCGGTCAGCGTAGCAATTGTGGTTGAGCGCAAGGAGGCAGGGAAGGAATATCCTGTGCAAAGGCCGATTTATTACATCAGTGAAGTTTTGGCAGAGTCTAAGCAGAGGTATCCGCATTGGCAGAAGCTGGTATACGGAGTTTTCATGGCTAACTGCAAGTTAAAACACTACTTTTTGGGGCACCAGATAACCGTGGTCAGTTCTGCCCCATTGGGAGATATCATTCGAAACAGAGAAGCCACAGGGAGGATTGCCAAGTGGGCATTAGAGCTGGGTCCTCTTAACATCAAATATGTTCCTCGTACGGCAATAAAGTCTCAAGCTTTGGTGGATTTCATAAATGATTGGATAGAATGTCAAGCTCCTGAAGAGAAGCTGGATAACACATATTGGACTATACACTTTGATGGGTCCAAGCAACTAGAGGGGTCCGGTGCAAGGGTTGCTCTCACCTCCCCCAAGGGTGACAAGTTTTGTTATATGCTCCGGTTAATGTTTCCTTGTACTAATAATGCAACTGAGTATGAGGCACTTCTCCATGGTCTTGGAGTCGCTAAAGAGATGAACTTAAGCCGGGTCAGATGTTTAGGCGACTCAGATCTTATGGCTCAGCAAGTTTCAGGTACTTGGGACTCCAAGGATCCGCGAATGGCGGCTTATCGACAGGCGGTTGATATCATTGCCAGTCACTTCAAGGGGTACCAGGTGGATCATATTGATCGTCGCAGGAATGAGGCGGCTGATGCCTTATCACGGTTAGGTTCTCAACGAAAGCCGATACCACCTAATGTTTTTCTGGACGTATTGCATCATCTAACTGTCAAGATACCCTCTGAGGAGGATCTGGCTATTCCTGACCCGGAGGCGGAATTGGTGGCGGCTCTGCATGCTATCCCAGACTGGACTATTCCTTATTTGGCATATCTGACACGCGGCGAGTTGCCTCAGGAGGAGGATCTGGCCAGGAAGATCACCCGGCATTCTAAGTCTGTGACGATTATCAATGGTGAGTTACATAAGTGTAGTGTGACGGGTGTCTTTCACCGCTGTGTCTCACCGGAGGAGAGCCGGCAGATCTTGAGTGAAATTCATGCTGGCGACTGTGGACATCATGCCGGGTCAAAATCTTTAGTGGCCAAGGTTTTTTGACATGGGTTTTTCTGGTTGACGGCTCACAAGGATGCATAAGACTTAGTCCGTAAGTGTGACGGCTGTCAGAAGTTTGGCCGGCATGCTCACATTTCGGCTCAAGAGTTGAGGATGATACCAATCACTTGGCCGTTTGCGGTCTGGGGGCTTGATATGGTAGGACCTTTGAAGAAATCCAAGGATAAGAAAACACACCTTCTGGTGGCGATTGATAAATTTACAAAGTGGGTAGAGGAAGAGCCGGTCAGCAAATGTGACGCGGCTACAGCGGTTCAATTTATTAAGAAGCTGATCTATCGCTTTGGTTACCCGCACAGTATCATTACAGACAATGGAACAAATCTATCCAAAGGAGCTATGAAAACGTTCTGTGAGAAGGAGCACATCCAGCTTGATGTTTCAGCCGTGGCACATCCACAGTCTAATGGTCAGGCAGAGCGAGCCAATCAGGAAATTTTAAGAGGAGTCAAACCACGGCTCATGGTTCCTTTGAAGCGGACACCCGGATGTTGGGTTGAGGAGTTGCCTTCCGTCTTATGGAGCATCGGAACTACCCCTAACAGATCTACAGGTTTTACGCCTTTCTTCATGGTGTATGGTGCTGAGGCGGCTCTACCCAGCGCTATCCAGCACGACTCACCAAGGGTGGCGGCTTATGTTGATACGGACAATGAGGTAGCATGCCAAGATGCGTTGGACGCCTTGGATGAAGCACGAGAGTTAGCAGCAGCTAGGTCGACAATTTATCAACAGGACCCGCGACACTATCATAGCCGCAGGGTGAAGACCCGGACGTTCCCGGAAGGTGACCTGGTGCTCCGGTTGATTCAAGACCAACCTGGAATGCATAAGTTATCTCCACCATGGGAGGGCCCTTTTGTGATCAGCAGAAACCTTAACAATGGGTCATATTACCTCATTGATATCCGAGATGAGTTGGAAACCGCGGGTCAAGAGATGTTGTGGCCATGGAATATCGCACATCTGCGACCATACTTTACTTAGCAGACGTTGAAAGCCGCTATCATTGTATATATCATGTTTACATGAGTAAAAGCTAGCATCCCCGCAAAGACTGGGGCCTCTGCTCTTATGTATGTCTTTGTGCAATCAAGATAAAAATTTCTCTGGCTCAAAAATTTGAGTTGAAGTGCTTTGTTCGCCGTCAAAACGGCTGATCTATCATCCGGTGTTATGCCCAATTAAGCACTGTTGCAAAGAGGCTTCTTGCCTTCGGGTATAGCTTACATCTCCTTTGCACAGTCATCTATTATCAAACTGTTGCAAGGAGGCTTCTTGCCTTCGGGTATAGCTCACATCTCCCTTGCATATCCAACGTTATGCCCAATCAAACACTGTTGCAAAGAGGCTTCTTGCCTCCGGGTATAGCTTACATCTCCTTTGCACAGTCAGCTATTATTAAACTGTTACAAGGAGGCTTCTTGCCTTCGGGTATAGCTTACATCTCCCTTGCACAGTTGGCTTTATGCCTAGTTTGGTTACATTAAGCGCTGTTGTTGATGGAGGCTTCTTACCTTGGGTATAGCTTACATTACCCTAAGACAACAGCGTGTACACCAAATTCCAGTTGTTTATCAACTGCGGCCATCGAAGGGGGCTTCTTACTGACGGGTTCGCTTATCTCACCCTAATGGCCGGCTTCATGCCACTTCCGGTTACTTATTAACCACAGTTGTCGAAGGGGGCTTCTTACCGACGGGTTCGCTTATCTCACCCTAACAACCGGCGTTTATGCCAAAACTCAGTTGCTTATCAACTGTAGCTGTTGAAAGAGGCTTCTTGCCTTCGGGTATAGCTTACATCTCCTTTCAACAGTTGGCTTTATGCCACTTCCGGTTACTTATTAACCGCAGTTGTCGAAGGGGGCTTCTTACCGACGGGTTTGCTTATCTCACCCTAACAACCGGCGTTTACGCCAAAACTCAGTTGCTTATCAACTGTAGATGTTGAAAGAGGCTTCTTGCCTTCGGGTATAGCTTACATCTCCTTTCAATAGCCAGCTTTATGCCGTCTCAGGCTAGTTATTAGCCGCGGCTGTCGATGGAGGATTCTTGCCTTGGGGTATAGCTTACATCTCCCGTCGACAGCCGGCGTTCGCGCATACAACATTTGCTGTTAAAAGGAGGCTTCTTACTGTCAGGTATAGCTTACATTACCCTTAATACAGCCGACTTTAGGCCGCTTCCGGTTCATCAATAGCCGCAATTGTCGATAGAGGCTTCTTACCATCAGGTATAGCTTACATTATCCTAAGACAACCAGCTCCTTAATGGATTCATCTGACAAGAGTCGGAGCCATGATGCTCCGGTTGACAAAATTCAAGTTGTCAAAGATATTATCCGGCTCTAATCTTCTGGAGAAGGAATGACGTCTTCAAAGACAATCACCCCTCATCAAAAAAGCTCAAGGTATATTTATGCAAAGGAGCGAGCAATCAATGGAAAGCCGGCAATACATAAAGTTGAAACAGAGAGATGAAAATATATACAGCCGACAACGGCAGGGTCATCCTTACTCTATTACAAAAACTACTCTGAGAAGGAGCAAAAGGCATTGCCAAGTTTCAACCGCTCACGGCGGGTCATTACATGAGTCAGTACATGAGTCTGTGCTCAAAGATTAAAAGAACAAATTTTAGTTATTGGCCGGCTCATCCCGCTCCGGTTCTTCCACTGGCTTTATCTGGAAATTTCCCAATTCCCAATTACAGTCAGCCAGAGCAGCGAAAGACCCTTCAAGGAAAGGGGATGCGTCAAGCTCACAAGGGAAGAGGTCCTTACTGCAGGTGGGTGTCAGATCCTTCCACTCGTAGACAGGCCCACAGATCCTCTTCTCCTCTGCGTCGTAAGCCGCTAGATAGGTGTTCAAGTCAGCTTCATCCGCCAGCATAGAGGCCAGATAACGCGACTCTTTGACGCACCGGATGTAATCTTCTTCGATGAACTCTGAGCCGTCATCTTTTTTGGACGGATAACCATCCATCATTTCGGCCGGCGTTAGCTCGGGGGCGAAGGCCAGAGCCCGACTCAATCCAGCGACGGCTCCTTGGCGGAAGGCGGACTTCTTCAGCTCCTCTATTTGCTTGGGCATTGTGGAGAAGAGTTCCAAGACACCTTTCAGAGCAGTGGGGATCTTCTCCGTATTGAACCGTCTTAATCGTGAAAATAGCACCGCAATAAAGTTGTTCTGCAAACGTATAAATAGCCTTCAGGGGTAAAAGGCTATCTGAAACCAATTGCCGACTTCTGGGGCCTGTATAGGTCAAACAAAGCAAGATGAGTCGCCATCACAACAGATAAATGAGACATGCTGGAAACATGAAGTGAGTAAGAACTTACCAAAGAGAGCGGCTGCCATCTTGGTTATATGACGCTTTAGGCCTTGAAGCTCATCCGCCACGGCTATCAGCCGATGGTCGGTGTCATCCGCTCGCTTGGTCAACGCAGATTTCTCCAACTCAGTAGATTCCTTTAGAGAAGCAAGCTCCGCCTTAATATGGACCAGCTCTTCAGACAGCAGCCGGCACTTTTCGCCAGAGATGCTGCGGGCCTCTTGTTGAGACGCTAGGTTTGCCTTCATATCAGACAATTGAGAGGCGGCTTCATTTAAAGCTTCCTATAATGCATCAAAATACATGATAAGTCGCCAAAATACAGGACGAGTGTTAAAAGCAAATTTATGCAAGTCTCAAACAGATTGCAAGCAATATATTTGACACTTGGGGGCTAATGTATATTTGATCTTTCAGCATGCAGCACAGTTCCGGCTCATCTTCTTCGAAGTTAAACCGGAACTTGGGGGCTACACTATGGCTCTTCAATGTACTTCTAGAAGATCCGACTCAACTTCATCAAGATTGAGCCGGCCCTTGGGTGCTACGACTGGCGGTTTAAGTTATCTAAAGGTAGATCCGACTCAATTTTGGCAAATTAAGCCAACTCTAGGGGATAATGGCTATGAATTTTTTCTAATAGAAAGTTAAACAAAGATTCGGCTCAACGATTGAGTATGTTGAACCGGCCCTTGGGGGCTAAGCAAGGGTATGGCATCAAGAAGAGTACCGCATATTTTGTCTTCATTAAAGAGACCAGCCGAAGTTCCAGATCCCGGCTGGTGGTAACCCGGTTTATATACCTGACGTGGAGTTCCTCAGCTGTCATCTTTTCGTACGAAGAGTCAAAGTTCAGCTTCTTCGAGGCCTCGGCCGGCTCTATATGCTTGGTCAGCACATGAGCCGGAGGAGTTTGATGACCAGACCCGGTGATAACAACATCTGGAGTTTCAGGGGTCTTGGCAGGAGTCGCCGGTTTTGAAGGAGCCTTTGGAGGGCTCTCCTGTTGAGGAACGTCGCATGGGAATTTTTTTTCCTATGCACACGCAAACCTATCCATGGTAATGAGCATCTACGAGAGGGAGAGTGGATCTACGTACCCTTGTAGATCGCTAAGCGGGAAGCGTGAAGAAAAGCAGTTGGTGTAGTCGAACATCTTCGCGATCCAAATCGCCGAGCGTCCCGCGATCTCATCACGATCCGTCCCGCGATCCAATCACGATCCGTCCCATGAACTCATCACGATCCGTCCCGCGATCTCATCACGATCCGTCTCATGATCTTCATCATGATCTGTCCCGCGAACTCATCACGATCCGTTCCGCGATCTCATCACGAACCGTCTCGCGATCTCGATCACGGTCCTTCCGATCTAGCACCGAACGGACGACACCTCCGCATTCAGCACACGTGCAGCTTGATGACGATCTCCACCTCCAATCCTTTGGGTTGGCTGAAATAGGAGGTGGGAAGCAATCCTACTTCACCGCCAATCCTAGTTGGAGTAGGATTGCCTCCTATTGGCTGATTTTCCACTTTTTGCTTTAGGACTTTCTCTCCTGCGCCATGGGCCTTTGTGGCTGTTTTCCCAGCCCACTAAGGGATGGTTATTATTCGTCCACAGCCCATGGAACTCTTGGGGTCGAAATACCCCTCCCGGAGGCCTCCCGGTACACTACCGGCACTCCTGGTACACTACCGGCACTCCCGGTACACTACCGATGAGGCCGAAACTTTTCCGGAAACCAAACTGGGACTTCGTATATATGAATCTTTACCTCCGGACCATTCCGGAGCTCCTCGTGACGTCCGGGATCTCATCCGAGACTCCGAACAAACTTCGGTCACCACCATACATAACTCTACACTACCGAAACGTCACCGAACCTTAAGTGTGCAGACCCTGCGGGTTCGAGAACTATGTAGACATGACCGAGACACCTCTACGGTCAATAACCAATGGCGGGACCTGGACGTCCACATTGGTTCCTACATATTCTACGAAGATCTTTATCGGTCGAACCTCTATGTCAAGGATTCAGTTAATCCCGTATAACGTTCCCTTTGTTCTTCGGTATGTTACTTGCCCAAGATTCGATCGTCGGTATCTCCATACCTAGTTCAACCTCGTTACCGGCAAGTCTCTTTACTCCTTCCGTAATACAAGATCCCGCAACTAACAATTAGTCACATTGCTTGCAAGGCTTATTGTGATGTTGCATTACCGAGTGGGCCCCGAGATACCTCTCCGTCACACGGAGTAATAAATCCTAGTTTCGATCCATGCCAACTCAACAGACACCATCGGAGATACCTGTAGAGCACCTTTATAGTCACCCAGTTACGTTGCGACGTTTGATACACACAAGGCACTCCTCCGATATCTGTGAGTTGCATGATCTCATGGTCATAGGAACACATACTTGACATGCGGAAAACCGTAGCAATAAACTGACACGATCATATGCTACGTTTGTAGTTTGGGTCTTGTCCATCATATCATTCTCCTAATGATGTGACCCCGTTATCAAATGACATCTCATGTCCATGGCTAGGAAACCTTAACCATATTTTGATCAACGAGCTAGTCAATTAGAGGCATACTAGGGACATGGTTTTGTCTATGTATCCACACATGCATCTAAGTCTCCGATCAATACAATTATAGCATGGATAATAAACGATTATAGCATCTAAATCTCCGATCAATACACTCCGCTCGGTACTATTCCAAATGGCTGCTCCACTATACGTATCCAGATTGCTACTACGAGTCATCCGGATTAGTGTTAAAGCTTGTATAGACGTAACTCCTTACGACGAACTCTTTATCACCTCAATAATCGAGAAACATCTCCTCAGTCTCTTAGTTACGGAGGATAATCTTGACCGCTGTCCAGTGATCCACTCCTGGTTCAATCTTGTACCCCCTGACGGACTCATGGCAAGGCACACACAGGTGCGGTACACAGCATGGCATAATATAGAGCCTATGGCTAAGGCATAGGGGACGACGTTCGTCCTTTCTCTTTCTTCTGCCGTTGTCGAGCTTTGAGTCTCACTCAACTTTCACACCTTACAAATCAGGCGAGAACTCTTTCTCTGACTGATCCATTTTGAACTCTTTCAAAATCTTGTCAAGGTATGCACTCATTGAAAGTCTCATCGAGCATCTTGATCTATCTCCATAGATTTTGATGCTCAACAATTAGGTAGCTTCATCCAGGTCTTCCTTTGAAAATCACTTTCCAAATGACCATTTTATGCTTTCCAGAAACTCTACATTATTTCTGATCAACAATATGTCATCCACATATACTTATCAGAAATTCTATAGTGCTCCCACTCACTTTATTGTAAATACAAGTTTCTCGTAAACTTTGTATAAACATTAAAACTTTGATCACCTCATCAAAGCGTATATTCCAACTCCGAGATGCTTGCTTCAGTCCATAGAAGGATCACTAAAGCTTGCAAACCTTTTAGCATCCTTAGGACTAACAAATCCATCCGGTTGTATCACATACAACCTTTCCTCAAGTAAACCATTAAGGAAACGATGTTTTGACATCCATCTGCTAGATTTCATAATTGAAAATGCAGCAACTGCTAACATAATTCCAATAGACTTTAGCATCGCTACGAATGAGAAAGTCTCATCGCAGTCAACTCCTTGAACTTGTCACAAACATCTTTGCAACAAGTCGAGCTTTACAAATAGTGACATTCACCATCAGTGTCTGTCTTCATTTTAAAGATCCATTTGTACTCAACGACCTGCCGTCCAACGAGCAAGTCTACCAAAGTCTACACTTGGTTTTTATACAGGGATCCTTTCTCGGATTTCATGGCCTCCAACCATTTGTCGGAATCCGGGCCCACCATCGCTTCTCCATAGCTCGTAGATTCATCGTTGTCCAACAACATGACTTCCAAGACAGGGTTGTCGTACCGCTTAGGAGCAGTACACATCCTTGTCGACCTACGAAGTTTGATAGTAACTTGATCCTGAAGCTTCATGATCATCATCATTTACTTCCTCTTTAACAAATATAGGCTTCACAGAAACAACATCCTGCGCTGCGCTACTCTCTGGTTGAACAAATTTTAAACAACCTCATCAAGTTCTTATCTTCCTCCCACTTAATTCTTTCGAGAGAAACTTTTCCTCGAGAAAGGATCCGTTTTAGTAACAAACACTTTGCACTTGGATCTGAGATAGAAGGTTCACCCAACTGATCTTAGGGTATTCTATGAAGATGCATTTGTCCGCCTTGGGTTCGACCTCATTAGGTGAAAACATTTTCCACACAAGTGTCGCAGCCCAAGTATTAAGAAATGACAACTTAGGTTTCTATCAAACCATAATTCACATGGTGTCATCTCAACGGATTTAGATGGTGCCCTTTTTAAAGTGAATGTAGTTGTCTCTAATGCATAACCCCAAAATTATAGTAGCAAAACGACAAGAGACATCATAGCACGCACCATGTCCAATAGAGTATAACTATGATGTTCGGACACACCATCACACTATGGTGTTCCAGGTGGCGTGTAGTTGTGAAACAACTTTCACATTGTCTTAAGTTGTATGCCAAACTCGTGACTCAGATATTCACCTCCACGATCATATCGCAGTCATTTTTATCTTCTTGTCACGATGATCTTTAAACTTCATTCTGAATTTGCTTGAACCTTTCAAACGATTCAGACTTGTGTTTCATTAAGTAAATATACACTATATCTACTCAAATCATCAGTGAAGGTAAGAAAATAATGATATCCATTGCACGCTACAAGACTCACTAGATTGCATACATCAACATGTATCATTTCGATGAATCACTTGCCCGCTCCATCCAACGGGGTCCTTTAGTCATCTTTCCCAAGAGGCATGGTTCGCATGTCTCAACCGATTCGATATCAAATGAGTCCAAATATCCATCACCATGGAGTTTCTTCATGCGCTTTATACCAATATGACATTTTGCGGCAGTGCCACAAGTATGTGGTACTATCATTATTTAACTTTGTATCTTTTGACATCAATGTTATGAACATGTGTATTACTACGATCAAGATTTCAACAAACCATTCTCACTGGGTGCATGACCATTGAAGGTTTTATTCATGTAAACAGAATAACCATTATTCTCTAACTTAAATGAAGAACCGTATTGCAATAAACATGATCTAATCATGTCCATGCTCAACGCAAAACACCAAATAACATTTATTTAGGTTCGTCACTAATCCTGTAGGTAGAGAGAGCGTGCGATGTTGATCACATCAACCTTGGAAACATTTCCAACACATATCGTCACCTCACCCTTAGCTAGTTCTCCATTTATTCCGTAGCTTTTATTTCGAGTTACTAACATTTAGCAACCGAACCGGTATCCAATACCTAGGTGCTACTAGGAGTACTAGCAAGGTACACATCAATAACTCGTATATCAAATATACTTCTATCAATGTTGCCAGCCTTCTTATCTACCAAGTATCTAGGGTTGTTCTGCTTCAGCGACCGCTCACCTCATAACAGAAGCACTTAGTCTCGGGTTTGAGTCCAACTTTGGGTTGCTTCAGTGGAGCAACAACTGACTTGCTATCCATGAAGTTTCCCTCCTTGCTCTTGCCCTTCTCGAAACTAGTGGTTCGATTAACCATCAACACTTGCCGCTCCTTGATTTCTACCTTTGCGGTGTCAAATATCGCGAATAGCTTAGGGATCAACATTTCTTTCCCTGGCATTTTATAGTTCATCACCAAGTTCTAGTAGCTCAGTGACAGTGACTTGGAGAACTACATCAATCACTATCTTATCTGGAAGATCAACTCCCACTTGATTCATGCGATTGTAGTACCCAGACAGTCTGAGCACATTCTCAACGATTGAGCTATTCTCTTTCATCTTGCAGGCAAAGAATCTCGTTGGAGATCTTATATCTCGCAACTCGGGCACGAGCTTGAGATCACAATCTCAGCTCTTAGAACATCTCATATGTTCCGTGACGTTGAAAACGTTTCGGAGCCTCAATTCTAAGCCGTAATGCATGACGCACTAAACTATCAAGTAGTCATCGAAACGTGCCTGTCAGATGTTCACAACATCTACAGACAATGCTAGATGGGGTGGCGCACCGAGCGGTGCATTAAGGACATAAGCCTTCTGTGCAGCAATGAGGACAATCCTCAGATCACGGACCCAGTCCGCAATTTTGCTACCAACATATTTCAATTCTATTTCTCTAGGAACATATAAAAATACAAGGGAGCTACAGCGCGAGCTAGTAATCTACAACATAATTTGCAAAGACACTTTGACTATGTTCATGATAATAAGTTCAATTAATCATATTACTTAAGAACTCCCACTCAAATTGACATCCCTCCGATCATTCGAGTGATACATGATCCAAATTCACCAACTCAAGTACGATCATCACGTGAGTTGAGGTGGCTGCAATGGTGAACATCATTATGTTGATCATATCTACTATATGACTCATGCTCGACCTTTCGGTCTCTTGTGTTCTGAGGCCATGTATGTACATGCTAGGCTCGTCAAGTTTAACCCGAGAGTTCTGCGCGTGCAAATCTGGCTTGCACCCGTTGTATGTGAACGTAGAGTCTATCACACCCGATCATCACGTGGTGTCTCAACACGACGAACTTTCGCAACGGTGCACACTCGGGGAGAACACATTTCATCTTGAAATTCAAGTGAGGGATCACCTTATAATGCTACCGCCGTACTTAGCAAAACAAGGTGCATAAAAGGATTAACATCTCATGCAATTCATAAGTGACATGATATGGCCATGAACTTGTGTTTAAGATCTCCATCTTCGAAACACCGGCATGATCTCCATCATCACCGGCACAACACCATGATCTCCATCATCTTGATCTCCATCAATGTGTTGCCATTGGGGTTGTGGTGCCAGTCCTGCTTCTACTTCTATTGCTACCGCTTAGCGATAAAGTAAAGCATTACATAGCGCTTAATGATTGACACGCAGGTCATACAATAATTAAAGACAACCCTATGGCTCCTGCCGGTTGCCGTACTCAACGACATGCAAGTCGTGAAATTCTATACATCACATGATCATCTCATACATCACATATATCTCATCATGTAATTGGCCATATCACATCACAACATACCCTGCAAAAACAAGTTAGACGTCGTCTAATCGTTGTTGCATGTTTTACGTGGCTGCTACGGGTATCTAGCAAGAACGATTCTCACCTACGCATAAAGCACAACGGTGATACATAGATTGCCTTTCAACCTTCTCAAGGACCGCCTTTGTCGGATCCGATCCAACTAAAGTGAGAGAAACTGTCACCCGCAAGCCATCTAAGCAACAAGTTGCGTCGAGGGAACCGGTCTCTCGTAAGCGTACGAGTAATGTTGGTCCAGGCCGCTTCATCTCACAATCCCGCTGAACCAAAATCCGACCAAGGGAGGAAGCAATCTAAGCATCAACGCCCACAAACCTTTTGTGTTCTACTCGAGATCTCATCGAACCATCAACCTAGCTCATGATGCCACTGTTGGGGAACGTCGCATGGGAAACAAAAAATTTCCTACGCACACGCAAACCTATCCATGGTGATGAGCATCCACGAGAGGGAGAGTGGATCTACGTACCCTTGTAGATCGCTAAGCGGGAAGCGTTAAGAAACGCGGTTGGTGTAGTCGAACATCTTCGCGATCCAAATCGCCGAGCGTCCCGCGATCTCATCACGATCCGTCCCGCGATCCAATCACGATCCGTCCCGTGAACTCATCACGATCCGTCCCACGATCTCATCATGATCCGTCTCACGATCTTCATCACGATCTGTCCCATGAACTCATCACGATCCGTTCCGCGATCTCATCACGAACCGTCTCGCGATCTCGATCACGGTCCTTCCGATCTAGCGCCGAATGGACGGCACCTCCGCGTTCAGCACACGTGCAGCTTGATGACGATCTCCATCGTCTTGATCCAGCAAGAGGAGGTGGAGAGGAGAGAGAGTTCACCGGCAGCATGACGGCCCTCCAGTGATGGTGGTGGAGTGATTCCGGCAGGGCTTCGCCTAAGCACTGCGAAACTACGATCTAGAGGAGAAACTATGCACCGGTGGAACGGGTAGCACGTGGCCGGAAATTCTATCCAAAAACCACCCAATCCACTAGTATATATAGGAGGAGAGGAGAGGAGAGGCATCCAAGGCCTTTGGGTTGGCCGAAATAGGAGGTGGGAAGCAATCCTACTTCACCTCCAATCCTAGTTGGAGTAGGATTGCCTCCTATTGGCTGATTTTCCACTTTTTGCTTTAGGACTTTCTCTCCTGCGCCATGGGCCTTTGTGGCTGTTTTCCCATCCCACTAAGGGATGGTTATTATTCTCCCACAGCCCATGGACCTCTTGGGATCGAAATACCCCTCCCGGAGGCCTCCCGGTACACTACCGGCACTCCCGGTACACTACCGATGAGCCCAAAACTTTTCCGGAAACCAAACTGGGACTTCCTATATATGAATATTTACCTCCGGACCATTCCGGAGATCCTCGTGATGTCCGGGATCTCATCCGGGACTCCGAACAAACTTCGGTCACCACCATACATAACTCTACACTACCGAAACATCACCGAACCTTAAGTGTGCAGACCCTGCGGGTTCGAGAACTATGTAGACATGACCTAGACACCTCTACGGTCAATAACCAATGGCGGGACCTGGACGTCCACATTGGTTCCTACATATTCTAAAAAGATCTTTATCGGTCGAACCTCTATGTCAAGGATTCAGTTAATCCCGTATAACGTTCCCTTTGTTCTTCGGTATGTTACTTGCCCGAGATTCGATCGTCGGTATCTCCATACCTAGTTCAACCTCGTTATCGGCAAGTCTCTTTACTCATTCCGTAATACAAGATCCCGCAACTAACAATTAGTCACATTGCTTGCAAGGCTTATTGTGATGTTGCATTACCGAGTGGGCCCCGAGGTACCTCTCCGTCACACGGAGTAACAAATCCCAGTCTCGATCCATGCCAACTCAACAGACACCATCAGAGATACCTGTAGAGCACCTTTATAGTCACCCAGTTACGTTGCGACATTTGATACACACAAGGCACTCCTCCGATATCTGTGAGTTGCATGATCTCATGGTCATAGGAACACATACTTGACATGCGGAAAACAGTAGCAATAAACTGACACGATCATATGCTACGTTTGCAGTTTGGGTCTTGTCCATCATATCATTCTCCTAATGATGTGACCCCGTTATCAAATGACATCTCATGTACATGGCTAGGAAACCTTAACCATCTTTTGATCAACGAGCTAGTCTATTAGAGGCATACTAGGGAGATGGTTTTGTCGATGTATCCACACATGCATCTAAGTCTCCGATCAATACAATTATAGCATGGATAATAAACGATTATCATGAACAAGGAGATATGATAATAACTAATTTATTATTGCCTCTAGGGCATATTTCCAACATCTCCATGATGACATCGACAGCAGCCGGTTCTGCGGAGGCAGCTGGAGGATTCTCTTCTGCTTGAGCCTCCTCCGGTTGTTCGAGCTCCGACTCTTGGATAACAGGGCCGGGGGAGGGCTTGTTAGTCTTGCGACGCTTGGCTTGAGCACTGCAAAATAGAAGGATCAACAGTCAGAGATGTTGCTATCATATTAAAGAGCCGGATGTCCGGATATCATATTAAGGAATGCTTACAGCGGATTGATCTTGGGCGGTGGTAGAACTGACGCCGAAGAGTCGCCAGAGGAAGGGGATTTCTAAAAAGAATAAAACAGAAAGATAAGAAAGTGTCAAGTTTACAAAGGAAAGTCAAAGGATAGGTAGAGACATAAACCTCTGCGGGGCGTTTCTTTGGAGCCGGAGAATTTGGTAACCCGGGCACGAGCTCAGTAGAGCCGGTGCTTCGAGTCTGTCGATGCTCGGCCTGCTGTTGCTTTTTTAAGAGAAAATCGGGAGCTAGGTAAGCAAGAGGGTGAGAAAGAGGAACTTTTTTGATAACCCGCCGCGGCTTTCGGGGGACGAAACATTCTGAGCCGGAAGAAACATAATTTACCTCAGGAGCATTGGCGCGGCTGGTCTCCACTTCATCCTGTGAGTAAAACAAGCATTAATAAAGAAGAAAGGTAAAAGATCAAACAAAGCAATTAAAGTATTACCTTTGATCTGGATGATGGTGGCGGGTCAAACAAATTCTCTTTCGGTGCATCTTTTTTAGCCCTCTTGGTCGTGACCTTCTTCCTGGATTTCTTTGGAGGGGCAACATATTCCTTCTTCCAGAAGTCTGAGTCGGCCTACAGGAATGACCTGGAGAGTGAATAGCAAATCAACAAAGTACAAGCAACATCTAAGAGACGGATGGGAAGATATTAACTTACACCGGGAGCCGGATTATTGACGCAGAAAGGCGCCCGGCCAATGGCGCTGCATGAGCCGGAGGCTTCGTGGACAAGGCTCCGGATGGTAGTGGTAATATCATCCTCTGTTAGTGTTGACTCGCTAAAGCACAACGAGCTGTCATATTTGCCTTCATACTCGCACATAAGCCGACCTCTGCGGCTTAAAGGCATGATCCGCCAGGAAATCCAGCAGCGGATCAAATCCAATCCTATTAAACCATTGGCCAGGAGCGCTTTGATCTTGGCGTGGAACGTCTCGTATCTGGCACGCTCCAAGGCTGAGAGCCAGCCGGGAAGCTCTGTGTCTGTCCTAAGCCGGGAGGGGCGGTAACCCGCCAACGAGTGCTCTTTCTCAGGAGAGGTCTCTTGGCAGTAGAACCATGTTTTATTCCAATGCTTTGGGTGACTCAGCATTGGAGTGGCAGGAAAGATGATGTCTCGACGGTGTTGAATAGAAATGCCGCCGAGCTCCAGACTCGGACCACCCTTCATTTCAGTTTGGCGGTTGGCATAGAAGAACTCTCGAAACAACCCCAAGGACGGCATAGTTTGCAGATAAGCCTCGCAGAGAACTTGGAAGTTGCAGATGTTTGAGACGGAGTTGGGTGCCAAGTCTTGAGGATGCAGCTTGTAAAAATGAAGAACATCCCGGAAAAACATAGAGCCGGGTGGCACGAACCCTCGCTCGATGTGATCAGTGAAGACGACTATCTATCCTTTTTGGGGAGAAGGCCGGGTCTCTTTACCCGGAACCCTCCAATTGAGGACCTCTTTGGGAGGGATAGTACCCGCTTCAACATAACCTGCTAAGTACTCCTCTGTAACGAAAGAACCAACCCAGTTGCATGAGTTGGACGCGCGAGACATATTGGCGGCTTAAATACTATGCAAGGTAAAGGACGTGATGAGTCAAGAGGAAGCAAATATTTATGATGGCTTACAGGTTTAAGGGTTCTACGGATAATGTGGAAAGACCCGATTGATGAGAGCTGAAGAAGCTTATCGACTCAACAGAGGAAAGGAAGATTAAAAATCGGCTAAGTCCTAAAAAACAGATTCCGCAAACTACTACTATGGCTAGGGATCTACAAAAGCGGAGACAAAGGATTTTAATCCTGACCTAGCGATGAACAGCGGAAGGAAAGAAAATGGAGCGGAGCCATCGCGGTCCGCGCATTATGTGCGGCTGGCTGGCGCGCAGCGACGAGGCGAGAGCGCAATCTAAAGGCGCCCGAGCGGTGGCGGCGGAGCCCGCGGTGAAAACCCTACTATGGTGGTGGGCCATCTAAGAAGAAGAAGAACTCACCGGAGATGTCGCGGCGGTGGCGGAATGTTTTTCGTATGAATCAGGATGATGCAGCGGCCCGGTCGGTGTAGCTGCGAAGACGGCGCCGGACGACGAGGACGTTGGAGCGGCGGCGACAGGAAGAAGAAGAAGAGGCACAAGCGGGAGGATGAAAAGCTTCGACTCGCACATGTCGTATTTAAAAAGGGAATAAGGAAGGTGCGAAAATCCAGGCGACGACAACGTTTGACCGAGGCGGACGCCTCGATTCTCGGGATGACTGTTTAATGAAAGATTCAGTGATACATCAGCGGATCTCATGACGTCATGCCGGGTCATTTCCGGGCGACTCGCCAAAATCAGAAGAGAAGGATGAAGTGAGGAAGCTCTATTCAACCTGGGGCCTAATGTTGGGGATATAACCCCACGATATGACCCGCCCTAGAGGCTCTGGGTCATGTTGCTGGCTCGTGAGCCGGCCAAGGGTGAGCCGTAAGACTAGTGGCCCAGGAAGGTAGGCGGCTCAAGGTGTGGGCCGCACGACGGCCCGGACGGAGAAGACCCGGGCGTGTAAGACATATCAAAGACAGCTTGGACAAGAAGATAGAGAGAGACTCGGACATACAATAAGACTCGGTTAACAATTGTAATGACCCGATGGTCCTGACCTCCTATATAAAGGTAGACCTGGGGCGACTTAGGGGACAGGTGATCGAGATCTAGGTCAAGCTTCTAGCTCCTTGTAATCGATACACAAGCAATACAAAACACAAGCAAGACATAGGCTATTACCTCGACTTGAGGGGCCGAACCTGGGTAAATCTGTGTCTTTCGTCCCGATAAACCCCTTTGAGTCCACCCCGTTAGCGATGGCCTCGAATCCAAGTCTGTTCACTCGGACATCTGCTGTGATAAATCCACAATAGGATGCGAAGCTTACCGCGATTGACGAATCGCTGGCGCCGCGAGCTACTGACCTTGCGTACTTTGCACAGTCGGACAAGTACATCCCGGAGCGGACCGTAGATGGCATGGAGGTCCCGTAGGACCAATATGTGTTGGCCCTTGATGTGATAGCCCAAGTGCTGTCCCTACCTTATTTGGCATGTAACCCCATGTATGGACCTTGCGTCATGAGCTTATGAGATGTATTGCACCTTGCTATTCATGTGTGGTTGCATTCATGCATCATTCTCATTTCATTTTCTTGCCATGTTGGTTTCTTGTGACTTGCTATGATGTGATGGTGGTGACTGTGTTGTTATATGTGTGTTAGGTGTTGTGGTGGTTGGATCCATGTGTGCAACCTCTTCTTTTCCCCTCTCTTTTCTTTGCAACATCCCCTCCCTAAAAAAACCCTTTCTCCCTATTATTATTATCATCAGAATTTAGTTGTTTTAAAAGTTGTTTAAAAATGTTTAAGAGGTAGCCCTGGTCATGTTATTAATTTAGAGTGATGCTCTTTTATTATTTGGGGTTATTTGTATTTGTGATTTAATTAAAAACATGAGCTGCCATTTTATAATATTTAAAATTACTTTCTCTTTAAATCAACTTAATATTTTTATTAAATAGGGCCTTTTATTTCATCCACAAACATATTTTTACTTTTCTCTAAAACCCTTTTCTGTTCTCAGGGGATTTAACTAGGTGTGGCTGTGGTTTTTATTTAGAAAACCCTTCCTGTTTTAAATTAGAGAGAGAGAGAGAGGATAGTGGGCTCGCGGCCTAGCCTAGGTGAACAGGACGTCTACCTGCTCCCGTTTTCCCCCTCCGTTAGTTCACTGAGAGAGACAGAGCTCCTCCGTCGCCTTTTCCGTCGACCGTCGCCGTCAGCCTGAGGCTATAAAGCTCCCCTTGGCGTGCATGCCCTTCTCTGCTCGGGGTCCTCTTCCTCTAGCCGCCGCTGCAGCCCCCTTCTTCCTCGCATCTGCTCTCCCTCCTCTCTTCTTTCCCCCTGCCAGGTAAGGGTTCAGAGAGTTCAAAGAGGTGCAGAGTTGTCTCCGACGACCAGCTCGTCGTCTCCGGCGAGCCCAGCGTCGATCATGGCGTCTAGGGGTTCGGGGGTGAACCCCGCGTTCCATCCCCGCCGCTAGACGACCTTGTCGCTGCCAGAAGCCCTGCGCCACCGTCTTCTTCCCCTGCTTCGTCTCCGGCCATCTCCTTCCCCTTCGTCGACTCCGTCGTGACCAGCTCGTCGTCGCCTTCCCCCAAGGTGAGCTACCGGTCCCCGCAGGCCTTCTCTTCCGTGCATAGCTCGTAATTCCTCGCCACCGTTGTCTGTCGCCGCCGAGAGCGAGTCGAGCTCCTGCTACTTGCCTCCTTCCTCCTCTCCGCAAGGGGAACAGGGGAATGGAGTCCCTGTTTGTTTCCGCGCGCGTGTGTGCAATTGGGATCGCCAGATTCGCCGTAGTTCGCCGGAATTGCCGCCGTCGTTTTCCTGTCGCCGTTGCCCTATTCTAAAAAAATTAGTTTCATTAGTTAGATAGTGTGCGTGTGTGTATTAGAACGCTAGTACCCCTCCTCTGTTACCAAACAATGCCGTAGCGCACTGGTAGCGACTGTGCAGTGTGACCAGGAGGTCAGGGGTTCGACCCCCGAACCCTCCTCTTTCTTTTTTTGTGCGTTTTCTTTTTCTTTCTTTTGTTTTTTCTTTCTCTCTTGCTTATATGTATATGTGTGCACCTGTATGAGTGTGTGTGTGGTATATCTTTTATTCTCTGTTGTGTGTGTAGGGGGTGTAGTGCATATGTGTGTATGCACATATGCATGTGTTGGCATTTGTATGTGTGTGTGCATTTCCATACATGTGTGTGTGTTGTTTTCTTGTCATGTGAGTGAGTGCATATGCATATGTGTATGGTGGTGTGTGTATGTACCAAATGGTACATATACACATGTATGCATATATGTGTGTGATTGTGTGTGTGTGGTTTTGCCATGTGAGTGTATGTGTGTGCATGTGGGTGTGTGGTGCACCATGCATGGAACATGTGTGTGTGTGCTCCTTGCACGCCCATACATGTGTGTGTTCTTGTGGGTGTATGTGTAGTGTAGGTTATGTGTGTGTGCTTCTTGCATACACACATATATGTATGTGAGTGAGTGTAGTGTGTAGGTGTGTATATGTGCATGTATATCTCTCCTAGCTTGTTTTTCTTTTCTTGTTCTTGATGCTATGCTATGCCTAAGTACCTTATTCATGCCTGTTTACCTTTCCCATCAAGTGTCCAATAGAGGGCATGCCATTTTTGGCCTCTTACATAAGTGTGGGCAAGTGACATAAGTCATCCGTGCCATTGTGGTGATTATTTCGACCCCCCTTTTCCCCCTCTTGCTCCAAGCAAGTATGGGGGTATGAGTAATGCATTTGGGGTAGAATCAACCCAGGAATGCATCTGTGAGGTCATATTTGACTTTGGGGAAACTTCACAAAACTGCATTTTTATGCTGTTGATGCCCTTTTGTCTTTTTACTATGATTTAATCTCTGCATGCAAATAAGTTCTTGCCATCATGAGTTTGTTAGTTAAAGTTTCTGGGATTGTCCCAGTATTTTTGTTGTTTGTGCTAAGTCATCATATGAGTTTGTTGTTCTTGCCATCACATGAGTTTGTTGTTTGCCATCTGGGGGCTGTTTTGTGGCAGATTTGGTGTTTTATTGTTTTGTAGATTGCGGGAGCTATACTCCATGGATTTGATTGATACTTGAGTATATTGTGATTGATTTTTCATCACCTGTCCAGTGGATGCCTTGGAATGCCAAGAATCAGCCCATGGCTTGGTGATCTTGTGATATTGCCTCCGTACCTTGTCGTGAGCGTATCGTGAGAACCGTAACTCCATTTCTTGCGATCTTTATACGCATTTCTATCGATTTTGCATGATGCATACATAATTTACATGTTCATGCATGTCTAAATAACTTAACATGGGATTCTGTCCAGATTCACTAATATACAAACTTGCATGTGAAACATGACTAGTTGTGGTTGCCATGTTATAATTCTTCATAAATGATCATGCATCATTTTGATTGTGCATTGCACCTTGGTTGGAGGTTTATTGTTGATGTTTCTCTTGGGTGGACGCGAGTGTTGATACTGAGTACGAGGTCCCGGGAGAGTACCACTACGAGGATCCCGCTACTTGTTTCGCTGAAGAACCAACAGGCAAGATGATCATTCCCGGATCCCGATACTATTTTTGCTTGCTAGTTTCTCGCTCTTATCATTACAATTGTGCTACCTACCACTTGATATCAGCCCCCATGTTGCCATAACAGCCTCTAACCTCCACATCCTAGCAAACCTTTGATTGGCTAAGTTACCGCTGCTCAGCCCCTCTTATAGCATTTTAGTTGCAGGTGCAGGTTGTTCCATGTGATAACATGGATTCGATATCACAATAGTCTGTTATTTAATTTAATGCACATATATATCTTGGTATTGGTGGAAGGCTTGGCCTTTTGCTAAGTGATGTGTTCCGCTATTACCGCCATTAGTTCCTTGTTACCGGTGTTATGTTTTCCATACTTTGCGCTCCTAACATGCTCGGGGTTGTTATGGGGACCCCCTTGTTCATTCGATTGAGAATAAAACTTGTCTAGCAAGACCCAACATTGGTACAACATTTGCTTAACAACTTAATAAAATTGCATAGGGTCTTGCAAACCCGTGGATAATTAAACAACCCCCGGGCCAATGCTCCTCATGAGTGTTGGTCCAAACTGGAGCCGTGTGCGGGGCCAACCCGGTGCAACTCGGGAGATTTCTATCAGGCCACCGTATGCTGTGCTTATCCGTTGTGTCCTAAGAACGAGATACACAGCTCTTATCGGGTTCGTCGACACATCGGGTGGTCTTGCTGGATTTGTTTTACCTTTGTCGAGTGTCTCGCGTGTGGAGTCTGACTTTCTTCGGGTTTACTCGAGGTGTTGGAATTCCTTTGGAATTACCTATGATGATCGCGAGATCCACGATCGAGGCATTCCCATGGAGTGTGGTTAATTTTGTAATGGATTAGTTGGAGCACCCCTACAGGGTTAAATCTTCCAGAAAGCCGTGCCCGGGGTTATGTGGCAACTTGGATATTTGTTTAACACCCGTCTATAGCAAACTTGAAGTAAACTCTAATTAAAATACACCAACAGTGTGAGTAACCGTGATTGTCTCTGCTCGTGAACACGAACCGAGAGAGAACACGGCCGGGTTATGATTGACGTAAGTAAGTGTTCAGGATCTCATAGAGATCATACTAGAATCGATTGTTCTTCGTAGGCCACTCATGTTTATTTCATGTTGCATAAGCTAGCCACCATATATGCTTAGTGCGGCTACAAACTAAACACTTACCCCATCCCAAGCTTTAAGCTTGAATAGTCTCGGTACCTGGGCACATGATATCTGAGTCCTCTATGGCTCACAGTTTACTACAACACTCCGGGTACAGGTTCAGATGAGTTCGTGAAGGATGATCTTACCCATCTCCAGTGGGAGTATGACGAGGATAGAGGCAGGATGTACGTGACGTATCCGGATGAGTAGAGGACCTGGTCATGATCTTTGGGATAGCTTGATAGTATCATTTGCAACTTCTTTTATCGTTTGATTTCGTTCATAGTCGGACCCTGTGTTCAACTTGCTGTTATGATTTGAGTGACATTGTAAGTTAGCATGTGGCGAGTGTAAGCCAACTTGTATACTCTTCTCATTCAGTATTGTATGTTGTGATGATACTATTCTTGCTAACGGCAAGATGCGCCTCTATCCCTTGCGAGGCCCTCGTGCCTTAAATGGATAGGCGCGCATCTTGGGCGTGACACTTGAGGACCCGGAGGGCAGTGGCATCGAGTTAGGGGACGAAGGCACCGGCTCCAGCACTGATGCGTACGCCGACGCCGAGGCGGAAGTGGATACGGGCTCCACAGGAACCAAGGATGGCGCCTCCACTAGATAGGATTTCTTTCTGCTTTCCTGTCGTGTCAAGTTAGTTTGCAGTTCCACCCACTTGGGGTGCAGACTTGTGTAATGAACTCGTGGCAGTGGGACTTTATGCATTTGTGTGTGTGTGTATATATATATGCTTTCAATTCATTTAAATGATTTGTGTGTGCCAACTCGCCTATTGCTCTTCGTTCCTTTGGTTCTTATGTCCCCCAAATAACCTCCTCTCCGGCTTCGGCCCCGCCAGTCGGACAGCCGAGAACCAGTCTGTGATTGGGATGGGGCATCTTCCTTAAAGGAGTTGGTCGTGGCATTTTCGAACTGTGTGGGCGTTAACTAAGACGAGTATGGTAGAGGCCGGCTAGAGATAGTAAATGAGATGGCTACCCCGAGTCGGTCTCTCCTTCAAAGGAGTCGTTCGTGTGCAGAAAGCTTCCATCCCTGGAGTCTTTCTAGATGGACAGCCGGGGGGCAGTCTATAGCTGGGTGGAGAGGGATGGATTCAGCTTAGCCCACATTACTTAAAAAGGATGGAAAGAGGATGCCTAGGCTAGCAGGCGAGGCCCCAGGTTCAGGGAGCCGGACCCGGACGCTCGCATAAGGAGCGAAACACTAGAGGAAGGAAGTGAAAAGGTATGCCCCAAGTGTTGGCTTGGAGTACCTGCTACATTCAGTGAGCCCAAAAGGTGGGGGATACATACATACATTGGTTCCTTTAGTAGTAAAACGGACGAAGGAGCGCCATGCTCCATAGGCGCTCTGTCTCCTTGCTGGAGGCGTGCCTCTTGCGCTTTTGTGACTTCTGCGTGTCTATCAGGTAGTACGTGTTGTTGTGTAATGCCTTGCTGATGATGAACGGACCCTACCATGGTGTAGATAACTTGTGCTGGCCGGCAGTTCGCTGGACCCGCCGGAGCACCAAGTCGCCCTCGCAGAAAGCGAGGGGCCGGATCATCTTATTGTGGTAGGGCCACAGCTTCTGCTGATAGATAGTCGACTGACTCTGGGCTAACTCACGTGCCTCCTCGAGGAGGTCGATATCGTCTTCTCTTGCTTCTCTTGCGTCTGCTTTTGTGTACAAGACGATGCCAGCTCCCAAGCCAGTTCGCATCTTCGAGACGTCGAAGTGCATGCGCTAGTGCGTGGAGTCAGGAGGAGGCGGCACGAACTGGGTCTTGGCCCAGTCGACGAGGAAGTTGGCCACCATCTGCGACTTGATGGTCATGTGTGGCTCATATTTGATGTCGTCGTCTGCGAGGGCGATGGTACATTTGGCGACTTGGCTACCCATGATCTCTGAGAGCAGGGTCATGCTTACCATGAGAGCGGGGTCTATTAATTTCTAGGGTTTACAAAGTCTCTATTGCTAACTTTCTTCAAACCATCTCAAACCTTGTGATCAAAATTGTTTTTACCATCTATTTTATCCTGGTAAATATCAAGGCAAATAGAATCCATTTACCTGCCCAATCCCTCATCAAACACTTTCTGGCAGATTGGTAAAACCCTTGTTTTCACCTCTTCCACTATTTTCTTTGAGCTCAAATATTTACCACAGTCACTTATATGCCTGCTTTACCCGTGTAAAAAGCTCAAGCCCAGGCTCAGTCACAGAGGAGGGTAAAAACCCGATTTAGCTCTTTGGACATCCTAGGTAGGAGCTCCTCCCCTACATTTCCCTTTTCCTCTCCCCACACCCTAGATCAAAACCATCCTAGGTGCATCTATGCAACCCCCAGGAGCTAGTGGACAAGGTGGGGCACCCCAGAGCGCATGGGCAATGGCAATGCCGACCATTTGCACGCTCTAGAGCACACTACAGTGCGCTCCCACACTGTAGCCGCGCCCATCCGAAGCCACACAACCACCGGAGGATGCGAGAGCTTGTCCCTCGAGGCTGCCTGGCGTCCGCCGCACGGCACACAATCACCTCCTCCTCACTCCTACTCCTTCTCTTCCCTCTCGCACGCAACAAGCGTTGCCGGTTTGGCCAACCGCAATTCTCACACGGGTGCGCTCCATCACTCTCTCTCGTGTGTGCTTCCCCTTGGCCTAGACAAGCCCCAAGAACAACCCACGCAAGCCCCCGTGAGCTCCCTCCTTCTCTGGTGACCTCTCCTTCCTCGCCTACGCACAAGCGTATGGTGGACCGATGCCACTAGCAAAAGCCCCCCCGAGAAGCTTTCTCCCCATTTGGACCCCCTCTCCCCCATCCAATCGAACCATCACACCACTGGTTCATCCCCTCGAGGCCCCTGTGCTCGGGATCGATCGGAGCCCCGCCACAGTGGCACCACCATCGATCTCCGGGCATGGCCCCTCTCCGGACCCAATTTTTGATCCGTCAAAGTCCCCTCGGTGCCTTGATCGTTCTCCCCCTCCACCCCGTTCAATTGCAATCAAGGGATGACATCGGTGACCTCCTCCCGGAGAAATTGTGCTGTGCTTCCTCATCGCTGGCGAACCAGTGCATTCCAGCCTCCCTTCCACCTCCATCCAATCGATGGATCAACTCTGATCCCATTCCCATTCTCACCAGCCGTCGCCGTCGCTGGAATCATTGTTGGTGAGCTTGCCGTCCTCCCTTCCCCAAGGTGGGAGATGACAGGTGGGACCCCCTATCATTATCACACCTCCCTCTCTCCCCTCCCTCTCGCTAACACTAGGGCCCGCGCTCCTGGTTTGAATCTGTCGACGCAAGCGCGCCTGCAGCTCGGTTGGGCCGCCCTGGCCAGGCTGGCCAAGCTCTACTAGCTGGAATGCCCAAGAAGGGCACAGTGCCCGTTTTTCCTTTTTCGGTTCTAGCATTACTTCCAAATATTTCTCTAGATTAAATAGATGTCCAAATCCAATGATTAAAATTTCTAAAATCTTGCAAATTCTGTAGTATTTTATTCATGCCACTTGTGAAAAAAAATTGATAATGTTTTATGTACTGGTTTTATTTAAAATCTAGTTTTGAATATTTAAACCCCCTTCTAAATTAATTTTCAAAACTTTTTACACTTCAAAACCAGAGGAAAATATTTTTATTTTTTATTGTAGTACTTTGAAGAGTGGTGTGACATTATAGAAGTAGATTATTTTCTCCGTTTTTGCTGTGTTCATATTTTTTCCCGTTATTATTGTGACGATAGATTGTTTTGTTGACAAGGGAGTTGGACCAGAAGACTTTGAAGACCCCACGAACTTTGTTCACCCAGGCAAGCTCCCTTTAACCATGTTAAGAAACCATTTTTATTGCATGACATATAGCCCTTCATTTTGTTATGTTAATCATGATTCTATGGTGACCACCATTATGGGTTGCCTCCAAAGTTTAACCTTTGATACTTGCATGTCAGAACTCTACTGTCTACTTGGAGTTGTGTGGTTGTGAAATAGTTAGGTTGCTAGGTAGATGCTACGCAGAAAGGGACGGGGATATGCATGGTGTTGGAAACAAAAGCTTTTTCAAAGACTTCACGAAAACCCCGTCGGGTGCCATTAGTTCCCGAGGGAGATGATGTTCAACTAGGTAACCACTTGATAAAGAAGTGGTGTACCGGAGCAAGTGAGTGTATGGTTTTCTAAAACCGAATTGTGTAAGTTGGACATTATTCCAACCTTACATGTACAACCACGATACCCATAATGGGACGGGGCTTTGTTTATTACCTTGGTCAATACTAGTAGGGAGCTTGCATTACTAGTGGTGGGAGAGTATGTGTTACTCTCTCGATACGGGGTCGTGCCTGATAGGGCGACCTTGTACTATCTTTGCAAACACCGGGCACATCTTTGTGTTCCTCCATAGATGGTACTATGTTGAGTGATGCTCATGTTTTGTACATCATGAATACATGTACCAACGAGTGGACTCTTTGTTTAGTGTCATTAGAGGAAAGTCATTGTTTGGGTACTTACCTTGGGTATGAATAATACCGCGAGTCGTGGCTTGGCACAAAAGTTCCCCGAGTCTTGTGGGTAAAGCGTGCAACCTCTGCAGAGTGTAAAACTATTCAAATAGTTGTGTCCATGATCCAGGACAGTTGGGATTGCTCTTGGGCTACGTCCATTGTTTACAAACTTGGTCTATGTGTGTGTGTGTGGCAAAGATGACGCTTGAGATAAGTTTGATGAGTTAGCATGGTGAACGAACATGAGATGCTCAACCCCTATTTATCTCTATCTCCATAACTTGCTCACAAGAATTCCTGCAACCTCATGATGCATGCTTTTACAAGTCATTGATCATATCATTGCACTCAAAACTAGATTTCTGCAAAACTTACCTACTTAGTGATATATCATGCATTGCTATACCTTGTTCAAAAAAATGGGTTGCTTGCCAATACATTCAAAGTACTGATTGACTTGCCACTAGTTATTTAATTGGCCAGGCATGGAAGAGCAGGAATATGGAGAAGAGTTTGTTGGTGATGAACATACGAACTAGGACGCTTGCCAGCCAAATGCCTATAGGGTTAAGGCAGATGGCATGGTTCACGCATCCGAACAAGATTTCCGCTGCTATTTTATGTTTGTTATTCGACCTTGATGGCCCTATCTATGTTAGACTTGACCTTGAAGTTCTTTATTTGTGTAATACGGTATGTATTGATGTAAGACTCTTGCTATTCAGCTTCTTTGTGTTCAGTGAGCATTGATCTCTAGGATCACTATACACGTTCATTCGTTGATCACGACTTCTGAGTCCGGGTCTCCACAAAGTTGATGATTTTTGCTTGTTTTTACATCGCAGAATATCGTTACCAAACGGAGTCCAATTTCCAAGAAACTTTTTGGAGATTTTTTTGGACCAGAGGACAACTTTGAAGCCAAGGAAGCACCTGAGAGGAGGCCCATGGGGCCCACAAGACACCAAGGCACGTCAAAGGCCCCAGACGTGCCCTCATGGGTTGTGAGGCGCACGAGACTCTCCTCCGCTGCCTCTCGCTCTATAAATTCTCAGAAATTCCAGAATCCCTAGATGATTCAATAAAGCACAATTCCAAATACCTCAAGTTCTAGAACCATGAGATCCAATCTAACACCATCATGGAGGGGTTCATCATCCTCATGGGTGCCTCTCCGATGATGCGTGAGTAGTCTACGATAGACCTACGGGTCCATAGGCAGTAGCTAGATGGATTTCTCTCTCTCTCTCTTGATTCTCAACACAATGGTCTCTTGGAGATCTATTTGATGTAATGACTTTTTGCGGTGTGTTTGACGACATCCGATGAAGTTTGAGTTCATGATCAATTTCTATCCATGAATAATATTTGATTCTTCTTTGATCTCTTATATGCATGATTATTTATAGCCTCATATTTCTGCTTCGAATCATTGGTTTAGTTAGGTTGACTAGATCAATTTTTCTTGGCATGGGAAGACACTACAGGAATCTGAGAATTTGCCTTCCGCTATGGCTGACGACAAAGGGGGGAAACACGGACGGCAAAGGCTTTGCCGTTAGTCAGCTCACGGCAAACTAGACGGCAAAAAAATATCCGGTGAAGAGGTTATTTGTCATCTGCTTTTTGTAAGGCGGACGACAAAGAATCTTTGCCATGAGGGGCGGACGGCAAATAAAATGAGACAGCAGATCGACAGGCTGTCCCATTAAGTGCTAACGGCAGGCTTCTCCTCTTTGTCGTCTGCCCTTACCCCCCTTTGCCGTCTGCCCCCTCATGGCAAAGGGGCACCCAGCCCCTCTCCCTCACCCCTTTGCCGTCTGCCGTCAGGGCTTTGCCGTCTGCCCTTACCCCCCTTTGTCGTCTGCCCCCTCATGGCAAAGGGCGCACCCAGCCCCTCTCCCTCATCCCTTTGCTGTCTGCCCTCAGGGCTTTGCCGTCTGCCCTCACCCCTTTGCCATGAGGGGGCAGACGGCAAAGGGGCACCCAGCCTTTCTTCCTCACCCCTTTGCCGTCTGCCCCCTCATGGCAAAGGCTCAAAACAGCCCCCTCATCTATTTTATTTTCTATTATATCCAGCAATTTTCACAATAATCAGGATATATATATATATATATATATATATATATTTGACAGAAATAAATTTGTTTCTGTACTCATAACCATATTAAAATAACTTTCATCCATAGTATATACATATTATTCAAGTTGCATCCGTACCAAACCATATATTACACCAGTTTCATCCATATGCATACAAAGTTTCATATATATCCATATACTACAATAGTTTCAATACAAGCTTCCATGAAGCCATGGTACAAGAAATCATATTCAAGCATTCCATCAATATAATCCAAGCTTCTCGTGAAGTGAATGTAATCTGCAAAATGACAAATAAGAAAGTTAGAAGAAGAATACTAGATGAAGAAGAGAAGTATATATAGGTTATTTCATAGATAACTTAGCTAAGTATAGGCCATTTAATAGCTAAGTTAGGTGGAATAGGTCATCTTGGAGCTACATAGCCTTATTATGTCATTTAGGAGAGAACTTAGCTAGGTATAGGTCATTCTAGAGCTAACTTGGATAAAATATGTCATTTTGTAGTCAACTATGATTATTAAATCCATTTTGACCTTATTATGTCATTTTGGAGCTAAATTAGTCATTTTAATGAGATAACCAAGGTTCTTATGATGTTTTTACCTAACTATGCTAATTATGTCATTTTGGAGGATAATTAGCTAAGTATGTCTTTGTTGGGGAAAATAACCTACGTAGAAGAAGAAAGATAAGAAGCAAGAAGAGAAGAAGCAAGAAGAGAAGAAGCAAGAAGAGAAGAAGCAACAAGAGAAGAAGGTCAAGAATAAGGAGAAGAAGGAGAAGATGGATAAGAAGAAGGAGAAGGAGAAGGAAGAGGAGAAGAAGAAGAAAAGAAGAAGGAGAAGAAGAAGGAGAAGAAGAAGGAGAAGGAGCTTCTCTCCTTCTTCTCTCCTCCTTCTCCTTCTTCTTCCTCCTTCTCGTTCTCCTTCTCCTTCTTCTTCTCTTCTTCTTCTTCTTCCTTCTTTTCATTTTTCCTCTTTCTTCTCCTCCTGTCCCCTTCTTCGGGCTAAATTAGCTAATTATGCCTTTTTGGAGCTAATTATGTCATTTTGGAGGATAAATAGCTAAGTATAGGTCATTTATTATTAAATAGGCCATTTTGGATCTAACTAAGCTAATTCTGTCATTTTGTTGGATAATTAGCCAATTTAGTCTTTCTTGGATTAGTCTAAGCTACGTAGAAGAAGAGAAAAAGAAGAAGCAAGAAGAGAAGAATAAGGAGAAGTAAAAGAAGAAGGAGGAGTAGAAGGAGAAGGAGAAGGAGAAGGAAGAGGAGAAGAAGAAGAAAAGAAGAAGGACAAGAAGAAGGAGAAGAAGGAGGAGAAGAAGGAGAAGGAGCTTCTCTCCTCCTCCTTCTCCTTCTTCTTCCTCCTCCTCCTTCTCCTTCTTCTTCTTCTTCTTCCTTCTATTCATTTTTCCTCTTTCTTCTCCTCTTGTCCTCTTGTTCGAGCTAAATTAGCTAATTATGCCTTTTTGGAGCTAATTATGTCATTTTGGATGATTATTAATCCATTTTGAGCTTCTTATGTCATTTTGGATCTAAATTAGTCATTTCAATGAGCTAACCAGGGTTCTTATGATGTTTAACTAACTAAGCTAATTATGTAATTTTGGAGGATAATTAGCTAACTATGTCTTTTTTGGGGAAAATAAGCTACGTACAAGAAGAAAGACAAGAAGCAAGAAGAGAAGAAGAAGGAGAAGTAAAAGAAGAAGGAGGAGGATAAGGACAAGGAGAAGGAGAAGGAGAAGGAAGAGGAGAAGAAGTAGAAAAGAAGAAGGACAAGAAGAAGGAGAAGAAGGAGGAGAAGAAGGAGAAGGAGCTTCTCTCCTCCTTCTTCTCCTTCTTCTTCCTCCTCCTCCTTCTCCTTCTTCTTCTCTTCTTCTTCTCTCTCTTGATCTCTTCTTCGAGCTAAATTAGCTAATTATGCCTTTTTGGAGCTAATTTTGTCATTTTGGATGATTATTAATCCATTTTGAGCTTATTATGTCATTTTGGATCTAAATTAGTCATTTCAATGAGCTAACCAGGGTTCTTATGATGTTTAACTAACTAAGCTAATTATGTCATTTTGGAGGATAATTAGCTAACTATGTCTTTTTTGGGGAAAATAAGCTACGTAGAAGAAGAAAGACAAGAAGCAAGAAGAGAAGAATAAGGAGAAGTAAAATAAGAAGGAGGAGGATAAGGAGAAGGACAAGGAGAAGGAGAAGGAACAGGAGAAGAAGAAGAAAAGAAGAAGGACAAGAAGAAGGAGAAGAAGGAGGAGAAGAAGGAGAAGGAGCTTCTCTCATCCTTCTTCTCCTTCTTCTTCCTCCTCCTCCTTTTCCTTCTTCTTCTCTTCTTCTTCTCTTCTTCTTCTATGATTCTTCTTCTTCTTCCTTCTTTTAATTTTTCCTCTTTCTTCTCCTCTTGACCTCTTCTTCGAGCTAAATTAGCTAATTATGCCTTTTTGGAGCTAATTATGTCATTTTGGATGACTATTAATCCATTTTGAGCTTATTATGTCATTTTGGATCTAAATTAGTCATTTCAATGAGCTAACCAGGGTTCTTATGATGTTTGACTAACTAAGCTAATTATGTCATTTTGGAGGATAATTAGCTAACTATGTCTTTTTTGGGGGAAATAAGCTACGTAGAAGAAGAAATACAAGAAGCAAGAAGAGAAGAATAAGGAGAAGTAAAAGAAGAAGGAGGAGTAGAAGGACAAGGAGAAGGAGAAGGAGAAGGAAGAGGGGAAGAAGAAGAAAAGAAGAAGGACAAGAAGGAGAAGAAGGAGGAGAATAAGGAGAAGGAGCTGCTCTCCTCCTTCTTCTCCTTTTCTTCCTGCTCCTCCTTCTCCTTCTTCTTCTCTTCTTCTTCTCTTCTTCTTCTTCTTCTTCTTCCTTCTTTTCATTTTTCCTCTTTCTTCTCCTCTTGATCTCTTCTTCGAGCTAAATTAGCAAATTATGCGTTTTGGAGCTAATTATGTCATTTTGGATGATTATTAATCCATTTTGAGCTTATTATGTCATGTTGGATCTAAATTAGTCATTTCAATGAGCTAACCAGGTTTCTTATGATGTTTAACTAACTAAGCTAATTATGTCATTTTGGAGGATAATTAGCTAACTATGTCTTTTTTGGGGAAAATAAGCTACGTAGAAGAAGAAAGACAAGAAGCAAGAAGAGAAGAATAAGGAGAAGTAAAAGAAGAAGGAGGAGGAGAAGGAGAAGGCGAAGGAAGAGGAGATAAGCTCCTTCTCCTTCTTCTCCTCCTTCTTCTCCTTCTTCTTATCCTTCTTCTTTTCTTCTTCCTCTCTTCTTCTTCTCTTCTTCTTCTCTTCTTATTCTTCTTCTTCCTTCTTTTCATTTTTCCTCTTTCTTCTCCTCTTCATCTCTTCTTCGAGCTAAATTAGCTAATTATGCCTTTTTGGAGCTAATTATGTCATTTTGGATGATTATTAATCCATTTTGAGCTTATTATGTCATTGTGGATCTAAATTAGTCATTTCAATGAGCTAACCAGGGTTCTTATGATGTTTAACTAACTAAGCTAATTATGTCATTTTGGAGGATAATTAGCTAAGTATGTCTTTTTTGGGGAAAATAAGCTACGTAGAAGAAGAAAGACAAGAAGCAAGAAGAGAAGAACAAGGAGAAGTAAAAGAAGAAGGAGGAGGATAAGGAGAAGCAGAAGGAGAAGGAGAAGGAAGAAGAGAAGAAGAAGAAAATAAGAAGGACAAGAAGAAGGAGAAGAAGGAGGATAAGAAGGAGAAGGAGCTTCTCTCCTCCTTCTTCTCCTTCTTCTTCCTCCTCCTCCTTCTCCTTCTTCTTCTCTTCTTCTTCTTCTTCCTTCGTTCCATTTTTCCTCTTTCTTCTCCTCTTGATCTCTTGTTCGAGCTAAATTAGCTAATTATGCCTTTTTGGAGCTAATTATGTCATTTTGGATGATTATTAATCCATTTTGAGCTTATTATGTCATTTTGGATCTAAATTAGTCATTTCAATGAGCTAAGCAGGGTTCTTATGATGTTTAACTAACTAAGCTAATTATGTCATTTTGGAGGATAATTAGCTAACTATGTCTTTTTTGGGGAAAATAAGCTACGTAGAAGAAGAAAGACAAGAAGCAAGAAGAGAAGAAGGATAAGTAAAAGAAGAAGGAGGAGAAGGAGGAGAAGAACGAGACGGAGCTTCTCTCCTCCTTCTTCTCCTTCTTCTTCCTCCTCCTCCTTATCCTTCTTCTTCTCTTCTTCTTCTCTTCTTCTTCTTCTTCTTCCTTCTTTTCATTTTTCCTCTTTCTTCTCCTCATGATCTCTTCTTCGAGCTAAATTAGCTAATTATGCCTTTTTGGAGCTAATTATATCATTTTGGATGATTATTAATCCATTTTGAGCTTATTATGTCATTTTGGATCTAAATTAGTCATTTCAATGAGCTAACCAGGGTTCTTATGATGTTTAACTAACTAAGCTAATTATGTCATTTTGGAGGATATTAGCTAACTATGTCTTTTTTGGGGAAAATAAGCTACGTTGAAGAAGAAAGACAAGAAGCAAGAAGAGAAGAATAAGGAGAAGTAAAAGAAGAACGAGGAGGAGAAGGATAAGGAGAAGGGGAAGGAGAAGGAGAAGGAAGAGGAGAAGAAAAATAAAAGAAGAAGGACAAGAAGAAGGAGAAGAAGGAGGAGAAGAAGGAGAAGGAGCTTCTCTCCTCCTTCTTCTCCTTCTTCTTCCTCCTCCTCCTTCTCCTTCTTCTTCTCTTCTTCTTATTCTTCCTTCTTTTCATTTTTCCTCTTTCTTCTCCTCTTGATCTCTTCTTCGAGCTAAATTAGCTAATTATGCCTTTTTGGAGCTAATTATGTCATTTTGGATGATTATTAATGCATTTTGAGCTTATTATGTCATTTTGGATCTAAATTAGTCATTTCAATGAGCTAACCAGGGTTCTTATGATGTTTAACTAACTAAGCTAATTATGTCATTTTGGAGGATAATTAGCTAACTATGTCTTTTTTGGGGAAAATAAGCTACGTAGAAGAAGAAAGACAAGAAGCAAGAAGGAGAAGAAGAAGGAGAAGAAAAAGAAGAAGGAGGAGGAGGAGGAGGAGGAGAAGAAGGAGAAGGAGAATGAAGAGGAGAAGAAGGAGAAGGAAGAGGAGAAGAAGAAGAAAAGAAGAAGGAGAAGAAGAAGGAGAAGGAGCTTCTCTCTTCCTTCTTCTCCGTATTCTCCTTCTTCTTCATCCTCCTTATTCTTCTCTTCTTCTCCTTCTTCTCACCAAACATACCATTATTGTCATCACGACGGTGAAGCACGGTGGCTCTGGCTTGTTTCACCTGGAGAAGGCTGCCTTGGAGAACACTACACTGTAGAAGGGTCGTGCGATGTGTTTCGGGAGATATTCTGCACCAAACATCATTTGCAATGTGTCGTTAGCATGATGACACTCTTAAGATCACTGCATTGAAATGAAACTCATTGTCCCCGCCATGTTAATGACTGGCATCGCCGGAGGGACTTGGCTGTTCTTCTCGCACATAGACTGTACATTTGGTTTCGACAAGTCAAACTTTTTAGTTATTAATGAATTATACATTAAAATGCAAGATTTGAAATAATATGAAGAAGAAACTCACCACGAAGAACTCGTACATGGCCCTGTTAGACGCATCATTCCGTGCCCTCTCTGCCTCCAGCAATGCAGTCGTCCTCTCCTCCAGCTCCTTCATCTCCTTATCCTTCTCCGCCAAAGCCGCCTGCATTGCATCTCTCTCCTTCAGAATAGCAGCCTGCAACAGAACTCATTGTTAGCATTGTAATCATATTAGTTCCCACGCACAACATAATGCGGAAAGATAGTTGAGTCCATTAAACTAACCTCGATGGCGAGCTCGGCTGGCAGTGGACGAGGTGTTATCTCAGGACAGGAGCTCGTTTGGCGTGCCTTTATCTGCCGGAGAGTGCTAGGACAACGTATAAGGCCATCTCCAATGGCGATCGAGCCATGGGGCCTCCCGTTGCCAGCTATCATCACCAGCTCTGGATCAATAGGCCCCTCGCTCGGGTTAAAGTCCTCCCCTTTCCTTGCCTTCCCGTGATCTCTGTACTTCACGAGCTTGTGGTGGGAGGAGATGTTGGTGAAGTTTTCTGGATGCTCGAGGTCAGACTCAGAGAATGCCTTGACCTTCTTGTACGAGGCAGTATGGGCCATCACATACAGGTCGTACATTTGTGTCACCTCCGTCTTATTTAGATGCGCCTAAAAGAGAGAGAGAGAGAGGAAAATTGTATTAGTAAAGGGCTCAAGATAGCATTAAGAATGAATTGCATGAGGCATGAAGCAAACCACATACCCCGTTCTCGCCAAATTGGATTAAGTTGACGCTCCCTTGATGGTGTGGCACACCAACCATTTTTCCACGCCTCTCCTTGGCGTTCTTGTGGCTGGCCTCCCACGTTTCGGAGCACCACTGATCCACCAAGGCCTCCCAACAATCCAACTTATCCACACACCATCTTGGGGGCACCTAAGTTAATGAAGAGAAATTTGAGCGCGCAAGAACCAAATCAAGGAAACTAACTACAAAGCCTTAATAATATGTAATTACCTTCATGTACTGCTCCTTCTCCATCTTAGAATTGCGACACTTCGCCTTGTCCTTCCTAATACGCCGCGAGGCATAGTAGTCTCGAACAGCCTGCACCCGAGCCTCGTGTCGAAAGTTTTGAAGTAGGCGGCGACATTCGGTATCGATAACCTTTGTCGCGTCCTCCTCGTAGCCCTCCTCACACCTGTAGTAGGTCTGCAAACGAGACAACACCGATTAGTACAATAACTAGCTACGGTTGATTTATAATTGTGTAAAGGAGAAATTACCCAGAACTGTCGGATCACCATGTCGGCCCTCGTGTGGCACAAAACACCGTCGATCTCCACCTCCGACGGGGCCGAGGCACCCAAGTAGTGCTCCCAGGTCATTCCTACCTCTCGCTCCCGACCGGGCAATGTAACAAACCCCTGGAAGTTTTTACGGCAAAGCACACCAAGGACGCTGTTGGGCTTGCGGACACCCTTGGAAACAATCCAACACTTGCAGTATGACAAATTAAAGCAAAAACAATAGATATTTGAGAAAACGTGAATGCAAAAGGTTAAATAAGAGTAAATTAACTTACTTCTCCCCATTTGGCTTAATCGACCACCTCTGCTCGCGGGTCGCCGGCATGAGCGGGTGCCCCGAACTACCATGCTGGTAGACGGTAGCCCCCTCACCCAGCTCCTCGTCGCAATCAGCATGGCCACTTGGCTCAGGCTGACCCTGATCAGCCCAGGTATCCCACTGGGTCTCTGTGGACGTACCCTCATCCCTGCTTTGCTCCGGAGTCGCCTGGATTGAAGCCTCTGGGACACGAGTCTCGTGGGTCGAAGGCACATCGACCTGAGGCGCGTCGACCTGAGGCGCGTCGACCTGAGGCTCGTCGACCTGAGGCTCGTCGACCTGACGCTCGTCCACCCTAGAAGTCCTGTGCTCAGGTGAATCAACTTGGGGTGGTGGCGAGGAAGGTGTGGCAGCCACCGCCCTACCTCTCCCGTGGGCACGTGTACCTTTAGTACAACATAAATACCAACATGAGTAATAAAATGTATATAAATACCAACATGACTACAACATAAATACCAACATGAGTACAACATAAATACCAACATGAGTAATACCTTTAGTACCTCTCGCCTTCACGGGGAGTCGACCTCCTCTCACGGGGGCCGCGAGAGTCGAAGAAGCGGCCACTCCATGCAGAGTAGAGAGCAACACTCTCCGAAGAGGCGACTCAGGAATGGAAATACCCATCCCATGACCCGCCGACAAAGGAGCCGCGGAGTGCTTTCGACCCTTTGGTCAGACTCACCATGAAAAGTCCACACCGTATAATTAGGCGTAAAACCCCACTTCTGCAGGTGTTTACCCATTTCAAACTCTGTCTGCTTTTTCCAGTTGTCGCAGTTGGGATAGGGGCACCATGTTTTTTGCTGGCCATTTGCAAATGCAGCTCTCACAAACGCCCTGGTTTTTGTTAACCATTCATTGGTCATGTCTTTCTGACTAGGGTGACCAGTGTACATCCAAGCACGATCACTCATGTCGCCTAGCTACCTATGGGCGCACAAGAAATAAATTAATATATAATTCATCACCTATATTCATCCGCTAATCAAGTTTGTCAGTTTTATTACGTCCATGCAACCTACACGCTAATAGGTAAAGATAGGTCCTAATCCCACCCGAGTATGTGTAGATTGGGTTTGTTTTCCCATGCTCCGCTCCAGATGTGATGCATAATTTCTGCAGCACCTCCCCGCTGTTCTCCTGATACACCTCTCGGCAATAAGCAGAGAGGATGTGTACCCGGAGAACAACAGGGAGGCACTAAAGAAATTCCGCGTCGGATCCGGAGCACAACATACGGGCAAATGAACCCAATCTACACATACTCGGGCTGTCCATGGATAACGTTGGACAATTCGAAAGGATGGCGGTTATAAATATGCAAAGACATGCATATTTATAGATGTCGCCCTTTCAAACAGGAGACGCATACTGGTCACGCATACTCATGATTGAAGAAACCTATAGCTAGCAAGTTTCATCGGCACGAAGACCGGAACGGAGCAAATTAAGGGGGTAGGAGGAGAAGTCATTTGTGCTCACCAACAAACGCAGGGGCGGAGCTCATGGAGGTCGTCGAACAACTGCACATTGAAATTCACCCGATCAACACAAATATGATGTTTTTATAATTAACATAATCGGAAAATATGTGACCTAACTCATAATTTACAAAACTGTGACCCGTTGGTTTAGTGGCGTCGATGGTCGGTGGTGTCGGGTGTCGGTGGCGTCGGGGGTCGGGGGTTAGTTGTGTCGGTGGTCGGGGGTCAGTGTCGTCGGGGGTCGAGGGTCACTGGCGTCGGGGGTCGGGGGTCAGGGGTTGGGGGTCAGTGGCATCGTGGGTCGGGGGTAGGGGGTCGGGGGTCGAGGGTGAGTGGCGTCGGGGGTCGGGGATCGAGGGTCAGTGGCGTCGGGGGTCGGCAGTCGGGTGTCACTGGCGTTGGAGGTCGAGGGTCGAGGGTCGGGGGTTGGTGGCGTCGGTAGTCGGGTGTCGGTGTCGTTGGGGGTCGAGGGTCACTGGCGTCGGGGGTCGGGGGTCATTTCGGTCAACAAGATCCCGAAGAGGTGTCGCGGACCGGGGGTTGGGGGTCAGTGGCGTCGGGGGTCAGGGGTAGGGTGTCGGGGGTCGAGGGTCGAGGGTCAGTGGCTCCGGGGGTCGAGGGTCGAGGGTCAGTGCCGTCGGGGGTCGAGGGTCAGTGGCGTCGGGGGTCGGGGGTCAGTGCCGTCGGGGGTCGGGGGTCAGTGCCCTCGGGGGTCGGGGGTCAGTGGCGTCGGGGGTCGGCCACTACTTATTCTACTTTTTCTTCTTCTCCTTCATCTTCTTCTTCCTCCTTCTACTTATTCTTCCTAGCACTAAACCTAGCACTAAACTAATCTAGCACTAAACCTAGCACTAAACTAATCTTATCTAACACTAAACCTAGCACTAAACCACATACATAATATAATCTAACAATTAAACAACAAAAAATAAGAAAACAAAACAAAAACAAAAACAAAAAAACATACCGGCAGGCGCTAGGGTGCCGGGCGGCAGGGTGCGAAGGAGGGCGGCAGCCGGAGGGAGCACGTGGGAGGGGCGGCGACCGAGAGGGGGTGGGAGGAGGGAGGCGGCCGGGAGGGAGGTGGGAGGAGGGCGGCGGTCAGGAGGTAGGTGGGAGGGGGCGTCGGCCGGGAGGGGCGGCGCGGCGGCGAGCGGGGGGGGGAGGGTCGGCGCGGCGGCGAGCGGGAGGGGGAGGGGCGGCGCAACGGCGAGCGGGAGGGGGAGGGGCGGCGTGGGGGGGTGAGGGGTGGGGTAGGCGTAGGGGAGGGGTGGCGCGGCGGCGAGCGGGAGGGGGAGGGGCGGCACGGCGGCGAGCGGAGGAGCGGCGCGGCGGCGCAAGGGAGATGCGGGAGAGAGTGAGGGAGGGAGAGGGTGAGAGAGAGTGGGGTATAACGGCCGTTAATAAGGGGGGTCTTTGCCGTTTGCCCCCCAACGGCAAAGATGGACACGGCCGACGGCAAAGGCATCCCAGACGGCAAAGAGCCCCCCCCCCATTTGTACCTGGCAAGGGCCAAGGCCCGGTGAGGCCCACCTTAGCCCTTTGCCGTCTGCCCTGGCCCTCTTTGCCGTGAGTGGGCAGACGGCAAAGAACTGGCACATGGCAAAGACACTGTTTGCCATGTGCCAGTTCTTTGCCGTCTGCTTTGGGAGAACAGACGGCAAAGAGCATCTTTGCCATGTGTCAGCCGACGACAAAGGCCTGGCACATGGCAAATAACTGAATTCCAGTAGTGAGAGGTGCTTTGTGATGGGTTCAATCTTGCAGTGTTCTTTCCCAATGACAGAAGGGGCAGCAAGGCACGCATGTATCGTTGCTATTAATGATAAAAAGATGGGGTCTATTACTACATGAATGGATCTTGTCTACATCATGTCATCGTTCTTATTGCATTACTCCGTTTCTCCACGAACTTAATACACTAGATGCATGCTGGATAGCGGTCGATGTGTGGAGTAATAGTAGTAGATGCAGAATTGTTTCGGTCTACTAATCTTGTAATTGATGCTTATATATTGATCATTGCCTTGGATATCATCATATTATTGATCTTCAATAAATTGCCCAACAGTAATTTGTTTACCCACTATGTGATATTTTTTTGAGAGAACCCACTAGTGAAATCTACGACCCCCGGGTCTATCTTTTAATATATTGCTTTCTGATCTATTTCTGCATTTTCCTTCAGATCTATTATGCCAAAACCCCAAAAATAGCTTGCTGCACTTTTTATTTGCATCTTTTATTGTGTGTTCTTGCGCAATCTATTTCTTCAATCTCATAAAAACAATCTATCTTTTATCGTGGAGAGATTGACAACCTCTCTTACGCGTTGGGATGCAAGTATTTGTTATTTGTGTGGAGGTATCGTTTACATAGTTTTGCTTGGTTCTACTACTGGTTCGATAACCTTTTTTCATAAGTGAGAGAAATACTGACCGTAGATGTGTTGCATCATCCCTTCCTCTTTTGGGGAAATACCGACGCAGTCTCAAGCCATGTCAAAGGAATTTCTGGCACCGTTGCCGAGGAGACATCACCAACATCTATCAAGTTCCAAATCACAAATCTCATATCATTGAAATTTACATTATTTACCATTTGCCACTCATTTTCATCTCCCCCACTTCACAAAAATTACAGTTTTATTCGCCCTCTTTTTCGTTTTCCTTTTTCCCATTTGATCTTTTGTTTGCTTGTCATCATGAGTGATTTTGGTATGGCAGAAAAAGATGATGGCCAGACTCCTAAAATTGGACGTTCTGGTAATTTGGATGCTAAAACTTTTATTTTGGGTCAAGGGAACGTTATAGGAAAATAAACTATCCAAGAACTCTTCAATTGTGTTGGAAATTTGACTCTTGATGATGCTCCTATACTTAAAAGAAATAAATTTTTTTATGCAGAAGCTATCTCAACACTAGTTTTGAAACTCAAAAATAGGTTTATCTGCACCCATCCTACCTTTCAAAGATTGTTTTATGATCTACCCATTATAAAGGATCCTAAAGCTAAAAAGTTAGCTACCCTTGTTCTTATGAACGAATTTGATCACATAGTACGAGAAGCTAGGGAATTTTTTGATTATTTTCGTGTGAGCCTGAAAAAATGGTAATGGATGAGATCCTTTACAATAGTGACTTCATTTTGAGATGTATTCTAGGAAATAATCAAAAAAATTATGAGAAGCTTAAAAAGGAAATCTCCATTCTAGATATGATCCAAGAAGTTTTAAATGATGTTAATTAACAATATTCTTGGATTGTGGCTGGGAATCAAAGAGGGTACGTAGATGGAAAACTTGATAGTGCTAAGATTTCTATGGATAATGTCTTTCAAGTTATATTTGCAAAACCTCTTGACAAAAATACATCTATGTAAAATAAGAAGAAAGATAACAATACTTGAATCTATGCATTATGCCTAGCTAGGGGCATAAAATGATAACGCTTGTTCAGAGGCATCCCATAGAATAAATTTTATTTTTACCCTTTTCTTTATGTTCTTGAGCGTTTACACAATTATGCTATTGTTACGTTTTAATTAGTGTTTGTGCCAAGTAAAGACTTTAGGATTATGTTGGGTGATAGTTGATTTGATCTAGTTGAAAGACAGAAACTTTTGCGTCGAGTAGCAGACTTCCTAGAAATCACAGAACTGACAAAAAATTCTGATTTTTTTACACAAGATTGATATACAAATTGCTGATGTGTTCCTAATTTTTCAGAATTTCTTGATTTACATAATTATGGTTAGATTACAGATTACTACAGATTGTTCAGTTTTTGACAGATTCTATTTTTGTTTCATTGTGTGCTTATTTTGCTGAATCTACAGTTTGTATTGGAGAGTATAATCCGTGGTAAAGTTAGAATACAATAGATATAATGCAATAAGAAAATATGAATGTGTTTGCAATAGTACTTAAGAGTTGTAATTTGCTTTATTATACTAACGGATCTCGCGAAGGTTTTGTTAAGTCTTGTGTTATTGAGGTTTTCAAGTTTTGGGTGAGATTATGATGGATGAAGGAATAAGGAGTGAAACGAGCCTAATATTAGCGATTATATGGAACCCCAATATAGTATCCAAGGAGAAACAAGAAACTAGGCTTGGGTATGCCCCGAGTGCCATCCCCTCTTTCTTCTAACGACCATCAATATTTTACTTGTTGCTATATTTTTATTCATCACATATCATAAGTTTTGCTTGGAGCGTCTTGCATTATATGAGTCTTTTCTTGATTTGCTGTTAAGTTTGTGACAAGTATCCATGCTAGAAAAACCTATTTGAGAGATCAAAAATTATGCTATGATTTGTTACAATTGCTTTATGTGCTTCACTTAATTTTTTTGAGCTATGGGATTGCTCTAGTGCTTCACTTATATCTTTTTGAGCATAGTGTGCTTTAAATTTGTGAAGAAATACTCTCATGCTTCACTTAGATTAATTTGAGAGTTAGTAAAGTTTGAAGAAATTCTCTCATGCTTCACTTAAATTATTTTGAGAGATAAAAAATTTATGCTCATTTTCTTCACTTAAATTTATTTGAGCTTGGCAAAAGCAATGGCAATATATGAAAATGGTCCCAACGTGATAGATATTGAAGAGGGATATAATAAAAATAATCATGAAGATCGTTGGAAAAATTAAAGTTGATTCTATGTAATAGTTTTGTGAAAGTGCGTTATATCGACGAGAGGGGGGGGTGAATAGGCGATTTATACAAATTCATCACTGACGAATTTCAATTGAGGAATTTGAAATGTGATGAATAACTAGCAGCAGAATAAGTACTCAAGTGCATGACAAAAATAGAAGTAGCATAGTCATCATGATGAAATAAAGCTTGCACAAAATACATGTAGCGCGATACATGATAAGTAGGTGAGGAACAAGGTAACTTGAAGAATTTGAGGTGAGGAAATTGAGAAAGTGTTCAATCTAATTCTTCAAATAGTAAAGATCAATTTCATCAACAAGTATATGAGGAAATGTAAGGGTTGAGGAAATAGAACTAGGTAGCTCGATGAAGACAATGGTTTGATGACCGAGTTCCAACCGCTGTGACAATCATACGTCTAGTTTGGAGCAGCCTGGTATTGAAACCAGAGGACACACTTTCCCAGGACACACATTTCTTACCGTATTCTCCTTGAGCTAAGGACACACAGTCCTCGCCCAACACTCGTGGTAAGTCTTTACGGTAGACTTCCAAAACACTCACAAACTGGTCTCCCATCGATCCACAATTGACTGCTGGATTCTCTAGACCAAGGTCACTTCGTGATCCCCAATTGACTGTAGGATGCACTAGAGCATGACGCCTAACCATCTAGAAGATACAAAGTCTTCAAAGGTAACAAGCATCGGTTCCACACAGGAACAATCTCTTTAGTGATGCTCAATCACTCTGTGTTTGGTGGTTTGGATTTGGGTTTTTCCTCACTGATGATTTTCTCTCAAAGTCCTCGGAGGACGGGTTGCTCTCAAATGACAAGTGTCAGTTCTCTCTCGGAGAAGCCAATCAACTAGTGGTCGTGGGGGTGGCTATTTATAGCTAGGGTGCAACCTAACATGATAAGACATAAATGCCCCCAATGATATGACCGTTATGTGGATAGGATGATTGGGGATAGCTAGCGCTAAGCACAACAATGGTCGGAATTTTGAACTATGAAAGTCCTCAGGCTTATCATATTACTCACTTGTAGGCATTTCACACTGGTGAAATCCTAACTCCTCAGTCAGACCAATTTCCTCAAAGACCAGAAGAACTTCATCTCCGTCACTGAAGAACTTGACTAAACTATATGATATTTCCAAAGGCTTCACTCGAAGGATTGGATAGGTTGAGGCTTTTGAGTTGAGCATGAGTTGGAAATTTTCCTTAGTATTACCTAAGCCCCCTTTAATAGTATGGTGTTTCCTATAACACAAAGAAAGGAAATGAAACTACAAAAACAAAAGTCTTCACGCTTCATAGTCCTCGTTCATATCTTCAAGGTCACTTCTTCATTTTCAAAGTCTTCAAGGAATACCAAAGTCTTCAAGGAATACCAAAGTCTTCAGTTGAATACATACATTTTTAAGGGTCGATAATCTCCGAATATATCAAACACCTCATAGACTTATAGAGCATGTGTACACTCACAAACACATTAGTTCCTTAACCTATAAGTCTTCAATACACCAAAATAACTAAGGGGCACTACATGCACTTACAATTTCCCCTTTTTGGTGATTGATGACAAATAGGTTAAGTTTTCAACGGGGATAAAAATATGAAGTGTACATACCGAGTTTGAGGAATTTGATTGCAAGATATAGAAGAACTCCCCCTGAAGATGTGCATATTTGAGGAATTTTCTTTGGACCGAAAATGCTCATGGTAGGTTAAAACATGGAGAACCCCCCCCTATATCTTGTAATATATACACTCATTTAACATATGATATGAAGAATTTGAAATGCAGGATGAAATGGTGTTTGTGGAAATTCATCATGCATGCATTAAGGTACTTGCGGAAGTAATCATGCGGAAACAGTTCAAAAGAGTCAGAGCACCAGCAAACTTAAGTTTACAACTCAACCAACAAAAGCTTCAGAAGAGCGCGAGTTGTAACTTAAATAACCCATATATATATGTAGACCCGCTTGAAGACTAACTCAAATTTTCTCCCCCTTTGTCATCGAAGACCAAAAGGGACAAAAGAGTGAGGACTAACGCCCCAGAAGAATTTCATCTTGAAGGTGATGGAGGAGCGCCAGCGTTGTCAGGGTCGGTTGTCGATGCAGGGCCTGCAGCAGTGTCGTCGATATCCTCAGCTTTATCTGCCTCTTGCGATGAAGAATATGAGTTGGTAACCAGCTGAGGAACTTGAACTTTCCTGAATTTCTTCGGAGGTGGATGAGCCTAGTCAAGGTTCTTCTCCAGGTCCATCTCCTTGAGTTCTTCAGGAGTCTTGAGGTGAGATAGAATGGCCCAAGTGCGGTTGAAGACTTCATGAAGATAGTAATGGTTCTTCTTAACAGTGTTGTGCATGACAATCATGTCTCAAAGAAGTGAACCAAATTGACGCTTTACCCACTTGCGATTGTGATCAACCTTCTAATGAAGACTTATGAGAAGTTCTTGATCGGTCATCACACGAGGGGCAGCTTCATGAAGATTTTGCGTTGAGGCTTTTTAGCAGAATCTTGGGTAGTAGTGTCATCATTAGTGGAATAAGATGCAGCTTTCCAAAACTGACCATCCAATGGACGAGTACCTTCATCAATGACAACTTTGCCTTTTCCCTCAACTAAACAAAATGTGTTCTTGAGAACTTCGATCGGCAGCAAAAAATTGAAGTGATTCTGAAAATCAGCTGTGAATGGAACTGAAGACCTTGATCTGATGAATTTCATGATCCAGGGAGCATAAGGCTTCAATTCAAATGGGGCTGAAGCAGCATTGGCCAAGTCCTCATGAAAAATCATGGTAGTGGATGGGAATCCCATGAATGAGTTGAATAGCATATTCTTCATGATTCCCTCCACTTCTTCTTCTTCGGAGTTGTGGCCCTTGTGAGGATTGAGGGTTTTGGTCAAAATGCGAAAGATGTTCCTGGGAACATACATCAAATATTTTACTAGGATGGTGGTCCTATGAGGTTTTCTAGGAGCCAAAGGATTGATCAGCACTTGCATCATGTGATTGGACAGTTCAGGTTCATCAAATAAGCATCTTGCGCCTTTTGAGGGAATTGGTATTGGCACAACTCGAAGTAATTCAAAGGCTGGGGCTAGTGTAGTGAGTGGATCCATTCATCCAGTCCAGAACCCATGAATTGAGATTAGAAGCATCACCTATGATGTGCAAGGTGGCATAGAATTGAAGAATTAGCTCTTCATTCCAATCACATATGTCCATGCAGAATGGAAGAATTTCAGCATCATGAAGAACTGCCAACATCGGTGTGAAGCATGGGATAGTTTCCATATCCACATAAGGAATTTGCTGATGCTCGATGACTTTCTCTTTATCAAGCAGCACTGATGCATAGTAATTCATCTGTGTGGGTGTCCAGAATCTTGTGTAACTGGACCTTGCAGAATCATAAGGATTTGGCCGTGTGAAGAATATGTGCTCGTTGAAGAAATTCGTCTTGATGAATTTGGGGCGCCTGGAGCCTTTGAATGGCATTTTAGGCTTCGGTTGAAGATTTGGCTTGAAGCGGCTCACAATTTATTTTGGCATAGGAGGAACTTCTTCAGACCGAGGAATTTGAACAGCAGTTTCCTCAGTTGCAGTAGGGCAGTAATTTCTTCAGCTGATGCAGCTAGAACATCCTCATGGATTGAAGTGACAGGTGCGGCCAAGTCATCAGATCCAGTATGAATTTCTTCAGACTGGCTGGAGACTAGGGAATTTTGCTGAGGGGAGTGGTCATTGGAGAATTTGGGTGTGCATCTTCCCAATATTCATCATCGATAAGAGGAGTTGTGTTTCCAATATCCATGTCATCTTCAATTTCTTCAACACCGGCCTCTTCAGCAGTCAACTAAGGCTGGGGCGATGATACCAAGGGGGTTGAAGCATTTGCTTTCACTTCAATTTCTTCATCAATCTGCTTTGAGGAAGCAGCATAATGATCCTTTTCTTCTTGTTCATCATTTGGGATGACATAGTCAACACCGAATGGTACTAACTCATAGGCTGGCATGGAGCTGATAGGTGTTGCATCAATTGGATCAGTTGAAGAACTGTGCAAAGTCTTCCTCACTGCAGCCTTTGTCTTCTTCACTTTTGATGCAGAAGAAAGGTTGATATTCTTCACCCTTGAAGATTTTGCAGCTTCAGCAAAGGGTGAAGGAGGAGCAGTTTCTGCAGGCACAATTGATGTAGTCATCCTAGTGGTCTCAATTTCAGTAGGCGTAGCAAAAGCTTCAGTTGGCCTGGCAATTTCTTCAGGCGCAACAGTGGAGGTTGCCCTCACAAGATCTTCAACTGCCTGAATTTCTTCAGCTGCGCTTGTAGTTTCTTCAGCAGGTTGAGTAGCTTCTTCAGCCTGAGGAATTGGCGATTCCGATTGAGTTGCAACCCTCTTGTTGTGTTCATTGATGGCTCTTGTAGCCACTTTGACAAAACTGACCTTGGCACCTTGCCAATCAGCATAGTATCGAATGAATTCATCACTGAGTCCCTTAATCTCAGATTGCATAGTCACAAGTTGCTACGGAGAAAGCTTCAGAACATTGTTCTCCGAGAAATGTTCCCTCTTGTACTGAGCCTTCTTCATTTGTCGAGCCTTTTCATACTTCCACTTTTCTTCAACAATGAAGGAAGTGAGGACATGGCTTGGACCAGGCGCCAGATTCATATCATCAGTCGGCGTGTTTGGATCCTGGTGCCAAATGTCAATGAAGTTGAGCACAGTCTTCGGGTCCATCATCAGAGAGATATGAGTTCCCTTAGCTTTAGCCACTCTTTCTTGCTTTTTTCTAATATTTCCTCAAGTTGCTCATCATCAGCTTCATCATTTGAAGGATCTGATGGAACCTGTAGCACAACTTTCTTTGGTTGAGGACTTAGTCGAGCTCCTTGTCGAGCAGTAGCTTTCACCTTCAGTAGAGAAGGTCTGGTTGAGGAATTTGCTTGGGCTGATGAACTTGCAGAGGCCACTGAAGGAATTGAGAAGCTAGTAGTCCTTTGACATGTTGTAAGATGTACAGGTGTTGAGGACTTTGTGGCAGCAGCTGGTGATTGTGAAGCTACTAAAGGCATTGAAGTGGCCTTTGAAGACCTTGTTTGAGGATTTTACAGTGAGGACTTTGAATTTGATGATTTTGTCTTCACTTCAGAGTTCTTCACAATTGATTTCTTTGGAGCATCACTAGCAGAGGCTCCGGCAGAGGCAGCAACAGCAAAGTTTTCATTGAATTGCTTCATGGCTACTTTGGCAGTTCTCTAAAGTTTTCGTTGATGCTTAGCCCATTCAGCTGGAAAGTCTTCACCACGAGCAATGCTACTGGGATCAACTTCTTGATCATCAGCAGGAGGTGCCCTTCTGCAAGTAGGTTTGAGTGCGAATTTCTTCATGTACTTAGGAGTGACATTACGATAGTCTGCCCACTCCTTCAACCACCTCCGTTCAATCCTTGGAATTCTGATTTTCCTCTGCTCCTTTGTTTCTTTCCCATGAATGGATTCACCAGGAGTACAGTAACTAGCATATAAATCCTCAGGTATTTCAAAGGCGGTGTTCTGTTCAGCCTTCTTTCCACCCTTCAGAGGTCTTTTACCATCTGCCATTTTCTTCACTTGATGACTTTGAACTTTTGACGATTCTTAAGATGTATATTTTTTTTCCTGAAGGAACGCTACAAATGAGTTAAGTTGATGAGAACCTAGTGATTCATCAGCAGACATTTTGTACCTGTGAATAGAGTATAGGTGCGAGGAATTTGAAGAGGTCATATGCGTTCTCATTTTTTTTCAAAATACATCAAGTTGAGGATTTTGACCATAGGTGTCTTGAGGAATTTCACTAAGTGCTCTTGTCTTAGTTTCCAAAGTTTTGCAAACTTGTGGATCCACACAACTGAGGAATCTTGAAGAAAATCATAACTTAGGAAACAACATCAAGGGAATGACGCATGTGAGGTGCTTAAGAAGATGACTCTAGTATAATAAACACCTTTGTGGATTTTGTGGAAAACATGAAGATCAAACAAGGGTAGTAAAATTTGATTTTATTTACCCTCATGAAGAACACGATGAACAGAGAGATGAAATTTGAGGAGTTCGTCCGTCTAGCTCTCCAACGCCCTACCTTGGCAGAGGGAGACCACTACAGCGGCGGCAAGGTGAAGACGTCCACGACCGATGCGAGTACAATGACAGCTAGCTCGAGGCAGTGAAGCTCTTCCTCTTCGGCGATGATGAATTTAGCGGTGGCGCTAGGTCTGAGCTCGAGAGCGATGGGAGTGAGGAGTAACTCTAGCATAGTGAAGGGAAGGGGGTATTTATAGTGGCAAAAACTAACCGGTCCGAGGATTTTGGACCAGATTGCCCCTGACCCTTGCTATCCACGTGACATGTGTCACCCATGTTTTGAGTAGTGGATATAGTGGGGGATCATGGGTTATCTAGTCGTGGGAATCAGAACGGTTTGAGCGGGAAGCGCCAAAATTTTGGAAATGAATTTTTTTAAAGTATCCGTTCACAAATTCTTTAGCTGCTAAGGACATAGTGAAGACTTTGAACAAGTTTCAAAGTGGAACTATATGAAGAATTTGTGAACGTACTGGGTTGAGTTTAGCATAGAGGAGGAACGGGTCCGATCACATTCACTTAGATGAAACTCAACTTGAAGAATTAGCAATAAGTGAATGCTGTTGAGGACATGAAGACTCAAATACATATATATATAGTCAATGAAGAACATCAGTTTCGTAGTTTGAAGAATTTCAAAATTTGAAGAATTTGCAAAGTTGATGAATTTGAAAATTTTGAAGAATTTGCAAAATGACAAATAATTCAACTTTGAAGAATTTCAACTATTGTTGGTGGCGTGACGCACCGTATAAGATTGATAAATTCAGACACCGCATACAATGGTTGTAGGGTTCTGAGAATCAAATTCGTCATTAATTTCTTCACACTTAGAGGATTATTCTTCATTGATTGAAGAAAAACATTACTTCATGCATTGCACATCTAAGTCATCAATTTTGCATAAGTGTTAGGATTTGTGTCTTTTCAAAGAACATTCGAAGATTCTAAGATATTTAGCTCACACCGCAACTTGCAAAATCTCATTTCATCCAAGGGCTTAGTAAAGATATCAGCCAACTATTCTTCTATGGGATGTGGTCGATGGAGATGTCGCCCTTGAGTACATGATCTTGAAGAAAATGATGACGAATTTGGATCTGCTTGTTCTTTCAGTGCTAAACTGGGTTGTAAGCAATCTTGATAGCTCTCTCGTTGTCACAATAGAGAGGCACGTTCTTCACCTTGATGTTGTAGTCCTTGAGGGTTTTCTTCATCCACATCAATTGAGTGCGACATGAACCAGCAACAATGTACTCGGCTTTAGCAGTAGATAGTGACACGCAGTTTTGCTTCTTCGAGGACCAGCAGACTAAGGATCGTTCGAGGAAATGACATGTGCCCGAGGTTGACTTGTGATCAACACAATCTCCAACATAGTCAGCATCTAAGTATCCGATGAGGTGATTATTTGAGCCCTTGGGATACCATAATCCAAGCGTTGGTGTGTGATCTAAGTATCGAAGAATATGTTTCACAGCCTTATGGTGTGATTCCTTCGATGTTGCTTGGAATCGGGAACACATGCAAACACTCAGCAAGATATCTGGCCTAGATGCACATAGATACAATAAAGAGCCAATTATGGAGCGATATACCTTCTGATCGAAATCTTTACCATTTTCGTCAGTGCAGAGGTCGTCTTTTGAAGGCATTAGAGTTTTGACGCCTTTGTAATCCTGCATGTTGAATTTCCTCAGAACATCCTTGAGGTATTTGTCTTGAGATATGGAGATGCCATTGTGTTGCTGACGAATTTGAAGACCTAAGAAGAATTTCAATTCTCCCATCATAGACATTTGATATTCTTCACTCATCATATAGGCAAATTCAACACTGTAATGTTTGTCAGTACAACCAAAGATAATATCGTCTACGTATATTTGGCACCCGAATAATTCATTGTCATAGGTTTTACTAAAAAGAGCTGGGTCGAGTGAACCGGGTTTGAAGCCTTTCTTCATGAGAAATTCCTTCAGAGTGTCGTACCACGCTTGAGGGGCCTGCTTGCGGCCATAGAGGGCCTTGTTGAGTCTGAAGACTTTGTCAGGATGTTTAGGGTCTTCAAAACCTGGGGGTTGAGCAACATATACTTCTTCCTCAATCTTACCATTAAGGAATGCACTTTTCACATCCATTTTGTATAATATGATATCATGATAGTTAGCATAAGCAACAAATATGCTAATAACTTCAAGTCTAGCAATAGGTGCAAAAGTATTATCAAAGTCAATTCCTTCAACCTGTGTGTAGCCTTGAGCTACAAGACGAGCCTTATTCCTTGCCACAAGGCCATTTTCATCTTGCTTGTTGCGGTAGATACACTTGGTACCTAAGATGTTGTGCTTGCAAGGATCTGGCCGCTTCACAAGTTCCCACACATTGTTTAGCTTGAATTGATGCAATTCCTCTTGCATAGCTTGAATCCACTCAGGCTCCTTGAATGCTTCATCAACTTTGGTGGGCTCTATGATAGAGACAAAAGCAAAGTGCCCACAAAAGTTAGTCAAATGTAAAGGTCTTGAGCGAGTCAGGGGACATGGTGCATTGATGTCTTTGATGATTTTGTCAATCTGCACTTCGTTTACAACTCTTGGATGAGCAGGTTGACGTGGTTGAGGATTTTCTTCAGCACCATTTTCTACAAGTGTATCAGCATGAATGTCTTCATTGGTTGGAATGACTTCCCAGTAGGTTGAGATTCTTCAATGGGTATGACATCTTCAGTAGCCTTCAACTTAATGGATTCTTCAAGAGACTGTTCATCTAGCACAGGAGGCAGGTGCTCTCTTTGCGAGCCATTAGTTTCATTGAACCGTGCATCTACAGTTTCAACAAACTTTTGGTGGTAGGTGTTGAAGACACTGTAGGTGTGCGAGTCCTTTCCGTAACCAAGCATAAAACCATCATACGCTTTTGGTGCAAATTTAGAAGTGTGGTGAGGATCTCTAATCTCGCATTTTGCACAGAAGACTTTGAGATAACTTTCATTGGGTTCTTGCCAGTCATGAGATCATAAGAAGTCTTCTTGAAGAATTTGTGAAGATATACCCTGTTGATGATGTGGCAAGCTGTATCAATTGCCTCAGGCCAGAAGCGACAAGGAGTCTTGTGTTCATCAAGCATGGTGCGAGCCATCTCAACACGAGTCATTTTTTAACGCTCCACGACGTCGTTCTGCTGAGGAGTATAATGGGAAGATAGCTCATGAGTACTACCAAGTTCATCAAGATATTCATCAAGATTGGTGTTCTTGAACTTAGTCCCATTATCACTCCTAATATGCTTGATCTTGACGCTGAAGTTTGTTGTGGCCCTTGAAGCAAATCGTCTGAAGACATCCTGCACTTCATTCTTGTACAGAATAATATGCACCTAGGTGTAACGAGAGTAATCATCAACAATGACAAATCCATACAAACTTGAAGAATTTGTTAGTGTGGAATAATGAGTGCTGCCAAAGAGGTCCATATGAAGCAATTCAAAAGGTCGAGTAGTGGTCATGATTGTCTTCGAGGGATGCTTGGATCTGGTCATCTTCCCAGACTCACAAGCACCACAAAGGTGGTCCTTGAGGAATTTCACGCCTTCAATGCCAGTGACGTGCTTTTCCTTCACGAGCGTGTGCAAGCTCCTCATACCAGCGTGTCCCAGTCGTCGATGCCACAACAGGCCTTCTAAGGACTTTGCAAGTAGGCACGTGGCAAGCTGAGGGCCCATAGAGAAATCAACAATATACTAGTCTCCTCTCCTAAAACCTTCGAAGACTTTGGAATGGTCAGATTCCATGACAAGAACACAATGATATATTCCAAAGACGACAACCATATCAAGATTCGACATGAGGTTGAACCTGAGCGATTCAACAAGCATCACCTTATCCATGTGTCGATCCTTTGAGATTGCAACCTTACCTAGACCCAATATCTTGCTTTTTTCCGTTCTCAGCATAGGTGATATGCTTCAGATTAGATGGGGCAAGTGGCATATTCATTAGTAGATTCTTGTCACCAGTCATGTGGTTGGTGCATCCACTGTCAAGGACCCACTCAGTGGCTTTTGGAGTTTCATCCTATAGATGAATTAGTACAACTTACGAACTCATATGCTTCAGAGTGAAGAATATGACATCAAATTCATCAAGCAGAATTTCATCACACAACATAGTAAGTAAAGCATTATGAGGATGTGGGAAATGAGGAATTGATTTCTGCATGGTTTGCTTGCGTCCTTTCAAGTCTTTCCTCAGGTCTCCAGCAAATTCATTAGACGTTTAAGTTCATCTAGATACCTGAACCTGCATAAGAGTTTAGTTCAATTTCTTCACCACCCACATCTGGAGGGGTGGCAAAGAGTTCATCATTCTGCGAGCACCATATGAGAAGGGAGGCAATGAAGCTAACATGCTTCGTTTCTTAGGACGAGGGTTAGAGTACTCATATGAATAAGCAGAGAAATCCTTCGAGGACTTATGAACATAATGATTTGAAGAATAATGCACATATTCAGAACTCTTAGATTTTCCCTACGAAATAGATGCATTAGCACGAGAATTATATTTTTGACCATTTGAGGAATTTGGTCCAAGTGATGACTTTGGTCCATATGAGGAATGTCATCTGGGGTTCCTTTTCTTCATGGGTGGTGTTGTGAGGACATTCACTTGAAGATTTTGCATGCAGCTCTTAGGAACCCATATTTTCTTCATAGGTGAACCATTCCTGCAGTTAGTTCAAAAAAATCTGGCAAATACTTTAGCTTTCTTATTTTTGAAGAATTTGTTGTTGGAGTCAAGTGACTCATCAGAGGAATATGAAGTTTCACTAGTAAAGCCAGATAAAGTGGATGGATCTATATGAGGTCCTTTTGCAATAACCCATGAGGTTTTGGGGTACTCCTCTGGTGTCTAGTAGGATCTATCGGCATTGAGTTTCCTCTCGAATGCAATACCCTCTTTCCTAGGGTTCTGTTTAGGATCTGCGTTTTGAGCACATCGCAAAGGGTTTTATGCCCTTTGAGACTTTTGTACATGTCTATCACATACAATTACTTCAACCCTCCTTTTTTGTCAGTGATACTTGTGGTATCCTCAGATGAGGAATTTGTGACCACGGCGATAGTTGAAGAATTTGCAGCAACAGAAGCATTTGAACATTCAGGTGAAGGTTTTGCAGTTTCACGTTCGATGCATTTCAAACAAGGTGGAACAAATTCTTCCTGAGCGGTATAGATCTATTGATCCTGTAAGGAATCATTTTCCCTTTGGAGATCCTCATGAGACACTCTTAGTTTCTCAAGATCTTTCTTTCTTTGAAGAAAGTCATAAGAAAGCTTCTCAAGGTTAGCTAAGAGAGCATTATGATGACTCTGAATGTTATCATACTTTGACTGAAGACTTTTGAGATCATCAATCAGAGTTTGAGTTCGATCCACTTCCTCATTCAATAGGTCATCGCTTTTGTCTAACAGTTTCTGAAGCTTTTCAAGTGCACTTGTTGCTTAGTGGAAATATTAGCAAGTTTGGAGAAGCTATGTTTCACATATTCATCAGATTCACCTTCATTTGATTCAGAGGAGGAGTTATGCTTGTGTACCTTGGAACCTTTTGCCAAAAGACATAGTGAAGAAGATGAACCAGGATCTGCCTCCTGGGTTTTGAGGAATTTCTTGAGTTCGAAGAACATGGGGTATTGATGAGTGCGATAGCCTTCATTAATGTCCATGATCCTATCCCAGATGATCTTTGCATTTTGGATATGACAGATGCCCTTGAACATGATGCTTGATAGGCTTGAGCAGATGATGTTCCTCGCCCGAGCATCAAGTTGAGTGTACTTATCAATTTCCTCAGCATTTCCCATCTTGCAGAGTTCACTCAGTCCAAGTTCAATAACTATCTATAGCTCACTGTTCATTGATATGAGATGCTTCTTCATCAGAACTTTCCACCTAGGATATTCAATGTCATCAAGAGTGGGACATTCTGTGAATGACTTGATGTGTTTCGACATGAAGCAGTAAGTAGGAGCATATTCATCATTGCTGATGTCAGAGTCGTTGGAGTAGTCATTTTCTTCATCGTTGAAGATGGACTTGCTGACAAAAGCAGTAGCGAGAGCAATTCTAGAAACACCGGATCCTGACTCCACCTCAGATTCTCCCTCTTCTTCATATGCTTCAGATTCTTGTTCAGAGTCCATTTCCTTACCAATGAAAGCTTGAGCCTTTCTGGAATGAGGACTTTGAAGATGAGGACTTTGCAGATGAGGACTTTGAAGATTTCTTCTTTTTCTTCGAGTCATCAGAACTATCGTCCTTGTACTTCTTCTTCTTTGATTCTTTTTCCTAGAGAGGATAGTCAAAGATAAAGTGACCAGATTTCTTGCATTTGTGACAAGTTCTCTTCTTCTATTCCTTGAGGAATCTAATTTCCTCAAACCACTTTTTGATAAATTTCCAAATCGGCCTCTCCTTGAGATATTCTGGAATTTCCTCATGAGCATTGCCAGCTCCTGACTCATTTCTTTAGTATCACCAAGGCTACTATCAAAATCTTTGACTTCGGATGAGGAAATTGCGTTTGCCTTCAGAGCACGAGACCTTCCATAGCTTGGCCCATAGAGGTCTCTCTTCCTAGCTTGTTGGAATTCATGAGTATTGAGTCTCTCAAGTATATCAGCAGTATCAAGTGACTTGTAGTCTCCACGCTCTTAAATCATCAAAGTCAGTGTATCGAATGAGGAATCAAGAGACCTCAGTAGTTTCTTCACCATCTCGTGGTCGGTGATGTCAGTGGCACCTAGTGCTTGAAGCTCATTGGAGATATCAGTGATACGATCAAAAGTTTGATGAACATTCTCATTGTCGAGTCTTTTGAAGCGGTTGAAGAGATTGCGAAGAACATCAACACGGGAGTCACGTTGAGTGGAAACACCTTCGTTGACTTTGGACAGCCTATCCCGGATAAGCTTAGAAGACTCCAAAGCACTCACTCTGCCATACTGACCTTTGCACAGATGGCCATAGATGATATTCTTCACTTGTGAATCAAGTTGCTTGATTCTCTTCATATCAGCAGCGTTGACCATGGGAGTAATAGAGGGAACACAATTTTCGACAACATACCAGAGATCATTGTCAATTTCCTCAAGATGCATGTGCGTCTCGTTCTTGCAGTAGGGATAGTCCGACCCATCGAAGGTAGGACAACCTGCGGAAACATTGATCATACCTACAGTCAACATAACTAGAACTTGAGGCAGCTAAACCACAATTACACAGAACAAGGGAGTACCTTGCTATGATACCAATTGAAAGTGCATTATATCGACTAGAGGGGTGGGTGAATAGGCGATTTTTACAAATTCATCACTGAGGAATTTCAACTTGAGGAATTTGAAATGTGATGAATAACTACTAGTGGAATAAGTACTCAAGTGCATGAGAAAGATAGCAGTAGCATAGTCATCATGATAAAATAAAGCATGCACATAATACAGGTAGTGTGATACAGGATAAACATGTGAGGAACAAGGTAACTTGAAGAATTTGAGGTGAGGAAATTGAGAAAGTCTTCAGTCAAATTCTTTAAATAGTAATGACCAATTTAAACAACAAGTATATGAGGAAATGTAAGGGTTGAGAAAATAGAACCAGGTAGCTTGATGAAGACAATGGTTTGATGACCCAGTTCCAACTGCTGTGACAGTCGAACGCCTGGTTTGGAGTGGTCTGGTATTGAAATCAGAGGACACATAGTCCTAGGACACATCCTCCTTACTGTATTCTCCTTGAGCTAAGGACACATAGTCCTCGCCCAACACTCGTGGTAAGTCTTTAGGGTAGACTTCCAAAATCCTCACAAAGTGGTCACCCAACGATCCACAATTGACTACTGGATGCTCTAGACGAAGGTCACTTTGTGATCCCCAATTGACCACAGGATGCACTAGACCATGACGCCTAACTGTCTAGAAGATACACAGTCTTCAAAGGTGACAAGCGTCGGTTCCACCTAGGAACAATCTCTTCAGTGATGCTCATTCACTTTGGGTTTGGTGGTTTGAATTTGGGATTTTTCTCACTGATGATTTTCTCTCAAAGTCCTCGGAGGATGGGTTGGTCTCAAATGACAAGGGTCAGTTCTCTCTCGGAGCAGCCAACCAACTAATGGTTGTGGGGGTGGCTATTTATAGCCAGGGAACAACCTGACATGATAAGACATAAATGCCCCCAACAATATGACTGTCATGTGGATAGGATGATTGGGGACAGCTGGCGCTAAGTCCTCAGGCTTATCATATTCCTCACTTGTAGGCAATTTGCATTGGCGAAATCCTAACTCCTCAATCAGAACAATTTCCTCAGACACCAGAAGAACTTTGTCTCTATTACTGAAGAACTTGACTAAACTGTAAGAGATTTCCAAAGGCTTCGCTCGAAGGATTGGATAGGTTGAGGCTTTTGAGTTGAGCATCAGTTGGAAATTTTCCTTAGTATTACCTCGGCCCCCTTTAACAGTATGGTGTTTCCTATGAATCAAAGAAAGGAAATGAAACAAGGAAAACAAAGGTATTCACGCTTCATAGTCCTCGTTTATATGCTCAAGGTCATACTAACTTCTTCATTTTCAAAGTCTTCAGGGAATACCAAAGTCTTCAGTTGAAGACATACATTTTTAGGGGTCGATAATCTATGAATATATCAAACTCCTCATCGACTTATAGAGCTTGTGTACACTCTCAAACACATTAGTTCCTTAACCTATAAGTCTTCAATACACCAAAATCACTAAGGGTCACTAGATGCACTTACATTTTGAGACATGATTATATTAATATGTGAGTCATGTTGATGAGTAATTATGCTTTATTAAGAATATTAGTGTTAAGGTTTGTGATTCCCTATGCAAACACGAAATTCAATAGTTATGCAATGAAATTACATCCTACTTGTGGTGCATTATTTGGTGTTAGTTATGCTTAATGCCCATTTATGAGAATTTTTGTTTCTTGGTTGGTTGCTTCTCAATCTATTTGCTAGCCTCCACTTATACTAAGTGGAAATACTACTTGTGCATCCAAAATCCTTAAACCCAGTTTTTCCATATGAGTCCACCATACCTACCTATATGCAGTATTTCCATGTCGTTCCAAGCAAATTTGTATGTGCCATCTCTAATTTTCAAAATGAATTTCCTTTTTTTGTGATCGTACCGCTCATGAAGCAGCAAGGTGTGACCTATATTTTTCCATGCTAGATGTGTTATTCTCAAGATGAGTGTTTGCCCGAGATTACAACGGTAATAGGGATGCCCAGTCCCGACATGAAAAAGAAATTTGCTTTATGTTGTGAAATGATAAATTCCTTGGAAAGTGTTAGTATGGATAGTACCCGTGGATACAACTAGAAATGGATTGTGAAATAATGGTGGAAATGGAATGGACTTTATTTTCTGTTTGGGAACTGCCTCTGGTATATCCAAAGTAGAAAGTACTGAAAATTCCCGGTCGTTTTTGTTTACAGGAAAGGCATGCCACCCAAAATACTTTTCTCTCTCCAGTTATGGTTTGAGATCTGGCACCTCTACAAATCCTTACTTCCCTCCGCGAAGGGCATATATATTTACATCATGCAATTTTTACTTTTATTTGAGTCTCCATCTTCTCTTATAAAGCACCAACTAGGTGGCACTATGATCATACTTATGCATTGGGTGTACCTAATATTCGAGTGTGTTTCATGAATGGATCAATGATTGAGCATGATGGGCTAGGGACAACTATCTTTAGAGTTGATATTTTGTTAAAGTCTTCATGTCCAAACTAGACTATTGCTTTGAACCATCTAAAAGTCCAATTGTCCATGCTACAAAAGAAAAGAATATGTGATGAACATCTTAGGCATCATTGCACATCAAAAATTCTATTTTTATCATTTACATACTCGATGATGGGCGTGAATTAAGCTTGGGGATGCTGATACATCTCCAACGTATCTATTTTTTTATTGTTCCATGTTGTTATATTATAATTCTTAGATATTTTACAATCGTTTAATAACAACTTTAGATCAATTTTTTGGACTAACCAATTGACATGGTCCCAATGCCAAAAATTTTCTTCTTTTTTACTTCATAGAATATTAGTACCAAACGGAGTCCAATTGCCACGAAACTTTTTGGAGATTTGTTTTGGACCAAAAGACATCTTGGGAGCCAATGAAGCACCTATGAGAAGGCATGTGGGACCCACAAGACCCCAGGGCATGCCTAGGGCCTCTAGAATGCCCTGGCGGGTTGTGAGGCCCACGGGACACTCCTCCATCGCCTCTCAGCTCTATAAATCCTTAGAAATTCTAGATACCCTAGAGGAGTCAACAAAACACAATTCCAGCGGCCGCAAGTTCCAGAACCACAAGATCCAATCTAACACCATCATAGAGGGGTTTATCATCGTCATCGGTGCCTCTCCGATGATGCATGAGTAGTCCACCATAGACCTACGAGTTCGTAGGAAGTAGCTAGATAGCTTTTTGTCTCTCTTTTGATTCTCAATACAATGGTCTCTCGGAGATCTATTTGATGTAATGCCTTTTTGCAGTATGTTGGTTGGGATCCAATGAAATTTGAGTTCATGATCAGTTTCTATCCATGAATATTATTTGAGTCTTCTTTGAACTCTTATATGCATGATTATTTATAGCCTCGTATTTATTCTTCGAACCTTTGGTTTAGTTAGGTCGACTAGATCATTTTTTCTTGCCATGGGACGAGGTGCTTTGTGATGGGTTCAATCTTGTAGTGTTCTTTCCCAATGACAAAAGGGGCAGCAAGGCACGCATGTATCGTTGCTATTAAGGATAACAAGATGGGGTTACATGAATATATCTTGTCTACGTCATGTCATCATTCTTATTGCGTTATTCTGTTTCTCCATGAACTTAATACACTAGATGCATGTTGGATAGCGGTTGATGTGTGAAGTAATAGTAGTAGGTCCGAAATCATTTCGATCTACTAATCTTGGACGTGATGCCTATATATTGATCATTGCCTTAGATATCATCATAATTATTTGGTCTTCTATTAATTTCCCAACAGTAATTTGTTTACCCACCGTGTGTTATTTTCTTGAGAGAAGCCACTAGTGAAATCTACGGCCCCCGATTCTGTCTTTTAATGTATTGCATTCCGATCTATCGTTTTCCGCATTTGCTTTCAGGTCTGTTATTGTGAAAACCAAAAAATACCTTGCTGCACTTTTTATTTGCATCTTTTATTTTGTGTTCTTGCGCGATCTATTGATCCAATCTCATAAGAAACAATCTATCTTTTACCGTAGAGGGATTGACAAGCTCTCTTATGCGGCGGGTTGCAAGTATTTGTTCTTTGTGTGCATGTACCGTTTATATAGTATTGCTTGGTTCTCCTACTGGTTCGATAACCTTAGTTTCATAAGTGAGGGAAATACTTACCGTAGCTGTGCTGCATCATACCTTCCTCTTTGGGGAAATACCAACGCAGTCTCAAGCCACATAAGGGCGCTGTGGAGAGGGCAAGCTTGAGGTTGTGGAACGCCTCGTCCGCCTGGTGGGTCCACTCAAACTTGGTGGTCTTTTTCATGAGCTGGTAGAGGGGCATCGCCTTCTCTCCTAGCCGGCTAACGAACCGGCTGAGCTCGGCGAGGCAGCCAGCGAATTTCTGGATGTCATTCAGCTTGGTCGTCCTACACGTGCTCGATGGCCCTGATCTTCTCTGGGTTGGCCTCGATCCCGCGAGCGGGGACAAAGAAGCCCAGGAGCTGGTTGGTTGGCATGACGAATACGCACTTCTCCGGATTGAGCCGGATCTTGTACTCACGTAGGTTGGAAAAGGTCTCCCAAAGGTTTTCGAGGAAGCTAAAGTGCTTCTTGGTCTTGACAACGACATCGTCCATGTAGACGTGCATGTTCCTCTCGATTTGGGGCAGCAAGCATTTCTGCATGCAACACTGGAAGGTGGTGCCTGTGTTCTTCAAGGAGAACGACATGGTGATGTAGTATTAGGCCCCGAAGGGGGTGATGAAGGAGCTCTTTAGTCGGTCGGCCGGGTCCAGCTTGATCTTGTGGTAGCCGAAGTAGGCGTCAAGGAAGGAGAACAGTTCACAGCCGGCCGTGGAGTCAATCACCTAATCGATCCATGGCAGAGCGAAAGGATCCTTGGGGCATGCCTTGTTCAGGCTGGTGTAATCGATACACATGCGCCACGTCTTCTCCTTCTTCAACACCCAGAATGTGTTCGACAGCCACTCCAGGTGGAAAACTTTCATAATGAAGCTGGCTGCGAGCAGCTGGGCAATCTCTTCTCCTATGGTACGCCGCTTCTCCTCGAAGAAACGGTGTAGGGGTTACTTGACTAGCTTCCCATCCGGTCACACATGGAGTTTTTTCTCGGCGTACTTTCTCGGGACACCCAGCATGTCTTTGGGGGACCATGCAAAAATGTCCTGACTCTCACGGAGGAAGTTGACGAGCTCACCTTCCTATTTGCTGCTGAGGTTGGCATCGATGGTCACACACTGCTTAGGGTTGCCCGGGTCCAATAGGACCTGCTTGGTTTCCTTAGATGGCTGGAACACCGCATCGCTAGTTGACTGGGAGGGGGGAGCCTGCATGGCTGGCTGTCCCATGGTCTAGGCCACGAACAGGTCGAGCTCGCATTTTTCCTCCACGATGACCAGGGACTCGGCCAACCGGCTATTGTCGCGCACGCACTCGATGGAGGTCTTGTAGTTTCCAACGATGGTGATGATGCCCTTGGGACCCGACATCTTGAGCTTGAGATAAGCATAGTGGGGGATATCCATGAACTTGGCGAGCGTCGGCCTGCCCAGCAGCTCATGGTAGGGACTGTTGAGGTCTACCACCTAGAACTACACCATCTCGTGGCAGAAGTGGCTCTTGTCACCAAAGAGGACGTCAAACTAGATCTTGTTAATGGGGGAGCAAGTCTGCCCCAGCATGATGCCATAGAAAACTGTCTAGGTTAGTTGGAGGTACTTCTCCTTGATCCCAAGCTTGAGCAACGTGTCACGATAGAGAATGTTGATGCTGCTGCCGCCATTGATCAGCACTCGTGAGAATCGGTAGGTGAGCCTCTCGGAAGTGATGGTAGGGTCAAGAACGAGGGTGTGGCTACCCGGGTTTGGCATCACGGCCGGGTGATTTGCCCGGCTCCATGTGACCTGCTTCTCGAACCAATTCATGTATTGGGGAACTGATAATCCACAAGTATAGGGGATCACAACAGTTTTCTAGGGTAGAGTATTCAACCAAAATTTATAGATTCGACACAAGGGGAGCCAAAGAATATTTGAGAGTATTATCAGTTGAGGTGTCAAGTCAACCACACTTGGAGATAAATATCTGCAGCAAAGTGACCAGTAGCATAGTAATATGATACATTGATAGAAGTAGTAACACTAACAGTAGCGGTAAGAATAGCAGTAGTGGTTTTGTAGCAAATGTAATAGTAGCGACAACAGTAGTAACTTAGCAAGAACGATAAGTGGAAAGATCGTAGGCACTGGATCGGAGTATTTCTTGGATGATATTCATTATATAACAGTCATAACCTAGGGCGACATAGAAGTAGCTCCAGTTCGTCAATGTAATGTGGGCATGTATTCCGTATATAGTCATACATGCTTATCAAAAAGAACTTGCATGACATATTTTATCCAACCCTTCTGTGGCAGCGGGGTCCATAAGGAAACTAAGGGATATTAGGCCTCCTTTTAATAGAGAACCAGAACAAATCATTAACACTTAGTGAATACATGAAGTCCTCAAACTACGGTCATCAACGTGAAGTATCCCAAATATTCTCACTATGGGGTTGACATATCATAACACGTAATAGGTGCATATGACTAGGCAAGATCGGATCAAGAACATAGATATAATGATGATAACATAAACAGTTCAGATCTGAAATCATGGCACTCGAGCCCTAGTGACAAGCATTAAGCATGGCAAAGTCATAGCAACATCAATCTGAGAACATAGTGGATACTAGGGATCAAGCCCTAATAAAATTAACTCAATTACATGATGAATATCATCCAACTCCTCACCGACCAACAAGCCTACGAAGGGAGTACTCACTCCCTGTTGGGAGCATCATGGAATTGGTGATGGAGAAGGGTTGATGATGACGAAGACCGAAGATTTCCCCTCTCCGGAGCCCCAAATGGACTCCAGATCTAGCCTCCTGACGATGAACAAGAGATGGTGACGACTCCGTATCGTGAAATGAGGTTAAACCTTCTCTCTTGTTTTTTCCGGAAAAATGTGAATTTACAGCGTTGGAATTATAGCGGGGGGACTCATGACGTGTCCACCCTCCACCAGGCCGCGCCAGGATGGCCTAGCGCGCGCTGGTGGAGCATGGGCACACTAGGGCCCTTCTCAGGTGGATTCTGGGTCCATAATTCCTCAAGTATTCCAAAATAAATCTCCAAAAAGTTTTGCTCCGTTCCGAGAACTTCTATTTCTGAACAAAAACAACACCATGGTAGTTCTGCTGAAAACAGTGTCAATCTGGGTTAGTTTCGTTCAAATCATGCAAATTAGAGTCCAAAACAAGGGCAAAAGTGTTAGGAAAAGTAGATACGTTCGAGCTGTATCTACTCCATCAAGCATAAACCCTTGCTTGTCCTCAAGCAATTCACATGAAAAACTGAAAGTGAGAAAGAAAAACTTTTACAAACTCTTTTGTTCTTGTTTACATATATACTTATGTAGCACCCAGGTTTTCAGCAAAGATCATGACTAACCATGTCAACAATAAATCTTAAAGACTATATGAATTCAAATCAATGACACAAGCAACTAGCGAGTAATAAAAAGATATCTCAAGTGCAAACAATTTATAAAAACAATCATGGTATAGTATGACAATAGTGGTATCTCGCATACCCTTTTTGAGACGGCAAAACATAAATGCAGAGCACCTCCAAAGTTCAAGCAACGACTAAACATTGTACTTCATGGTAGAAAAGAAAAGACATGACGCATCCAACATTCACTATACACAATGCATGAGTATGAAAATAGTGCTCTCAGATCTGGCGCTTATTTTAGAAGGTGATTCCTCAACATTAAAGTAAATAGATAGTCCCTTCGCAGAGGGAAGCAGGGATTTGTACAGGTGCCAAAGCTCAAGGATTAAATAAGAGATAAGTATAATTTTGAGAGGCACACCCTTCCTTTAAACGTTACGACCAAGAGCTATCAACATCCTTCCATGTTAAACAAATTAGTGAAGGTTCCCAAGTGGTAAAAGTAAATGCTTACTCCCCCTACACCAATAAACACACTCCACGGCGAGCCGAATCCACGAGTACCTTCCAAACCAACAACATTCTTGGGAGAGTTTTGTTTAATCATTTGCATTTATTTTTATTTCGGGATTGGGAATCCCTATTGCCGCCCTTCTCGTGCAAGGACGAGAGAATTAACACTCGTTGCGAGAGTAACCCGCTTAACATGGAAGATATTGACCACCCCCTGTCGCTCCATGAGTGGTCTAGGCACACAAAATAGATTTTCATTTAAAATTTTAGAGGCGGCACATGCAAATTTACTTGGAATGGCAGGGTAGTACTGTTGGGGAACGTCGCATGGGAAACAAAAATTTTCCTACGCACACGCAAACCTATCCATGGTGATGAGAATCTACGAGAGGGAGAGTGTATCTACATACCCTTGTAGATCGCTAAGCGGGAAGCGTTAAGAAACGCGGTTGGTGTTGTCGAACATCTTCGTGATCCAAATCGCCGAGCGTCCCGCGATCTCATCATGATCCGTCCCGCGATCCAATCACGATCCGTCCCGTGAACTCATCACGATCCGTCCTGCGATCTCATCATGATCTGTCTCATGATCTTGATCACGATCTGTCCCGCGAACTCATCACGATCCGTTTCGCGATCTCATCACGAACTGTCTCGCGATCTCGATCACGGTCCTTCCGATCTAGCACCGAACGGACGGCACCTCCGCGTTCAGCACACGTGCAGCTTGATGACGATCTCCACCATCTTGATCCAGCAAGAGGAGGTGGAGAGGAGAGAGAGTTCACCGGCAGCGTGACGGCGCTCCGGTGATTGTGGTGGAGCAATTCCGGCAGGGCTTCGCCTAAGCGCTGCGGAACTACGATCTAGAGGAGAAACTATGCACCGGTGGAACGGGTAGCACGTGGCCGGAAATTCTGTCCAAAAACCACCCAATCCACTAGTATATATAGGAGGAGAGGAGAGGAGAGGCAGCCAAGGCCTTTGGGTCGGCCTAAATAGGAGGTGGGAGCAATCCTACTTCACCTCCAATCCTAGTTGGAGTAGGATTGCCTCCTATTGGCTGATTTTCCACTTTTTGCTTTAGGACTTTCTCTCCTGCGCCATGGGCCTTTGTGGCTGTTTCCCCAGCCCACTAAGGGCTGGTTATTATTCTCCCACAGCCCATGGACCTCTTGGGGTCGAAATACCCCTCCCGGAGGCCTCCCGGTACACTACCGGCACTCCCGGTACACTACCGGCACTCCCGGTACACTACCGATGAGCCCGAAACTTTTCCGGAAACCAAACTGGGACTTCCTATATATGAATCTTTACCTCCGAACCATTCCGGAGCTCCTCGTGACGTCCGGGATCTCATCCGGGACTCCGAACAAACTTCGGTCACCACCATACATAACTCTACACTACCGAAACGTCACCGAAGCTTAAGTGTGCAGACCTTGCGGGTTCGTGAACTATGTAGACATGACCGAGACACCTCTACGGTCAATAAACAATGGCGGGACCTGGACGTCCACATTGGTTCCTACATATTCTACGAAGATCTTTATCGGTCGAACCTCTATGTCAAGGATTCAGTTAATCCCGTATAACGTTCCCTTTGTTCTTCGGTATGTTACTTGCCCGAGATTCGATCGTCGGTATCTCCATACCTAGTTCAACCTCGTTACCGGCAAGTCTCTTTACTCGTTCTGTAATACAAGATCCCGCAACTAACAATTAGTCACATTGCTTGCAAGGCTTATTGTGATGTTGCATTACCGAGTGGGCCCTGAGGTACCTCTCCGTCACACGGAGTAACAAATCCCAGTCTCGATCCATGCCAACTCAACAAACACCATCGGAGATACCTGTAGAGAACCTTTATAGTCACCCAATTACGTTGCGACATTTTATACACACAAGGCACTCCTCCGATATCTGTGAGTTGCATGATCTCATGGTCATAGGAACATATACTTGACATGCAGAAAACAGTAGCAATAAACTGACACGATCATATGCTATGTTTGTAGTTTGGGTCTTATCCATCACATCATTCTCCTAATGATGTGATCCCGTTATCAAATGACATCTCATGTCCATGGCTAGGAAACCTTAACCATCCTTTGATCAACGAGCTAGTCCATTAGAGGCATACTAGGGACATGGTTTTGTCTATGTATCCACACATGCATTTAAGTCTCCGATCAATACAATTATAGCATGGATAATAAACGATTATCATGAACAAGGAAATATGATAATAACTAATTTATTATTGCCTCTAGGGCATATTTCGAACAAGTACCGCATATAGGTAGGTATGGTGGACTCATCTGGAATAACTTTGGTTTAAGGGTTTTTGATGCACAAGCAGAATTCCCTCTTAGTACAGGTGAAGTCTAGTAAATAGGTTAAGAAGCATCCATCTAGAGATCAAATATGGTCATGAACATGCATTACAAATAATAAAAATTGAATGATATCATGAGTAGCATATGGACACCATGAACATAAATATATGAAGGCTATGTTGGTTTTGATTCAACTACATGCATGAACATGTATAGAGTCAAGCCACTTGAAACATTCAGAGGAGGATACCATATCATCATAGTACATCACAACCATTTTAATGCATGTGGACATCCAAGATAAATCATTATCTACTCCTAGCTTCTTGAGCAAGGCATGAATCACTATAATCTCTAATTGTCATTGCAAACATGTTAAATGATAATGTGTTCAATCATGGATACCAGGTTAAACATATTTACAAAAACAAGAACAAGTTGAGTTCATACCCGCATTTCTCTACCACAGTCAATTCATGAAATGTCGTCATTATTGCCTTTCACTTGCACATGAGAAGGCAAAGTAATATGGGCTTTTTGTTAGATCAATAGTAATGCATATGGGATCCACTCAACATTTTCATTGTGGTCTTCTCCTAGGTATGAATCGATAAAAGAAAAAGAATTTTAGAGAAACACACTAGAATATTTTTGGAGTTTCTAGTTTTTCATGAAGAGAGAAAATAAGAGAAGGAAAACAAAAACGAGAAAAACTATTTAAATAGTAGAACTCCCAACAAGGAAAAGAAGAAATGAGAAATCCTTTTTGGTTTTCTTTTGACACTACAACTAACTAGACTATGAAGAAAAACCAAAAAGAAGCAAGAAGTATTTTTGTATTTTCTCAAAGGTTTTCAAACACACAAGAAAAAATGAGAAAAATAAATCTAGCATGGATAATATATTGAAAGAGTGTGGACACCGACAAATGAAATGAAATGTGTGAACATGAATGTAATGTCGGTGGGAATACGTACTCCCCCAATCTTAGGCTTTAGGCCTAGCTTGGTGATCACCATCCGTAGCCTAGGTAATTGCCTGAGTGATAGCCTACCGAGGCTCTTGGTGCTACCACCTCAACCCTCCTGCTAGCTTCCACCTCTGCATTGTACACACGGGCCTCGCTCTTATGGACAAAATATGTTCCCTTGCTATTATAATCAAAGAGAGTAGGAGTAGGCAATACAATAGGTATAACGGGACCGTTATCAAACCTAAAGTTGTAGGTATAGTTATTAACTGTGCTAGTAAGAAATATATGGCGCTTCATGGCATCAAAGTCTAAGTGCAGGTTAGGTAAGATAGTATCATTAGGCCAAGGGGACACTCCCAACCTCGTAGCGAGGCGAGAAGAATAAATCCCTCCATAGAAATTACCATTAGAAGCATTGAGAGTCAATCTCCGTGCGATATTTGCTCCTAAGTCATAGTCTTTAATTCCAGTTAAATAAGTGTAAATAAGACTGAAATCATGAGCACAAAGCGTGCAACAATCCTGCTTGCCTACAATGCATTTAACATTAAAAAGTGCAAGGTCTTGAATAGACGGGAAATGGATGCTTTTTATCCTACCTTGTGTCATTCCTCTATTTTCACCACAACAAAGGTTTCTCAATAATGAATCAAACTTAGGTTTTGTTGGTTCATCTAGCGAACCCCAATACGGAATTTTACACGCGTCACAAAATACGTCTAAAGGCATGGTGAAAGCATTATCATACATACTAAATGAAACTCTTGACTCACGAGGAAAATATTTGAATTTCTTAGTAAATGTCTCCGTGAGAGTGAGGTGTTGAGTGCACTTATCTTTGATGAAGGGAACCAGATCAGCATTGTGAGCATGCTGTTCAAATTATTCCTTGATACCTCCAGTTTCCATGAAAGCGTTACATGACAAAAGGCTTGATTTAGTTTGAGCATCCCGTATCGAGTTTGTACCTAGCTCAACATAAGATTTTCATATAGAGATTTCACGTGATGATCCTCTCGATGATCTTCTCCTCGAAGAGCTCCTGAATAATTGCATTTTATTTGCATAATATTTTGGAAAAAAATCATGACACAAAATTTTGTAAACAAAACGAAACAAGATTGATAGAAACTACAGCTAGGGATGCATAGAGGCCATATCAAGCATTCAAACTACTTAGAACTCTAAGAATTCAACGTCCAAGCTCATCTACAATAGTACCAAGAGTAGGTAATTACTCTGAAAATAAACCACCAAACCAAAAACTGATTGTAGCAATGGGGGTGTTACATACCGAGAAGCAATCCCCTAAATCAATTTTGGAAATAGAGCTTTGAGCAAAGAGACCGAAATCCATGGGTTCTTGAGCAAGAACACGAGGGATAGAGCAATGGAGATTTTTTTTCAGGAGGTAGGAGATGACATGGGCTAAAGAGTTAAGTGAGGGGACCCACTAGGGACCCACCCTTTACCAGGCCGTGCCAGGGGGGTCTGCTGTGCCCTAGTGGAGTATGGCCACCTGGTGCACCCCCCTCTGGTGTTATTTGTTTGAGAAATTCATAAATAATTAGAAAAACACCATGTTAAATTTTCAAGGCATTCTGAGAATTCTTATTTTTGGGAAAAAATTTGTTGCACGGGGAAAACAAAAAACATTATAAACATGGCATTTTATTTTATTTAACTAGGAAAAACAAAAAAAACTAAAGGTGGATACATAGAGATGTCTCTACTAAATTCATCAACTTCATACATCTCGAAAATGATCCATTAATAAGGTTGATCAAGTCTTATTAACGACCACTTTCAATTAGCGTGAAACCGAAGAACTTCCATAAAACACTAGTTTTTGAACCCATGTCTCTCGTTCTTTATCATGTTTTCTAGCCACAAAGTGTTTTTATCATAACGTTTATTTTTTAGGTTGTGGGTTATCAAGATAATTAGCAGGTTCTATTTCTAGATCATTATCTGGTTCTTTATCTGTAACATCCCAAAATTTCATTTTGGAATGTTATGAAATATAGCTATGCATCATCATCACTTTGTTTGAATGAAATGAATGGTTGAAGTGTTTCCTTTGAAGTTCTGAAAGGCCATTTCAATTTTCCCATGTATTTGTTACACCTATTTGAAAACCTTTGGAAATGTTCAAAGAAAGAGGGGAGTAACATGACACTCCACACCAGGGGAATCTTGGTGAAATATTTGAGCAATAAAACCAAGGGGTTATTTGAAAGTTTATCTCAAAAGGATTTAAAATCAATTAGGCATTTTTCTGAAAATAAATTTTAAAAAAGATATTCAATATGACAGAGGAAAAATGTTCATTAAATAGCATTAATTCTCCTGATCATTTTGATATGTATATTTCCTATGTTTGGAAATAATTTGAATGCATTAAAAGAGTTTTTATTGCTCTAGAAATAGAAAAGGAAATCATTTAAACCGAACCGGGCCGACCCACACCCTTTAAGACCCGAAACTACTCCGGGTCGGCCACCGACATGCTAACCACGCGTCCCACCTCACTGACGCGTGGGACCCACCGTCCGACCGCGGCGTCAGCGCGCTCATCCCCTTCACCGCGCCCGACGACGTCGCCGACGATCTATCTCCGCGGATCTCACCCCTCGTGCCGTCCCCGACCACCGCACCGCCCCTATATAAACCCCAGCCCTCTCCTCTCTTCGTTCCCCACCCGAAACCCCCTCTTCCCTCGCCGGAATGCTGCCCCACACCTCGCCGGAGTTCGGCACCGAACCGGACCTCCCCGAGCTCATGCCCGTCGCCACACTCACCCTCATCCCCCTCCGACGGCACCAATCGACGCCGGAGCCTCGTCGCCGCCGTTTGAAGCCTTCGGACGCCGCCCCCGACCACTGCACTGTCGTCCCCGAGCACATCCGACCTCCGGCCACCGTCGACCTCGCCGGAGACCTCGACCCCCTCTCTGTAAGCCACCAGCTCCACCCGTAGCCGTCCGATCTCAATCCAACGCGCGAGATTAGATCTATTTAATAAACGAACTGGTACGCGTTAAGTCTCGGCCAACCGCTCGCTAGCTCCCGCACGCACACCCTCGCGGCCAATCACAGCATGCCACGTAGACCTTGTCCGATCGATAGAACGTTTTTCTTTTTCTTTTCTATTTTAGAAAACATAATGTATTCTGTTTTTGTTTTTATCATATCTCTTAAAATATTTGGTATTTTTAGTTGATTCTTTCTGCATTAGTTCACAAATTAGTTCTAGTTTATTTCTGTATGCTTAGATTTCAAAATTGAACATTAAATTTTGAATCTAATCAAATTTGGTTAAATTACTGAAATCTGTATAACTAGAGTTTAAAATTTTATTTTTGAGTGAATCTTTTTGCCACTGTTTTGTATTAGTTAGACATATCATCCTACATAGTTTGAGAATTTTTAGGATGTATTTGGTTAGGGTTTATAAAAAAATAGAATCTGTTTGGTTCTTAATGTAGTTCAGTTATTTTAATTTTCATTTAATTTGAACCTGAATTAGTTTAACTTTTGTTTTTAGATTTCATTAGGTTCTGTTGATTCAACATTAGGTGTATTATTTTCTGTTAACAAAATATATATTTTTGTTTCAATTTGTTTTGTTCTCTAGTTTGAATAGGTACATCTTATTTTCACCTTTAGTATTGTTTAGAAAAAAAGTTTTGTAGTAACTCTTTTTGCACAAATTTTTTTTATAATGAAATACTTTCTGTTTTCAAATAAAATTTTATATTTACTTTTCTGTTATCTAAATGCCTAGTTGTTCCAAACAAATTTTTGACTTGTTATGTCTTATTAGAGATTTTGACACCAAAATTTTTAGAGTCTTATACTTTGAGTGATTATTCCTTTTGATTGTGCTTTTGTTTGTTGAAGTATTTGTTTACCTTGCTGTTGTATGAATTGTAATTGTGTTTATGCTTATTGTGTGCTTTGTTTGATTCGTTAGATCATCCGGAGTGTGAAGCTTGTTATCTAGAGTCACTTGAATACGAGGATCGTCAACAAGGCAAGTCACTTTGACCATGTATACCTATGTTTTTATTGCATTAGTTCTACCATCTCCCCAATTGCATGCTAAGTAGGTAATTTGGAAACTTGGTTACTTGTTGTAGTATCATGTGGTAGGTACCCCTCAACCCTTTGACACATTGGCCCCAGGAAACGTTGATTTAAATTTTGCTATGCTATTGTAGACGGGGTTGGTTGTGTGATTCATGAGCGTTCTGAGTTAATAATTTCAAGACCTACATGATGATCAAGTCTTGAAGACTCCAAGTTTTCAACATACCTCTGGGTGGATAATGGTTGAACGGTGCCTTGGAGAAACCAGTGGTTAGCCTAGATGATGCTGGAGAAGTGCCAGTATTCATGCGAAAAGGTCCACCCAGGCACAAAGAGATGGATGGATGCTTCAAGACCCAAGGCTTACCTGCACAGCCACAAGCCATTATGGGCTCTGGCTTGGTTGGATATCGTGGTGACCCTGGACAGGCGGTGCTACGAGATGTAGAAGAACGGTAGGAAAGGATGGGCACCGGCAGAGTTTCGGGGAAACCCTTTAGAAGACCATGTTTTGGTCATCCGTTTCTCAAACACCCTGAAGTGCGAGAAATCAAACGGAGGCGATCAAATCTTGTGGGGAACGTGTGCAAAACTCTGTAGAGTACCCAAACCTAATCGATTAGCCGTGTCCACGGTCATGGACAGTTTGAGCCAAAGGAACTGAAACTATCTGGAACTCTCATCACAATTAATTGTATTGATGTGGGTTTATTAATGACAACTTGGGTATGAGAATTGGTTGGTGGAACCATCTCATTAATCAACCAACATTGTAGTAATTATGCTTTTGCCCTCTCTTGTTGTAGGAAAAAAATTGGCTTTATGCAAAAACTTATTACCCCCACCTGCCATATATGCATATAGAATAGATGATTATTTTACCCCTTCTCTTGTGACATTGACGGCATATTCAATATGCTGACCTACACGGCTGCAACGTATCATGTTGCAGAGTACTTTTCCGACCAGGAGTGAGAATACGCTCTACGCTCGGTGAGATGCCCTTGGAGTCAGATGGACTCAACTACCTCTAAAGTTTCCGCAAGATTAGTTTATCTCATGAGTTGTCTTTCAACCACTTTATTGTAATTCTTATTGTAATAAAGGACTCGATATGAGATTTCGATTAATTAATGCTATGTGATTTCCCTTTGATATATACATTGATGTACCGTGTGTGTACCAGCATGATCTTGGGATGGTACGGAAACACCGGAGATTCGACCCTTCAGGTCGGGTCGCTACAGAAATGGTATCAGAGCACACGCTGACCGTAGGACGTAACCTCTAGGATTGGAAAAGCCTTAGGATTTATTTCTATTTTGCCTTTAAAATTCTTATACTCTCATCTACTCGTTTCTGACTTCCCTCTGATTTATTTCAAAATTTATAGATGGCCACTTCGTCCCAGTTTTGATCACGGAGTTTTGTCAGCCTGACGCAACGATGCCCTTTGGCAAGGAGCTGATGAGCATCGTCAGGGACGTAAGGATTGCCTTACCAAGCATCATCGGGACTCCTATCATGTCTTTTCCACAAGACGGACGCTACAGGATCGAGGTGACATCCCCGTGAAGACCTTTGGAAATTGTAAGGAACCCATCGACTTCAAGTTTGTGGCACCCAACTGGATACTTGGGAGAGACATGGAAATTCACCGCGCCCTTGGACGTATTCAGGAGGAATACAATGGCAAACCCATTTCACCAGGACTCAGCATGGTTTGTCGTAGGGATGCCAATGGAAATATCATAACCACTCCCACTGAAGACACCACCATTTCCTATATCCAAACTCTGGAGACGCACATCAGGACCTTGGAGCTTCGGGTACGTGCCGACACGAAGACGATCAAGAGGCTGATGAACCGCGAGATTGACCTCAAAGCTGACCTACGGGAAGCCAAGTACGAGCATGAGTATGAAGTGAAGGATCTCTTAGAGAGGATCAATAAGCTGAACACTCGCATTGCAACTCTGGAGGAACAGATGGACATGGGTGAAAATCTTCATCCAGAAGGAGACATGGCTCCCTTGATCAGCAACGATGATGACTATGAGGAGAGCGTCACCGGAGGAGTCAAATTCACCATGTACTTTTGAGGAGAACTTTAGTTATGCCCCCATGTATCTTCATTTTCGTCGTTAAAGCGTAGGTCGATGCTTAGTTTGATTTGGAGATTTGTATCTCAATGTTTGAACCTTGAGTTGAATAAATGAATGAGTGTTTGGTGTGATATGTTTGTTGCATTCCATATGGGTAGTGAATTTCCTTTTAGGTCATTGTTCTATTCTAATTCTCACCCCTCTAAAAACAGCAAGATGCCTCCGCGATGTGAGCCCGACTTCACTTTCCCGCCGGAACTGACACAACTTCTCCAGCAGCAGAACGCCCTGATGCAGCTGTTGATTCAGAATCAGACCAACAACCACAACAACCACCCTCCACCTCAAGGCGACAACCTCACCCATTTTCTGAGGCTGAATCCACCAACTTTCTCCAGCAGCACTGAGCCCATTGTGGCAGATGATTGGCTTCGCAAGATGGAGAGGGAACTCACCACCGCGGGATGCACTGAGGCTGAAAAGGTGCGCTTTGCCGCCCATCAACTGGAGGGACCAGCAGCTTCATGGTGGGAGAACTACACCACCACGTACCCCATTGCTGGTGTGACTTGGGAGCAGTTCAAGCTAGCTTTCCGCACCGTTCATGTCTCAGCTGGAGCCATGAGTCTGAAGAAGCGTGAGTTTCGCAACTTACGCCAGGGGAACCGTTCCGTGGCCTAGTATGTGGATGATTTGAGCATGTTGGTTCGTTATGCACCAGGAGATGTGGCCGATGATGCAGCCAAACAGGAGAAGTTCTTGGAAGGACTCAACGTTGAGTTGAGCGTGCAGCTGATGGTGGCTACTTTCAGCAACTACCAGGAGCTGGTAGACAAGGCCCTCATCTTGGAGGGGAAGCAGCAGCAAATCGAAAACCGCAAGAGGAAGTATGGACAAGGGAAGTCTCACTCTGGAGCTCAATAGAAGCCCCGCTACTCCTCGTACTCAGGAAATACCGGATCAAGGACCAGTAAGTATGGAGGACACACTCATCCCGTGCACAACCATTGAGGCCATAACCATGGAGGAAATGGGAATAATCGTCCCAACAATGGCAACTTCAAGAATGGTAATGGAAGTGGGAGTGGCAACCAACACCGTCCCACTCCAGCTCAGAAGGATCTGAACCATATCACCTGTTTCAAGTGCCAGAAGACAGAGCACTATGCCACTGAATGCCCTCAGAACAAGCAAGGAAATGGAAACGGCAACAACAATGGCAACTCTGCAGCTAAGAAGCCAAACCCTTTTCCTCATGCTCAGGTGAACCACCTTGATGTGGAAGAAGTCTATGATCAGCCCGAGACTGTGGTTGGTAAGTTTCTATTGAATTCACATTCAGTTACAGTACTTTTTGATTCTAGTGCAACTCATTCATTCATATCAAGGGTAGTTGTGGAAAAGTATGGTTTACCCACCAGAACCCTTAGTCAGCCCATTAAGGTCATTTCCCCAGGAGGTATGATGATGGCAGGGATAGGATGCCACGCCTTAAAACTCCACATAGGAAACCATATTTTTCCTACCGACCTCATCGTCTTAGAATCCCAGGGATTGGATGTAATCCTAGGCATGGATTGGATGACCAAGTATGAAGGAAACCTTGATTGCCCCAGCAAGTCTATTTCACTCACCACTCCAGAGAACAAGAGGATTAAGTATGTATCCCGGCGCACACGGATGAGTGCTCGGTTAAATTCCCTCACAGGAGTTGTTCAGGAGGAAGTGCCGGTTGTACAAGACATTCCAGATGTATTCCCGGATGAATTACCAGGCATGCCACCAGATAGGGAGATTGAGTTTCTGATAGAGCTACTACCAGGAACCGCCCCAATTTCCAAGAGACCCTATCGGATGCCCGCAAATGATTTAGTAGTGATCAAGAAGCAGATTAAGGAGCTATAGGATAAGGGATATATTCACCCAAGTTCTTTGCCTTGGGGAGCCCCAGTTCTTTTGGTGGAGAAGAAATATAAAACCTTGAGGATGGTGGTCGATTATCTTGCATTGAACGAGGTGACTATCGAGAATAAGTACCCTCTGCCAATGATTAATGACCTGTTTGATTAGCTAGTAGGCACCAAAGTATTCTCCAAGATCGATCTTCGATCAGGGTATCACCAACTGAAGATTCGTGAACAGGATATACCCAAAACAACCTTCACCACAAGGTATGGCTTATATGAGTATACAGTCATGTCGTTTGGTTTGACTAATGCTCCTGCCTACTTAATGAATATGATGAACAAAGTGTTTATGGAATATTTGGACAAGTTTGTCGTGGTGTTCATCGATGACATTTTGATATTCTCCAAGAGCGAGGAAGAACACAAGGAACACTTGCGTTTAGTTCTGGAGAAGCTTAGAGAGCATCAGTTAAATGCCAAGTTCAGTAAATGTGAATTTTGGCTGACGGAAGTCAGATTCCTTGGACACATTATTTCCGGAGAACGAATAGCAGTAGACCCCGCTAAGGTTGAAGCAGTCACTGAGTGGAAGTCACCCACCTCAGTTAAGGAGATCCGCAGTTTTCTCGGACTTGCCGGATATTACCGGAGATTCATTGAGAATTTCTCAAAGATTGCCAAGCCCATGATAGAGTTGTTGAAGAAAGAGTCTAAGTATATCTGGACTGAGGAATGTGAGGTCAGTTTCCAGGAGTTGAAGAAAGGTATGGTCACAGCCCCAGTGTTGATACTGCTAAACACTCGGAAGGACTTCCAGGTTTATTGTGATGCATCACGTCAAGGACTTGGAGGAGTACTCATGTAGGAGGGAAAAGTTGTAGCTTATGCATCTAGACAGCTACGACCCCATGAGTTGAATTATGCCACCCATGATTTGGAATTAGCAGCCGTAGTGCACGCACTCAAGACTTGGAGACATTTCCTCATCGGAAATAGTTGTGATGTTTACACTGATCATAAGAACCTGAAGTATATCTTCACACAGAAGGAGTTGAACCTTAGACAGAGGAGATAGTTACAGTTAATCAAGGACTATGACATGAGACTGCATTACCATCCAGGAAAGGCAAATGTTGTGGCAGATGCTTTGAGTCGGAAGAGTTCTGTGAACACACTCATAGCCGGAGGATTACCCCAGGAGTTAACCAATGATCTCAGAGAGCTTCGGTTAGAGATAGTTCCAAAAGGATATGTTGCCACACTAGAGATTCGGTCCACCTTGACCGAAAGAATTCGTGAAGCCCAGAAATCAAACAAGGAGATAGCTGAGATAAAGCAAAGAATGAAGGAAGGAAAGGCAAAAGACTTTCGTGAAGATGAACAAGGTACTCTATGGTTTGAGAACCGAATCTATGTGCCCATTGACCCAGAGCTCAGGAAGTTGATACTTCAAGAAGCCCATGATTCACCATACTCGATACACCCAGGCAACACCAAGATGTACCTGGATTTGAAGGAAAGTTACTGGTGGACTGGAATGAAGAAGGATATTGCCGAACATGTTGCGGTATGTGATGTTTGCCAGCGAGTAAAGGCGGAACACCAGAAACCAGCAGGGTTACTCCAACCTTTGCCGATACTGAGTGGAAATGGGATAAGCTTGGTATGGACTTTATCACAGGACTACCTAGGACCCGTTCAGGATATGATTCCATTTGGGTAGTGGTCGATCACTTGACCAAGGTGGCCCATTTCATTCCAGTGAAGACCACCTATACCAGTGGTAAGTTAGCCAAGATATATATGACCAGGATCGTATGTCTGCATGGAGTTTCGAGGAGTATCGTGTCAGATAGAGGAACACAATTTACCTCAAAGTTTTGGCATCAGCTACATGAAACTTTGGGTACAAGGCTGGAGTTCAGTACAACTTTTCATCCACAGACCGATGGACAGACTGAGAGAGTCAACCGGATTCTGGAGGACATGTTGAGAACTTGTGCGCTAGACTATGGGTCCAGTTGGGATGACAACTTACCATACACAGAGTTCTCGTACAACAACAGTTATCAGACCAGTCTAAAGATGGCCCCTTTCGAAGCTTTATACGGAAGGAGGTGTAGAACACCATTGATGTGGGATGGTGTTGGAGACCGAAAACTCTTTGGTCCCGATCTTATCCGAGATTCTGAACAAAAGGTCAAACTAGTTCGAGACCGACTCAAGATAGCTCAATCCAGGTAGAAGAGCTATGCTGATAACAAACGCAAGGAGGTGACATATGAAGTGGGAGATCGAGCATATCTTCATGTGTCCCCACTTTGAGGAATCAAGAGGCTTGGTGTTATAGGAAAGTTAGCACCCAGATTCATAGGCCCCTACAAAATTCTTGAACGTAGAGGCGAAGTTGCATACAAGCTGGAATTGCTGGAAGGACTGTCCGGAGTTCATGATGTTTTCCATGTTTCCCAGCTGAAGAAATGCCATGCTGAGATGGCTGATATTCCTTTGAGAGACACAGTGCCCCTAGAGGCCATACAACTTGATAGTGACCTGACCTACGAGGAGAAGCCTGTCAGAATCCTCGAGACTACCAACAGAGTTACCCGAAGCAAGACCATCAAGTTCTGTAAGGTTCCGTGGAGTCACCACACCGAGGAAGAAGCCACCTGGGAACACGAAGAAGATCTTCGTAGAGACCACCCGCACCTATTTTCTAGCCAACCCGAATCTCGAGGGCGAGATTCATCTTAAGGTGGGTAGGTTTGTAACATCCCAAAATTTCATTTTGGAATGTTATGAAATATAGCTATGCATCATCATCACTTTTGTTTGAATGAAATGAATGGTTGAACTGTTTCCTTTGAAATTCTGAAAGGCCATTTCAATTTTCCCATGTATTTGTTTCACCTATTTGAAAACCTTTGGAAATGTTCAAAGAAAGAGGGGAGTAACATGACACTCCACACCAAGGGCATCTTGGTGAAATATTTGAACAATAAAATCAAGGGGTTATTTGAAAGTTTATCTCAAAAGGATTTAAAATCAATTAGGCATCTTTCTGAAAATAAATTTTAAAAAATATATTCAATATGATAGAGGAAAAATGTTCATTAAATAGCATTAATTCTCCTGATCATTTTGATATATATATTTCCTATGTTTGGAAATATTTTGAATGCATTAAAAGAGTTTTTATTGCTCTAGAAATAGAAAAGGAAATCATTTAAACCGAACCGGGCCAGCCCACAGCCTTTAAGACCCGAAACTACTCCGGGTTGGCCACCGACACGCTAACCACGCGTCACACCTCACTGACGCGCGGGACCCACCGTCAGACTGTGCTGTCAGCGCGCTGATCCCCTTCCCTGCGCCCGACGACGTTGTCGGCGATCTATCTCCGCGGATCTCACCCCTCGTGCCGTCCCCGACCACCGCACCACCCCTATATAAACCCCAGCCCTCTCCTCTCTTCGTTCCCCACCCGAAACCCCCTCTTCCCTTGCCAGAACGCTGCCCCACACCTCGCCGGAGTTCGGCACCGAACCGGACCTCCCCGAGCTCGTGCCCGTCGCCACACTAACCCTCAGCCCCCTCCGATGCCACCAATCGACGCCGAAGCCTCGTCGCTGCCGTTTGAAGCCTTCAGACGCCGCCCCCGACCACCGCATCGTCGTCCCCGAGCACATCCGACCTACGACCGTCGTCGACCTCGCCGGAGACCTCGACCCCCTCTCTGTAAGCCACCACCTCCACCCGTAGCCGTCCGATCCCAATCCAACGCGCGAGATAGATCTATTTAATAAACGAACTGGTACGCGTTAAGTCCCGGCCAACCACTCGCTAGCTCCCGCACGCACGCCCTCGCGGCCAATCACAGCATGCCACGTAGACCCTGTCCGATCGATAGAACGTTTTTCTTTTTCTTTTCTGTTTTAGAAAACAGAATGTATTCTGTTTTTGTTTTTATCATATCTTTTAAAATATTTGGTGTTTTTAGTTGATTCTTTTAGCATTAGTTCACAAATTTGTTGTAGCTTATGTCTATATGCTTAGATTTCAAAATTCAACTTTAAATTTTGAATCTAATCAAATTTGGTTAAATTACTAAAATCTGTATAACTAGAGTTTAAAAATTTATTTTTGAGTGAATCTTTTTGGCACTGTTTTGTATTAGTTAGACCTATCATCCTACATAGTTTGAGAATTTTTAGGATGAATTTGGTTCGGGTTTATAACAAAAACAGAATCTGTTTGGTTCTTAATGTAGTTTAGTTATTTTAATTTTCATTTAATTTGAACCTGAATTAGTTTAACTTTTGTTTTTAGATTTCATTAGGTTCTGTTGATTCAACATTAGCCAAAGGAACTGAAACTATCTGGAACTCTCAACACAATTAATTGTATTGATGTGGGTTTATTAATGACAACTTGGGTATGAGAATTGGTTGGTGGAACCATCTCATTAATCAACCAACATTGTAGTAAATATGCTTTTGCCCTCTCTTGTTGTAGGAAAAAAATTGGCTTTATGCAAAAACTTATTACCCCCACCTGCCATATATGCATATAGAATAGATGATTATTTTACCCCCTCTCTTGTGACATTGACGGCATATTCAATATGCTGACCTACACGGCTGCAACGTATCATGTTGCAGAGTACTTTTCCGACCAGGAGTGAGGATACGCTCTACGCTCGGTGAGATGCCCTTAGAGTCAGATGGACTCATCTACCTTTGAAGCTTCCGCAAGATTAGTTTATCTCATGAGATGGCTTTCAGCCACTTTATTGTAATTCTTATTGTAATAAAGGACTCGATATGAGATTTCAATTAATTAATGTTGTGATTTCCCTGTGATATATACATTGATGTACCGTGTGTGTACCAGCATGATCTTGGGATGGTACAGAAACACTGGAGATTCGACATTTCAGGTCGGGTCGCTACATTATCATTAGTAGGTTGAGTATCCTCATGAACATCACTATCATTATCATTATCACTAGGTGGATGTTCATTACCGAATATAGTTTCAACATCAGAAATAGAAACATTATTAGTATCATCAGAAGGTTTTTCTACCTCAGGTTCACTAGGAGCATGTAGAGTCCTATCATTTTTCTTTTTCTTTTTCGTCTTAGATGGACTAGGTGTATAACATTAATTCCTTGAGATTCTTGTTCAATTCTTCTAGGATGATCCTTGGGATAAAGTGGTTCTTGGGTCATTCTACCTCTGCTAGTCAGTACTCTAACAACATGATCATTCATATTATTCATTTCATCAAGCAATTCTCTTTGAGATTTAGCAACTTGTTCTAACTGAGTTTGAACCATAGAGGCATGTTTTCCTACACCTCTAACATCATTACTGATTCTAAATAGCAAGTCACTCAAGCCAGCAATCATATCAGAATTATATTTCAAGTGTTTCAGAACATTAGCATTGAAGTGCTTTTGCTCCATAATGTAGTTATATAACTCATATAAGCATTTACTAGGATGTTTATTGTAAGGGATATCACCTTCATCAAACTTTAATAAAGAATTTACCTATACCACCTGTGGAGGTGGTGGTGTGTTGAGCCCATGTATCTCTTCAATAGGTGTTACATTCTTAAAATCCTCAGCTTTAATACCCGTTTCCTTCATACATTTCTTTGCCTCTTGCATATCTTTAGTACCGAGAAATAAGATACCCTCTTCTTCGAAGTGGGTTCAATTGGTGGTTCAGGGAGGGTCCACTCATCATAGTTCTTCAATATATTATTCAATAGTTCCTCAGCTTGTTCAATAGTTTGTTCCCTCAAAACACAACTAGGACAACTATCTAGGAAGTCCCTAGAAGCATCAGTTAGTCAATTATAGAAGATGTCAAGTATTTCATGTCTCTTAAGAGGATGATCAGGAAAATCATTAAGAAATTGGAGAAGCCTCCGCCAAGCTTGTGGGAGACTATCTTCTTCAATTTGCACAAAGTTAAATATTACTTGTAAGGCAGCTCGTTCCTTATGAGCAGGAAAATAGTTTTCAGAGACATAGTAAATCATATCCTTGGGACTACGCACACAACCAGGAGTAAGAGTGTTGTACCATATCTTAGCATCACCCTTTAATGAGAAACAAAATTATTTGAGAATATAATAGTAGTGAATCTTGTCATCATGAGAAAATAGGGTGGCTATATCATTTAGCTTAGTAAGGTGTGCTACCACAATTTTAGTTTCATAACCATGAAAACGATCAGATTCAACCAAAGTGATTAACTCTGGGTTGACAGAGAATTCATAATCCTTATGAGTAAGAAATATAGGTGAAGTAGCAAACTTAGGATCACATTTAATCTTAGAATTCAAAGTCTTTTATTTATAGTTGCATAGTTGTTTATTTATATCATTCCTATCCTTACAAGCAAGAATATGTCTAGCTATTTCTCCAGCCAAAGCATAACCTTCAGGTATCTTAGGCATTTCGAATCTAAGAGAGCTAGGCCTATTTGGTGTATCATAATCAACAGTTTCATACTTCTCATCAGTTTCATACTTCTCATCAGTTTTAGCAGATTAAGCAGTTTCAGTAATTTCATTCACTGTAGCTCTAGCAATTTGTTCATCAAGAAACTCACCTAATGGCACAGCTTCATCAAGCATGGTACTAGCATCATTCATAGCAGAAGTAGCATCATCAATATCAGGATTAATAGCATGTGGTGGTGTTGCAAGCTTACTCATAACATAAGGTGAATCAAGTGCAGAGTGTGATGGCACTTCCTTAGTGATCTTCTTAGAGGAAATTTTTTTATTTTAGAGGAAAAAATTTAGGGGAACATTAATCCCCTCGTCTTAGAGGAATTTTTTTGGTTTTAGTATTCTTCAGATTCTTCATAGTGATCAATTGATATAAATCCCAAGTGACTCAACAAATATAGCTATGCTCCCCAGCAACGGTGCTTGAAAAAGGTCTTGATAACCAACAAGTAAAGGGGGGTCGCGAGGGTAGAGTATTCAACCTAAATTTATAGATTCGACATAAGGGGAGCCAAAGAATATTTGAGAGTATTAGCAGTTGAGTTGTCAATTCAACCAAACCTGGAGATAAATATCCGCAGCAAAGTGATCAGTAGCATAGTAATCTTATAGGTTGATAGCAATAGTAACAGTAATAGTAGCGGTAACAATAGAAGTAGTGGTTTTGTAGCAAATGTAATAGTAGAAGCAACATTAGTAACTTAGCAAGAATAATAAGTGGAAATATCATAGGCACTGGATCAGAGTATTTGTTGGATGATATTCATCATATAACAGTCATAACCTAGGGTGACATAGAACTAGCTCCAGTTCATCAATGTAATGTAGGCATGTATTCCGTATATAGTCATACATGCTTATGGAAAAGAACTTGCATGACATATTTTGTCATACCCTCCCGTGGCAGCGGGGTCCATAAGGGAACTAAGGGATATTAAGGCCTCCTTTTAATAGAGAACCGAAACAAAGCATTCGCACTTAGTGAATACATGAACTCCTCAAACTACGGTCATCATCGTGAAGTATCCCAAATATTGTCACTTTGGGGTTGATGGATCAGAAAACGTAATAGGTGCATATGACTAGGCAAGATCACAACAAGAACATAGATATAATGATGATAACATAAATGGTTGAGATCTGAAATAATGGCTCTCGGGCCGTAGTGACAAGCATTAAGCATGGCAAAGTCATAGCAACATCAATCTTAGAACATAGTGGATACTAGGGATCAAGCCTAACAAAACTAACTCGATTACATGATGAATCTCATCCAACCCCTCAACGACCATCGAGCTTACGAAGGTATTACTCACTCCCGGTGGGGAGCATCATGGAATTGGTGATGGAGAAGGGTTGATGATGAAAAAGACCAAAGATCCCCCTCTCTAGAGCCCCAAAAGGACTCCCAATCTGCCCCCCCAATGAAGAACAGGAGGTAGTGGCAGCTCCGTATCATGAAAGGAGGTAAAACCTTCTCTCTGATTTTTTTCCCGAAAAATGTGAATTTAGAGCGATGGAATTAGGGCCGGGGGACCCACGAGGTGTCCATCCTCCACCAGGCCATGCCAAGGGGGGCTGGCGCGCCCTGGTGGAGCGTGGGCACCCTGGGCCACCTCTCAGGTGGCTTCTGTATCCATAATTCCTTAAGTATTCCAAAATAAATCTCCAAAAGTTTCCCTCCATTCTGACAACTGTTATTTATGCACAAAAACAACACCATGGTATTTATGCCGAAAAGAGCGTCAGTGCAGGTTAGTTTCATTCAAATCATGCAAATTAGAGTCCAAAACAAGAGCAAAAGTGTTAGGAAAAGTAGATACGTTGGAGACGTATCAGGATCTGAAGGTACGATGGCGTTCTCCTTGTGTCGGCGTTGATGTTGGTTGTGCTTGTCGCTGCCCTCACTTGTGAAGACGGCTTAGGACCCGTCCTGATTGGGGAACTGGTCGTGGATGCCGTCATTGGGAGCTAGCTGCGAAGGCGGAGCTGGACCTGGAACGGGAGCTGGAGCATGGGGATCCATAGGGGAGAGCCGGAAGGCCCTCGCCCCGGGCCAGCCGCTGAAAGAAGCTGCACTGTCAGAGCGTGTGGGTTTCCGGCTTTGCCCCATTGTGCATCTTGAAGGGTGCGTCGAGCATTTGCTTGAAGGTGAGCTTGGGCTACCAGGCGGCCTTGCTGGCTCGCTACCGCTGGCTGGCGGCCTAGGCAGTCGTCTCCTGTTCCTCAACAGTCATGACCTGCTTGCTCCCGTAATGGGGATCCTGCTAGTCGGGCTTTCTTGTTGTTCTCCGGTTGACGGTTGTCTCTAGCCGACCGCGGGTTGGCGGGCGGCAGGATGGTCTTACCGTCTGCATTGACCTTGATCTGCATCACGGAGTCGGCCGTGGCATACTTTTTCCCCTTGTCCATGAGCTCCGTCAGGATGGCCGGCTCAGAGCACATGAGCTTATGCTTGAGCAGTGTGCCATCTCGGTAGTGCTCAGAAAAGTATTGGATCGCCTGCACCTCGTGCACCCATTTTGTAGGAGTTTTGTAGCTCGGTCCAGCACGTGAGGTATTCACGGAGGGACTCGTCCGGTCTCTGAACACACATGGCCAGCTCGCTGGGACGGCTGGGCCGCTTGTAAGTGCTAGTGAAGTTGCGTACGAAGTTCTCTTCAAAGTCCTCCCAAGCGTTGACGCTGCCTGCCGGCAGGCTATTGAGCCATGTCTGGATCGAGCCGAGCATCATGTGGGGGACGTAGTGTACCGCCACGCGCTTGTTGCCCCGGGCAATGCTGACTACGATGGTGTAGTCGATCAGCCAGTCCTCGGACTTAGTGGCGCCGTTGTACTTGGGGTGCCACGGGGCAACATGAAGCCTGTTCGGAACGACTCGTTGCGGATGCGTGGCCCAAAGCAGTTCGGGCCGATCGTGCCCTATTCCTCTAGAAGGAGGGACTCAACTAGATGATCGAGGCGAGTGCGAGTGTCATTCTCACTCCAAGGGATGCGAGGCCCGAGCCGGGCTGCGAGCTCCGCTTGGACCGTCGGCTCGGGAGAGTGCACCCAGTCCCGGCGGGGAGGCAGAGCGTCATTCTGTTGGCTGGTCACTGCCGGCTGCTCGTCACCATGCTGAGAGTTCCCGTTGCTGCTCCGGATAGCTCGACGTCCACAGCCATGGGGGTGGGGGGAGAATGTTGGGTCCGCCAGCTCTCGCTCGCAGCTAGCAGATCATCTCCTTCGAGGAGAGGGGATTCGGAGCCGGTGTAGGCCGGGTCGAGACGGGCCTGATGTGCATTGGCACCGGCGATGAGGTCCTGGATGTGCCACTCTTGCTGCGCACATTCCTCGCCTTGCATGAAGGCCAGGTTGGTGTAGGCCACCTGGGCAGCCCTCATGTTAGTTGCGGGGGTATCGTAGGTGGGCAGCTTGCCGCCAAGGATTTCGTCGACCACGAAGCTATGGTTGGGGACCTCCCCATGCTGTATGGGCTCATCGTCAGCCGGGGTGGGACTGTAGGCGGATTTGTACTTGCGATTCGTAGACTCCATCTAGCGCCGGGCGGTCGCGAGGGAGGTGGCTTCCATGATCAGCTGCTTGCGAGCTGCCACCAGCTCGGCCGTGGCGGCAGCCAAATCAGCCGTTGGTGCGATAGGGGTTTGTAGTCCCCACAGAGTGGAGAATAGGGGGTCGGAGGTGCAAAGACGAGCTACGGCCGCAGCCATGTCCACTTTCGCCCTAGCGCGAGACGTCGCGACGGCCGCGTTCGCCTCCGCATTGGTGCGGTCGGAACTCGTGGAGGAGCTGGTGACCATCACCTCCACGTGGACGCACGAGCCGTTGGTGTCGTCCGAGGTGGTCACACCTACAAGTGGCAGCGGGTCAGAGCAGTCAAGTACCTCGCTGGGATACACATCGGTGTCGGGCGCGTCGGTGAGGTGCAGCCCCACGAAGAGCGCGCAAAGGTCGTAAATGTCACCCGGAGTCATGCCGCTAGGGGACAACAGCAAATCGGGGAGGACGAGCACCTTGCCTGGGTACTCATTGGGCGTGTCATCAAGACGTGCTCTGCCGAAGAGCGCGTACAGGTCGTTGACGTCGGGCGAGACGTTGCCGCAGAGGGGGCTCATCGGAGGAGGTGAAGGCGATGCTTGCAGAGCAGACGGAGCCAAGGCTCAGTGCCACGGAAGCCTCCGCGGATGCGGGCGCCACATGTATGTTGATCTGTTCGGACGCGAAGCGCTCGTAGGAGTGGGCGATTGGTCCCGATCATAGCATCGTCCGGCTGACACCACGATAGATGCCATGGGATGGCCTATTGATCATGGTTGGGGCCGAAAGGACGTCGGTGGGCTCCGGAAACTGAATTGGGGACAAGCGTCAAGACACACGATGTACCCAGGTTCGGGACCCTCTGTGGGAGGTAACACCCCTAGTCCTGCTCATCTGGTTGATGATTCAAGCGAGATACAAGGTTGCTCCTTGAGCTGTTTCAGCGGAGGTGGAAGAAGGAGCTAGCCTGCTCGCTCTACCTTTCCTGTAAGTCTGGTTGTGTGTGTCTGTTATCCATTGTTTTTATTGCATGGAGGTGCCGAGGGGGTTTATAAGCTAGCCCCCAGCTTACAATATGCATGAGATAAGGCAGGTGGGACCCGGCTGGCAGTCTCTCTAGCCGACCAGGGGGCCCACCGGGTGGGAAGTCTTGTCGCTCGCGGGACCCGCCAGCTGGAGGGTCCATTGAGAGTGAGGGCTCACGGGCTAGCCGTCGCCATTGGTGAGTCCTCATCACGGCGAGGCTTGGGCCACGCTGCGCCGTGTCGCCCGGTCGCAGTCGACCATGGTCAACTGTACGGCCGGCTACACTATAGCTAGTCGGGAACAGGTGATGGGGTGGTTGGAGGCGTGCTGCCACTGTGCCTCCTTGCCAAGTCGAAGTCGTCCGAGCTCAGCTGTACGGTTAGCTCCATTGTAGCCACACGTGCCATGGTCAGCGGTATGGGGAGTACTATCGCCACGCCCCACTAATGCGTCGCCATCCTACCGTATAGGCTGACAAAGATTGTATTGACCCACCGGAAGGTGGGTTGCTGATACGTCTTCAACGTATCTACTTTTCCTAACATGTTTACTCTTGTCTTGGACTCTAATTTGCATCATTTTAATGAAACTAACCCAGACTGACATTGTTTTCAGCAAAACTACCATGGTTTTGTTTTTTGTGCATAAATAAAAGTTCTCGAAATGGAACGAATTTTTTTGGAGAATTATTTTTGAATATATGAGGAATTTTGGAGCCATAAGCCACCAGAGAGGGGGCCCAGGGTGGCCACCCTCCACCAGGGCACACCAGACCCCCTAGCACGGTCTGGTGGAGCGTGCCTATCTCGTGGGCCCTCCTACCATAATTAAAGCACCATAAATTCCTAAATTGAGAAAAAAATCAGAGAGAAATTTTCATCGCGTTTCACGACACGGAGCCATCACCACCTCATGTTATTCATCGGGAGGCCAGATCTGGAGTCCGTTTGGGACTTCGGAGAGGGGAATCTTTGGTCTTCGCCATCATCAACCCTTCTCCATCGCCAGTGCCATGATGCTCACCACCAGGAGTGAGTAATTCCTTCGTAGGCCCGCTGGTCGGTGAGGACTTGGATGAGATTCATCATGTAATCGACTTAGTTTTGTTAGGGTTTGATCCCTAGTATCCACTATGTTATAAAATTGATATTGCTATGACTTTGCCATGCTTAATGCTTTTCACTAGGGCCCGAGTGGCATAATTTCAGATCTAAACCATTTATGTTATCGTCATTATATCTATGTTCGTGATTCGATCTTGCCTAGTCATATGCACCTATTACGTGTTATGATCTGTCAACCCCATAGTGACAATATTTGGGATACTTCACGATGATGACCGTATTTTGAGGAGTTCATGTGTTAACTATGTGTTAATGCTTTGTTCCGGTTCTCTATTAAAAGTGGCCTTAATATCCCTTACTTTCCTTATGGACACTACTGCCACGGGAGGGTATCATAAAAGATGTCATGCAAGTTCTTTTCCATAAGCACGTATGACTATATACGGAATACATGCCTACTTTATATTGACGAACTGGAGCTAGTTCTGTGTCGCCCGAGGTTATGACTGTCATATGATGAATATCATCCAACGAATACACTAATCCAATGCCTACGAGTTCTCCACTTATTGATCCTGCTAAGTTACTACTACTGCTGTTACTATTGCACTTGCTACAAAACTACTACCGCTACTGTTACCGCAATAGTTACTGTTACTACTGCTATCAAACTATCATATTACTGTGCTAATGATCACTTTTCTATAGATATTTATCTCCAGGTGTGATTAAATTGACAATGCAACTACTAATACTCTCGAATATTCTTTGGCTCCCCTTGTGTCGAATCTAGACATTTGGGTTGAATACTCTACCCTCGAAAACTATTGTGATCCCTTATACTTGTGGGTTATCAAGACCTTTTTCTAGCACCGTTGTCGAGAAGCATAGCTATATTTGTAGAGTCACATTGTATTTATATCAATTGATCACTATAAAGAATCTGAAGGATACTAACACCAAGATTTTTCCCTGTACTACGCGGGGAGGTAAGGAACTGCCATCTAGCTGTACACTTGATTCAGCTTCTGTTATGAGTAAGTTTGCAACACCACCACATGCTATTAATCCTGATATTGATGATGTTACTTCTGCTATGAATGATGCTTATGATGATACCATGCCATTAGGTGAATTTCTTGATGAACAGATTGCTAGAGCTAGAGAAAATGAAATCATTGAAACTGCCGAAACTGATGATTATGAAATACCTAATAGGTCTAGCTGTCCTAGATTTGAAATGCCTAAGATACCTGAAGGATATGCTTCGGATGGAGAGATATCTAGAGAGATTCTTGCTTGTAAGGATAGAGATGATCTCAAGAAACTACTATGCAAGTATAAGGAAAAGACTTTGAATGCTAACATGAAATGTGATCCTAAGTTTGCTACTTCACCCATCTTTGTAACTGATAAGGATTATGAATTCTCTGTCGACCCAAAGTTAATTACCTTGGTTGAATCAGATCCTTTTCATGGCTATGAAACTGAAACTATGGTAGCACACCTTACTAAGCTGAATGATATAGCCACCTAATTCAGGTAAAAATGCAAAAGATCGGAAGTTAGACACGATGGCTCTCTCCTCCCTCTCCTCGATGTCTCTCCCCCTCGGCCACAACCCCATCCCCTCCGTCCCCCTCCGCGGCGTGAATCATCTCTCCCCCCTCCGACATGTCTCTAGATGGTGCTATTGGCTTGCCGGGCAGCCCTGTCTTGTCCCCTCCCTCACCTCTCGTTGGTGCTTCTACTCTGGTGTCCTGTACGTCCAACCGCTTCTGGGCTCCGGAGGGGACCGATGCCAACTCCGATGACGATTCTGATCCCACTCCTACTTCACTGGTGGTGCTACCGGCGGTCATAGTGATGGCGGCGCCATGTCGGCGCAAGTTTGCACCTGGGGGGAGTGGCCATCCGATGGTTTCTGCCTCTGACCTAGATGGCTGGTCACTTGTGGCACGTCGGGGGCATAAATCTGGTAAGGCTCCTATCCCTTCTCCGGCTCTGTGGTGGTCGTGATGTTTCTGATCGGTGCTCTGGTTTGGCTGTGATGGTTCGTGCCCGCTCTTTGTCAACGTTGGGCTCTTTTGGTGGCTCGCCGCCCCTCCGTGTGTGGGTGGTGGCGGTGCCACCGGTGGCTAGAAGTGGCATGGGTACGGGGACACGGCTGCTCTCGCCAACCCTAGATCTGGATGCTCCTCCTAAGGCTTCTGGTCTTCCTCCTTTGGGCCTTGGGCCGGTCCTGGGTGGGCTGCCTGAGGTACCCCTCTCTCCACTCTCTCTTCTTTCCCCCCGCTCTCCACTGTGGCCTCTAGGTCTCATGCTAATATTTCTCCCCTAGCCCACACCCTCTGGCCCGTTCGGCCTTACGGGCACTACCTGTGCGGGATACTTATGGGTGCGCAAGGGTTCCATTCCCCCACTTCTAGGGTTTCCTACCTCCTCCGTCGAACAGCGTAGATGCCGCAGCCCCATTAGGGTTTTCCATAGATCTAGTCCACCTCCTCCCCTTTACCTCTTCTTTGTGGAGGTCCTTGGCATGGATAAGTCCAGGGGCTCGTCTAGCAAGGCCATCTCTGGGAGTAAGCACCGCCATGAAGACTCGTCGGTGAGGGATACAGATTTGGATTATGAGGCGTCCCTTCGGTCCAATCTTGAGGCCGAGCAGGTCGTTTGCGAGCAGGTGGCTCACGATCGTGACGCCTAGGTGGCCGGCCCTGAGCGGCTCTAGAGGGAGAGCGGTCGTGGGCACTGGGTGGTTCCAGCTCCATGGCTACTGGTTCTAGCGGTGGTGTGTCACCGGAGGAGGTTCCTTGGGAGGTGGCGGTGGCGGGGGGCATGGTGGGTGCTACCTCATCTAATCCTCGTCCTCCTTCTCCCCAGGGCCCGGCACCACCTCCTCGTGCATAGATCCGTGCGCCTGGTTCGGGTTCTAGTGCTCGCCCTAATCTGCACAACAACTTTGGTCCACCTCCTCCCTAGCAGTTCAAAGCTCGCCGCTTCCCCACTTTGGCGTCTGGTACCACATCTGCTGCAATCAATGATGGCATCCTTCCACCACCCCCACCCCTGCCTCAATGTCCCTCCAACCTCTCGCCGAACCCCTTGTCCACTCTGACTTGCTTTGCATGACACAAACTGGGCCATTTACAATGTCGCTGCTTTAATCCCCCTATCTGCCTTATCTGTAGAGTTGACGGTCACCTCACTATCGACTGCCAGAATCGGCTCAAACCTCCCTCGATTGTGCACTATGGCTGTGGGTTGCCTGGTTGTTCCTTTTTTTGCTCTAGACAATGAGATGCCAATGGTGGCCACTGCTCCTTCCCTCTCCAATGTTGCGATTATGTTCATCAAGGGTCAGATGATTTGCCCTCAGATCTTACTTCTGGGTCTTCGAGTCTGGGATGTTGATGGCTGGGATTGACAAGTTCAACAACCGTCTGGTTCTGAGTTTGCCACGGTATTCCCTTCCTCTAAAAGCCTCCGCATGATCTCCTCCTCCACTAGCTTTACCCTTCCGCACAACCAGCTTGTTGTTTCGGTGAGGGTGGATTCCAGTGGCTCCAAATCTGTGGGATCTCTCTCTGATGTGTGGGTGCTTGTGGATGACGTTCCTGCTGGTCTTCGATCAGCTCAGTTCATGATGGCTTTTGGCGTGCTCATTGGTAAACCTATTGAGGTGGATCTCGACTCCTTGATCAAGTTTGGTCCTGTTCCTCTTTGGGTCTGGTGTATCAACCCGATATGTCTGCATTGTTCTGTTGATCTCTTTCCGACATCTGATGGCGTTCGGTTGAAGGTGCGGATCGAGGGGGCTGATATCTCTCGCGCTCCTCCGCCCCCTCCCCCATGCTCCCCGTGTTGCTGAGGATCCTAACAACTCCGAAAATCATGGGGACACCTTTATGGGTGGAAAAAACACCAGCAGTGGCACTGATGCTCACTTTACCCAATCTGAGTGGGAAGGCATGGAACCTGCTATGAGAAAGCTTTTCAAGGAGAATTCCCCCAAGGGCGGTGCTACTAATGATTCTTCTGCTGTGCCCGTGTCCAGTGGGCCGGACCTCCCTCCTGCTAGTTTGGGTGGGGTGGCTCTGGCTGGCACGCCCATCTCGGGTGTTTGCTCCAATATGCCAACCAGACCAATCTCGCCTACCACCTATGGGATTAAGGATCTTGGTGTCTCCCCCGCTCGCTCCAATGGGTGTCAGGTGACTAAGAAGAAGAAGAGTGCGATCAAGAAGTTCTCGGCTAAGAGCAGGACAGCTTCGGGTTCCAAGCATTCTGTGGCAGGATTCTGTAATTGTCCGGATGATGATCTGGGTACGGCATCTGGCTCCCCTTCCTAGTCTGTGGATCCCTCCCCAGTGGCTCTCTCGCGGGATGTCCGTACGCCTGCCTCCATAGCTCGCAAAGGATGGCGGGTGTAGGGCTCGGACGAGTCGGTGGTGGTGCATGCGGGGAGACGGGCTGCGACTAAGGATCTCCCTCCCACATGTACATCTTCTCAGCCTCCTACTCTTGCATCTCCCGATAGATTAGTGCTTCATGCTCTTTCAGATGATCATTTATTACATGTTCTATTTGATGTGGGGGTTACATTGGATTCGGTGTATGTCTCGTCTTCTACTATCATATCTACTATTCGGGCTAACGAGTTGGCTCAGGCGGCTTTGGCTAAAGCGAAAGATGCTGCTAAGGAAAATGTGGTTGTCGCAGCTCTGGGTGTGGAGGACGGATGTGACAATGGTTGTGGCCTGTCTCATCCATGCCTTCCAGGAGGGCCTTGTCTAAATGTGCTAAACCATGCGCTGCCCCTAGCAGGTCCAGTCTCCGTACCAAAATTTTGTCCTACGAATGAGAGCTCTCTTCTGGAACATTAGAGGTTTCGGTGCTACGGGCGTTGTGACTAGATCAGATATGTGGTACGAGGGGAGAACATTGATGTTGTAGGGCTTGTTGAAACCTTCAAGGAATCTTTCTCTCACAATGAGCTTTCTGTTGTGGCGGGGATAGACAGATTTGATTGGCATTACCTTCTTGCCTCAGGTCATTCTTAAGGGATCCTGATTGGGACACTTCCTCTTTTTGGTTGGTGGGGACTTTAACCTCCTTCGCTCCGCTGCAAACAAAAACTCTAGTAATTTTTTTGGCCTCGTGTGGATGCCTTCAATGCTTTTATTCAGGATCATGCCATAAGGGAAATCCCTAGGGTGGGAGCCCAATGTACATTGACGAATCACCATATTAACCCGATTCGCGTTGTTCTGGACCGTGTTTTCGTTTGCTCGAATTGGGATTCTCTTTTCCCCCTTGCTATTGTGAAAGCGAAAGCTATAATTTGTTGGAAATATGCCCTAGAGGCAATAAATAAAGTGTTTATTATTATATTTCCTTGTTCATGATAATCGTTTATTATCCATGCTATAATTGTATTAATTGGAAACACATTACATGTGTGGGTAAATACACAACACTTTGTCCCTAGTATGCCTCTAGTGAACTAGCTCGTTGATCAAATATGGTCAAGGTTTCCTAGCCATTGACATGAGATGTCATTTTGATAACGGGATCACATCATTAGGAGAATGACATGATGGACAAGACCCAAACTACAAACGTAGCATATGATCGTGTCAGATCATTGCTACTGTTTTCTGCATGTCAAGTATATGTTCCTATGACCATGAGATCATGCAACTCACTGACACCAGAGGAGTACCTTGTGTGTATCAAATGTCGCAACATAACTGGGTGACTATAAAGGTGCTCTACAGGTATCTCCGAGGGTGTCTGTTGGGTTGGCATGGATCAAGACTGGGATTTGTTACTCCGTGTGACGGAGAGGTATCTCAGGGCCCACTCGATAATACAACATCACAATAAGCCTTGCAAGCAATGTGACTAAGTGTTAGTCACGGGATCTTGTATTATAGAACGATTAAAGAGACTTGCTGGTAACGAGGTTGAACTAGGAATGGAGATACGGATGATCGAATCTTGGGCAAGTAACATACCGAAGAACAAAGGGAACATCATATGGGATTAACTGAATCCTTGACCTAGAGATTCGATAGATAAAGATCTTAGTAGAATATGTAGGAACCATTATGGACATCTAGGTCCCGCTATTGATTATTGACCGTAGAGGTGTCTCGGTCATGTCTACATAGTTCTCGAACCCGCAGGGTCTGCACACTTAAGGTTTGGTGACGTTTCGGTAGTATAGAGTTATGTATGGTGGTGACCGAATGTTGTTAGGAGTCCCAGATGAGATCCCTGACGTCATGAGGATCTTCGAAATGGTCCGGAGGTAAAGATTCATATATAGGAAGTCCTGTTTTGGTCGCCGGAAAAGTTTCGGGCTCATCGGTAGTGTACTGGGAGTGCCGGTAGTGTATCGGGAGACCATCAGGAGGAGTATTTCGACTCAAGAGGCTCCATGGGCTGTGGGAGAGTGTTTACCATCCCTTAGTGGGCTGGTGGAAGTCCCACACAAGGCCCATGCGGTTTGGGAAAAAAGGCCTAAAGAGAAAAAGTGGAAAAAGGCAAAAATAGGGTGAATCCTAGTCCTACTAGGATTGGAGGTGGAGTCCACCTCCTCCACCTGGTTCGGCCGACTCCTTGGAGGCTTGGACCTTGTTCCAAGCCTCCTCCTCTATTTCTCTTATATATACTGGAGGTTTTAGGGTTTTTCACAGAATTTTTTAGCCACGTGCTGCCAGTCCCACCAGTGCATAGTTTCTCCTCTAGATCGGTTTTATGCAGTGCTTAGGCGAAGCCCTGCCAGAATAGCTCCACCACCATCGCCGGAGCGCCATCACGCTGCCAGAGAACTCTTCTACCTCTCCCCTCCTTCTTGCTGGATCAAGACGGTGGAGATCATCATCAAGCTGTACGTGTGCTGAACGCGGAGGTGCCGTCCGTTCGGCGCTAGATCGGAAGGATCATGATCAAGTTCGTGGGACGGATCGTGATCAAGTTCGTGGGACAGATTGTGATTGGATCGCAGGATGGATCGTGATTGGATCACGGGACGGATCGTGGTTGGATTGCGGGACGCACTGCGATTTGGATCGCGAAGACGTTCGACTACACCAACCGCGGTTCTTAACGCTTCCCGCTTAGCGATCTACAAGGGTACATAGATCCAGTCTCCCTCTCATAGATGCTCATCACCATGGATAGATCTACATGTGCATAGGAAATTTTTTGTTTCCCATGCAACGTTGCCCAACAGTGGTACCAGAGCTAGGTATATGTGTCGATGAGATCTCGAGTAGAACACAAAAGGTTTGTGGGCGTTGATGCTTAGATTGCTTCCTCCCTTGGTCGGATTTTGGTTCAAGGGTATTGTGAGATGAAGCGGCCCGGACCAACATTACTCGTACGCTTACGAGAGACCGGTTCCCTCGACCGCAACTTGTTGCATAGATGGCTTGCGGGTGCCAGTTTCTCTCACTTTAGTTGGATCGGATTCGACAAAGGAAGTCCTTGAGAAGGTTGAAAAGCAACTAGTGTATCACCATTGTGGTTTTTGCATATATGAGAATTATTCTTGCTATATACCCGTAGGAGCCACGTAAAACATGCAACAACAATTAGAGGACGTCTAACTTATTTTTGCAGGGTATGTTGTGATGTGATATGGCCAATTACATGATGTAATATATGTGATGGATGAGATGATCATGTGATGTATAGATTATCACGACTTGCATGTCGATGAGTATGGCAACTGGCAGGAGCCATAGGGTTGTCTTTAATTATTGTATGACCTGCGTGTCAATCATTAAGCGCTATGTAATGCTTTACTTTATCGCTAAACGGTAGCAATAGTAGTAGAAGCATGTTGGGCGCGACAACCCCGATGGCGACACATTGATGGAGATCAAGATGATGAAGATCATGGTGTCGTGCCGGTGACGATGGAGATCATGCCGGTGCTTTCTAGATGGATATCAAAAGCACAAGTTCATGGGCATATCATGTCACTTATGAATTGTGATGTTAATCCTTTTATGCACCTTGTTTTGCTTAGGACGACGGTAGCATTATAAGGTGACCCCTCACTTAAATTTCAAGATGAATTGTGTTCTCCCCGAGTGTGCACCGTTGCGAAAGTTCGTCGTGTCGAGACACCACATGATGATCGGGTGTGATAGACTCTACGTTCACATACAATGGGTGCAAGCTAGTGTTGCACACACAGAACACTCGGGTTAAACTTGACGAGCCTAGCATGTACAGACATGGACTCGGAACACAAGAGATTGAAAGTTCGAACATGAGTCATATAGTAGATATGATCAACATAATGATGTTCACCATTGAAGCCACCTCAAGTCACGTGATGATCGGACTTGAGTTGGTGGATTTGGATCATGTGACACTAAGATGGCCCGAGGTATGTCAATTTGAGTGGGAGCTTTAGTAATTTGATTAACTAAACTCATTATCTTGAACAATAGTCTAAGTAAACTTTGCATATTTATGTTGTAGATCAATGGCTCGCGCAGTAGCACCCCTGAATTTTAATGCGTTCCTAGAGAAAGCTAAGTTGAAAGATGATGGAAGTAACTTTGTTCACCGGGCCCGTAATCTGAGGATTATCCTCATGGCTACCTAGAAATCGTATGTCCTTGATGCACCGCTTGGTGACCGACCAGAAGATATGACCTCCGAAGACGTTAAGAACGCTTGGGAGGCACGTACTGGAGATTACTCAATAGTTCAGTGTGCAATATTGTATGGCTTAGAACTGGGACTTCAAAGACATTTTGAACGTCATGGAGCATATGAGATGTTCTAGGAGTTGAAGTTTATCTTTCAGAAGAATGCCCAGATCGAGGGGTATGAAACATCCGATAAGTTCTATGCTTGCAAGATGGAGGAGAACGGGTCTACTTGTGAACATATACTCAGAATGTCTGGGTATTCAACTCGTCTAGCGGAGTTGGGAATTGCCCTTCCGCCAGAGGCGATCACTGACAGAGTTCTTCAATCACTGCCACCTAGTAACAAGAGCTTCGTGATGAACTATAACATGCACGGGATGAACAAGTGAGTCGCCGAGCTGTTTGCGATGCTAAAAGTCGCTGAGTCTAATATCCAGAAAGAACATCAAGTGTTGATGGTCAATAAAACCACTAGTTTCAGGAAAAATGGCAAGGTCAAGGGAAAGGGCAAGAAGGGTAAAACCAAGAAGGATGGCAAAGCAGTTGCTACTCCTGTAAAGAAGCCCAAGCATGGACCCAAGCCAGAAACTGAGTGCTTTCATTGCAAGGGAACTGGTCACTAGAAGCGGAACTGCCCCAAGTACCTGGCTAACAAGAAGGCAGCCAACGACAAACAAGGTATATATGATATACATGTTATTGATTTGTACCTTACTAGCTCTTGTTGTAGTGCCTGGGTATTTGATACCGGTTCGGTTGCTCACATTTGCAACTCAAAGCAGGAACTACGGAATAAATGAAGGCTGGCAAAGGACAAAGTGACGATGCACGTGGGAAATGGTTCCAAGGTTGATGTGATCACCGTCGGCACGCTCTCTCTTCGATTACCATCGGGATTAGTGATGAACCTGAATAATTGTTATTTAGTGCCTGCATTAAGCATGAACATTATATCTGGATCTTGTTTATTGCGAGACGGTTACTCATTTAAATCAGAGAATAAAGGTTGTTCTATTTATATGAGTAATATCTTTTATGGTCATGCACCCAATGTTAGGGGTTTATTCATATTGAATCTTGATAGTGATGACACACATGTTCATAACATTGATGCCAAAAGATGTAGAGTTGATAATAATAGTACCACTTTGTTGTGGCACTACCATTTAGGTCATATTGGTGTAAAACGCACGAGGAAGCTCCATGCTGATGGACTTTTGGAGTCACTTGATTTTGAATCACTTGACACATGTGAATCATGCCTCATGGGCAAGTTGACTAAAACGCCATTCTTTGGAACAATGGAACGAGCGAGTGACTTATTGGAAATCATACATACTAATGTGTGCGGTCCAATGAATGTTACAGCGTGTGGTGGATATCGTTATTTTCTCACCTTCACTGATGTATTAAGTAGATATGGGTATATTTACTTAATGAAACACAAGTCTGAAACGTTTGAAAAGTTCAAGCAATTTCAGAGTGAAGTTGAGAATCATCGTAACAAGAAGATTAAGTTCCTGCGATCTGATTAAGCAGGTGAATATCTGAGTTATGAGTTTGGCAGTCACTTAAGACAATGTGGAATTGTTTCACAGTTGACACCGTCCGGAACACCACAGCATAATGGTGTGTTCGAACATCGTAATCGAACCTTATTAGATATGGTGCGTTCTATGATGTCTCTTGCTGATTTGCCACTATCGTTTTGGGGTTATTCATTAGAGACAGCTGCGTTCACTTTAAATAGGGCACCATCAAAATCAGTTGAGACGGCGCCATATGAACTGTGGTTTGGCAAGAGACCAAAGTTGTTGTTTCTTAAAGTTTGGGGATGTGATGCTTATGTCAAAAAGCTTCAGCCTAAAAAGCTAGAACCCAAAGCGGAAAAATGCGTCTTCATAGGATACCCAAAAGAGTCAGTCGGGTATACCTTCTATCTCAGATCCGAAGGCAAAGTGTTTGTCGCTAAGAACGAAACATTTCTTGAGAAAGAGTTTCTCTCGAAAGAATTGAGTGGGACGAAAATAGAGCTTGATGAGGTTATTGAACCTTTACTTCAACCAGAAAGTAGCGTAGCGCAGAAAGATGTTTCTGTTGAAACTACGACGGTAGAAGAGGAAGTTAATGATGATGATCATGAAGCTTCGGATAAAGCTACTATTGAACCTCGTAGGTCGACAAGGCCACGTACTACTCCTGAGTGCTACGGCAACCCTGTCTTGGAGGTCATGTTTTTGGACAACAATGAACCTACGAGCTATGGAGGAGAAGTGATGGGCCCGGATTCCAAGAAATGGTTAGAGGACATCAAATCCGAGATGGGATCCATGTATGAAAACAAAGTATGGACTTTGGAAGTATTACCTGAAGGGAGAAAGGCCATTCAGAACAAATGGATCTTTAAGAAGAAGACAGACGCGGACGGTAATGTCACCGTCCATAAAGCTCAACTTGTGGCAAAGGGTTTTTCACAAGTTCAAGGAGTTGACTACGATGAGACCTTCTCACCCATAGCGATGCTTAAGTCCGTCAGAATCATGTTGGCAATAACTGCTTATTTTGACTATGAAATTTGGCAGATGGATGTCAAAACAACGTTCCTCAACGGTTTCTTTGAGGAAGAGTTTTATATGATGCAACCAGAAGGTTTTGTCGATCTAGAGAATGCTGACAAAGTTTGCAAACTCCAGTGATCCATTTATGGGCTGGTGCAAGCATCTCGGAGTTGGAATAAGCGTTTTGATGAGGTGATCAAAGCGTTTGAGTTTATACAAGTTTATGGAGAAGCTTGTATTTACAAGAAAGTGAGTGGGAGCTCTATAGCGTTTCTAGTATTATATGTGGATGACATATTGCTGATTGGAAACAATATAGAAATGCTGGAAAGCGTGAAGGAATATTTGAACAAGAGTTTTTCAGTGAAGGACCTAGGATAAGATGCTTTCATATTAGGCATTAAGATCTATAGAGATAGATCGAGACGCTTAATAGCACTTTCACAGAGCACATACCTTGATAAAGTTTTGAAGAAGTTGAAAATGGATCAGTCCAAGAAGGGGTTCTTTCTTGTGTTTCAAGGTGTGAAGTTGAGTAAGACTCAATGCCCAATGACTGCAGAAGATAGAGAAAAGATGAGTGTCATCCCCTATGCTTCAGCCATAGGCTCTATCATGTATGCAATGCTGTGCACAAGACCCGATGTTAGCCTTGCCATAAGTATGGCCGGAAGGTTTCAAAGTGATCATGGAATGGAGCACTGGACAGCGGTCAAGAATATCCTTAAGTACCTGAAAAGGACTAAGGAAATGTTTCTCGTTTATGGAGGTGATGAAGAGCTCGTCGTAAAGGCTTACGTCGATGAAAGCTTTGACACTGATCCGGACGACTCTAAGTCGCAAACCGGACATGTATTTATTCTCAACGGGGGAGCGGTAAGCTGGTGCAGTTCCAAGCAAAGCGTGGTAGCCGATTCTACGTGAGAAGCGGAGTACATCGCAGCCTCGGAGGCAGCGAAGGAAGGTGTCTGGATGAAGCAATTCATGACAGATCTTGGAGTAGTGCCCAGTGCACTGAATCCAATGAACCTGTTCTGTGACAACACTGGTGCCATTGCTCTGGCCAAGGAACCAAGGTTTCACAAGAGGACCAGACACATAAAGTGACGCTTCAACTCCATCCGCGATTACATCGAGGAGAAGGACATAAATATTTGCAAAGTGCACACGGATCTGAATGTTGCAGACCCATTGACTAAACCTCTTCCAAGGGCTAAACATGATCAACACCAGAACTGCATGGGTGTTCGATTCATTACAATGTAAATCACATAGTGATGTGAGCTAGATTATTGACTCTAGTGCAAGTGGGAGACTGTTGGAAATATGCCCTAGAGGCAATAAATAAAGTGTTTATTGTTATATTTCCTTGTTCATGATAATCGTTTATTATCCATGCTATAATTGTATTAATTGGAAACACATGTCATGTGTGGGTAAATAGACAACACTTTGTCCCTAGTATGCCTCTAGTGAACTAGCTCGTTGATCAAAGATGGTCATGGTTTCCTAGCCATTGACATGAGAAGTCATTTTGATAAAGGGATCACATCATTAGGAGAATGATGTGATGAACAAGACCCAAACTACAAACGTAGCATATGATCATGTCAGTTTATTGCTACTGTTTTCTGCATGTCAAGTATTTGTTCCTATGACCATGAGATCATGCAACTCACTGACACCGGAGGAGTACCTTGTGTATCAAACGTCGCAACGTAACTGGGTGACTATAAAGGTGCTCTACAGGTATCTCCGAGGGTGTCTGTTGGGTTGGCATGGATCAAGACTGGGATTTGTTACTCCGTGTGACGGAGAGGTATCTCAGGGCCCACTTGGTAATAGAACATCACAATAAGCCTTGCAAGCAATGTGATTACGTGTTAGTCACGGGATCTTGTATTACGAAACGAGTAAAGAGACTTGCCGGTAACGAGGTTGAACTAGGTATGGAGATACCGACGATCAAATCTCGGGCAAGTAACATACCGAAGAACAAAGGGAACATCATACGGGATTAACTGAATCCTTGACACAGAGGTTCAACCGATAAAGATCTTCGTAGAATATGTAGGAACCAATATGGACATCCAGGTCCCGCTATTGGTTATTGACCGTAGAGGTGTCTCGGTCATGTCTACATAGTTCTCGAACCTGCAGGGTCTGCACACTTAAGGTTTGGTGATGTTTCGGTAGTATAGAGTTATGTATGGTGGTGACCTAATGTTATTTGGAGTTCCAGATGAGATCCCGGATGTCACGAGGAGCTCCAGAATGGTCCGGAGGTAAAGATTCATATATAGGAAGTCCTGTTCTGGTCGCCGGAAAAGTTTTGGGCTCATCGGTAGTGTACCGAGAGTGCCGGTAGTGTACCGGGAGACCATCGGGAGGGGTATTTCGACCCAAGAGGCTCCATGGGCTGTGGGAGAGTGTTTACCATCCCTTAGTGGGCTGGTGGAAATCCCATACAAGGCCGATGCGGTTTGGGAAAAAAGGCCTAAAGAGAAAAAGTGCAAAAAGGCAAAAATAGGGTGAATCCTACTCCTACTAGGATTGGAGGTGGAGTCCACCTCCTCCACCTGGTTCGTCCGACTCCTTGGAGGCTTGGCCCTTGTGCCAAGCCTCCTCCTCTCCTCCTCTTATATATACTGGAGGTTTTAGGGTTTTTTCACATAATTTTTCAGCCACGTGCTGCCCGTTCCTCCAGTGCATAGTTTCTCCTCTAGATCGGTTTTCTGTAGTGCTTAGGTGAAGCCCTGCCGGAATAGCTCCACCTCCATCGCCGGAGCGCCGTCACGCTGCCGGAGAACTCTTATACCTCTCCTCTCCTTCTTGGTGGATCAAGATGACGGAGATCGTCATCAAGCTATACGTGTGCTAAACGGGGAGGTGTCGTCCGTTCGGCGCTAGATCGGAAGGATCGTGATCAAGTTCGTGGGACGGATCGTGATCAAGTTCGTGGGACGAATCGTGATTGGATCGTGGGATGGATTGTGATTGGATCACGGGACGGATCGTGATTGGATCGCGAGATGCACGGCGATTTGGATCGCGAAGGCGTTTGACTACACCAACCGCGTTTCTTAACGCTTCCTGCTTAGCGATCTACAAGGGTACGTAGATCCACTCTCCCTCTCGTAGATGCTCATCACGATGGATAGATCTTTGTGTGCGTAGGAATTTTTTTGTTTCCCATGCAACGTTCCCCAACATCATTGGCTCTGATGATTCCCCCCTTATTCTTGACACAGGTCTGAATCACTCTGTCTCACCCTCTACATTTCAATTTGATGCTTCTTGGCTCCTTCTGGATGGGTTTCCTGATATGTTACTAATTTGATGCTTCTTGGCTCCTTCTTGGCTCCTTCTTTCTCTTAAGCGTTCTTTTGGTCCTCTGGATGATTGGCACTATTGCTCCTATGCCATTCGTAAATTTCTTCGTGGTTGGTCCTGTAATAGAGCGACGGATACTCGTCGTGAAAAAAATCCCTGGAATCCCAGATGTTGGGTCTGGACTCATTAGATGATGGGCTAGCTCTCTCAGAGGATGACTGGGCTTTGCAGTTGTAACATCCAAATTTTGTAATGTTATATTAATTAAAAGAATGATTGTTTGTATGATTGAGTGACTGAAATTGAGTGAAATTTGAAACTTTTGAAATGAGACAGAATAAAATGACTTTCCCTTTGTTTGAATTCAAATTCCATCCAATGCAAAACAATGAGAGAAGATGACAGGACTTCTTCAAATGATGGATTTCGAACTTTTTATTTGCAAAGACTTCTAAAATTTCCTATTTGGAATTCATTGCATATTTGAAAATTTGAAAGAATTCAATTCACTTGCCCAAATTCAAATATTTTGAGAGGGGGAACATGACCCTCCAAACCAGGGGCATTTTTGTGAATACCCAGGGGGTCATTTGAAAATTATTTGCAAAAAGAAAGAAATCCAATTTATGTATTTTCTAAAAAATAGTTCTTAAAAAATATAATTTTGCCAGTGGAAATATGTTTATCTTTTTGCATTTATTTTTCTGACAATTTTGGTATATTATATTCCTATGTTTGGAACTATTTTAGATCCTCCAAATTATCTTGTTTTCCTGTTATTTATTAATAGGAAAATCGCTTTAAAAAAAGAAAAACCGCACTGTGCGCTTAGGAAACATGCAGCCCACTATGGAAAGGATCTGGCCCAAATCCGCCCTGGATCAGGACGAAATCCCTTCGGACCGGACACCCGATCTCACCCGCACACCTCCACTATCGCTGACAAGCGGGCCCCACTGTACGACCACTCCCACGCGTCGGACATCACCTTCCTTTCTTCTCTCCCCCTTTTACTTCGTCAGAGCCGATCCGATGTCGCGTCGATCTCCTCGTCCCCTTGCCAAATCTCCAACCCCGAGCTCCTATAAGAAGCCCCACACCCTGCCGCACCTGTTCCCCCAAACCCCGAGCCTCCCTCGTCAAAATGCTGCCCCGCACCTCGCAGGAGTTCGGCCACCACCCGAAGCTCCCCGAGCTCCTGGAGCTCAGCCCCGATGCCCACGACCCCCTTAGACGCCGCCAATCTTCGCCTGAGCTCCCCCATTGTTGACTGGACCCCTCAGACTTCACCCCAACCACTGGAGACGCACCCCCGACAACCATAGAGTCGCCACCACCGTCGAGCTCGCTGAAACGCCACCAACCACCTCTGTGAGCCACCTCCTCTCCTCTCTGCCCGATTCTGTTTGAACGGCTCAGGTTAGATCCTGCGTACCCCTTTGGTTCTTTTAAAAGAACCGGCCGATTTGCTGTTTAGTTATTATGAACCGAAGCGTTTTCTTTAAATCCTGATCGTCCGCTAGTTAGGCTAAACCGCGCACACCCCTCTACCAACAAGAAAGCGCCACGTAGCACCCCCTGTTCGTTAGTTTAGGTTTTCTTTTTCTTTTTTCTATTTTAAAAAAAGAATAGACCCTGATTTTGTTTTTTGCTATAACTATTAGGATTTCTAGTGTTTTTGAGTGATTGTTGTTGCATTGTGTCACAAATTTTGTCTAGTTTCTGTAGATATCAAGTTAGAACATATTTGAAATTTTGAAATTTGAATTCATTGAAATTTACTCAAACCACTAGAATTTGAATAACTTGACTTTAAAAATAGATTTTGAGTTGATTCTTTTTGCTACTTGTCATTAGTGACTGTATTTTAACAGTAGGTAGAATTTGATAATTTTTAGCATAATTTAAATTAGGGTTTCAAGCAAAAAGTATTATGTTTTAGTTCTTTGTAGGTCTATTTCTTTTTCTTTTGTTTTAATTGTCTTTAATTCATTTTATTTTCTATTAATTTACAAGTTTTGTTTTGCTTTTTGCTAGCTAGCAGTAGTATCTCAACCCATTTATATTTATGTCAATTATTATTTTTATAGCATGGAATCAATTCTAGTTTCTTAATAACTTGAAAATTGATTTCATTGCTAGTTTGATTTCCTATTTGAAAATATTTTTTATAAATTGTTTTATAAGTTTTAGCTTCTGTTAACTTAGTTGTTTTATATTTTGTTTTCACTTAGTTTAGCTTTGATTAATGTTTTTCTTGTTGTTAAGTTTATTAGGCAAAAACTTATGTTGTTTAGTGTATTGTTTTCATAAATCTTAGATGTTACTCAAAAGTAATTCTTTTGCTAGTAAAATATTTGTTAAAATATTTTTCTTAGAATTTACTTTGGTTTGTCTTGTTTATATTGAAAATAGGATTATTGGTAATGAAAACTACTTTGGTTGTTTTCATGAAGTTTTGTTATTTTAACTTTTATCTTAAGTATTTCCTTCATCACAACCTCGTTTCTTTTAGTTTTGTGTTTCTTATTGTTTGATAGTATTGATTGCTAGAAATTTTTGCTTATGAATGCAATGCTTGGCTATATAGATTTCATCGGAGAGTGACGAATAGTTCTATCAAGTTATTTTCTAAGAGCGATTCTATCTTCATCAACCTTACCAGGCAAGTTCACTTTGATCATATTTGGAATACCTATGATTTTATAGCATTAGTGACACCCTTTTCATTTTGCATTCAATAGGAATAATGAAACTTGTAGCTTGAGTAGAATCATGAGGTAGAAACCCACACCCTTGTCACCAAGCCTCGGGAATTGTTATTAAGTTATTTGCAGCTATGCTTCCATAGACGGGGATTGGTATGAGTGTTTCATGTGAGATGTGAGTGTGATAATGATATATTTATCAACCTTAAGACTACAAGACCTCAAGATTTCAATAAACCTTCTGGGTGGACTGCTTACAAGAAGAGGGGATCCTAGGGATTGACTAGTGATCACCCGGTTCCATGGACTCAAGAGGGGATCCTAGGGATTGACTAGTGATCACCCGGTTCCATGGACTCAAGAGGGGATACTAGGGATTGACTAGTGATCACCTGGTTCTACAAACTCAAAAGGGGATCCTATGGATTGACTAGTGATCACCGGATGCTACAGACTTAAGAGGGGATCTTGGGGGTTGACTAGTGACCACCCAGTTTTACTAGGGGAGCTTGGGGATTGACCGGTGATCACCCAGTTTTATGGAAGGCCACCCAGTCTCAAAGAGATTGATGGACCATTCAAGACCAGAAGCTTCCATGTGCAGCCGCAAGCTTTTATGGGCTCTAGCATAGTTGAATACTTCGGAAAGACTATGTCTCGGTCATCCTGTTCTCAAACACTAGGTAGTGCGAGGACTTCAAGGGAGGCAATCGAGTCTTGCGGGAAAAGTGCGCAAACCTCTACAGAGTGTTAAACTAATCAATTAGCTATGTCCCCGGTTACGGACAATTTGAGCGACTGGAATTGGATTATTTGGATATTCTCAACACCATTACCTATTAAATGAATGTGGGATTAATGACAACTTTGGGACATGAGAATTTGGTTGGTGGAACCATCTCATTAACAACCAACTGTTTGTAGTGATTTCCGTTTCACTCCTTTGTTGTAGGGAAAATAAAACCAGCTTTTCTACAGAAACTCAGACACAGAGCCACAAAGCCTTTTGCATATAGAATAGCCTTTATCATTCTTTCTATGGTGATCTTGCCGGTACATTCAATGTACTGACCTACATGGCTACAACGTCTTATGTTGCAGATACTTTTGTACGACGAGTAAGAGTATGATTCAGGGTTACGATCTACATTCAACCTACCGTTGGTGTTTATTGGGACTCCACTCCCGTTGACTGTTTCCACTGTGACTTAAGAGGTATCTATCAGTTTTATGTTATTTACATGTTATTGCACTTTGATATATACATTGATGTACTGTGTGTGCCAGCGTACTGATCAAGGGATGGCACTAACACACAGAGGCTTGACTTGTTTTGAGTCGGGTCGCTATAGAGGTATGCTCTTGAGGAGGCCTTGATGCAGTTGCATTAGCAGGCAGAGGTCTACTGGCATCAGATGGGTACTTTAAATTGGACCCTTAAGGGGGATTCTCCCACAGCCTATTTCTTTGTCATTACCAATGGTAAGAGGAGACGTTGCACAATTGATAGCATGTTGATAGATGGTGTCCGAGTTTCCGATCGGTCTCAAATTATGGTCCATGAAGTCGAGTTCTTCTCTACTCTTCTTTCTGCTAAGTCGGTTGTTGGCCTTACTATCTCTCCTTCCCTTTAGGATGATCAGTCTAGGATTTCTAGGGATGAAAACACTAGTCTGATGGTACCACTTTCTAAGGAGGAAATCTGGGAGGTTTTAAATCTGCCAACCCGAATGCAACCTCGGGACCTGATGGATTCTCCATTCCTTTCTTTAGGAAGTTCTGGTCATAGGTTAAACCTTTGGTTTGTAAGATTATTTACGGTTTCTGCCTGGGGACGGTTGACATATCTTGTCTCAATTATGATGTGATTTCTATCATTCCGGATATCAAAGGGGCTGATGTGATCACTCAATTCAGACCTATTGCCCTAATTAACAACTTCGCTAAATTCGCAGCTACTCGTCTTTCCCCTATCGCTCATAGAATGTTGAGCCCTTTTCAGTCTGCTTTCATTAAAGGGAGGTTCATTCTAGACGAGATCCTTTGTCTTCATGAGATTGTCCATGATCTTAAAATCCGGAAGTCTAAAGCTATTATTCTTAAGCTGGATTTTCATAAAGCTTATGACTCAGTCAGGGGCCTTTTCTTAGGCAAGTTCTCCTAGCTAAGGGATTCGATGGAGCTTATGTTCACAGAGTTATGCAGCTGGTCTCCGGGGGCCACACGACGGTCTCGGTTAAAGGCCAGATTATCTCCATTTTGCCAACGGTGGGGTCCTACAGTAGGGTGATCCTTTCGCCCCCCTTCTGTTCAATTTTGTGGCGGACACTTTGTCCCGTATTGTTTCCAGAGCTGCTTCTCATGGGTATATTTCTCCTATTATATCACACCTTATTCCCCAAGGTGTCACTCACCTCCAATATGCGGATGATACCATCATTATGATGGAGATTAATGATTCCTGTATTGCCCACCTAAAATTCATTTTGCATTACTTTGAAGCTTTATCAATGTTAAAAATCAATTTTTCTAAGAGTGAGGTGATAGTTACTGGAGTCAATGACACCGAGGCTATTCGGGTGGCACACCTTCTTAACTGTAAGATGGGCTCCTTCCCTTCCAAATATTTGGGCCTCCGGATCACCCTCGACAAATTATTTGCCAAAGAGTTCGCACCCATGGTTACTAAGGTTGGCAATAGGGTTCTTCCATGGAGAGGCAGATATAACACGATTGCTAGGAAGGTTGCCCTGCTGAACTCTTGTCTTTCTTCCCTTCCTATGTTCATTATGGGCTTCTACCTACTTTCCACGGGCACTCGTGAATGTTTTTATAAGAACAGGGGTGCATTTTATTGGAATTCCGCTGATAATAAACGTAAATACAGGATAGTCAAGTGGAAACATATCTGTGCGCCTAAAAACCTTGGAGGGTTATGGATTATTAACACGGCGGCGATGAACAAATGCCTTATGATCAAGTGGTGGTGGAAAATTATGGCTTCCGGTTCTAACACTTTGTGGTTTTCTATTCTTAGGGCCCAATATTTCACCAACGGTAGTCCCATGTTTGCTTCCTCTAATGTCGGATCCCAATTTTGGAAAGACCTTGTGAAAGTTTGCCCCTTGTTGAAAGAGCATGTCAGGTTCATGGTTGGTAATGGCTCCTCGGTTCATTTCTGTCTTGATTGGTGGTGATTCTTCTTTGGCGTTGGCTTTTCCAACTCTTTTTTCTTACTGCCCTAAGCCGGATATCTCCATCACGGAGCTTCCGGCTAATAATTGAGACCTTGCCTTCTGTCGGTCGCTCTCTCCCGTAGAGTTGGAAGAGTGACACCTTCTTGCTTCCTTCTTCCCCTCGCTCTCGGAGAATGAGGACGCGGTTGTTTGGCCCCACATGGCTTTGGGTCGTTTTTCCGTTAAATTGTTTTATGCTAAACTCATTGGTGGCTCTCCTACTAGCAAGTTCACTCCTATTTGGCGCGCCCGCATTCTTCCTAATATTAAGATTTTCATGTGGCAAGCTTTTAGGGGTTGTCTTCCGGTGGCTGATCAGATTCGAAAGCGCAATGGCCTTGGCACTGATCGATGTGTGTTGTGTGATGTTCTAAGGACATGAATCCTATTTTCTTTCATTGTGTACTTGCCAAGCTGGTCTGGAGGTGTTTTAGATCTTGGCTCTAGGTGTCTTGGGATCCTTTGTCTTTCAATGATCTTCGGGCTCATGCTAATGGTTTAACGGGGATTACCAAATGGCTATTCTGGTGGTCCTCAGCTCTATCTGTTGGGCCTTCTGGACCATCAGGAACAAGTATACTATCGAGCATGTTTTTCCTACCAAACCGGGTGACTGTTTAGTTAAATCTTGTATTTTTCTGCAGCAGTGGAGATCATTGACTAAGGCTGGAGACCATGATGGATTCGACCAGGATCCTACTTCATAGTGTCATTTCTGCTGGTGAACTTGGGCCATGCTTTTCCTAGTGATGAAACTTTATCTATATTGGCCTACGTATCGTGGGCTGGCCTCAATGCCATGTATCTCGTACTTTCCTGGTATGCTATTGTCACGCCCAAGATGCGATCCTATCCTTATTTTGGCACGGGGGCCTCGACAGGGATAGAAGCGCATCTCTCGTGTTGCAAGAATGGATATCATTACAAGTACATGTACAGTAGAGATGAGTATATGGAATTGGCTTACACTCTCCACAAGATACATCAAGATCACATCAATACAACAACAAATTCAAACATCATACAGAAGAGCAGGGTCCGACTATAGACGAAATCAAACGATAAAATGACATCCATCCTAGCTATCGCAGGCTGCCACCTAGAACCCATCCTAGATCGATGAAGAAGAAGAAAAAGAAGAAGAAGAACAAAAACAAACAAGCATCGCTCTCACGTTAAAGCATCGCATTACCTATACATGCAGCTGTTGTGGTAGTAATTTGTGAGCCATAGGGGACTCAGCAATCTCGTCTCCAAGGGTATCAAGACTATTAAAGCTTAATGGGTGAGGTATGGTTTAGTGGTGAGGCTGTAGCAAGTGACTAAGCATTTATTTGACTGGGTAACTTACGAATTCAGAAAGCAAATTGAGTGGTCTACGCATAACGAACATGAACTACTAATGATCACTAAGTGATCCTGAACACCTACTTAGGTCAAACATAACCCCACCGTGTTCTCTCTCGGATAAGGACTCACAAGAAGAGACAGTCACGGTTACGCACACAGTTGGTGTATTTTATTAGAGTTTACTTCAAGTTTGCTATGACTGGGTGTTAAACAAAGTTTCCAAGTTTGCCACATAACCGTGGGCACGGCTTTCCGAAAAGATTTAACCCTGCAGGGGTACTCCAACTAGTCCATCACAAATTAACCATACGCCGCGGGAATAACCTCGACCACTGATCTCGTGATGATCCTAGGAAATTCCAAAGGAAATTAGACACCTCAAGATATCCCGAAGAAGATTAGAGTTCCTCACGCAATACATTCAAGAAAGGTAAAACTAATCCAGCAAGGCCGCCCGACGTGTCGATGAACCCGATAGGAGCCACGTATCTCGTTCTCAGGACACAACATATAAGCGAAACGTACGGTGTCCTAATAGACATCTCCCGATTTGCCTCGGGTTGGCCCCGCATGGTGCTCTAGTTTGGACCAACACTCATGAGGAGCATTAGCCCGGGTTGTTGATTAAAGATCCGCAGGTGCCGGTGGTTCCCTATGCAATTTTATTAGTTATTAGGCAAATGTAGTACCAATGTTGGTCCTTGCCATACAAGCTTTATCCTAAAACAAAAAATAAGGGGGTCCCCATAACAACCCCGAGCATGTTAGGAGCGCTCAGTTATGGAACATAACACTGGTTCACAAGTAACTAGGGACGACAAAAGTGGAAGAAAACACCGAGCAAAAGGCCAAGCCTTCCACCTTTTACCAAGTATATATGTGCATTGAATTAAACAACAGCAATATTGTGATATAACAAAAGAATGTCCATGTTGACACATGGAAGCAATTGCACCTGCAGCTAGAAACGCTATTAGAAGGGCTGAGCAAGCGGTAACATAGCCAAACAAAGGTTTATGGGACGTGGAGGGGTTAGAGACTTATCATGGCAATGTTGGGAGGCTTATCAAGAAAGTGGTAGGTAGCGCGATATAGCGATAGAAAAACGAGACATCTAACATGGCAATGATAGTAGTGGTATGTAGGGAAATGTGTCATCTTTCCTGAGATCCTGCTTGGAAGAAGAATGAGTCCGTGAAGAAGACCCAACGTAGTCAAATGAATCCTCACACTCCAAACGCGTTCGGAACTCTATCAAGAAGAAACAATCCGAAACAAACAACAAACACATCATAACACCAGAAATATATACATGACATGATGCACAAATCAATATGATGCATGTTCATTTAATTATGTAAGGCATGGCGAAGCACATCAAACAATTCCTACACGTTAAGTGAAGCTCAATATGCACGAGTTGCATATTAACAAAACTCCATATTTAAATTACTTAGTTCACTCCCGTTTAGGTACACATCAATGTTAAATGTTTTTATACATGGCAAGAGGTGAAGCACAAACAACTACATCATCTAGGCATCTTAAATGAGGCCGGAAACCACTTATAGTATTTCTGAAACGTCCTCATAAGCATAATATGAATTTGGTGCACATCTGTCCTAACACAATTTTACATTTATTAAACATGGAAATAAAGTGTGGCATGAGATTCTACACGTTTTTCTAGTCAAGTTACATATATAAAACATTTGCATTGGAGCCACGGTTTAAAAATTATTAAACAGTTCATTTTGACATGGCATTTATGCAAATGCATGAAATCAGCAAGTTAAACATTTTAAACATGTGTGAAAGTTGGTTATTGTGAATCTACACGAAATTCTAGTCATTTTTCATAGATAAAGTTTTTACATACGATGCACAGTTGAAAAGTTATTAGATGCTTGAATCTAGGGGTTTTTTTGTAAAAATGTAAATCCTAGATAATTAGCTAAATTCGCGAGCCCGGGAAAAAATGAATCGGGCCAAATCTATGGGTGCAACATAGCAAAACAGTGCATAGGCCGATGGGTTGGATTCGGGTTCTCACCATGGGCTTTGGGCCTGAGTCGGCGGACGGCTAGCAGCTAGGCCTAGCGCGAGGTGATGCGGAGCTGGGCCGAATGCTGGCACGACCCATGCACGGGCGAGGCGAGGCGTTGGCAAAGGGGCGTTGCCTCCCTCCCACGCCAGAGGAGGAGGCCATGGCAGGGGCGGCGGTTGTAGCGACGCCAGCTGGCAGCAGGCGGCGGGGAGGCACGGCGAGGGCGGATCTAGGCCGAGGTTGCCAGATCTGGGCGGCGAGGACCCATTACCGATGCAGACGGTGGCCTGGCGGGGCTGGCCATAGTTGGAGGTCATGCGAGGGGGGCGAGGGCCAGGGTTAGAGAGAGAGAGACAAATGACGGGAGGAGGAAGAGAGAGCACGGCGGGGCTGGCCTTGGCAGTTGCTGGCGAGGGCTGCTCCGGGGAGCGACCGACGTGGCCGGCGGGGCATTTGGAGCAGGAGCGGGACGGGGAGCAAGGCACGGGCGATCGGGCGCCACGCGCGGGGGGCGGCGGCGGCGCTTCGGGCCTGGGCGGGCTTCCAGATGGGCTCGGGGGGGGGGGGGTTGGGGAGGATGGTGGCTGCACAGGAAATGAGGCGAGGCTAGGGTTTTCTAAAATAGGCAGGCTAAGGTATCTATTTATAGAAGTTTTGCTAGGGTTTGGGGCTAGGGGTGGGTTTTAGCCCATTTTCAGACCCTCCGATCGCGATCGGACGGCTCCGGTCACGGGGTTAGGCTAGGATGGGCTAGTGGGCTGTGTAGAGGGGTGTGTGCTGAGGAGAGAGGGAGACGTGAGCCCGTGACACAAGTTTTTAAACACCGAAAAACGTCCGATAAGAAACAGATGACCGCACTACTACGGTTGACCGTTGGGGTATCAAACGAACTAAGAATGCGACGAAATTTGGCAGGCGGCCTACCTACAATATAAAAATACCGCACACCAAGTTTCAACCCAATCCGAGAATATTTTCAATGCACTTTGAAAACAATATTTTAATGATGTCGCAGGCACGCGCGTGTGTGGTTGGTCTCAAAATGGTTAGCGACGAGAATTGAGAGAACCGGCAACTACGAATGGATGCAAGTTTTGAAAACAAGTGACGATGCTATGTAGATGATGCGAATGATGCAATGATGAATGCAACAACCAAACAAAATACATACGAGAATGTAAATAAAAGGGGAATCTTCTGGAGCGTCGGTCCCGAGCTGTTACAACTATGTTCTGGTTCTGATGCTGGTTGGTGGATGTTGGTGTTTGTTTTTTCTGAATGCTGCCTGGTGGCTTTATTTATAATGTCGGGCTAATGCCTTTTCTCTAAAAAATTATATAGCCACCCTATTTTCTCATGATGAGAAGATTCACTATTATTATATTCTCAAATTATTTCCGTTGTCATTAAAGGGTGATGCTAAGATATGTTACAATACTCTTACTCCTGTTTGTGTGCGTAGTCCCCATGATATGATTTACTACTTCTCTATAAAATATGTTTCTATTCATAAGAAACAAGTTGCCTTATAGGAACTATTTAACTTTGTGCAAATTGAAGAAGAGAGTCTCCCACAAGCTTGGGGAGGCTTCTCAAATTCCTTAATGCTTTGCCTGATCATCCACTTAAGAAAAATGAAATACTTGATAGCTTCTATAATGGACTAACTGATGCTTCTACGCACATCCTAGATAGTTGTGCTGGTTGTGTTTTCAGGGAACGAACTATTGAGAAATCTGAGGAACTATTGAATAATATATTGAATAAACATGATGCATGTACTCTCCTTGAACCACCAATTGAACCCTCTCCGAAGAAGAGGGGTATTTTATTTGTCAGTCCTAAAGATATGCAAGAGGCAAAGAAATGTATGAAGGAAAACGACATTAAAGCTGAGGATGTCAAGAATTTACCACCTATTGAAGAGATTCATGGACTCAACACACCACCACCTCCACAGCTGGAAGAGGTATATTCTTCATTAAAGTTTGATGAAGGTGACATACCTTACAATAAACATCCTAGTCAATGCTTATATGAGTTTGATAACTAAATTATGAAAGAAGAGCACTTCAATGCAAATGTTTTGAAACACCTGAAATACAATTATGATATGATTACTCATTTGAGTGACCTTTTATTTAGAATCAGTAATGATGTTAGAGGTGAAGGAAAACATGCCTATATGATTCGAACTCAGTTAGAACAAGTTGCTAAATCTCAAAGAGAATTGCTTGATGAAATGAAAAATAATATGAATGATAATGCTATTAGAGTAGTGACTAGAAGAGGTAGAATGACCCAAGAACCTCTATATCCTGAAGGTCATCGTAAAATAATTGAACAAGAATATCAAGGATGTAATGCTGATACACCTACTCCTTATAAGAAGAAAAAGAAAAAGAAAGATGATAGGACTTTGCATGCTTCTAGTGAACCTAAGATTGAAAACCCTCCTGATGATAATAATGACGTTTCTATTTCTGATGCTGAAACTCAGTCTGGTTATCTACATCCACCTAGTGATAATGATAATGATAGTGATGTTCATGAGGATACCCAACCTAGTAATGATAAAGAACCAGATAATGATGTAGAAATAGAACCTGTTGTTGATCTTGATAACCCACAACCTAAAAATAAATGATATGGTAAAAAGGAATTTATGGCTAGAAAACATGGTAAAGAAAGAGAGACATTGGTTCACAAACCCATGCCTTTTCCAACTAAACCATCTAAGAAAAAGAATGATGAAGAATTTGAACGCTTTGCTGAAATGTTTAGGCCAGTCTTTTTGCATACCCGCTTAACGAATATTTTAAAGATGCATCCTTATTCTAAGTACATGAAGGACATCATCACTAATAAATGAAAGATACTTTAAGTTGAAATCTCCACCATGCTTGGTAATTATTCTTTTAAGGATGAAGTACCTAACAATCTTGGAGACCGTGGAATACCAACTATACCTTGCTGCATTAAAAGAAATTATGTCAAAACTACTTTATGTGATTTGGGAGCTGGTGTTAGTGGTATGCCTTTCGCATTATATAAAAGACTTGATTTGAATAAATTCACACCTACTGAAATATCTTTGAAAATGACGGACAAATCAACTGCCATACCTATCGGTATTTGTGAGTATGTGCCCGTTGTTGTTGCAAATGTTACTATCTTCACGGACTTTGTGATTCTTGAGATGCCTGAGGATGGCAACATGTCGATTATCCTTGGTAGACCCTTTTTTGAATAATGCATGGGCTGTTATTGATTGCAATAAAAGCAAGGTCACTTTTCATATCAATGGTAAGTACAATACACTTTTCGAAGAAACAATTCCATGTGAATGATGTGAATGTTATTGAAAATTCTTCGACACTCATTATTCTAAGCTTTCAATTACCTCTACCTGCTATCAAAAATAGATATGATATTATTATGGTTGGGGATATACCTATCCCTATTGAGGTAACCTAGTGTTTTATGAAAGTTCTTTTATGTCATGCTAATTGAAAGTGGTTGTTAATAAGACTTGATCGACCTTATTAACGGTTCATTTTCGAGAGGTATGAAGTTGATGAATTTAGTCACTACAACATAACCCCCCTTAAGCAACGCTATTTTCCGTATCTAAAAGTCCATATAAGTGTTCCTAATTACAATACCAACGGTTTGGGATGCGTTGCCTTATTCACTGTTTCTAGCGCATATTGCAACGCTTATACAACCATTGGTAAAAGGGACCGTTGCAACATGACAACACAAAACCGACTTCTACAACACTTCTATATGTTGGTGCTTAATGTATAGGAATCAAAATCCCATTGCTTGGCAATGGAGAATTTGCAACACTTCAACAGTTGGTACATATATAATGTCCATAATATTATTTTGTATGTATACTAGCAACAATGCTCCACCAAATGGTGATAATAATGTATTTCAAGTGAAGAAAAAACAAGAGAATATACACGAGGAAGAAATAGTATATATTTGATAAAACTGTTAGGTTACAATAGTGGACATTACAGGAGGAATATCATCCAAATGTGGGGCATAATATATGTTTTTTACATCAAAAATTTAAACTGAAACATCCATCTACATCCCTACAACTTAACTAAATCTTAACTCAGGAACATCATCCCTAAATCTAAGATAAAACAAAAAGTATTCATCATCATCATCATGAAACAGAACATCATCATCATCATGGGAGTATAATTGCCATGCACCCATATAATCATCCATTCATCTTTTGAATCTGAAAACCAAAAAATGAACTGTTAACACAGAATGCATTGACATGGTCGTAGTAGTGAGAGAGGCAAGATATTAGTCATGTCCAAAGGTTCAAGTTTTTTCTTCATCAGTATTATAGTTTTTTGAACTCCATACCAAAACTTCAGTTGTTACAAGTTCCATATCGACATGTACTTCTCAATATTCATTTGTAAATTCAGCACAATCAAATTGAAATTTAGGATCCCAACTTACAATTGTAGAAGAGCTATGTCCATATCATGATTTTGTAGGCTCTTCAAGAATACGTTAGTTCCTGCATGTTAGAGAAAATCAAAGTAACCATTGGCAGATCCACCCTCATTACCCATGAAAAAATAAAGGAATAATATGACATGAATTCGAGTACTCTTACAAGTGGCACCCAACAGATTTCGTGAACTACTTATGGAAGGTTCCAAATATATTTAAGCTTCCTCTTCTTACGCTCTTTTGTTTTTGAATTTTCAGATGAATATATAGATCCATGAATTATGTTACAATCATGAATAATCGTATATCGCTATTAGCAAGGAGTGAGAAATAAACTTAAATTCATCATCATTATTAGTTATTTCTTGGACACAAGGTGATACGACATTTTTTTCACCAGAATTATGATGCCCGAAAGGTTCTTCCGTCATATCTTTTTCATTGGATTTAACAACATTAATTCTTGTCCGTGACATATCTTCTGCAACATGACAATGACCAAAAGTTTAAATAAATTATGTAAAATACAATATGGTTTGTTTTCGAAAACTACAATATATAACACATGGAGGTTTAATCTGGGAGAGATACTGAACATAAAAATTTGGATGGAATCCGTGAGAAGGGTAATCTGTTTGTTTTAAACCTGCTAGATCAAAGCCACCAGAAGCTATGTTGCATGCAAGCTAGCTTACGAAGCTAGCAGACACGCAGCTGGATTGATCTACAAGTAGCACTAGCACATGTATATAGAGGTACGCATGAACTTGACCATGAACATACAGGTACTCATGAACTTGACCATGAATAGACTACTACACATCAACTTGACCATTGATTAGACAAATTAACTCTCTCGACAAGAACAAAACAGATGCACAGATGTGTAGAACAGAACATGACGAAATTTATTAAGAGCACACATCGATAGAGTAGGGCACACGAGAGGGTGAACCATGGGAGAGTAGATCGGCAACTAACCTTGCTTAGCTTGTGTTGATGCCTTACTCACCGGTCGCCAGTAGTGCGATGAGTCCGGTAAGAGACGAGGTAGGGAACCTTGTTTTTTAGATGGGAAGAAACATTGTTCGCGACACTTACGTGTTGCTGGGCTGACAACCCGTGTTGGATAGAAACAACCTATTTCAAGATGTTTCTAGCACTATCGTCGGTGGCGGCACCATGACTTTAGGGCTACAGCAGCAGCGTTCCCTGGCGACGGCCTCGCTGGCGGTGTCATGACCTTCGGGCTTCGGTAGCATTCCCTGGACGACGAGCTCCCTGGCGCTGCCATGACATTCGGGCTTCGACAACAGCGTTCCCTAGACCACGACCTCGCTGGACTTGCGGCGGTGCGAGCTCACTACCCCGCGTCAGGACCCTTGAACTAGGCATCGCAAAAATTGTGCTGGCACGGATTCATGGAGCACTAGCTATGGGAGATAGGCGGCTGTAGCAAGGAGATCGGCCGCGACGAAAAGTGGATTCGGTGGAGATTAGAGATGCGATATGGAAGGGAGCCGTATCATTATGGAGGGGAAGGTTTCCAATTTTGGTGGCACAATAACCTCATCGCTATCTGTTTTATGTTAGTCTCAGTCCAATGATGGGTGGCGCCATCGTAACGAAGCGCGCCTATTTAAACTTTTTGACAAGATTAGTCGCTACTGGGGCAGAGAATGGAGGGAAAGTAAAAATTGGAATCGAGCGAAACCAAAATAGAAATACGAGGGAGTTTAATAATTTGGAGTCAAACAAATTATAAATTTTGTTACTATCATCTTGCCCGTGACAGGGACTTTACATACATTTGTTTTCAAACAGAACGTGCTTCTTCTAGGTTTGTACAAATCAAGATGACTAGTTGTCCATCCAAGAAAACTAACTACCTCTCATCGCATGAAGTCTAAAGCAACATTTTTGAAAGTTTTCATGCGCACTCATATGCGGTCTAAGGCGGGCAAAATATTTGTCTACGGCCACAATGATACGGAAGCTTGCCACCAAACGCTTGTCCCAACCGTACCCACAATACAAACAAATTCATACATTATTCGTATAAACTTGACAGAACTCATTCAAATGAATATAATTCCAATATAATTTACATAGATGGAATGATATTTCATCTATTCAACTAAAAGTAAAAAAGGCCAAATTGTTTTTTTGTGGGCAGTGACCTCCCAGGTGGGTGGGGTAGGCATGGACACCAACTCTGTCCTTGTGTGTGATGTCGTTGTTGGAGTAGTCCTTCTATGGTGGAAGGTCTGGGGGAGCGGGGCCCTTGCATGGCCGCCACCTGGCACTTACGGAGGCACCGCTTCACTTCCTTTGACATCGTGCAGACAGCCACCTCGACCCATGATGAGCCTGCCTCGGGTGCCTTGGGCTTCCCCTATATGCGATGGCAGAAGTGTCGCTGAGCGACCACTCCTTGTCGATCTTTGCGAGCTCCTCATCAAGGTGGTACAACGACCTCAAAAACAACTGCGTGGCGGTCACCAACAAGTTTCCATGATTGATTTGTATCGTAGTTGGAGGGGGGAACCTAGATCGATCTACCCGAAAAAGAACCTAGATGGATGTGATATCAATATGAATCCAAGAATAAAAGAAAGCAACTTTATTGGATGTGGTTTTGCTCGAATATTTAGCACAAATTTTGAGGTGAAATTCCTTATGTGTACGGGTGTGTCAAATTATTTTTTATTTTTATTACTTATGTTTACAGTCTTATAACAACACATATATGGCAACATATATGATCTGTTCCAATCTATGTACTACAACATGGTCTCGAGCTACAACTCGACAATGCAAGTGCTGCGACGCATGTGTGTGTGTATCTACTATGAATTTTGCAACATATATTCAAAATGTTGTAGAATTTATGTTGCTTTATAGGGGGTATCCTTGTAGTGAATAGACAGAACTCTCTGTATCCACCTTTCTTATTTTCTGTTTTTCCTAGTTAAATAAAATAAAATAGCATGTTTATCCCGTTCTCTGTTTTCCCGTGCAATAAAAATGACCAAAAAATAAAAGTTCTTAGAATATCCTGAAAATTTAACATGAATTGTTTCTCTTTATTTATGAATTTCTAGGACAAATAACCCCAGAGGGGGGAGCGCCTGGTGGCCACCCTCCACAAGGGAGCGCCAGAGCCCCCTCGCGTGGCCTAGTAGAGGGTGGGCCCCAGGTGGGTTCACCCACTTATCCCTTTAGCCGCCCATGTCATCTCTTACCTCCAGAAAAAAATTCACCATTGCTCTCTCCCTCGTGTTCTTGCTCAAGAACCCATGGATTTCGATCTCTTTGGTCAAAGCTCTATTTCCAAAACTATTTTAGGGGATTGCTTCTTCGTATGTAACTCCCCCATCGCTGCCATTAGTTTTGATTCAATGGTTTGTTTCAGAATAATTAGTTACTCTTGCTTCTACTGTAGATGAGATTGCTTGTTGAATTCTTAGAGTTCGAAGTAGTTTGAATGCTTGATATGACCTCTATGCATCCCTAGTTGGAGTTGCTATCAATCTTATTTAGTTTTGTTAACAAAATTTTGTGTCACGGTTTTTTTCCAGAAATTGTTCGCAAATAAAATGCAATTCTTGTAGAGTTCTTCAAGGAGGAGATCCTCGAGGGCATCATGAAGTGAAAGTTCCATATGACAATCTTATGTTGAGCCTAGTGCAAGCTCGATACAGGACGCTGAAACCAAATCATGCCTTTGGCCGTGTAATACCTTCATGGAAGGTGCAGATATTAAGGAAGAATTTGAACAGTATGTTCACAATGCCGATCTGGTGCCCTTCATCAAAGATAAGTGCACTCAACACCTCACTAATGCGGAGACATTTACTAAGAAATTCAAATATTTCGCTCGAGATTCTAGAGTCTCATTTAGTGTTTATAATAATTCTTTCACCATGCCTTTAGAAGCATTTTGCGATCTGTGTAAAATTATGTATCGGGGTTCGCTAGACGTACCAACAAAACCTGAGTATGAGTGGTTATTGAGAAATCTTCGTTGCAGTGAAATTAGAGGGGTGACAAAAGGTAGAATAAAAAGCATCCATTTTCTGTCTATTCGGTACCTTGCAATCTTCAATTGCAAATACATTCTAGGCAAGCAAGATTGTAGCACGCTTTGTGCCCATGATTTGAGTCTTATATATACTGCTTTAACAGGAATTAAAGACTACAACTTAGGAGCAAATGTTGCACGGATACTGACTCTCAATGCTTCTAACGGTAATTTTTATGAAGGGATTTATGCCTCTCGCTTCGCCACGAGGTTGGGAGTGTCCCCTTGGCCAAATGATCCTATCTTACCTAACCAGTACTTAGACTTTGATGCCATGAAATGCCATAGATTTCTTACAGGGAAAGTTAATAACTATACTTACATCTTTAGGTTTGATAACGGACCAATTGTGCCTATTGTATTGCCTGCTCCTGCTCTCTTTGATTTTAATAGCAAGTGGAGATACTACGTCCTTGAGAGTGAGGCCCGTGCGTACAATGCAGAGGTTGAACCTGCCAGCAGGACTGTGGTAGTTGCATTAAGAGCCTCAGTAGGCTATCAGTCAAGCGATTATTCGCGCCACGGATGGTGATTATCAAGTTAGGCCAAAAGCATAAGCTTGGGGAGTACGTATTTTCACCAACATTACATTCATGTTCACACATTTCATTACAGTTGTCGGTGTCCACACTCTTTCACTGTATTATCCATGTTAGAATTATTTTTTTCTGTTTTCTTCTTGAGTGTTTGAAAAACTTTGAGAAAATCGAAAAATACTGCTTGCTTCTTTTCGGTTTTTCTTTTCAGTTTAGTTAGTTGTAGTATTAAAAGAAAACCCAAAAAGATTTCTCATTTCTTCTTCTGCTTGTTGGGAGTTTTCTCGTGTAAATAGTTTTTCTCATTCTTGTTTTCCTTCTCGTATACGCTCTCTTCAAGAAAAACTAAAAACTCGGAAAAAAAATTCAGTGTGTTTCTCTGAAATTCTTTTTCTTTTATCTAGTCGTACCAAGGAGAAGACCATGATGAAATGTTGAGTGGTTCTCATATGCATTATTGTTGATCTAACAAAGAGACCATATTACCTTGTTTTATCCTCTTGAATAAAATGTTTGCAGATTGCAGCTTAGTCCACGACACTCTTGCACTATTATTATTTCCTTATCATTCGATTGTTCAAGTGAAAGGAAATAATGATGATATTTGGTAAATTGACTGCGGCAGAGAAAATCAGGTATGAACTCAACTTGTTCTTTTTTTTGTAAATATGTTTAACCTAATATCCATGATTCATCATATTATGATTGACCAGGTTTGCAATAACAATTAGAGATTATAGTGGTTCATGCCATGCTCAAGCAGCTAGGAGTGGATAATGATTTATCTTTGATGTCAACATGCATCAAAATAGTTTTGATGTAGTATGGTGATATGCTATCCTCCTATGAATGTTTCAAGTGGCTTGACTTGGCACATGTCCATGCATGTAGTTGAATCAAAGCCAACATAGCCTTCATGCTATTTATGTTCATGGTGTCCATCTCCTACTCGTGATAGCTTTCAATGTTTATTATTCACAATGCATGTTTATGACCATATTCGCTCTTTAGCTGGCCGCCTCTCAATCTATTTGCTGGACTTCACCTGTACTAAGTGGGAATTCTGCTTGTGCATCAAAATCCTTAAACCAAAGTTATTCTAGATGAGTCCACCATATCTACCTATATGCGGTATGGCCCTGCCGTTCCAAGTAAATTTGCATGTGCCACCTCTAAAATTTCAAATGAACATCTATTTACCCAGACCAGGGGGTAGTCAATGTCTTCCATGTTAAACGGGTTACTCTCATGATGATTGTTTATTCACTCGTCCTTGCACACGAAGGGCTGTAATAGGGATTCCCAGTCCCGAAATCAAAAGACATGCAAATAATTAAACAAAACTCCCCCAAGAATGTTGTTGGTTTGGACGGTACCCGTGGATTCGGCTCGCTATGGAGTGTGTTTGTTGATGAAGGGGGAGTAAACCTTTTCTTTTACCGCTTGGGAACCGTTGCTAATTTTTTTAACATGGAAGATATTGATAGCTCTTGGTCGTAACATTGACAGGAAGGGTGTACCTCTTAAAATTATACTTATCTCTTATTTAATCCTTGAGCTCTGGCACCTCTGCAGATCTGTGGGAACACTAGAAGGGTATGTCTAGAGGGGGGTGAAAAGACTACTAGCACAAATGAAAATCTACACAAAGACCAAAGTTATGTGTTGGCAGATTTTAGCAATTATAGCAAGTCTAGCACACCCTACACATGCAAGTCATCAGCAAAAAGTAAAGACATTCCACATGGAAGTAAGGAGTTGAGATAGGGATATCAAACGTATGAGGGACACAGAGATTTTTCCCGTGGTTCCAATAGGTGGTGCTATCGTACGTCCATGTTTATGGAGACTTCAACCCATGGAGGGTAATGGTCGCGAAAGTACACGGAGGGCTCTAACCACGGAGGGTTCCACGAAGAAGCAACCTTATCTATACTATGATGGCCTATGACCATGAAGGACTAGCCTAACCCGGGGTAGATCTTCACGAAGTAAGCGATCTCCTTGCCCTTACAACATTCTTGGTTCACTCCACAACACGAAGTAGGAGACTCCCAGGTGACACCTAACCAATCTAGGAGGCACCAACCTCCAAAAGGAAATAGGCTCGATAATGTCGATGAACTCCTTGCTCTTGTGCGTCAAGATGATAGACTCCTCATACTCAATCACTCTCTTATAGATTTGGCTTTGGTGGAAGAGATTAATTGGGTGGAAAGAAACTTGGGGATGCTAGAGATCAAGATTCATATGGTTGGAATGGAATGGCTTGATCTCAACACATGAGTAGGTGGCTCTCTCTCAGAAAATATGACGGGATAAGTGGGGATCTGTTTTGAGTGATTCTCTTGCGAGTGAGTGGTGGTGGAGGGGTACATATAGGCATCTCCAAAAATCCAATCGTTATACTTAAAGTTACGAACTCAGTGACACTGATGTGTGAATCTCGGTGGTACCAAGTTGTTCCAAAGGTAGCAACTTTGGAATCTCAGTGAGATCGATATAGAAATCTCGGCGATACTGATAAGCTGTCCAGTGGTCAGAGTCCAAATCTCGGTGACGCTGATCCAAAAACTCGGAGCTTCCGATTTTGTGCATCGAGGTAATAGAAAGTTGGCAAGCTGAACATGGTGACACCGAATCAGAATCGGTTGCACCGATGTGGTAGGGTTTGGTATGGCTGTGTCTGAGATGTGAAATCGGTGGGACCGAGTGGAACAAGTTGGTTGCACCGATTTTTATGAAAAGCTTGGAGAGAGTTTTGCGGTAGAGTTGGTGGGTGTTTTTGGTGACTATCACTTGTGCACATGTAGCATGTTGTTCACCAACAGTACCTTACCCCCTTTTAATAGTGGCTTTTCCTATGGACTCAAAGTGATTTCTCACAAAGTAAAATGTAGAGTCCTCTTGCTTGAAGCTTTGCCAATGCTATTCCTTCTCCTTCTTCTTTTTGGGGATACTCTTCACACTCCTTAGCCAACCTTCTCTGTGGAATTTATCTGAAATACACTAGATAAAAGTATTAGTCCAACAGACAGTGTATGTTGTCATGAATTATGAAAAGAACCAAGGGATCATATTGTGCTTTCAATCTCTCCCTTTTTGGTAATTGATGAAAACATACAATCAACGCTTCAATTTAAGATATGCAGAAATATGTGAACACTTTGAAGGATACATGACGAATACAAGCTCCCCTAGATGTGTGCAATCCATTTTAAGGATAGTTGCTTTCGGATGCATGAACACACACATGGTTGGAAGGACATGTGAAGTCATGAATATCTTGGCAATATGCATCAATTGTATATGAATGAAGTGATTTCATGTTCAAGACTCACTCTTCCAACCAATATGTACAAGAAGCAAGAGGTCATCTTGAACAAGAATATGATGCATATACTTACCTCGAGGTCCTTGAGCATTTAACAGTAGGAACACACTTGTGAAAACATTGTTAGGAAACACAAGTGTATTTGATAGTGCAAATGCAAATGGAACCAAGAGTACAAAGATATGGAAGACATATAAGAAATGGTTTCTTGAGAATTATATGTACCCAAATAAGTTTAGAGTTTTCTCCCCTAGATACCAATTGTGAAAATTTTCGTCTCTCCCTAAATCATAATTTGTAGATATTGAGAGTAGGTAGGGCAGACAAAAGTCTAAAACATATGAGAATCAAATTTAACAGATTCATTCTTCTCTCTTCTCCTTAGGAAGTGTTTTTGTGATAAGGGATCCTTGATATTTCTCCCCCTTTATATGATAAGTTTACACTTCTTCTTTTGATAATCATCTCTCCCCCTGAAGCATGAATGCTTAGATATTGCTCCCTTTAGTATTATATCTCCCCCTTTGAGATTATCTATCACGTCAGTATAAGCTTTGGCATTTCTTCCCCTTTGGCATTAATTTCCAAATATCTCTCTCAATGGACAGATAAAAATGAATCATTGAGTGGAAAGGGATCCAAGAGATTTAGGGTCGTTAAGAGTATTGAGACAAGGGTTCCTTGAAAACAGTTTTTCTCCCCCTTAAGATCTGAAAAACCTTTAAGAATTCTCCTCCTTTGATGTAGCGATCCTCGATTATTTGGGATTATATATCTTGATGTTTATCCCCCTAGATCATTGGAATCATTGAGCTGATCATAAAATAAAGCAGGAAAGTACATAGAGCTTGCTGGCTTCGAGGCAAAATGTGTCGGTAGCATCGATATGTGTTTCTGCAGCAGGACTGCAATTTCGGTGGGACTGAGTTTTTGTAATCGGAGGCTCCAAGTTGGAAAACAAAAACTTGGCAATTTTTTCAAATGTAATTTAGCAGAATGTCTCAAATGTGTCTCAAATCTTTTCAATGAATTTTCAGAAAGATTTGCAATGAATTTTCATCTAGGTTAGAGTTGAATGGAAATGTCAAAGAGCAACCCAAGAAGGGTTCTCCATTCAATTCTTATGACTAGATGATGGGCGGTGACTAGGTCACCTATATTAGAGTATATGGACTTAAGGAGTCAAGCAAGAACGCTTGATCATAGGTCATACTCATCATTAAGATTGAAATGGGGTCACCATTTTTTGTTTAAGCATTTTAATGTCTTCATATCTCTTGAGTTGCTTAATCTCATGACTTGGAGTAAAGCTATATGAAGGATATGAGTACATACCTTTGAGTGATGTTGATGACGTAGCGTGTAGGTGAATTTGATGAGGATACTCGAGGTTGATGAAGTTCATCTTGAGTTGGGAGCAATCCTTTGTATTTTTGTTCACTTTTAACCTACATAGATTAGTCACGCAAGGAAGAACATGATATATCCAAATGACTTGATACCAATTGAGAGCAATTGTGATCACATCAAATTTATGTCAAAGATATGTTTTGTTGTCTTCTTCCTTTCATCATCAAAGATAAATGTGGATAATTGGTCATGACAATATTGCTTAAGATATGAGTTGATGGCAATCTTGTGGTGTGTTGTTATTCCAAGTGCCTAAAAAAGGGTTAGATGCAAGATAAGGGAGCATAGAATTCCAAGATACTAGATATTCATGGTAGTAATAGCATGGAATGGTTAAGTAAGATCATCCCCTTGTATGCATCCGAGTGAGCTTAGCTCAAGTTTGAAGCATCAATGATGTTTAACTCGCTCCTCAAATGACAAAACACTTTTACATCAAGTGGCTTAGTAAAGATATCAGCCAATTGCCCATAGGTACGAACATGATCACGAATGAAATGATGTCGAACTTGAATATGGTTGGTTCAAGAATGTTGCATGGTGTTATGAACAATCTTAATAACACTTTCATTGTCACAAAGTAATGGAACATTTTTCACATTGACTCCATTGTCAGATTTCGGGCTCTGCAAAACCCTCAAGGTTCGAACATAGGGACATGTGCGAAGATCCCCTACAGCTTTGCCCAACTTAGCTCGGTACTCGATGGTTCCCATGACGAACTTGCACAATGACGAGGAAGAAGATGAACATAGTGGTTTACCTAGGTTTGAGTCGCTGGGAACCGTAATACCCTACTCCTGCTTTGGTAGATTGCCTCTCTGGGAGCTGTGGTGGATGAACTAGTACAGTGGTTTCGAGCCTCGCGAGGGCGCTCTAGTGTGTTCTTGGCTCTCTTCCTTGTCTTGTGGTTCGTTACCCCCGTATGGTGTCGGCGTCTCCCCTCTATATATAGCACTAGCCCGGGTCCTCTTCCCTTATGACAATGGCAGGAAGGGATCCCACAATGGCCAAATTTGAAGGGGGACACGAGTACATCCCCGCCTTGTTCGAAGGTGGTCTTCGCCTGCAAAGTAGTTGTAGATGATGTAGAGGTGGGCTTAGCGATGTCATCCACCCTGCGGGGCTCGTGGTCATGGTCTCGTTGCACTCGAACAAAAACCTTTGGGAGGCGCTTTGGGAACCCGCGTACGTCCCTCCTCCCTTTGCACCAAAGGGGAAACTGCACCGCCTGGCACGCTAGCGCCCGCTTGTCCTTCCTTGCGTTATCCTTGACTCCTAAGGTCGGGTTTTGCATAAAGATCTCCACTACTCCGGAGGGGGGCTGAGGAGTCCCATCCTTGTTGGTCTTGGTGTCGTTCTTCCTCTTGACCCTGGGGTCCTTGCAAGGGCCTTGTCTTAAGTGGAGGCGTGCCAAGCCGTGTCTGGCTGATGAGGTGGGCCATGTCCTGGGCTGCAGGCAGGCAGGTCTAGGTACCCCCATTCGTAGAACACTATCATCCATAATCCTTAAGCATTCGTGTCATCCATAGCAATTGCGAACAAGATGATCTAGCAGCAATATACTCATCTTCGGAAGTAGAAAGAGATACCGAGTTTTTGTACTTGGAGGAGCAAGTCACAAGCGATCTACAAAGAAATTGACATGTACCCGATTTTCTATCAACCTTGTTGCTGGCATAGTCCGAGTCGGAGTAGCCAACAAGATTAAAGGAAGAACCCTTGGAATACCAAATGCCAAAGTTTGGTGTATGTATCAAGTATCTCACAATACGTTTCATGGCCTTAATATGACATTCTTTAGGTGCATCTTGATATCCGGCACACATGCATGCACTAAGCATAATATCAGGATGGGAGGCACATATATATATAGCCATGATCCTATCATTGATCAATAAACCTTTTGATCAACCGGTTCATCCTCCTTAGTGAGATCAACATGTCCACTAGTGGGCATGGGAGTTTTCATACATTTGCACTCTTGCATGTTGAACTTCTTGATCAAGTCCTTGGTGTGCTTTGTTTGAGAGATGAATGTACCTTCTCTCATTTGCTTGATTTTTAGACCAAGGAAGAATTTCAGCTCACACATCATACACATCGCATACTTCTCTAACATCAACCTTCCAAATTTCTCACAAAACTGTTGGTTAGTAGATCCAAAGCTAATGTCATCACATAAATTTGGCACACAAATAATTCACCATTAACTCTCTTTTGAATAAGTTTGTGTCCATTTTACCAATTTCAAAACCCATTTCAATAAGAAACTTCATTAGTCATTTATAACAAGCACGAGGAGCTTGCTTAAGACCATATAAAGCTTTGCGAAGTTTGTAAACATGGCCAGGTTTCTTAGGATTTACAAATCCGGAAGGGTTTTTGACATATACTTCATCCTCTATTTCTTCATTGAAAAAGGAACTTTTGATGTTCATTTGGTAAAGAGTGATGTCATGGTGACTGGCATAAGCAAGAAGAATTCGAATGACTTCAAGTCTAGCAATGGGGGCATAGGTATCACTGTAGTCCATACCTTGAACTTGCGTGTATCCTTGGGCTACGAGATGCGATTTGTTCCGCACAACTTTACCATCTTCATCTTGCTTGTTCCGAAACACCCATTTTGTGCCGAAGATGTTTTGATCGTCCTTGGGCTTCTCCACGAGTGTCCACACTTTGTTCCTATCGAAGTTGTGAAGCTCTTCATGCATATCATTCACCCAATCCACGTCTTCAATAGGTTTTTCAACTTTCAAGGGTTAAATGCTAGATATGAAAGAATAATGCTCACAAAAATTAGCTAAGCAAGTTTTAGAGCGTGTGCTCCTCCCAGTTTGTATGTCATCGAAGATTTGGTTTAGAGGATGGTTCTTGGTCACTTGTGCTCAAAATCGGGGTAGCTTTGGTTTGTTGGATGGTGGAGCTTCTTATTCATCATCTCCTTCATCCTCGTTGTTGTCGAAGTGGTGATCTCCTTGAGGTGGTGGTGAAGGAGGTTGTGGTGGATCTTCATGATGTACTTCCTCCTCCTCTTCATCTTGACGTGTCCAACTTGTGGATGCTTCCATGTCATTTTATCAATAGCCTTGATGCGAAGTAGGATCTTACACTTTGCTTGATGAAGTAATTTGCTTCTCTTTGGGACGAATCTTTCCGATGGGCAAGTCTTGGATAGCTTCCTAAGGATGTTTATCTCCTACATCATTTGGCAATTGTTCGACTTGCGAATCGTTAGATTCACCAAACTTCACATCTACCGTCTCTTCAACTTTTTGAGTGAAGTGGTTGTACACACTATAGGTGTGAGAGTTTGATCCGTAACCAAGTAGGAAACCTTCATGAGATTTGGGAGCAAAATTAGCACGACGATGCTTATCAAGAATGTAGCACTTAGAGCCAAATACCCGAGAGCATCCAACTTGGGGTTTGTTACCAGTGAGTAGATCGTATGCTGTTTTACCAGCAAACTATTGGAAGTAGAGTTTGTTTGTGGCATGACATGCTGTTTCCACGGTTTCTGCCCAAAAATGTCTTGGTGTCTTGTATTCATCAAGCATCATTCTTGTGATCTCAATGAGGGTTCGGTTCTTCCTCTCAACAACTCCATTTTTTAGGCGTGTATGTAGCCGAGAACTCATGTGAGATACCTTGTTTGTAAAGAAAGGTATCCACATGGGTGTTCTTGAACTCTGATCCATTATTGCTTCGAACCTTCTTGATCTTCACTTCAAATTGATTTTGTGCTTTGTGTGTAAAGTCCTTGAAGATCTCTTGAACCTACGACTTATCACCAAGAAAGAATACCCACATAAATCTAGAAAATTATCAACTATAACTAGACCATAAGAGTTTCCACCCAGGCTCTTGTAAGCATTGGAACCAAAAAGATCTGTATGAAGTAACTCAAGTGGTCTCCTAGTAGTCATGATGTTCTTGACCAGATGACTCCCACCTACTTGTTGTCCAGCATGACAAGTTCTACAAAGCCTATATTCGTCAAAGATGACATCTTTAACACCAAGAATGTGATCTCCCTCGATAAGCTCTTCTAGAGTGTGCATGCCTACATGTCCTAGACTTCTATGCCATAGCAAACCTTTAGATGATTTTGCAATGAGATAACTACGAGGTTGGGACTTTTTAATGAAATCGACATTGTATACATCACGTCTACAAATACCAGTAAAGACAGTTTTATAATTATCATGACGAAACACTTGGCAATCTACTTTAGTAAATAGCACATTGAAATCGAAGTCTGCTTGTCTAGATATGTAAAGAAGATTGTAGCCAAGGGATTCAACAAGCATGACACTTTCAATAGAGATATCATGAGATATGGCCACATTGCCAAGGCCAAGTACCTTACCCTTAGAGTTGTCTCCAAAGATCACGTACCTTCGAGGTCCTTGATTAGGTGTGATCTCTTGAAACATGTCTTTATCTCCAGTCATATGATCAGTGCATCCACTATCAGAATCCACTCTTTTCCACCGGACATGTAAATCCTTGAAGTTTTCCGTGACACTTAGGCACTTCATCATTTTGGCACATTCAATGTCAAACATCTCATCATCATAGTAACCATGTTCTTCATTGTCATCATTAGGTAGAATCTCTTCGTCATAGAAACAAAGAGATTCGTTAGAATTTTGACTAAGATACTATTCAAGCTTATGTATGTGAATGGCTTCTACAACAATGTTACTAATGGTAGTGGCATATCCTTTAGCATGCATAAGATCATGAAGCTCAAATAAGCATTTATAAAAGTTTGGATCACTAGACTTCATTCCATGAAAAGAAACATTTTTATGAAGAATTTCATCAACATTAATTAATTAATAATTTGGATATCATTTCTCCAAATCATTCCACAAAGTGTAAGTAGGTTCAAAATTCTTCAATTGAGTAAGCACATATCTTGGTAAACCTCTAACGATAAGATTGACAGTTCTAAGGTTACCAATCATGTCAATTTCCTCTTCGTATGTGGGATGTAATTCATCGATGGTGAACACATAGGGATTTTCAATGTGCTTTCTCAAAAGGAATTTGGCAAATATATAAATCATATCATCTTTCCATTGACCATAGTACTCTCCATCAAGCTTAGGCACTATACAACTCAAACTATCCAAACTAGTCATATCCATCTTCCTCCAAAGGTGATCAAACCAAGGTTATGGAGACCTTGCTCTCGTAACAATTGTAGGATCAATTGAAGAGTATTTATGGAGGGGGTGAATAGGATACTAGCAGAAATTAATATCTACACAAAGACCAAAGTTAAGTGTTGGACAATTTTACAATTATAGAAAGTCTAGCACACCCTACATATGCAAGTCATCAAGTATAGTAGCGGAAAGTAAAGTCAATGAACATGGAAGTAAGGAGTTCAGATAGGGACATGAAATGCATGAGGGACACAAAGATATTTCCCGTGATTATGATAGGTGGTGCTATTGTACGTCCATGTTTATGGATACTTCAACCCACGAAGTGTAATGGTCACAAGTCCATGAAGGGCTCTACCCACGGAGGGTTCCACGAAGAAGCAACCTTTTCTATACCATGATGACTTACGTCCACTGAGGACTAGTGTAACTCAGGGTACATCTTCACGAAGTAGGCAATATCCTTGCCCTTACATACTCCTTTGTTCTCTCCACAATACTAAGTAGGAGGCTCCCAAGTGACACTAACCAATCTAGGAGGCACCACCCTCTAAAAGGTAATAGGCTCGATAATGTCGATAAACCCCTTGCTCTTATGCTTCAAGATGATAGACTCCTCAACACTCAATCACTCTCTCACAGATTTGGCTTTGGTGGAATAGTTTGATTGGATGGAAAGCAACTTGGGGAGGCTAGAGATCAAGATTCATATGGTTGGAATGGAAAGGCTTGATCTCAACACATGAGTAGGTGGCTCTCTCTCTCAGAAAATCTGATGGAATAAGTGGGGTCTGTTCTGAGTGCTTCTCTCGCGAGTGAGTGGTTGTGGAGGGGTATATATAGGCATGTCCAAAAATTCAATCGTTACACCTAAAGTGACCAACTCGGTGACACTGATGTGTGAATCCAGGTGGTATCGAGTTGTTCCAAACGTAGCAACTTTGGAATCTCGGTAAGATCGATATAGAAATCTCGGTGGTACTGATAAGGTGTCCAACAGCCAGAATCAAAATCTTGGTAACACCGATCCAAAAACTCAGAGCTTCGGATTTTGAGAAGCGAGGTAACAGAAAGTTGGTAAGCTGAACATGGTGGCACCGAATTAGAATCGATTGCACCGATGTGCTAGGGTTTGGCAGGGCTATGCCTAAGATGGGAAATTAGTGGGACCAAGTGGAACAATTTGGTTGCACCGATTTTTATGAAAATCTTGGACAGAGTTTTGTGGGAGAGTTTGTGTTTTTTTTGGTGACTATCACTTGTGCACGTGGAGCATCTTGTTCACCAACAATACCTTACCCCCTTTTAATAGTATTGATTTTTCCTATGGACTCAAAGTGATTTCTCACAAAGTAAAGTGTAGAGTCCTATTGCTTGAAGCTTTGCAAATGCTATTCCTTGTCCTACTTCTTTATGGGGATACTCTTCACACTCCTTAGCCAACCTTCTCTGTGGAATTTATCTGAAATACACTAGATAAAAGTATTAGTCCAACAGACAATGTATGTTGTCATGAATTATGAAAATCACCAAGGGATCATATTGTTCTTTCAAAATCCATGCTTCCCTCTACGAAGGGACTATCTATTTACTTTAATATTGAGTCATCACCTTCTAAAAATAAGCGCCAGATCTATGAGCACTATTTTCATCCTCATGCATTGTGTATAGTGAATGTTGTATGCATCATCACTGGATCTTTTCTACCATGAATTCCAATGTTTAGTTACTGCTTGAACTTTGGAGGTGCTCTGTATTTATGTTTTGCGGTCTTAGAAAGGGCTAGCGAGATACCACTATTATCATATTATATCATGATTGTTTTGACAAATGTTTGCACTTGAGATATCTTATTATTGCTCGCTAGTTGCTTGTGTCATTGATATGCGTTATTATAATCTTTAAGAGTTACTGTTGACATGGTTAGTCATAATCTTTGCTGAGAACCTGGGTGCTACTTAAGCATATGTATGTAAACAAGAACAAAAGAGTTCGTGAAAGTTTTTCTTTCTCACTTTCAGTTTGTCAACTGAATTGCTTGAGGACAAGCAAGGTTTTAAGCTTGAGGAAGTTGATACTTCTCCAACGTATCTACTTTTCCTAACAATTTTGCTCTTGTTTTGGACTCTATTTTGCATGATTTGAATGAAACTAACCCGGACTGACGCTGTTTTCAGTAGAACTACCATGGTCTTGTTTTTTGTGCAGAAATAAAAGTTCTTGGAATGGAACAAAAAATTGGAGAATTATTTTGGAATATATGAGGAATTTTGGAGCCATAAACAACCAGAGAGGGGGCCTAGGGTGGCCACCCTCCAACAGGGTGCGCCAGACCCCTCTAGTGCGGCATGGTGGAGCGTGCCCACCTCATGGGCCCTCCTACCCTAATTCCAGAGCTTTAAATTCCTAAATTTAGAGGAAACAATCAGAGAGAAATTTTCACCATGTTTCATGATATGGAGCCATCGCCACCTCCTGTTCTTCATCAGGAGGCCAAATCTATAGTCCGGTTGCGGCTCTGGAGAGGGGAATCTTCGGTCTTCATCATCACCAACCCTTGTCCATTGCCAATTCCATGATGCTCCCCACCAGGAGTGTGTAATTCCTTCATAGGCTTGCTGGTTGGTGAGGAGGTGGATGAGATTCGTCATGTAATCGAGTTAGTTTTATTAGGGCTTGATCCCTAGTATCCAATATGTTCTAAGATTGATGTTGCTATGACTTTGCCATGCTTAATGCTTGTCACTAGGGACCGAGTGCCATGATTTCAGATCTGAACCATTTATATTATCATCATTATATATATGTTCTTGATCCGATATTGCCTACTCATATACACCTATTATGTGTTATGATCCGTCAATCCCATAGTGACAATATTTTGGATACTTCATGGTGATGACCGTAGTTTGAGGAGTTCATGTATTCACTATGTGTTAATGCTTTGTTCTGGTTCTCTATTAAAAGGAGGCCTTAATATCCCTTAGTTTCCTTGTGGACCCCTCTGCCACGGGAGGGTAGAACAAAAGATGTCATGCAAGTTCTTTGCCATAAGCATGTATGACTATATATGGAATACATGCCTACATTATATAAACGAAATGGAGCTGTGTTGCTCTAGGTTATGACTGTTATGTGATAAATATCATCCAACGAATACACCGATCTAGTGCCTACGATTTTTCCACTTATTGATACTACTAAGTTACTACTACTGTTGTTACTACTGCACTTGCTACAAAACTACTACTACTACTACTGTTATCGGTACTATTACTATTACTACTGCTCTCAAACTATCATATTATTGTGCTACTAACACTGGTGCAAAGATGTGTTGTACAAACGGTTTTAACCTGTCATGGATTTGTCACGGTAGATGCCCGGGCTAACGGACTTAGGTTCGAGGCAGAAGCGCAACTATGTGGCGGCTTGAAGGGGTTGGTCGGAATCGAGAGACGTGGAGTTTACCAAAGTTCGGCCCCTCCGATGGAGGTAAAATCCTACATCCTGCTTGTCTGGTATTGATGATGAAGGAGATCTCTCGGTTACACGGGTGTTGTTTGCTACCTCTAATCATGAGAGCCTCTAATCTGTCTATTTTTAATCTCTTGTGTCTTTCTAAACTTGTGGACTTGTGAACTTGTCCCTCTAGGGGTGCTCTACCCCTCCTTATATAAGTGGAGAGGGTAGGCTTACAAATAGAGTCCTACTAGGAGTAGGATTAGGACTAGTCTCTTTAGAATCCTATTCTGGGTCTTGTCTCCTTTATGAGGAAATCATCTCTCTCCTTTGGGCCTTCTCTTGTGAGCCCCCTGGCGCTGGCTCACACGCCGAGTCTTGGGCCTGGTCGTCCCGCGGCCCGCCAGCCGGATCACCAATAAAACGTCATGTCTTTACCGGGTCTCGTGTGAGTTGCCAGGCCGGGTCATACCGCGGGGTATATCCCCGACATTAGCCCCTAGGTTAGCTTGATTTTATTCATGCTAAGCTCCTGAAATAATAGTAACAAATATGTTAAGTGGCCGGCTTGCTCCTTTGGCCAGCTTATAAAATGGCTCCTCAGAAATCCGGGTCTTTTCCATTTGCCATTAAATCGGCTTCCAATACTTTGTCTTAATGAAAATGTTGAAAATAAGAAATCCTCATGACGTAGATCCGGACTTCCATTGTTGTGAAGTAGGTCGGCTTATATAAAATCTGGCGGGTTATGATCTTTTGATAACACCGGGTTATGAATGTTGGTGATGAAGGGTCTAACAACTAAACTCCATAACTAACATCTTGAGAATGTTCCTCAAAGTTTTTGATATGTCCATATTACCTGTAGCCTCCAAGCTCTGAGATTACCCATGATGACTTGGTGCTTTGCAACAATATTTTGGATTGTGTAGCCCCCAAGTGTCGGGTTGTCTTGCCTGCAGCAGCCTGGGACTTGTAACTGTATTATACCTTATAAAGTTTCAGCAGTTGTAGCCCCCAAGGGATGGATCATCAACATGTGATGGGCCGGGTCTTCAATTTGAACCTCATAATCTATTAAACAGTTGAATATTGTAGCCCCCAAGTGTCGGGTCGCATGCCTGCAGCGACTAGGGACTTTGAAAATTTTGACCTGAGCGGTGTAGCCCCCAAGTGCTGGGTCAATAAGACTTACTGGGCTGGGACATAGAAAAATATAGACAGGCCGGCTCATCTCCTTGAGATAATAGGGTCTTGCTAACAATGTAATGATTTGAAATCCGGCTTGCATTAGCCCCCAAGTGCCGTGGTGTGTTCTTGCATCGACATGGGACTTGCATACTTGATATAAATTGTATTTGAATGATGTAGCCCCCAAGTGCTAGGTTGTCTGCCTGCGGTAACTTGGGACTATGAAAGAATAATATGACTCACCACAATTTGTTGAATGAATCCTTGACCGTGGTTGTAATATAACCCAGAATGAATATCCTAGAATAATTCCTTTGTCCTTGACATGAAATCCCTGCTCGTGGTTGCGGTGCAACCCGGCAAATATATATTTGATAAATCCATGAGTGTTGTGGATTACTACAGAGCACAATTGAAGAAATCCGAGAACCGGTCAATTAGATGACACGACATTATACCTGATAGGGAGGCTCTTCAAAAATAATGAATTCTCCGAGCTGGCTTGAAAACCCTAATCATTTAGTACTGGTTATCATAAACCATGAAGATCCAGCCAAGTTGGCTATTAAAGATCCATTTGTTTTGTAGAAGTTTTTCATCGTACTTAACAGCGGCTCATCTTAAGAGATAATACCTGCAAAAATAAACAAGACATAATATATTTTGCATTGTTGTGAGGGCGGCTTGAAGAAGCACAACCCGGAGAGGTTATATCTTGCATATCATTGCTCCTTCTTTCATAATCTTGCTCTGACCCGGTTTGGAAAACCGGCATGATACATATGTATGACGCAATGCATGATGTAATGTATGATGGAATGTACAATGTGATGATGCAACGCAGGATGATGTAATGCAAGATGCAATGTATGACTCAAGCTTTTCTTCATTTTTATTTTCAAAAACTCATATGATGGTTCTTCTGTGTGGACTTGATGCTTGAACTCACACCAGTGCGGGGTCTCTAACGAGAGTGACCGTCAACTCCTTTGAGCGGTTTAGGGTCTCTAGGCGAGATTAACTGATAAGAGCGCAATGAACCAGAAAGAGACACATCCACCGGTTCTTCTGGGTGGACTCGCTGCTTGAACTCATAACAATACTCGGTTTCCAGGCGAGATTGAAGAGCGCAATGAACCAGAAAGAGACGCAGTAGGGTATGAGTAGCCTTATGGCCCATAAATTGCCTCTGACGTGAAATAAATCCGTTGTTTGAACCTTAAACACTGCAGGTTCTTTAAAAGAGTAACTGTTTAAGAGTACGAAACGAGCCACATAGCGGAGAGTCGGTAGCAGATGGGTGAGCTTGTCCCCGCTTTCTGTAAGCCGGCCCTCACGTGACAAGAGCCGCCGGTTTAACCTTGACCAGAACACAGTCTCTAGCGAGAGTGGCTACCAAATATGTTTGAATAGCTTAGGGTCTCTAGTCGATATTAACTGGCAAGAGTTTTGCAGGTCACATAGTGGAGCAGCATCAACATACAGGCAGGTTTAACTCAAACTTGCGATGGCTTAAGAGTAGATCAAGAGGTTGTGTAAGCTAAACCCGGTGGTTGGAAGCCCCCAAATGACCTTGTCGACGGAGTCAACTTTTGGGTACACGACCCGAACTTGCACTGGCTGAAAAGCCTGATCGAGAGGGTTGAAGCTTAACCTGGTGGGTTGAAAGCCCCCAAACGAACTTGTTGAAGTATCAACATTGTTGCACCATCTTATAAGCCGCCATCTTGTAAGAAGAAACAGCAGAAGCCCCCAAGTTGAACAGTGCATCATGGCGACTCGTCTTCTTGGGTAACTTTGAATCCTTCCGCCAATATTGTGGTAGCCCCCAGGATCAGGTTAACTTTGCGAAGACTCGGGGTTCTCGTTGAAAAATGACCAAATGTGTCTTGCCATGTCTGTAGCCCCCGAGTCTTAAGTTGACTCAAAGAGGCGGCTTGAGAATCTCCACTGAAGGTTGAGGTTGACCGTGGCGGGTTATAGATGAACCCTTATGAATTGTTTCGATAATCCGGTCGATGGTTCGTCCCCACTGGTTGTTGAAGTTAACCAAACTGCAATGGCGGCGACTTATTCGGCTGTCCGTCTAGGCGCATGTACAAACGAACACCACACCGATATGTCAATGTAGATTGGACCGCAGGGAGGCGACTCATAAGCATCCGTTGGACGGCTCGTATAGGTGTATGCGGGCAATGGCGTGTTGATGTAGACGTAGAAGTCAACCACGGCATTTGAAGACAGCACAGTTGCAAGAGACGGTCGCGACGTTGTAAGCCAGCACGATCACAAGAGACAGCTGCAGTGTTGTAAGCCGGACCACGCGGGCGGTGGGTGAGCGCGGCCCCAGGGTGTTGATGTAGACCGTACCGCGAGGGCAGCGGCTCACACGGGCTAGTGAACGCGTGCAATATGGATGAGTTGATGTAGACCATCCTCAGGGGAAGCGACTCATGCCCGTCAATCGAGCAACGCAACACACTTTTGTGCACTCCAACTCCATGGTATAATGTCACATGAATAATTGTCCTGCATAAAAATATTGCAAAGACAGAGTAATTGTTCTTTGAAGAATTCAAATATGTACTTTAAAATAGATATGACCGGTATCACCTAGATTTTATCTCGTAGAGGACATGTAGCCTGGCCGATGTGATAAGTGTTACGATAACCTGATCCTCGAATGAGGAAAGAATCTTATTTTCTTTTTCCTATGCTTAGACATGTCGTGTTTTCCACGGTCCCTATCTTCATTATATCACTATAGCTATCCACATCTGATCATGGATGCACACCATGCATGCAGAACACTCCCACTCGCATGCATACCCAAGCACACACATGCGTAGCACACATCGCGCACGGCCGAGTGCCAGAGCAGGCATGCACATAGCACACTCAGACTGCACGCACACAACACACTCAGGTACACAAGTACGCCCAAGCACAAAACTGCCGACCAGCCGGCTTGAGCACGAGGCGGGTGTTGCCCTAGCACAATGGCGCGGCAGATGCAACGCCGAGCACGACATGGATGCGCGTTGGTGCAGTGGAAGCAAGCAGGTGAGGTGGGGTGTAGCGGGCGTGCGGCGATGGTGCAGACATGGCCGAATTGAAGCGAAGCCGGCGTGGCGGAGCAGAGACGGACCACAGCACAAGGCGATGGCGGCTGGCAGACGCGCGGTTGAGTGGAGACGGAGTAGCCGGCGTGTGACCGCGGCGGGGTGGGGCAGTGCACAGCGACTCGAGGGCACGGTTGCTCGGACAGGAGGCAGACGAGGCCAGCTGGAAAGGGCGAGGTGAACGCTCTGACTTGAAGTGGCGGAGGCAGACACGAGGCGAGGCCAAGCCATGGCTGGTTAGACATGACGCGTCCAAGGCCAGCTCGGACACGGGGTGGCAGAGCGAGAATTACGCATGCTGGAGGAGCCCTTGGCTGCACAAAGATGGAGGCAAGGTGCGTTCGGCGGGAGGTTGTTGCGAGTTAGTGATGGGACGAGGCATCGGCCGGTGGGAGCGGGACGAGGCGTGCGGTCGCGAGGCAATGTGCCAGGTGTGGCGGGGCGACGCCGCAGTGGAGGCGAGCCGAAGCTGATCGTGCGCAGGCATGCGAGGGCGGTCGGAGCGGTGTCAGCTAGCGAAGGTCGAACTGGTGCACAGGATGGAGGTCGCGGCGATGAGGCAAGGCAGGAAGCTGCAACAAGTGCAGTGGGGTGAAGACGCACGCTGTGTAGTCATGGCGGGTGGAGGCGTGGTGTAGCAGAGCGGCTGTGGAGGCGCTGGGGTCACCACCCGGTGGAGCGTAGAGGAGATGGATACCAGCTCGGATACGCAGGAGCAAAGAAACATACGACACCAGCCTGGCTCAGATCGGCAACAACAACACGAGGCAGAGCGGAGCCCGAGTGCGGGCATCTTAGAGGCGCGCGAGCAGATGCGTGGGGGCTAGGCAAGACAGGGCTAGCGCGGAGAGATGCCGGTGAAGGCGGGGTGCTACCAGAATGGGGTCGTCTTGGAGAAGTGCCGGCTGAGGCGGGGCGAGGCGGCTTGGAGCTGAGATCACGATCACAAGGACGGTAATGGCGAGGGTAGCTTGAGGACAAGACGAGGTCGACCCGGAGACGAAGCAGCGTCGGCAGAGGAACTCGGCTACTTACACGCGCACATACCTCTTGTTGGTCTCGGCCTCTTTATACAGTGCTCCACGAATCGATCTTGGCTCTGAATCTTCAAATCGCGAGATGTGTGCGGTGGCGCACCACGCAACCCTAATTTTGTTTTAATCTTGATCTCGTACTCACTGTTCCAGTCATTCATCAATGATGTAGATCCTTTCGTGTCGACGATTCTTCTTCATCTAGTGCGCATGAACCTCTCAATTCCTGTAGGGCTCCCTCCAAGAACACAACATCACTGTGCGTGGCCCCACGGTGGGTGCCAACTGTCGTGGATTTGTCACGGCAGATGCTCGGGTGAACGGACTTAGGTTTAGGGCAGAAGCGCAACTATGTGGCGGCTTTAAGGGGTTGGTCGGAATCGAGAGACTTGGAGTTTACCCAGGTTTGGCCCCTCCGATGGAGGTAAAAGCCTACATTCTGCTTGTCTGGTATTGATGATGAAGGAGATCTCTCGGTTACAAGGGTGTTGTTTTCTACCTCTAATCACAAGAGCCTCTAATCTGTCTATCTCTAATCTCTTGTGTCTGTCTAAACTTGTGGACTTGTGAACTTGTCCGTCTAGGGGTGCTCTACCCCTTGTTATATAAGTGGAGAGGGTAGGCTTACAAATAGAGTCCTACTAGGAGTAGGATTAGGACTAGTCTCTTTAGAATCCTATTCTGGGTCTTGTCTCCTTTATGAGGAAATCATCTCTCTCCTTTGGGCCTTCTCTTGTGAGCCGCCTGGCGCCGGTTCACATGCCGGGTCTTGGGCCTGGTCGTCCTGCGGCCCGCCAGCCGGATTACTAATAAAACGTCATGTCTTTACCGGGTCTCCTGTGAGTCACCAGACCGGGTCATATCGCGGGGTATATCCCCGACATAACCCCTTTCCTCGACGTAGTTCCAAACCATCGCCTTGCATGTGTGGGCGATAGGGGGGCCATTACACACGAACTACAAAACCGTTGGCGATGGTGGCCAACGAACACAAACGATCTCCAAATATAATCGTGTGCAGTGCAGGAACAGATCACACACATAATCTTTTGGGTGTATGTGTGGGATTTGGGTTCAATCACACACGTTCAAGACAAGTGAAATGCATCTAATTGCTCATGGAAAACAAACGGAGTTTGACCTTTGACCATTTGCAAAACATTAAGTAATCCACACGGGCCATTGTAGACACTATGTGTGATATCTTCATCATCATACATGAGATTTCTCTGGGAACCATGTACTGCATATAACATCATCGGACCCATTTCCCGAAAAATGTACGCATGGGATCGTCTTTGCATCGGGCACGGTTTCTTGTTGGCTCACGTGTGAGATACAGTCCTATCGCAAACGATTGAGTAGCTCCTACACACACGTACAAGTGTTGCAAACCATTTACGATTTCTTATGTATCACCAACATTTTAGATTATATCTCGTGTGCTTTTCCTGTGTATCACAGTCGGTTGCGCTATGAGTTGCATCTGCTTTCCGTTCTGGACCACACACGCTTAGTTGCTTGAACCGTGTGTGCTGAAATTGCCAGGTTATTGAAAAATATCACATTTAATTCACCCTGCAAATAGCAAATTCACCACAATATGCTATCAACAAATAGTGTCCACATGAAGAACATTCGTCATAATTCGCCATAATATGCAATTCAATGAATAATGTCCACAAGCAGAGGATTCATCATAATTCACGACAATATGCAATTGAGAAAATGACAGCCTAATTCCACAACTATTAAATCGACATATCTAGTACATAATCATAGCGTACGAAATACGAAGACATGATCACATGTAAAATAATGCATCCATGTGTATACGTTTAGCTGATAACACTATATGAATGTGTACTTATTTTTAGGATATTTGATTTCGGAAATATGCGTCGTCTTTAGAGGGCTTGATGTAGTGTTTCACAAAGAATGTGCTGATAAATTTCCTAATAGACAACAATTCATCTGTGGCGAGCAGTTCAGAAGTCATCGATACGAAGATCAGTTGCATGACTTTCAGATCAGAATGTGACATACGTGTGGAGTGGAAGATAGTAATTAAGAACCAGACTTACTGGTTTTATCCTGTCAGCATGGACACCACATTCAGCATGTCTGCATAGGTTGATCATGTGTGCACAAACTTAGTATCCACATAGGTTGGTACCTTGTTGTTGTTGAGGACACTGAATTTTTTTGTACAATATTAGTCATGTATTTGCACTGTTAGGAACAACCTAACCGGTATAAGTTGTTTCTTTTCTATGGAGTGAAATAGGAAGTCGTTTACTTAGAAACTTGAACATCTAACTAGCATTTTCTAAAAATAACGGATTTCGTATACACCTTTAGGTTTGTGTGTGGGCTTTCTTGGAGCACTCTTCCATCTCTTCGCCGGATGGGTGATTGTGGCAGCTCTACCCCGATCATCATTTCCTGGTACACGATCATCTATTGCAAACATGTCGTCTTCAGACTTAGATGAAGATACATCGCCAGAAGTATGACTGTCGTTGCTGCTAATAGACATCTACAGAGTACACATGCAAAATTCAAAAAAGGGTGATAATCATAAAAAATGTAAGAACTTGGAAGCTATCTGTCTAAACATGGTATGTGATCATTTGGAAATGTACAGCTAATCTGTTCATTTGGAGTGACTCGTGCGCAAATGATATGTAATTCGACAATAACTAATTGGAACAAATACGACTTATATGTTAGAAGGTAGATGATGAACATAAATACGCTCTCCATTATTTTATAATCATTTTGGGGACAAACTGGACCAAATAGGAAAAGGGATCGCAAGATAATAGACCTCACCGCGATGAAAGGCAGCAACTGGCCGTTTTTTCTTTGCCAATCCGGCAGGAGAGGCGAGGGTACAGGATCAATATACTCAATGACGGCTAGCGAGCAAATGAAGATGACGAGGCATGAGCAGCCGTGTGTCTAGAGTGGCAGTGAAGGTGTAGGATCGAAAGTATTGCTAGAGGGGGGTGATTAGACTACTTGACCAATTAAAAATCTACTTCTTCCCAATTTTAAGTCTTGGCAGATTTTAGCATTCATATAAAGTCAAGTACACCGTACACATGCATGTTTACGAGTATTGCAGCGGAAAGTAAAGACAAGCATGTAAGTAGAGGAAGGGTAGGAAGATCGAACGCAATTTGAAGACACGATGATTTTTCCCGTGGTTCCGATAGGTGGTGCTATTGTACATCCATGTTTATGGAGTCTTCAACCCATGAAGGGTAACGGTCGCGAGAATCAGTGGAGGGCTCTACCCACGGAGGGTTCCACGAAGAAGCAACCTTGACTATTCCATAAAAGCTTCCATCCACGAAGAACTAGCCTCACTATGGGTAGATCTTCATGAACTAGGCGATCTCCTTGCCCTTACAAACTTCTTGGTTCACTACACAACATGAAGTAGGAGGCTTTGTAGCGACACCTAACCAATCTAGGAGGCACCACCCACCAAAAGGTAATAGGCTTGATAATGTCGATGAACTCCTTGCTCTTGTGCTTCAAGATGATAGACTCCTCAACACACAATCACTCTCTCAAAGGTTTGGCTATGGTGGAGGAGATTGATTGGGTGGAATGCAACTTGGGGAGGCTAGATATCAAGATTCATATAGTTAGAATGGAATGGCATGATCTCAACACATGAGTAGGTGGCTCCGTCTCAGAATATTAGTTGGTATGATTGGGGATATGTTCTGAGTGCTTCTCTTGCGAGTGAGTGGTGGTGGAGGGGTATATTTAGGCATCTCCAAAAATCCAAGTGTTATAGCTAATAAGTCAGACTCGATGACACTGATGTGTTAATCTCGGTGGTACCGAGTTGCCTTGAAGGTAGTAAGTTTTGAATCTCGATGAGACTGATACATAAAACTCGATTGCACCGACAAGGTGACCAGCGATCAGATTGCCAAACTTAGTGATGCTGATTCAATAAACTCGGTGGGAGCAATTTTGTGAATTTGTGTAATAGGAAGTTGGCAACCCAAACTCGGTGGCACCGAGATGGAATCGGTTGCACCGAAGGGAGAGGGTTTGGCTGAGCCTATCTAAGGCTGAGAATCGGTGGCACCAAGTGGAAATTGTTGGTTGCACCGATTTCGGATATTTGGCTTAGGATAGACTTTTGTGGAAGAGCTTTTGGGTGTATCTGGTGACTATCACTTATGCACGTATGAGCATTTTGTTCACCAACAATACCTTACGCCCTTTTAATAGTATTAGCTTTCCTATGGACTCAAAGTGATTTCTCACAAAGGTAAAATGTAGAGTCCTCTTGCTTGAAGCTGTGCCAATCTATTTCCTTGCATCTTGGGGTAATCCACAATCCTTTTGCCAACCCATCATTGAACTTTTCCTGAAACATGCTTAGTGGAAACATTAGTTCAATGACATATATGTTGTTATTAATTACCAAAACCACCAAGGGAGCAAATGTGCTTTCAATCTCCCGCTTTTGGTAATTGGTGACAACATATAGATCAAAGCTTTGACATATGATATAATCAATGAATATAATTGTTGCTTAGAGAAGTATGTGATAAGCAAGAGCTCCCCCTAAATTTGTGCATTATTTTTAAATTTGCGTTTGAATGCAAATGCACAATCAATTAGGTACATGGGGCACTTCTTCCATGTCACATACATCTCGGTGGTGTGCGAGAGTAATAAGAGTTAACAACATAGCACAACACATCAAGCAAAGTGAATGATCATCACATAACCATCAAAAGGATAGTAAATAGTAGTAACACACATCAAAACATATGATCAAACACAAACAAAAGTATATCACATCCAAACCAAAATATCAAATGTTTTGTAAAACAACAATAAAACCAAGACGCTCTCTCACTCGAAGGCTAAAGATCTATATACAACTTCTCCCCCTTTGGCAACAAGTTACCAAAAAGTTCAAAGAGATATAGCTAATCATTCTTATGTGGCTCCTCTCCTTCGGTGGTCGATGTCTAAGTCGAGAGAACTTCGTCGGCGAAGACCTCTGCTGATGTCCTAGACGGAGTTGGAGTAGCAAGGGGAAGCACTGGAGGAGCTGTTAGAGCTGAAGTAACTATAGGTGGAGCAGATGATGACGGCCTCGTCTCCCGAGCTGGCACTATAGGTGTCCTGGCCTGTGTCCTTAACTAGGCAGTCGTCCTGACAAGTGCACTATCCTCATAATCATTAGAAGAATCAGACTCTGAAGAGGTGCAACGAATAGGAGCTTCATCTACTTCCTTTTTGAGCTCGTTGATGGTCTTGGTCAGCCCATCCACCTTGTCATTAAGAGTTTTCACTCTATCCTCAAATATGTTCACAAGGCTCTCCTGTCTCTCCAGTATGCTTTTGATGTCCTTCTTCATGTCCATGACAGTAGAGATCAAGAGATCCATCTCCTCATTCCTGGATCTGGGACTTGAGCACTTGTGGCTCTAGATGCCTCTACCTCTGCCTCTACCTGAGCTTGAACTGCAGCTGATGTGGGCTGGTCTGGGTCCATCACCACAACATTGTCCTCAAAATATGGCTTTAGTAGAAGTGGGGTCTATCCACAACAAAAATGTGCTTATCAAGTTTGGAGTTGATGAGCATCTGAATGTAGGGTGCATAGAAGCATGAGCGCTTCTAATCAGTAGCAACCCTCTTCATAGTTTCTACAATCGAGTCCATCACTCGGATCCTGGTATGACTATCAAGATGGATCATCATGTTGATTGAATAGCCTCGAATCATCTTCTCATCTCTAGAGTTAGGCGTCAATGTACGCCTCAAGATGGTGTTCATGGTACGAAGGCGAGCCTGGAGGAAGTAAATAGATCCTAACTTGTGTGATTTCAAGTTAGCAGCAGGGATATCATTGTACATATCCTTCATAGCATCATGGCTCTCCTTGGATCCATAGTAGACATCCAAGTCACCATCTTGCACTTTTGGGACTCCTAAGATGGTAGCCCATTCATTAACTGAAGACTCGTATCTTGCCCCTTCTATCAAGCACACTATCCTGCCATCTCCATAGAAGTGAGCAGTGGACTAGAATTACATTATCATCTCATCATTCCAAGCAGTAAACTCTTTGCCAACAAACTCATCTAGGCCAATGCAACGAAAGTTGTCTTGAACACATGGGAAATAGTTCTCATTAGCCTTGATGTACTTCAAGTCAACGTATCTCATATCACTGACAGCTGGACCCTTGTCAAGCAAGATTGTTTCATAGAAACTTCTTCTTCCTTGGTGTAGAACCTATAGTCCACAACAATTTTTCTCCTCTGGGCATATGGATCAATTGCTCTCCATGCCCTCAAACCTGAATCCTTCCTCTTGTTCATATCCTTAGCAATTGGATGGCTGGTATTGTGTTCAGGAAGGTGAGGTCTAAGCTTCATCAAAGTTGTCATAGCATCATCATCAACTTCTCTGAAAGTAGATCCTTTGTTCTTCTCAGCAGCTGGAATGTCTCTGGTAGTCCTCTTGGACTTCCCTGCAGCAACCTTCTTAGGTGCAACCTTGGTGCTCTTGGAGGGACCTGGCTTTGGCATAGCATATGCCAACAACTTCTTCTGTTTCTTTTTGGGAGGGGCCTTGACATGCTCTTCCTCCTCCTCCTCAGCAGTAGCACCAGCAGCCTCCTCTGGATCCTCAAACATAGAGGTAGGCCCGTCAGTCACATGAATGATTCCCTTTCTGGCCTTCTTCTCTCCTGCCTTCTCGGGCAAAGACTTCCTTGGGGACTCAGAAGTCATGGTAGCCCTAGCACTCTTAGCTGCTCTCATTGTCTCTGGAGGTGCATAAGTTTTGCTAACCATCCTCCTTGATGAGGTGGTCTCATTTGCTGACTTCCTCTCTTGCTTCTTAGCAAGTACCTCCTGTGGCACAAAATCTGAATCCTCTTCATTAGAATTTAGTCTCTTCCTGGTCCTTCTAGCAGCTTTACGTAGCCCATGAGAGCTAGGGTGCATGGGTCTGAGAAAGAGCTGGACCGAGGGCTAGTGCCTGAACTCATGCCAACATTCTGCTCTTGCAAGTTCTCGCTATCCTCTGAAATTGACATATCTGACCCTGTGAATAGAGTTGAGAAGAGTGGAATAGCATAAGTCATCACAAAATGTATAGTTTTTGAAAGTTTAAGCAAAATATTTTCAAGGTTTGCATTCTGTCACATGAAAATCAGTACAGCCGAAGCAAAAATATCGGTGCTACCGAGACTGACTTTCTCATTAACAGAAACTTGTCACTCCTTTCGGTGAGACCGAAAAGGAGTACTCGGTTTCACTGAGATAGTTCTCAGCAGCATAGAGGGCAAATCGGTGACACCGACTTGTTCACTTTGGTTCCACCGAGTTTCATCGAGCAGACGACAAACCCAAGAAAATCACTCGTTCGCTATCTAAAGGAATTTTCTTGTGGATAGAACGATCTGAAATAGTGGCTAGACGGAGAAGAAACTCTAATGAGCATGAATCAGAAGGTGGAGCGCAAGAAGGGGTCGAATCCATACCCTAACTTGGTGATGGATCCTCCATGGCGGCGACGATGGTGTAGAATTCATCGACGACGGTGATTCCCAACAGCGGAGATGCTCGGGGAAGCAAGGCGATGTCCAAGGGTCTTCGAAATGGTAGCTTAGGGTTTTTGGGTGCAATGTTTGAAGATGGAATTTCAAAGCGTCGGGGTCCATAGCTTATATGCTCTTCATTGTCGATGACACCGATTCTAAATATTCGGTGTCACGGAGTTTCTCATTTGTCAGCTTATAGGGAAACTCGGTGTAACCGAAAATATGGAATCAACAGTATCGAGATTTAAAACTAGATCAACCCTAGGCATTCGGTAAGACCGAGTTTTGGAGTTGGTTCCATCAAGATGCACTTGGGAGGCTTTACTGGTCAGTTCTTTGTCGAGACGGAACTCTGAGTGCTCCTCACATAGAGAGATCAAAAAGTACTTGTTCGAATTTTGTGATGCATCATGAATATAATATGAGGTGAGAAAGCATAGATATCTAGAGGAGTGGTCCTAGGATTTCTTGTATATCCTATTGGAAAATGAAAAAAAATCAAAATCCAAAATAGCAATAATTGGATATCCTTGAATGAGTAAATAAATGCAGACCAATATTCTCACACAATAAGATGTCAAATGAAAACATGGCAAACATGCACAAACACACTAGTAATTAACAAGCACTTTGGCGATGACAGAGTCATCTATATATGAGTATATTGAATTAGGATCCAAATAAGAATACTTGATCATAGGTCATACTCATCGTTTAAACACAAGTGGGGTTACCACTTTTACATAATGCTTTTAATGTTGTCACATACTATGAGATGCTTTGACTCAAGTCTTAGAGTAAAGCTCCCCCTTGATGTGACATCCCCCATAGAAGGGATAAACTAACCTTGGGTTTTGTTGATGAAGACTTCATGTAGGTGAGGTAGTGGTGGATGCTCAAAGTTGATGAAGATCTCCAAGAGTTGGTAGCATCCTTGTTGTTTCATTACTCTTATCACCTACATGGGTTAGTCCCAACACAAAAGAGACAAATACAAGGATATCTATGGACATGGAGTGCAAAGCATGTCTGATGATGTCCACTGATTTGTTGATTACGTTGTACCTTGCTTACCTTTGAGGGATGTGTGACTCCTTTAACTATTGCATGATGTTGATGTTGATTGCAACTAGTTCTTGCCAATAATGAATGTGAGTGGATTTTCATTGGTGGAATCACCCCTCAAGAACTTCTCTAGTTCTTCTTCTTGGGGATCCACATCAAGTTCATGGGGATCCTTGGTGTTGAAGTAGCACTTGTAGAAGTTGAGCTTGTAGTAGCCTTGGGAACCCATTTCACCAAAGCTTGGGATTCATCTTCATATGAGTCAATGTCCTCTTGAAGCTTGTTCTTGCCCTTGATCTTGGGGTCTTGTGGTGGAAGGTCATCTTGAGGTTTTGTTCCCTTGGGGAGAGTATTTTCATACTTCTCCTTTTTAGGAACAAATTTGGGATTGGGGTATTGACCTTCTTCCCTTTCAACTCCATTAGCATAGAAGTAGCCAACACCACGATTCTTTCAGTATCCTCCATGCTTGCGTACAATCTCCTACAATTGTTTGCACCCTTCAATAATCTGGTATATACCTTTCTCTATAATCTCTTTCGAAAGTTCATTTTCTTGCTCAAGTGTAACTTGGCTAAGAGAAGAGTTAGTTGGATCAATAGAGCTACTAGGAGAAATATCATTGGATTTATCATTTTCATTGCTACTAGTTTAAGAACCTTTCTTTCCTTTGTTACTACCTTGCTTAGTCTTAACTTGTGGCATGAACGTAGACAAGAGAAGTCGCTTGGCTAGACAAGAGTAAGTCTTCTTTCGAAGATCGTCATTGATATCTATAAGGAACTCATGCTCTTGCTCTAAATTGAGGTTCCGGAAGTGGGGATTCTCATGTCTCCTTACAAGCTCTCTATGATATTGTTGAGTAGACTCGTGGGCTAACTTAAGAGTGTTTAGTTCTTGAGTTAGTCATTCTATTTCCAACTTATCATCATTGCACGACTTATCTAGACTAGAGTGACTACTAGAAAGTTCATTTTGACTAACATTACTAGATTTGTCAAATAGCAAGTCATCCTCAACTAACAAGTCATCCTCATCACTAATGAAATCAAGATACTCGGGGTGTGACACCTTGGGGCCTTTAGGCATGAAGCAACATCCAACCCCTTAATTTGGTGAATCAAATATGTCGTATGAGTCGGTTGTCACTAGTGCAAGTCGGGCAACACCTTCATCTTGACTATAGTCAGAGTTGGAGTGGTAGCTTCTCTCGGAGTGGTTGTCGAATTTAGAGCCGGAAACCCATTCACCAACACGAGCTTGATGTTTTCTTCTTAAGTAGCTCTTGGTGTACTTGTCCTTCTTCTCCGAGTCCCTACTTCTCCTTGAGGGTCTTCGTTCATAACGATCATCCCTACTCCTTCTCTCTCTTGCAGGTGACTTGTTTCTTGAGCTTCGTCTTCTTGGTGACTCTTCTTTCCTTTTTTAAGGAGCTGTGCACTCATTTGAGAAGTGTCCGGGCTTCCCACAATTGTAGCAGTTTCGGTCACGACTTGACGAACGCTTCTCTTCATATCTTGAGTTGGAGCTTCGATCTTTACTTGTATTCTTGTAGAACTTATTGAATTTCTTGACCATGAGGCTTATCTGTTCATTTGTGACAAGGTTGTCGCTTGAAGTTGCGGGTGCATCACTTGTGGCTTTGTAAGCACCGCTAGACTTGTGGTGAAGCTCTTCCTTGTCCTTGTGTGTCATCTCATGATAAACAATTTGTTCCAATCACTTCCATTGGCTTGAGATCTTTGTAGTTGCACATCATTTGGATCAATGTGCATACGGTGTCTTATCGATCATCCAAAGCTCAAAGTATCTTCTTGATGACTAATTTGTCGGTCATTTCTTTGCTTCCTAAGCCGTCTATCTCATTGGTGATGAGAGCTAGCCTAGAGTACATCTCAGTGACTCCTTCACCATCCTTCATCTTGAACTTGTCAAGTTGACTTTGAAGAACATCCAACTTGGATTCTCTCACAGATTCGGTACCTTCATGCATATCAACCAAAGTATCCCAAATCTCTTTTGCATTCTCAAGACGGCTGATTTTGTTGAATTCTTCGGGGCATAGGCAGTTGAAGAGAATGTCACATGCTTGAGCATTGAGTTGCAACATCTTCAATTCATCCACAGTCGCTTGGCGATCCGGTTCCCTTCCATCAGCAAAGAATTCACCTTGCAATCCAACACAAACAATAGACCAAATGGCGGGGTTATGACCAAGTAGATGCATTTTCATTTCGTGCTTCCAACTCGCAAAATTAGTGCCATCAAAGTACGGACCTCTATGGTGATAGTTTCCCTCACTAAACGCCATACTCTCCTAGGTTGTGAAACCAATGCAATGGAGACCAATGCTCTCATACCACTTGTAGGATCGGAAGTAGTGCTAGAGGGGGGTGACTAGACTACTTGACCAATTAAAAATCTACCTTTTCCCAATTTTAAGTCTTGGAAGATTTTAGCATTCATAGAAAGTTAAGTACACCCTACACATGCATGTATACGAGTATTCCAGTGGAAAGTAAAGACAAGCATGTAAGTAGAGGAAGGGTAGGAAGATCAAACACAATTTGAAAACACGATGATTTTTCCCTTGATTCCAATAGGTGGTGATATCGTACATCCACGTTTATGGAGTCTTCAATAGATAGAGGGTAACGATCGTGAGAGTCCACGGAGGACTCTACCCACGGAGGGTTTGACTAAGAAGCAACCTTGACTATTCCATAACGGCTTCCGTCCACGAAGGACTAGCCTCAATATGGGTAGATCCTCATGAAGTAGGCGATCTCCTTGCCGTTACAAACTTCTTGGTTCATTCTACAACACGAAGTAGGAGGCTCCCAAGTGACACATAACCAATCTAGGAGGCACCACCCTCCAAAAGGTAATAGGCTCGATAATGTCAATGAACTCCTTGCTCTTGTGCTTCAAGATGACAGACTCCTCAACACATAGTCACTCTCTCATAGATTTGGCTATGGTGGAAGAGATTGAATGGGTGGAAAGAAACTTGGGGAGGCTAGAGATCAAGATTCATATGGTTGGAATGGAATGGCATGATCTCAACACATGTGTAGGTGGCTCTCTCTCAGAAAATCAGTTGGTATGAATGGGGATCTGTTCTGAGTGCTTGTCTTGTGAGTGAGTGGTGGTGGAGGGGTATATATAGGCATCTCCAAAAATCCAACCTTTACACCTAATAAGTCAGACTTGGTGACACCGATGTGTTAATCTTGATGGTACCGAGTTGCCTCGAAGGTAGCAACTTTTGAATCTCGGGGAGACCAATACATAAAACTCGGACGCACCGATAAGTTGACCAACGGTCAGAATGCCAAACTCGGTGATGCCGATTCAACAAACTCGGTCGGAGCAATTTTTGTGAATTTGCGTAACATGAAGTTGGCAACCTAAACTCGGTGGCATCGAAATGGAATCGGTTGCACCTAAGGTATAGGGTTTCGCTGAGTCTGTCTAAGGCTGACTATCGGTGGCACCGAGTGGAAAGTGTTGGTTGCATCGATTTTGGATATTTGTCTTAGGACAGACTTTTGTGGAAGAGCTTGTGGGTGTATGTGGTGAGTATCACTTGTGCACATATGAGCATTTTTTTCACCAATAGTACCTTACCCCCTTTTAATAGTATTGGCTTTCCTATGGACTCAAAGTGATTTCTCACAAAGTTAAAATGTAGAGTCCTCTTGCTTGAACCTTTGCCAATATATTTCCTTACATCTTGGGGTAATCCACAATCCTTTTGCCAACCCATCATTGAACTTTTATTGACACATGCTTAGTGGAAACATTAGTTCAATGACATATATGTTGTTATTAATTACCAAAACCACCAAGGGAGCAAATGTGCTTTTAGAAGGATAGGGTTGACGCCGGGAAGCGGGTACATGGCTGGGTTGGGAACGAGGACGCTGGAAAGGGTTCTAGTCTGGATCTGAGGGACGGGATGGGGAGGGAGCTAGCTATCGATGGAGTTTGGGTAGAATACGAGGACAGATAAGTGAAACGGGTGAGGGTGCGGGTTTTGGGGGAGGGGAGGGGGGCATGTTCGTGGCATCGGTGAAAAGGGTGAAAAAAGATCGCCCTACGTCCGTGGAAAAAACTCTGCAAACAGTTGCATATAGTAACCCATGTGCACAAGCAGCACAAATTTGTTCGAAATGAAAGCCTGAAAACTTTGAAATGTAGACATGACCTCGTCGTTTTGTCTCGAAATTTTTCCCACGGTATGCAGCTATCGGTGTACCCTAATATTGATTTTCCGGAAAATTTCCAGGCTCGCCTGTTATATTTAATGCATTTTTTATCATTTACAGGGCATTTGTTTCATACAAACCAAATCCCAGCTACAACAGCGATTGTTGATGAGAGGTATAAGGACCGCCATTCGATCTGGGTGAATCCTACGGCATAGTCGCATGATCTGTGTGGTTTGGGTTTTGTCCAATCATAAAGGAGGACTCACGTTGCTTGCACTAGGTTACATAGGTCACGGTTTAGAAAGCACATGGTTCTAGTTAATGAACCATGTGCTATTTGTTGATGCAGACTAGTCAAATTTTCGTTTGAAATGAATTTGGGACACCATCATTTCGCCTCGAATTATTTTCATCCGGAAACAATCAACTATTATCCCATGTATCGGTTTCCGGCCGCATTTTATGATTTGTTTGCAAATTTGCACACATTTTTTCCACCAGCATGGGGATTTTTAGTAATTTAATTGGAGGAAATGTAGATTTATTACGAATATTATAAAATGGGGGTGTCATCGTGGCATGATGTGAAGACCCCGTGCGAGAAGATTGTAAATACCTTGAGGAAGTTGCGATGGCCTTCCCTTTGAAAATGAATGCATCTCGCACAAAGGATCAAGGCTTACGAAAAGTAGAGTTGGCATTTAGGACTCCAATTGGTGTCAATCTCATCCTTTCACCTTGGTTTTTTCAAAGGTATACAAACATCATTGTACTCCCAATATTAATCTTCTGGTGTATTACATGTCTCATTTTGTATATCTAAGTCATATTTTTGCAGTTACCATGTTAATAAGTTCTTATAAATAAAACATCAGAACATGAATTACCTGTGGATGGTGGCAAAGAATCTCTTACAAATCATTTGTGTGTCACTTTGCGTGATTTTCGTCATTGTGCAACAAATGAGAAGAATTGTCAAGCATTTCGGATGGGATATGTGTCCACCTAAATAAATGACAGTAATTTAATTACAGGAAATGCAGACGGACTCAGAAAATCCTGAAAATCGGTGTGTCATCATGGCATGATCTCGAGACACCGTGGAAAATTTTTGGTAAAATTTGGTGCAAGCTACAATGATCGCTAATTGGAAACCATGGCATCTGAGTAGAAGGATCATAGTTCCAAGGGGAGAAGTGGCAAATCGAACTCCAATCGAAGGTGTCTTCATCGCCTCTCCTCCAAATTTTATCCCACGACGGTCAATCATAATTATACGCCAGGGTTGATTTTCTGGCGCATTTTTTTGCTTCTTCGATATTTTTCTGCATTTTCTATCATTTACGGGGCATTTGTTACATACAAACCAAATCCCAACTACAACAGCTGTTGTTGATGAGAGGCATAAGGACCACCGTTCGATGTGGGTGAATCCTATGGTGTAGATGCATGAACCATGTGGTTTGGGTTTTGTCCAATCAGAAAGCAGGACTCACGTTGCGCGCACTAGGTTTCATAGGTTGCGGTTGAGAAAGGACATGATTCTAGTTAATGAACAATGTGCTATTTGTCCATGCAGAAGAGTCAAATTTTCATTTCAAGTGAATTCGGGACACCGTCATTTGGCCTCGAAGTATTTTCGTCCACATACAATCAACTATTAGCCCATGTATTGATTTCAAGCCGCATTTCATGACTTGTTTGCTAATTTGAAGACATTTTTTCAACCAACATGGGGCTTGTTAGTAATTTAATTGGAGGAAATGCAGATGTATTATAGATATTAAAAAATGGGTGTGTCACCATGGCATGATGCGAAAACCCCGTGCGAGAAAATTGGTAATGTCTGGCGGAAGTTTTGATGGCCTGCCCTTTGAAAACGAATGCATCTTGCACAAAGGATCATGGTTTATGAAAAGTAGAGTTAGCATTTCAGACTCCAATCGGTGTCAATCTCATCCTTTCTCCGTGGTTTTTTCCATGGTATGCAAACATCATTGTACTCCTAATATTGATCTTCTATTGGATTACATGTCTCGTTTTCTATATCTAAATCATATTTTTGCAGTTACCATGTTAATTAGTTCTTATAAATAAAACATCACAACATGAATTATGTGTGGATGGTGGCAATGAATCTCTTACAAATCATTTGTGTGTCACTTTGCGTGGTTTTCGTCATTGTGCAATGAATGAGAAGAATTGTGAAGCATTTCAGACGAGACATCTGTCCAGCTAAATAAATGTCAGTAATTTAATTACAGGAAATGCAGACGGACTTAGAAAATCATGAAAATCAGTGTGTCATTGTGACGTGATCTCGAGACACCATGGAAAAAATTTGGGGGAGCAATTTGTCATCATCTTCTGCTTCATCTATGCGTTGTGTCACTTTGTTTTGTTTGACACAATTTATGTGGAATGATTCTATGTATCCAAGTACTTCACATCATTAATGCTTGGATCCACATTGTACAAGACTTTGTTGACCGACCATCGGCTTCAACCTCCTCGGCCAGTAGCCGAGGAGTGTCTGCCCTACTTTATAAATCCTTTATAAGGGCAAAGATTTATGGCAAACAAGGCAACCTGGCCATAAGGTTTTGTTAACAAATGTACGCGGATATATATGTTATACTTCTATTCAACGTAAGAAACATCTTCTGGGAAAATCGTTCATTTATAAGTTCCTTTTCCCAGGATATCATGTTGATCATGATCGTGACTCCTCTACTCCGATCAATGTGAGAGGAAAATATTGAGGATTTAGTTTGGGGAATGTTCCCGAACTCTGTGGTCTTTAATGAACCGAAATTTTCACTTCCGTTTTTGTCGACCAATTGTATTCCTAAGATGGCTAGCTTTCGGCTTCACCCAGTCCGAGGTACTAACCCCAATGACCCGGAAGTAACAATAATAGAGATTCTCCCTTTACCCCATAGTCGAACAATCGGGAATGTAGGGGGTAAGCACAGGACCCAGGAAACCCATCTTGGGCAAAATCTTAAGTCAAATTGATGCATATTTATGGCTTTATAACAATGATTGCGGTAGGCAGCACTCACATATTGAATACAAATGCTTTTATGCTTTGTGCTATTTTGACTCCTTTGTGACCCTTTATCATTTGTAAATGCAACGCAGGGTGTTTCCGCAATAACAAGACAACCCTTAGCCGATGTCTCGGAGCCCGGAGGTGGTTGTGTTAGCTGAAATGAGGCAATCACATATCTAGGCTTTATTACTTTCACTTAGTCATATGAGCTTAAAATTTGGGAGGCCAGTTACTAGCCCCCGGTTAGTGTTCGGTGTCAGCCAAGGTCAAGCCGTTAGCATTCCAGCCAAATTTATGAAAGCCCACAGGGTAACCTTTATCGGTCTATAGTTTGACAGATTCATCGGATAGCTGACTAGTTTGCACTCATTGGGACAGTCAATTTTTGGATTTCTCCATTGAGGTACCTGACCAGTTTAAATCGGAAGTACAATCGCATTAATTCTCCCTTTGCACACCTAGCCGAACAAAGCGGAATGTAGGAGGCAATCAAAGGAGAAGGGCAACCCAACTATTGACCGAAGACACAATTCAAAACTAATGCATATAAAGCAATATAAAAGAACATTTTGCCGAGGACTGCTTGGAGCACCTTAGCTGGGTTCGGCTCTAGTCGGTGTCCGCCGTTGATATTGCTGATACTTTAACAACTATTTTTGAGTCACACGGTATCCCCCGAGAATCAGGTTGGCTGCGGCCAACCAACCTGAGGATCAAATCTCCTCGGGAACTAGTCTAGATGTCATATCGTTTAGCCAACACCGAGGTCTAAGTCGGCAGGAAAGATACCGCGTTGTGGGTCGAAAAAGATACCCCGAGCTGAATTATTACGTATGGCATCTCGGTCAGGATGGTGTCCCACCTCCTAAAAGAAAAACATAAAATAGCTTAAAAGTGCCATAAGCGCGAAAAGCCAAAACACTCATGCTAAAAACTTTGACGTCTGAACTAAATCAAGTAGTTTGGCGCCAATCTGAAATTGGTATTAAAATTAATATGTGCTTAGGTCGTGCTTTAACATGATACATCCAATCTCCGGACTTCAAGCGGGTCAGCCTTTGGCTTCAACCTCCATATCCCGAGGGCGGAGTGTTTCTCCGAGGCCTGTTTAGCGAAATAAACTCGAGCGGCTTTAGAAAGAAAACATGCTATCTGGCTATTGACCACACACTAGTGTAGGAAAAGGGAGTAGTAGAAAAAGAATTTGCAATGACCAAGAAGAAAACACATCCATTATAAAACGACTAATATAAATTTAAGAACACCATGTTAAATTGGGTAAAGAATTTTTTTAAAAACAAAGTTTTTAACAATAAAATTTTTAACAAGAAATATAATGTTTGGTTGAACCGAACAAAACATAAAATTTCAAGGTGTTCGATGCGGTCCGAGGTTGTGGCGGGACAGAGACGTATTCCTTGGCCTGGCCGAGGTCCCACTCCCCAAGCCCGAGGTAATCAAGAGAAGAGCTCGGGTCGAGAAGTGGAAATGCAACATGGTTTCTACGGCAAGGCAAAGCCCCCGGTCCAGCCGAGCAGACAGAGTAGTTCGGCAGCATGACGATGAAGCCCCTAGTTATCATGGGGAAAGGAAGTTTGTTTAACAAACAAACTTTTTTATTTAACAAAAATATAATGCTTGGTCGAACCGAACATAAATTAAAAATTGAAAAAAGGATGAGCATGAAAGTGATTTAGCTGGTCAATGTACTCGGTGTTGGTGATGCCGTCCGATCTTGCGGCGCGACGAGGTTCCAGTCCCCAAGCCGGTCCCGAGGTGGACGAGCAAAAAGCTCGGCTTGATGAAGTAGCATAACAACAATGTCGATGTGCTAAGGCGAAACCCCCGGTACAGCCGAGGAGGCAGAGTAGTTCGGCAGCATGACGGTGAAGCCCCCACGTCAGTCAACCATGTCAACAAGGCAACTTGATAGATGGATGCGGGACAAGAATGTCGGCATGCCGAGGTAACCGCATGATGTAGTTAAAGTCAATTACATGTGCACACATTATAGTGCAAGCCAAGAGTAATAACAAATAATAACAATAATAATAGTAATAATGAATTCTTTGTATAATTAAAATACCCAAAGGGAAGTAAAAGAGATGTGGCCTGGGCGCCGAGATCGGCAGAGGCGGGACGATGACGTCGGCTCGCCGAGGTAGTGGTGTCGCGTTGTCGGGGTCGGTTATCTAGCGCAAAGTCGAAGTCCACATAGGTCGGAAATAAGCAAGAAGCTGGCCAGACCAACGTCACACACGAAGATTGATAGAATATCTCTGCAAAAATAATGCAGTAGAAACCAACAGAAATTATGTTGTGTGAAATAGATGTACGTTGTAAACGGATAGTTAGGAAAAATAAAACCTGGTATTATCCTGCAGTAGTGGTGGACTGAACAACAAGCCCATGTGGTAGTCGGAGATCAATATAGAGTCAACAACTATAGTACGATATCCAAATTAATTAGGGAAGGTTGTCCTCCACAGGGAGTTTGCAACATCAATTGATGAAGAAGAGGAAAAACAAATATTAGATTTGGTCCTCACGTGAATATGCAAAACAAAAAGCATTATTTATTGGACAAACATCGAAAGTCGGTCTTGTACTTGTACTAATAGTACTAATAATAAACGAAATCAGTTTACTTTCCTGATCACATCAAGAGAAACTAGCAATTGCGTGTTTTGTTGTTTTCCCGAGGACAACCTAGTGCTGAAAAAGAAAGGACCTTTTCTCGATCCACGTATACACAGATGAATCAATATACAATTGACGTGCAGATTGATTCCGACTTCCGAGGCTATGACTCCTCTCTTGGCACCACCTCAAATTGATTCCACGTCAATCTTAAAAGATAAAGGTTGGGGCGGCGTCTAACTCCGGCATGCGGCATGATACATGCGTACGTGAAGGATGCCTAGGTCATATAGTAAACTCCTCGAATCGCTTTCGTCAGATAGTACGCAGTGCGGTAGTGATCAGATCACGCGGCCGCCTCTAAAATAAAAAGCGGTCTGCAACCAACAAAATAGCACAAGGCAATAGCTGCAATTCACAAACAAATTGATTATTCTGTATGAATTTAACTGGAAAATATCACCTGGTCTTCTCATCGACCCATGGCGATCGCCCTGCAAGCTCTCAATGAAAGCACCAATGTCTATTCTAAATCCGGCATACCTCACTGTAGGGGTCCTAAGCTAGGCATTTTGGAGAGATGGTAACATGGACACATGATTTTACCCAGGTTCGGTCTCTCTAAAGGAGATAATACCCTACGTCCTGCTTTTTATTTTATTGATACGGGAATAGTACATAGTACATGTATTACCACGAGGTTGTTGTAATGAATCTAAGATTGAGGTTATCTATTGACAAGCCTGGTCATGTTTATATAATGCACCATAGGGCTAGGGTTTAGAGGAGTCCTTGTCTTGTGCATCAAGTCTTGTGGAATCTCCCTTGTGTGCATCATGGGCTGCCCGAAGTGGCCCATTAGTGAATTGCCTTGGGGGTCCTCGGCCCGACCCACTGGTCGGGAGACGACATGGTGAGTACCCCCTAGTCCAGGGCACCATCAATGACATACACTTAGGAACTCCCGGTAAGGTAATTCCCAGAACACGGATTTGTTCTTAAACACTTCGTCCCTGGGTGTTATTTTTGACGTCGAACCGGATCCCTTGCCAATCACAATATTAATTCCTTTAACCATGATGTGGACTTCTTTCCCATCATAGGGTCTTGGGCCCGTTCCTTTCTCTACCGTACCATCGAATTCACCAGTCATTTTTGGTAAGGATAATTTCTCCTTAAGAACCTACGATGACGCAAATACACGGTTTTGCTTCAGTTGGAAAGAAATGTACTCTCGGTCCTATCCATGCATGTGACATATCCTACCGGTCCCTTTGTTTTTTGCCCGAAACTGTTGCCTAATGCTGGCATATCTTGAATGGTGTGCAGCAGCAACGCATGTAGCCAGAAAAACTCCTTTGTGTTGGCATCACAACAGTTCACACCAGACATCCACAATGTCTTGAATTCTACCGCCAGCAGCTCAAAGTAAATGTCGATATCATTTCTAGGTTGCTTATGGCCTTGGATAATGTCACACCCTATGATTTGCCTCATGACTAAGATATCATGGCTCAAAAATCAGGGCCAATTAAAACTTTTGTGTGCTTGTTATGCTTGACTTGATTTCTGATTGTTTGATTCCTTGCTAGTGCTCTATATTCATAAATTCCCTCCTACTCTCAAAACCCTTTTCCTTAACCTAGAACTATTGTCCAATGATCATGCCATGTGTATAGGACTTAAAACTGTTTTTACAAAATATTATTTTGAGCAAAAAGCATTTATTTAAATTAGGTTTTCAAAACCCCTTGATTTGAGACTGGTAGTACAAGTCCTCAAATTGGGTGGATCCTTTTTCCCAGATGCTTTAGTTGGAACCTATTATATATATAAATTCCCAAAACTACAAAATATTATTTTAAAAGATTATTTTCATATTTTATTTAAAAGCTTTTTCATAAGGCCAGAAATGGTTTTTCATAGGGAAAAAATATTTAAATGCTTTATAAATATTTGAGAAAATTTAGGGAAACTTAGTGGACATATATTATCCATATATAATAGTTTCAACACATGGTCATGTTCAAAATACTAGACAAAACCCTTCAAAACCATATCTGTCTGTTTCAAGATTTTGAAATATTTCTATAAGAAATATTCTCAATTAAATCCTAGAAAATTCTAGCATGTCACATATGGTATATGTGGTCATCTTACCAAGTTTCATATCAATCCCAATTGTTTTTGTTCACCAAAATGTCCCAAAAACCTCTCTGTCTAGATCCAAATTTGAGCAACTCTACATTACCAACTGTCTCCCCTTACGCTCAAACTTTGGGGGCAGGTTAGAATCCTCCAATAATGCATCCACACCAAGTGGTGCATCAAGGAGAACAGTTTAACCTGTCCAAATCCCCTCAAAGCTCTTTCTGCTGATTTCAAGAATTGGAAATTCTTGCATTATAATGTTTCCCTATTTGGTCCCAAACTTTTTGTGCATGTTATAGTCCCAAAAATATGTCACCACATAAAGTTGTGCATCAAGGGGAATGGATTTGCATAGCTAGATCTAAGCAAATGCATTTCTGCCCATATCTAGGGTTTACCAAGTTTGCATTGGCAACCATCTTCAAATGAGTTCAAATTTTGTGATCAACCTCACTTATACCTATTATCAAGTCATGTTAATTTTCATAGTGATGAGAATCACTTTGCCATCTCAAACTTGCATCAAACACCTTCTGCTCATTTACCAAACTTGTTGTTTGGGCCCCTTCTACCATTCTCCTTGACCTGAAAATTTTACCACACCTTTGCCCTCATGCCCTTCTACCTCTAGTAGCAACTTTAGGTTCATGGCTCTATTATTGGGGGGTAAAAATCCCAAGATTCCCTCCTGGACAGCTAGTTTTTCCCTTTCCCTCAACCTCTCTCCTCATCCTTTGGCTCCCCAAAGCATCCAGGGACTCCTACGCCTTGCCTATACCCTCCTAGATGCCCTAGACATAGGTGGACACGCAGAAGCTGCCAAGGGCGATGCCATGGCACCCAATGGCCGCGCTCCAAAGCGCGCTACAGTGCCAACCGCACTGTAGCCGCCGCCCAATGCATAGCCTGGACCGCCTCGAGCGCCCCCTCTCACCAGACGGTCGGCCTCGACGTCCAGGACACGCAAGGCACCTGTCCCCCTCCTCCCTGGCTCTCCTCTCTCCCCTGTCAGGCACGCCCGAGCGTCGCCCATGGACTCCATCCACGGTGCGCCTCGACAGGGCTACTTAAGCCCGCACCTGAGCATCTACTGCCTCCCTTCGCTCTCTCCCTCCCCCTTGGACCGCCCGGACCTCCCCATTCTCCTCCCGAGCTCCCCTTCCCCTCCATGGCCGAAGCCCCACCGGCGGGTCCACTCAAATTCTGGCCGCAACGGCTCCCCCTGCTTCCCTGAGCCTCTCCAGGACCCTCCTCCGCCTCTGTGCTCCTCCCCGCTCCACTCTCATCTCTCCAGTTGGCCGGGGCACTTCTGCCTCTGCCGCCCATCACCGGCCTCCGCCGCGGACGAGGTCTCCCCTCCCTGGTGCACCTCTGTGAAGATTAGGCACCCAGGCAGATGTGGGACCTCATGTCGAGCCCTCGAGTGGCCGGGCCATTGCTGGAGGTAGCCGGCCTCCCGTGCGGGCAGGCAAATGGGCCGGCCCGTCTGCCTATCATGTGCCGTGTGCGCTAAATAAGCGCACAGGTATAAGCCTTTTTCCTTTTTGAATTATTTATTTCTGTAGAGCTTGTAAAATCCATAGGAAATTCATATCGCCCCCAATTTTTAAGATTCAAATTTCCACATCCTCCTAAAAATGCCACCTATTTCATGGCATCACTTTCATTATTTTTTCTCCACACCTTTCTGTCATTTTTAAACTATTATGACCACTTTGTAAAATCTATAGATTGTCCATTATAGCTCCAAATGGAGTGATTCAAGTTCGTATGTGTGTCTAAGTTCATGCCCTAATTAGGGAACATTTTTTCTGGTGCCTCTCTGCCATCCAAATAATTGAGCTATTTATTCATGTATAACCCACTTTGCAAATTCATAAGAAAATCATCCCAAATCCAAATCCAGTGAAACCAATTTCTCAAACCTAATTGTTGGGTCCTTCCACTCATTTTTATAAAAATATTTTCTATTGCCATCTTAAAGGAATATCATTTTCATCATTCCCACCATTCAAAAACTTCTCCTTGATCCACATCCAATGAAACCTCCCCGATTATTTTTCTTGTGACCCAAGGTGTCCAAGAAAAATAAAACTTCTGATTATAGAGCACTTTTATTTCTCTGCTTGTTGTGTTGCTTATTGCGGTTGTTTCTGGCGATAGTTGACGAAGTAGATGAAATGCTCGGAGTGGACGAGAAGCGGGTGAAGACCTCGAAGACTTTGATAAGCCAGGCAAGCAACCCTTTGACCATGATAACAAACCATTTTATTGCATGTCATATAGCACTTTACTTTCATCCTAATTGATCATGTGATGTGGTGTTCCCCTTTTGGTGGGATGCCTCCGTACCTTTCCATTGACACTTGCATCGTGCATGACCCTACCACCTTATGAGGGTTGTGTGGGTGGGTGTAGTTAGGATGCTAGTAGATGGTACGCAAGTGGGATCAGGATTTATGCATAGTAATGGGAGGAAATAAATGATTTCAAAGACTTTTCAAAAACCCCGTCGGTTGCCACTAATGCCCGAGGTAGACGATGAGAAGATGGGTGACCACTTGAGAAAGAAGTGGTGTGCCGGAGCAAGTTGAGATTGTGTTTTCTAAAACGTATTAGATTTAAGATTTGTCGATCGTCCCAATGAGTGGACTATTTGTTTAGTATCACCATGGGAAAGGCATTGTTCGGGTGCTTACCTCGGGTATGTTATATATCACGAGTCGTGGATGACACGAAAGTTCCCCGAGTCTTGTGGGTAAAGTTTGCAACCTCTGTAGAGTGTAAAACTATTCGAATAGCTGTGTCCATGGTCAAGGACAGTTGGGTGGTGCTGGTTAAACTATGCCCGGATGTTTTCGTGAAACTTGGTGTGATAATGGTTCTGATGGTGACAAGAGGTCACATGAGCTGAGTTCGATGACTTAGCAAGGGAATTAAACTAAGTCTGATTGCTTGGCATGATGAATGAACATGAGATGTTATACCCCTACTTATGGTGATGTCTGTCACTTGTTCACATGGACATCTGTTAACTGTTGATGCATGCTTACTAGTTACTTGATCATGTCATTCGCATACAAAATTAGCTTTCCGCAAACTTACCTACTTAGTTCTATATCATGCATCATTGTTACCTTGTTCCACAACTTGGATTTCTTGCGACTACATTCAAAGTACTCATTAGCTTGCCACTGGTTATTTAATTGGCCAGGCATGGAAGAACATGAGTATGTTGAAGAGTTTGTTGGAGACGAACATGCGAACTAGGACGCTTCCCAGTCAGAATGCCTGTAGGTTAAGGCAGATGGCATGGGTTAACGCTTTCGACCAAGATTTCTGCTGCTTGTTCTATTTTAAGTGTCTGGCCCGTGTGGCCCTATCTATGTAAGACTAAGACCTTTGTGGTCTTTATTTGTGTAAGACGTTAAGTGTGGGTGTAAGACTCTTGTTATTCAGCTTTTGTGTGTTCAGTGAGCATTGATCTCTGGGATTGTTGTACACATGCATTCGGTGATCACGACTTATGAGTCGGGGTCCCCACAGAGCTGGTATCAGAGCCATCCTGACTGTAGGAAGCCCTTAGTTAGCATAGACTTAGTTAGGACAAAACCATTTTCCCAGGCCCTTCAAAATCACCTACAAAATCTATATATTTCTCACCTCTGCCAAATTTTCAAAGGAAGCCAAAGTTTTCGCCTTAGCATTTCCACCATCTTTCTCTTAACTCTCCTCGTCTACTTTTTCAAAACCCTGCATTTGGTTGCTACTACCCTTGGGCACCTGACCATGGGATTCCTTGAAATCCCCGTGGGTAACCTGGAAGGAATCCACCTTGCCAGACATTCACATAAGTTTGACGACCCCATGACAAGGAGCTACCAGCAGAGGATACCTTCTTGAAGGATGAGGATGTCCAGACTTAGATGATGGTGACACCCTTGACACAGCCCTAGGATAATGCCACCTTAGCCTTTGATGACTAAGGCACAAGACATGCAATGTCATGATATGCATCGCTAATAGAGCAATCCTATCCTTTTCGTTGTTATATCGGTAACCACCGGTGGATGAGAACCTCGTCATTTGGTCCGCCTCACCATAGTGAGCAGGAAGACGATTCTCATCATCCCCCCGCTCTTGGTGCCGATGATATCGTCGATGAGACCGATAGGATACAACTCTACCATGCCTTGTTAATGTTATTGCATAAAAGGTTGCCAACCTGGAATGCTCGACGCCTCAGAAGACAAGAAGGCATTGTCACGAACACAAGGACACCAGATGACCCTGTCAACAACAGTCGTGAAGAATCACCTTCATCGTCAACTCAATAGACCCAAAGTCATCAAGGACTCTTTAGGCGCAACTAGGATCGTTTCGATGAAAAACAACCAAAGACGTAGCGACACCTGAAGAAGACCCAGAAGACTAAGTGGATTCCTCTCCAAGACAAGAAGCAAGCACGACTACTGAGTCCAAGGACCCCTAGGGTAGGATAGGTCGTGTGTCCCCTATGCGAAGTCGAGTCCGTATGATGGTTCGAATGGGACCATGATGTGTGTTGCTTGTTTTTTCCTGTTTGTGCTTTGGTGTAAGTCACACCTTGGCCTTAGGCAACAAGTGCACGACTATATCACCTACCTTACTTTGATGTTTGTGTTTGGCCTTCTCGGCATTTGCTTGATTGCCCTTGCACTATAGCACCCCTTAGGCACACTCCTCTATGCTACTTTCCCTCTCCCCAATCTCGTCAACTGAAGACCGGCAAGACCAGATGCACCAGGGATCCACCTCGACAAGCAACCGACACCGAAGACTTCGACTACAACAAGCTCAACAAGACACAACCCCGTAGAGTTATGCTTTTGCCTCAAGGTTGGAGACCTTCCCTTGTCCAACCTAGACCTCACAAGCTCCCCAACACAAGTCTCTGAATCATGTGTTTAATACACGGATTTGCGAGAGCACTTATTGAGCTTCAATAACCCCTGCCTAGCACCGGGTTCATTATGGAGCTAGTGATCATAGTGAACAAACATCCTTCATCCTTACGATAGCACTAGAACTGTGATGCAATAAGGGAGGACCATTCGGAGGATGTACTATTTGCGGGCAATAATTTGATTTAGCCATGATAGATGTCTTGAGGAAGCAATTGAGACCCTTTGGTGGATGACGAGGCTTAATGTTGGTAGATAAACTTGGTGGATCAATATTGATGGAGTAGTATAACTTACTTGTCCCTTGAGCAATTGGATTAGCAAGGAGCTCTTACTAGATGTAAAACTTGGATTTAAATAGGTAACCCTACCAGGTGCTCAAGATCGATTAAACCACATGGTTCGGAGTAATTTTGATTTAGTCCAGTGATCTTGATCATGATACCATGTTTCCCGCTGGATGACAATAGAAGGAATCAGATGATGTTAGGGATAATTTAGGGATCTATAAAGGCTTGACCTTGGAGTGTAGTTGGCCATGAGGTTGGAAGTTCATGACAATAGTCCTTGTAATGATTTATGGATTATATGAACTCGAGGAGATTATGTTGGACACCATCGATGCTAGATTTGTAGAAGTAATGGATCAGGTAATAGTGGGTGATGATCGAGGATCGGGTAATTGGATTCCTAGGAAGGAAACAAGATCTTGGATTGGTTCATTACGAGTTTCCTTAGCATAGCAATGTAGTACCTTAGACCTTGGATGGGTCATCAGGACACTTGGATTGGTAATGTCTTGATCAAGATTAGCGGCTTGTAAATTATCCCAAGGATTATTATATAGGGATATACCTAAGTTGGCTATGTTATGCATATGAGATTTTGGTTTAGTTCTTCCCTTGAACTTTGGAGATGAATAGCATGGGTAATATTGGAGTTGACTTATTTGAGATGAGACCTTCTAGGATATAGGGTGATTTTGTTTGGAGTGATACGCAGTACTGTTGGCATCTAATAGTTGTGCTCAGGATAAGGTGTTAGACATTCACTCACATCCTAAGCTCCTTGAAACCCGAAGCTTTACCGGACCATGACGCAGTCGAGCTAAGACCATAGGTTGTGGCTCTAAGTCAAAAGACCATGGTCGATACCCCATCATGACCATCACCCACCCTTTCCATAAGGAAGGTGGCCACGAAGACCTCTATTAGGTTGGACCACAAACCCTAGATACCAGTGACCATCCGGGATGAATGCCCGCTCCTCTCACATATCCCATGAGTGATGTGTCTGTGTGATACTTCGGGAAATAGAGTGTTTTCCTCCGAGATGACATACTTATTTATCCAATAAGAGGAGGAACACCTTAGTCCTATTTGGACCAGCCCCAGGAACGCTAACCCTCCCTATAGAAGAAGACTTTATGTCCCAAGCAAGATGAGGAACCACTACGATTGCGAAGCCACGACAACGAAGAAGAAGCAAAGGAAGTCAGCCACCACTCCTCTGCCGGCCACCTCAACTAGAGTATATCAACAAGGACAAACGTCCAAGCATGATGAAGCCCTTGGACATCTAGAGGCTTAAGGAGCCCCTCGCTTTAAATGGTCACCTATTAGTTCCTGACTAGGAAGGGACCGAGGAGCCGATAACGCCCCTCACTCCACCACTTTGATGGTGTACGATGAGCATGACATACCTACTCCCTTCAGATGCCTGGAACGGAGTGGAACAACGGTCATGACCTCATTGTTAGCCCCTTTTTGGTTCAATCAAGGCACAGTGGCTCGATCGTGGTAAACCACCTGTCAAAGGTAGTTCACCCCACTTGCCAAGCGTCAAACCTTGGGGATTAGATAGCTGATCTACACTCTAAATAGTCAGCTTATTTAGAACCCCTCGGAACATTCCATATGGTGGAACCCGTTCTGACACCAAGTCTCTAAGCTCAGCCTTAGGGGCGAGACCCAACACAGACTTTGCCACGGAGAGACGAGTAGACCAAACACTCAAAGACCCTCCAGAACATGCGTCCACGACAATGAAGACAAACGACCAAAGAAGGATGAAGGATCTACCTGGGCAACTTACTCAAGCAGAAGATCTCGACGAGAATATACACCGAGACTCGACCCTTCTATTCTAACGCGAGACATCTAGATGTCGCTAACCAATGCGAACAGTCCTACGACCAGCTCATAGACACACTACTTGGCCACATATTCCTACCTTGTAATACCCACGCAAGCCAGCTCCATGCCAAAACCTTGTTCACCCTGAGACAAAGTCAACAATGCACTCAAAGACATAACATCAAGCAATTCAAAACCCGGAAGGACAACCATGCCGGAGCAGAAGCAGCATTGAACGTGAAGACTACCTCACCTCTGGATTTCCCCATCTCTTCTACACCTAGCCTAGGAATCTCGGGGACGAGATTCTTGTAATAGGGATAGGTCTATCACACCCTGTGATTTGCCTCATGACTAAGATATCCTGACTCAAAAATCAGGGCCAATTAAAACTTTTGTGTGCTTGTTATGCTTGACTTGATTTTTGATTGTCAGATTGCTTGCTAGTGCTCTATATTCGTAAAATCTCTCCTATTCTCAAAACTCTTTTCCTTGACCTAGAACTATTGTCCAATGATCATGCCATGTGTATACGACTTAAAACTATTTTTACAAAATATTATTTTGACCAAAAAGCATTTATTTAAATTAGGTTTTCAAAACCCCCTGATTTGAGACTTGTAGTACAAGTCCTCAAATTGGGTGGATCCTTTTTCCCCAAATGCTTTAGTTGGAACCTACTATATATATAACTTCCCAAAACCAAAAAAGATTATTTTAAAAGATTATTTTCATATTTTATTTGAAAACTTTTTCTTAAGGCCAAAAATGGTTTTTCATAGGGAAAAATTATTTAAATGCTTTATAAATATTTGAGAAAATTTAGGGAAACTCAGTGGACATATATTATTCATATATAAGAGTTTCAACACATGGTCATGTTCAAAATAATGGACATAACCCTTCAAAACCATATCTGTCTATTTCAAGGTTTTGAAATATTTCTATAAGAAATATTCTCCATTAAATCCTAGAAAATTATAGCATGTCACATATGATATATGTGGTCATCTTACAAAGTTTCATATCAATACCAATTGTTTTGGTTCACCAAAATATCCCAAAACTCTCTCTGTCCAGATCCAAATTTGAGTAACTCTATGTTACCAACTGTCTCCCCTTAAGCTCAAACTTTGTGGGAAGGTTAGAATCCTCCAATAATGCATCCACACCAAGTGGTGCATCAAGGATAACAGTTTAACCTATCCAAATCCCCTCAAACCTCTTTGTGCTGATTTCAAGAATTGGAAATTCTTGCATTATAAAGTTTCCCTATTTGGTCCCAAACTTTTTGTGCATGTTATAGTCCCAAAAATATGTCACCACATCAAGTGGTGCATCAAGGGGAATGGATTTTCATAGCTAGATATAAGAAAATGCATTTCTGCCCATATCTTGGGTTTACCAAGTTTGCATTGGCAACCATCTTCAAATGAGTTCAAATTTTGTGATCAACCTCACTTATACCTATTATCAAGTCCTGTTAATTTTCATAGTGATGAGAATCACTTTGCCATCTCAAACTTGCATCAAACACATTCTGCTCATTTACCAAACTTGTTGTTTGGGCCCCTTCTACCATTCTCCTTGACTTGAAAATTTTACCACACCTTGCGCTCATGCCGTTATACCTCCAGTAGAAACTTTAGGTTCATGGCTCTATTATTGGGGGATAAAAATCCCAAGATTTCCTCCTGAACAGTTAGTTTTTCACTTTCCCTCGACCTCTGTCCTCATCCTTTGGCTCCCCAAAGCATCCAAGGACTCCTACGCCTTGCCTATACCCTCCTAGATGCCCTAGACATAGGTGGACGCGCAGAAGCTGCCAAGGGCGATGCCATGGCATGAAATAGCCACACTCCAGAGCACGCTACAGTGCCGACCGCACTATAGCCACCACCCAATATATGGCCTGGACCGCCTCGAGTGCCCCTTCTGGCCAGACGGTCGGCCTCGACGTCCAGGACACGCAAGGGACCTGTCCCCTTCCTCCCTGGCTCTCCTCTCTCCCCTGTCAGGCATGACCGAGCGTCGCCCATGGACTCCGTCCACGGTGCGCCTCAGCGGGGCTACTTAAGCCCGCACCTGAGCATATGCTGCCTCCCTTTGCTCTCTCCCTCCCCCATGGACGGCTCGGACCACCCCATTCTCCTCCCGAGCTCCCCTTCCCCTCCATGGCTGAAGCCCCATCGGCGGGTCCGCTCAAAATTCGGCCGCAGCAGCTCCCCCCTGCTTCCCTAAGCCTCTCCAGGACCCTCCTCTGCCTCTGCGCTCCTCCCCGCTCCTCTCTCATCTCTCCAGTTGGTCGGGGCGCTGCTGCCTCTACCGCCCATCACCGGCCTCCGCCGCAGACGAGGTCTCCCCTCCCTGGTGCACCTCCTTCTGAAGCTCTATAACTGTCTTTGATAACTTGTCCACCTTGAGTCTTGATCCTTGTCTCAAAGATCCTCACTAGACTATTCTGGTTGTCTAGAATCCCCTTGCTTCTGCATGCCCTGAACGACTAAGATCAGAAGATCCATTTGCTCGTTTCTGGATCTGGCGGCTTGAGCACTAGCGGCTCGAACTTCTTCTGTCTTTGCATGTGCTATAGTAGATGTGGGATGATCTGGGTCCATCACCAAAACATTATCCTTAAGATCTGGCCGTAGGAGCAGATGTGGATGATCTAGAGCAAAAATGTGCTTCTCCAACGGAGAGTTGATAAGCAACTGGATGTAGGGTGCATAACAGCAAGAGCACTTTTGATCATCAGCAACCCTCTTGATTGTCTCTACAATCAAATCCATGACTCTAATCCTGGTGTTCCTGTCATGGTGGATCGGCATGTTAATGGAGTAGCCTCAGATCATCTTGTCATCTTCTGACTTGGGAACGTATGCCTCAGAATAGTGTTCATGGTTCGGAGGCCTGCTTGCAGCTAGTAGATGGATCCTTGCTTGTGTGATTGCAACTTGTCTGTAGGGATAGGAGTATACATATCTTTCATGGCATTGTGACTTGCCTTGGGTTTTGAGTATCTCCACCTTCCTGAGCTTTAGGAACTCCTAGAAGTGCAGCCCACTCCTCAAAAGTGGATTCATACCTTGCACCTTCAGTCATCCATACAATTCTACCATCTCCATAGAAATGAGCAGTGGAGTAGAATTGCATGACCATCTGCTCATTCCATGCAGTAAGCTCTCTGCCAATGAACTTGTCTAGACCAATGCAATGGAAATTATCTTGGACACTTGGTAAGTAGTCCACATTACCCTTAATGAATTTCCAATCGACATATCTCATATTGCTAACAGCTGGGCTCTTGTCAAGCGACACTATCTCATAAAAGTCCTGTTTCTCTCTTGTGTAGAACCTGTAGTCAACAGCAGTTTTCCTCCTCTGAGCATAAGGAACTATGGCTCTCCAGGCTCTCAATCCCGAGTCTTTCCTCTTCTTCATGTCTTCAGCAACTAAGTGGCTAGCATCATGTACTGGAAGATGTGGTCTAAGCTTCATCAAAGTAGTCAATTTGTCATCATCTTCAAGTCTGGAGGCAGTCCCCTTGTTCTTCTCAGAAGCTGGGATGTCTCTGGTACTCCTCTTGGACTTCTGTGCAACAACTTTCTTGGTAGTAGGCTTGGTGCTCTTGGAAGTGCCTATCTTTGGCAGAGCATCAGCCATAAGCTTCTTGGCTTTCTTCTTGGGAGGGGCCTTCTCAACATGTTCTTCCTCCTCTTCCTCAGCAGCAGCACCAGCAGCCTCCTCTAGATCTTCATACATAGAGGTAGGCCTGCCAATCACATGGATAATCCTCTTCCTGGACTTCTTCTCCCCTGCCTTCTTAGGCATTGCCTTCCTAGGGACCTCAACTGACATTGTTGCCCTAGCACTCTCATGTGCTTTGAAAGTTTCAGCAGGTGCATAAATTTTGCTGACAACTCTTCTCGATGAAGTAGCTTCAGTTGTTGACTTCTTAGCAGCCTTTTCTTGCTTCTTAGCAGGAATCTCCTCAGGAATGAAGTCAGAGTCTTCTTCATCAGAATTTAACTTCTTCCTGGTTCTGGTGGCAGCCTTGGGCAACCCATGAGGGCTGGGGGTGCCTGGATCTGAAAAAGAACTGGGCTCTGGGCTGATGCCAGAACTCATGTCAACTCCCTGCTCTGCCAAATTTTGACTGTCCTCTGCATCTGACATATTGACCCTGTGAATAGAGTATAGGAGAGCAGAAGTAGATGAGTCATCACAAAATGAGGCTGGTTTTTGAAATTTGAACAATGAAATTTCAAGATTTTTGCATTCTGTGAAATAAATATCGGTACAGCCGAAACAAATTTTTCGATGGAGCCGAGACTGGCTGACTCACTTAACCGAACCTTGGCACCCTTTTCGGTCAGAACAAAAAGAGGAACTCGGTTCCATCGAGTCAGTTCTCAGCAAGACAAAATTTCACATCGGTGAGACCAATATGACTATTTCTATTCCATCAAGATTTATTGGGAGGATGGCAAAACCCTAGAAAGTTCATTATTCGCTAGACTTTGGAGATTTCGTGTGGATAGGAAATCGTGCAAAGAGTGTCTCAAAGATAAACATGAATCGAATGCACAAGAATCAGACGAGGAGCTCTATAGAGACCGAATCCGTACCCTAGCTTGGCGCGGATCCTCTACGGTAGTGACGAGGGAGAGGATTTTGTCGACGACGGTGATTCCCAGCGGCGAAGGAGCGTAGGGAGACAAGGGCGACGACCAGGGGTCTTGCAAGCGGCAGCTTAGGGTTCTGAGGCGCGACGAATGAGATTGAAATTCAAAGCGACAGGGTCCACAGCTTATATACCCACCACTATTGGTGACACCGATTCTAAGTTTTCGGTGTCATCGAGTTCCTCAACTGTCAGTTGACATGGAAACTTGGTGTAACCGAGAAAATGGAATCGGTGGTACCAAGATTGAAAACTAGATCAACCCTCGGCATTCAGTGAGACCGAGATTTTGTGGTTGGTTCCGCCGAGATGCACTTGGGAGGTTTTAATGGTCAGTCCTTGTCAATACGGAACTCCGAGTGCTCCACACATAGAGGGATCGCAAAGCACTTGTTTAAGTTTTGTGATGCAGCATGAATAGTGTATGAGGTGAGAAAGCATACATAGCTAAATAAGTGGTCCTAGGTATTCTTGTATATCCAATTGGCAAAAGATAAATTAAAAAGCCAAATAGCAACAATTGGATATCCTCGAATGAGAAAATAAATGCAGACCAACATGCTCACACAATAAGATGTCAAATGAAATCATGACAAACATGCACAAACACTCTAGCATCTAACAAGCACTTGGGCGATGACAAAGTCATCTATATATGAGTATTTGACTTAGGAGCCAAGTAAGAGTACTTGATCGTAGGTCATACTCATCGTTTAAGGACAAGTGGGGTTACCACGTCTACATAAAGCATTTAATGTTGTCACATACTAAGAGATTCTTTAACTCAAGTCTTAGAGTAAAGCTCCCCCTTGATGTGACATCCCCCCAGAAGAGGGATAAAACTAACCATTGGTTTTGTCGATGAAGACTTCATATTGGTGAGGTCATGGTGGATGCTCAAGGTTGATGAAGATCACCAAGAGTTGGGAGCATCCTTGTTTCCTTACTCTTCTCACCTGCATGGGTTAGTCCCAACACACAAGAGACAAATACAAGGATATATATGGACATGGAGTGCAAAACATGTGTAATGATGTCCATTGATTTGTTGATTACCATGTCCCTTGCTTACCTATGAGGGAATGTGTGACTCCTTAATATTTTGCATAGGGTTGATGTTGATTGCAAATAGATCTTGCCAATAATAAATATGAGTGAATTTCATTGGCGGAGTCACCCCTCAAGAACTCTCTAGTTCTTCTTCTTGGTAACCCACATCAAGTTGATGGGGATCCTTGGTGTTGAAGTAGCATTTGTAGAAGTGGAGGTTGTAGTAGCCTTGGGAACCCACTTCACCAAAGCTTGGGGTTCATCTTCATAGGAGTCAAAGTCCTCTTGGAGCTTGTTCTTGCCCTTGAGCTTCGTGTCTTGTGGTGTAAGGTCATCTTGAGTGTTTGTACCCTTGGGAAAAGTATTTTCATACTTCTCCTTTTGAGGAACAAACTTGGGCTTAGGATATTGACCTTCTTCCCATTCAACTCCATTAGCGTTGAAGTAGCCAACACCTCGATTCTTCCGGTATCCTCCATGCTTGCGTACAATCTCATCAAATTGTTTGTACCCTTCAAGACTCTTGTAGATACCTTTTCTATAATCCCTTTCAATAAGGCATTTTCTTGCTCAAGTGTAACTTGGATAAGAGAATCATCATTAGTGGAATCAATAGAACTACTAGGAGCAACATCATTGGGTTTTGCATTTTTATTATTGCTACTAGACGAAGAACCTTTCTTTCCTTTGTTACTAGTTTTCTTAGATTTGACTTGTGGCATGAATGTAGACAAGATTAGTCGTTTGGCAAGATAATATGAAGTCTTCTTTCGGATATCGTCATTGATAGCTTTAAGAAATTCATGTTATTGCTCCAAATTGAGCATCTCGGAGCGTAGCTTCTCATGAGTTCTTAAAAGCTCTCTATGATCTTCAAGAGTAGATTTATGGGCTAACTTAAGAGTGTTGAGTTCTTTAGTTAGTTCTTCTATTTTCATCTTATCATCATCAATTGACTTATCTTGACTAGCATGAGAAATATCAAGTTCATTATGATTAACATCACTAGTTTTATCACATAGCAAGTCATCATCATAAAGCAAATCATCTTCATCACTATCGAAATCAAGATATTCGGGGTGAAATACCTTGGGGCCTTTAGCCATGAAGGAACTTCCACCTCGTTCATTTGGTGAATCAAATAGATCATAGGAGTTAGTTGTCACTAGTGCAATTCCGGCAAGACCATCATCTTGACTATAGTCGGAGTTGGAGTGATAGCTTCTCTCGGAGTGGTTGTCGGAGTCGGAGCCGGAAACCCATTCACCAACATGAGCTTGATGCTTTCTTCTTGAGTAGATCTTGGTGTACTTGTCCTTCTTCTCCAAGTCCCTACTTCTCCTTGAGGGTCTTCGTTCATAACGGTCATCTCTACTCCTTCTCTCTCTATGAGGTGATTCATCTCTTGAGCTTCGTCTTCTTGGTGACTCTTCTCTTCGTTTGTAGGGAGCCACGCACTCATTGGAGTAGTGTCCGGGCTTCCCACAATCCTAGCAGTTTCGGTCACGACTTGACAAACACTTCTCTTCGTGTCTTGAGTTAGATCTGCGATCTTTGCTTCTATTCTTGTAGAACTTGTTGAATTTCCTGACCATTAGGCTTATCTCTTCATTTGTGACAAGGTTGTCGCTTTAGGTAGAGGGAGTATCACTTGTGGATTTGTAAGCACCTCTAGACTTGTGATGAAGGACTTCCTTGTCTTTGAGTGTCATCTCATGAGCAACCAATCTACCAATCACTTCTGTTGGTTTTAGATCTTTGTAGTTGGGCATCATTTGGATCAATGTGCACACGGTGTCATATCTATCATCCAAAGCTCGAAGTATCTTCTTGATGATGAACTTGTCAGTCATTTCTTCGCTTCCTAAGCCAGCAATCTCATTGGTGATGAGATCTAGCCTAGAGTACATTTCAGTGACTCCTTCACCATCCTTCATCTTGAACTTGTCAAGTTGACCTTGAAGAACATCTAACTTGGATTCTCTCACGGACTCAGTTCCTTCGTGCATATCAACTAAAGTATCCCAAATCGCTTTTGCATGTTCAAGGTGGCTGATTTTGTTTGATTCTTCAGGACATAGACAGTTGAAGAGAATGTCACATGCTTGAGCATTGAGTTGCAACATCTTCAATTCATCCGCAGACGCCTCACGATCTGGTTCCTTTCCATCAACAAAGAATTCACCTTGCAAGCCAATACAAACAACAACCCAAACGGCAGGATTATGACCAAGCAAATGCATTTTCATTTTATGCTTTCATCTAGAAAAATTAGTGCCATCAAAGTACGGACCTCTATGGTGATAATTTTCCTCACTATATGCCATACTTCTCCTAGGTTGTGAAACATGCAATGGAGACCAAAGCTCTGATACCACTTGTAGGATCTAAAGTAGGTCTAGAGGGGGGTGACTAGACTACTTGACCAAATAAAAGTTTTACCTTTTTCCCAATTTTAATTCTTGGTAAGTTTTAGCATTCATAGCATATCAAGTAACACCCGACACATGCATTTCTAAGAGTGTATCAGCGGAAAGTAAAGACATTGCACATGTAAGTAAAGAGAGGGTTAGGAAAGCAAACACAAGTGATGACACGATGATTTTTCCTGTGGTTCCGATAGGTGGTGGTATCATACACCCATGTTCATGGAGTCTTCAACCCATGGAGGGTAACAGTCGCGAGAGTCCACGAGTGGCTCTACCCACGGAGGGTTCCATGAAGAAGCAACCTTGACTATTCCATGCGGCTTTCATCCACGAAGGACGAGCCTCACATGGATAGATCTTCATGAAGTAGGCGATCTCCTTGCCCTTACAAACTTCTTGGTTCACTCCACAACACGAAGTAGGAGGCTCCTAAGAGACACCTAACCAATCTAGGATGCACCACACTCCAAAAGGTAATAGGCTCGGTAATGACGATGAACTCCTTGCTCTTTTGCTTCAAGATGATAGAATCCTCAACACAGAATCACTCTCTCATAGATTTGTCTTGGTAGAAGAGATGGGATTGGTGTAAAGGAACTTGGGGAGGCTAGAAATCAAGATCCATATGGTTGGAGTGGAAGATCTTGATCCCAACACAAGGGTAGGTGGCCCTCTCTCAGAAAACTGTGTAGGATAGGTATGTAATAGTTCTGAGTGCTTCTCTTTCTAGTGGGTGGTGGTGAAGGGGTATATATAGGCATCCCCAAAAATCCAACCGTTACACACAATAAGTCAGACTCGGTGATACCGATGTGTAAATCTCGGTGGTACCGAAGTGACCAAAAGTAGCAACTGTTGATTCTCGAAGGGGCCGATATACAATTCCTGGTTGCACCGACGAGGTGACCAACGATCAGATTTACTAATCTCGGTGACGCCGATTCACCATTTTCGGTCTGACTGAAAATGTGAACTTACATAACAGAATCTTGGCAACCCAACTCGGTGGCATCGAGTGTAGTGTCGGCTGCACCGAAGTTTTAGGGTTTGGCTGAGTCTGTCTAGGGTTTGGAATCGGTGGCATCGGGATAGGAATGTTGGTTGCACCGATTTTGCATATTTGGCTTAGGACAGACTTTTGTGGGAGAGTATGTGGATGTTTGTGTGACTGTCACTTCAGCACGTTTGAGCATATTGTCCACCATCAAAACTTTACCCCCTTTTAATAGTATTGGTTTCCTATGGACTCAAAGTGATTTCTCACAAATGTAAAATGTAGAGTCCTCTTGCTTGAAGCTTGGTTAACCTATTCCTTGCATCTAGGGGTAAATCCACAGTCCTTTTGCCATCCCTATCATTGAACTTTCCTGAAATATACTTAGTGGAAACATTAGTTTAATGACTCATATGTTGTTATTAATTACCAAAACCACCAAGGGAGCAAATGTGCTTTCAAGATAATGTAAAGATGAAGAAGAAACTGACTAATATGGAGTGTACAATCACTACGATGAAGCAAGAACGAACAATCACATGCCACAGATGAAAGCAAGAGACAAGAAGGAACTAGCATGTGTAGTTGTAGTTGTAGCATTAGCCATCTTCTATGCGTTATTTGCAATGATCATTAGGGGTTTCGTTTGATTATTAATGGCTACATCAATAAGCAGAGGTCATCTATTGCTTACCAACTTTCCTATGTTAAATGCTTACTATTTCACACCCGTTGTGTTTCATATAAGCATGTGTGTAGTTAAACAATGCATCTAGCAAACCGTGTGAACTCCTAAAATGTACGCATGTGAAACATTTGGCATATTGAGAACTCCACAATAGCATAAATTTAGAGCGACGGTCTGGGTGCACAGAATTGCAGTTGATTATATCGGAATTCTAACCGCCTACCAAGGCACAAATATAATCCATCAATCCCCCGCTTCATTATCCATTCCTCTTGTCTTCACACCATGCTTTAGTTGCCACCATCTTCATCGTCCCAGTCGGCCACTCTACACTTTCACGCACTCTACAATCTTGTTTTCTCACTCGTTATTTTATTCAGTAATGTAGCAATGTCGAGCGACAGCGAGGATGATAGTTCTGCCATTCTGGGGTCAACCATAGAATCATCGCACTTGTTTTCCATGAGTCCGGCATCAAGCCCTGACCTCCATTTTATCCGTTGCATGGAAGGGCCGTTGCCACTAGAGTCATCAGACAATGACCAGGCGGACAAGGAGACAATGAAGGACGAAGAAGACGACAACAATGAGGAGGTGGAGGAATGTTCACACAAGGAGGAGGACGCTGAGGAGCCTCCGAAGGACAAAGAAGACGACAACGATGATGAGGAGGAGGAATGGTTGAACAAGGAGAACGAAGACAAGGGCATCAACGCTGATTGCGATAAAATCCAGCGGTCAGCGGCAAGAAGCGTCCACGTCAAGACGATGGCACGAGGCCATTTAACAGCAAGAAGAAGAAGTAAAACAGATAGTAATCCATAAACCTGTTGCCGTTTGCTCATATTTATTCCTTTACTCTGTCTACCTTATCGATCTCATCACAAATGGTTAAAATATAGATTTGTCAGTGATCATTCAAATATTGCACACATTTGGGTTCTTGACTTGTGTTCCATGTCAAGCATACAATTTAGAACAACAAATGGTATGCGTTGTCCAAAATTATAGCATACAGGTCTGATTATCGAACTATTTGCATCCTATCACACACCTTGTTATGCCACACCATTTGTGTTCTGACGTATCATTGCAAACAGTTCATATGAGGGACATGTATGCAGTACATCACACACATCTATATTTGAATAATCGTTGGTGCCATTTTACTTCACCACAAACAGTTCCTAAAAGTCAACTGTCTTCCATAGATCGCACATGCAAATATTTTTTGAATTATATTTCATGGATCCTACATCACACAGAGTTCGTGTCATTGGTGACAGAACTTGAACTATACCGTTTGCGATTCATGCATCGCACAACGATTCGTCGAAGGGTCTCTAATTGTAGTGTCGCGTTAGAAGCATCCTATAGTAGTGTGATCACTTTCATGTAGATATTTATCTCCAGGTGTGGTTGAATTGACAACTCAATTACTAATACTCTTAAATATTATTTGGCTCCTCTTGTGTCGAATCTATAAATTTGGGTTGAATACTCTACCCTCGAAAACTGTTGCGATCCCCTATACTTGTGGGTTATCAGCTGCCTCGGAGCAGGATGGCGAGGGTCCCTGCCCTAATCCGGCCCGTGACAGGAAGTCGGTCATGGGGAGCCGGCCCACCAGGGACATTGCTCATGGGATAATGTGTTTTAAAGCGGTCGTGGCCTACTTGAGCCTACCCCGGGTAATCCCCCGACACCCTCTGTGAGATGGACCTTGGCTGCGAAGCGCACTACAGTCTATGGAAGAAATGTTTTTTGTATTATGCCATGCTCGTGTGATGGGAAACTGCTTGAAGCAGGGGTGGTCGAGGTGTGCAGAATACCTGGATTGGCTACCCAATCAGGACTCCTCCGGAGGACGATACATGGCAATCCGGATTGTTATACATGGGCTCCATCCCGCCGCATGATACTTGTGATCAGCATTGGTTTTTCTGTGAAGAGGAATGGGTTATCGTAGCACAATGTGGGTAAGTATTTCCCTCCGTTATGAAACCAAGGTTTGTATGGAACCAATGGGAATACGAATCCTCAACCGTTTCCAACGGCTGCACACAAAATAGCAAACAACTTGCACCCAACGCTGGAGAGAGGGTTGTCAATCCCCTTGGTCTCTTTATTTGCAAGCAAGTAAGTTGTGTAGATAGTTGTAAATTGCAAAACAAAATAAAAGCAAATAAATGGCAACAATGTAATAGTAGCGTTTCTAAATATATAAGTGAATAGACTTGGGGGGGCGTAGTGTTCTGTGTTGGGGAACATTGCATGGGAAACAAAAAATTCCCTTCAAACACCCAATCTCTATCTATGGAGATCAAGAATTATGAGAGGGAGAGTGGATCTACATAACCTTCTAGATCGGTAAGCAGGAAGTGTTAAGAAACATGGTTGATGTAGTCGAATGTCTTCGCGGTCGAATCATGCTCCATCCCACGATCCAATCATGATCCGTCAAGATCTAGCACCGAACGAACGACACCTCCGCATTCAACACATGTACAGCTCGATCACGACTCCGCCTCCATGATCCAGCAAGCAAGGGCGGAGTAGTAGATGAGTTCTCCGGCAGCATGAAGGCATGGTGACGGTGGCGATGGAGCTATCCCAGTAGGGATTCGCCAAGCGCTACCATGACAAACTAGGGGAGAATTGATCTATAAGAGAGGGAGGGCTGCACTGTGGCTTGGGTCCGGTTTCCCCTAGGGTCTTGGGCGGTGGCCAAGGGGCAGCCTTGGTCCCTAGGGAAGAGGCGGTGACCACCCTTGGGCCTGCCATAGCCCTGGCAGCATGGGCCTAAGGGTGTAGGGAGTGTCCAGCCCACCTGAGGCTGGCGCACCATCCCTCTCAGCCGATGGGGCCCTCCGAGCAGGTAGATCCTCCCGGTGGACCCCCCGGAACCCATTTTGGCACCTTTGGCAAAATCCGGTGAATCCCAAAACTATTCTGAGACCCGAATACCAATTTCCCATATATAAATATTTATATTCGGACCATTCCAAAACTCCTCGTGACATCTGGGATCTATCCGGGACTCCGAACAACTTTAGGTCACCATCATACATAACTTATTAATACCAAATCGTCACCGAACGTTAAGTGTGCGGACCCTACGGGTTCGTGAATGATGTAGACATGATTAGGACATTCTCCAGCCAATAACCAATAGAGGGAACTGGATGCCCATATTGATTCCTACATATTCCACGAATATCTTTATTTGCCAAACCACGATTTCAAGGATTCGGACAATCCCGTATGTAGTTCCCTTTGTCCATCGGTATGTAACTTTCCGGAGATTCGATCGTCGATATCTCCATACCAAGTCCAATCTCGTCAGGCAAGTCTCTTTACTCGTTCCGTAATACAATATATCGTGGCTAACTGCTTAGTCACATTGCTTGCAAGCTTCTTGTGATGTTGTATTACCGGGTGGGCCCAGAGATACCTCCCCGTCATACAGAGTGACAAATCCCAGTCTTGGTCCATGCCATCCCAACAGATACCATAAGATATACTTGTAGAGCACCTTTATAGTCACCCAGTTATGTTGTGACATTTGATACACACAAGGCATTCCTCTAGTGATAGGGAGTTTCATGCTCTCATGGTTGTAGGAACAGATACTTGACATGGATAAAGCAGTAGAAATAAACTAAAATGACCAAATGCTATGCTTTGTCCATCACATCATTCTCCGAATGATGTGATCCCTTTATCAAATGATAACTCACGTCTATGGTCAGGAAACCTTGACCATCTTTTATCAACGAGCTAGTCTAGTAGAGACTCACTAGGGACACAGTGTGTGTCTATATATCCACACATGTATTTGAATTTCCGATCAATACAATTCTAGCATCGATAATAAATGATTATCATGAACAGACAAATATAATAATAACCACTTTATTATTGCCTCTAGGGCATATTTCTCTATCCTCAGCCATACTTATGGCGAGTCTTACATCTGGCATTGTGCACAGATCGCATACATGATAGAGCCCATGGCTGAAGCATAGGGGATGACACTCATCTTTCTCTATCCTCTGTAGTCATTGGGCATTGAGTCTTACTCAATTTCAGACCTTGTGAGCCAGGCAAGAACCCCTTCTTGGACTGATCCAATTTGAACTTCTTCAAAACCTTAACAAGATATGTGCTTTGTAAAAGTCCTATTAAGCGTCTTGATCTATCTCTATAGATTTTGATGCCCAATATGTACGCAAGTTCTCTGAGGTCTTTCATTGAAAAACTCTTATTCAAATATATCTTCATGCTTTCTAAAAGTTCTATATTGTTCCCAATCAACAATATGTCATCCACATAAAATATTAGAAAGGCTATAGAGCTTCCACTCACTTTCTTCTAAATACAAGCTTCTCCATAAACTTGTATAAACCCAAATGCTCTGATCACCTCATCAAAGCGAAGATTCCAACTCCGACATGCCTACACCAGTTCATAACTGGATCGCTAGAGCTTGCACACTTTGTTAGCATTTTTAGGATTGACAGAACCTTCTGGTTGCATCATGATTCTGAGTTGAGGAAACCATTAAGGAATGTTATTTTGACATCCATCTACCAGTTCTCGTAATCAAAAAATGTAGCTATTGGTAACATGATCCTTCCAGACTTAAGCATTGCTATGGGAGAGAAAGTCTCATCATAGTCAACCCCTTTAACTTGTGAAAAACCTTTTGCAACAAGTCAAGCTTTATAGACGGTGACCTTACTGTCCATGTCCGTCTTTTTCTTAAAGATCCATTTATTCGGTATAGCCTTACGATCATATGGTAAGTCCTCCAAAGTCCACACTTTATTCTCATACATGGATCCTATCTCGGATTTCATGGCCTCTAGCCATTTGTTGGAATTCGGGCCCACCATTGCTTCTTCACAGCTCGTAGGTTCACTATTGTCCAACAACATGACCTCCAAGACAGGATTGACGTACCACTTAGGGGCGGTACAAGTCCTTGTCGACCTACTAGGTTCATTAGTAACTTGATCTGAAGCTTCATGATCGTCATTATTTGCTTCCTGTTCACTTGGTTTTGGAGCCACAAAAACATCTTTCTGTGTCGTGATACTATACAACTGAAGTGATGGTTCAGCAACCTCATCAAATTCTACTTTCCTCCCACTCAAGTTTTTTGATAGGAACTCTTTCTCGATAAAGGACCCGTTTTTAGCAACAACCACTTTGCTCTCAGATGTGAGATAGAAGGCATACCCCCAACTGTTTCCTTAGGGTATCCTATGAAGACGCACTTGTCTGCTTTGAGTTAGAGCTTATTAGGTTGAAGCCTTTTCACATAAGCATCACAGCCCCAAACTTTAAGAAACGACAACTTAGGTTTCTTCCCAAACCATAATTCATATGGTGTCATCTCAACAAACTTTGAAGGTGCCCTATGTAAAGTGAATGTGGCTATCTCTAATGCATAACCCCAAAATAATAGTGACAGATCAGTGAGAGACATCATAGGTTGCACCATATCCAATAGAGTACGATTACGATGCTCGGACACACCATTACACTGTGGTGTTCTAGGTGGTGTATGATTTGAAAGAATCCACACTCTTTCAAATGAATGGCAAACTCATAACTCAGATATTCTCCAGCACGATCATATCGTAGAATTTTTGTCTTCTTGTCATGATGATTATCTACTTCACTCTGAAATTTCTTGATCTTTTCAAATGTTTCATACTTTTGTTTCATTAAGTAAATATACCCATATCTACTCAAATCATCAGTGAAGATAAGAAAATAATGATATCCACCGCGCAGCTCAACACTCATCATACCGCACACATCAGTATGTATGATTTCCAACAAGTCATGTGCCCACTCCATTGTACCGGAGAATGGGGTTTTAGTCATCTTGCCTAAGAGGCATGGTTCGCATGTATCAAGCGATTCAAAATCGGGTGATTCCAAAAGTCCATCAGCATGAAGCTTCTTCATGCATTTTACACCAATATGACCTAAGCGGCAGTGCCACAAGAAAGTGGTACTGTCATTATTAATTTTGCATCTTTTGGCATCATGTTATAAATATGTCTATCACTACTATCGAGATTCAAGAAGAATAAACCATTCACATTGGGTGCATGACTATAAAAGGTGTTACTCATATAAATAGAACAACCATTATTCTCTGATTTATACGAATAATTGTCTCACGATAAACAAGATCCAGATATAATGTTCATGCTCAATGCAGGTACCAAATAACAATTATTTAGGTTTACTACTAACCTCGATGGTAATTGAAGAGCGAGCATGCCTACGGCGATCACATCAACCTTGGAACCATTTCCGACGCGCATCATCACTTCATCCCTCGCCAGCCTCTGTTTATTCCATAGTTCCTACTTCGAGTTACAAATATGAGCAACCGAACCGATATCAAATACCCAGGCACTAATACGAGAGCTAGTGAGGTACACATCAGTAACATGTATATCAAATATACCTTTGTTGACATTGGCAGCCTTCTTATTAATGAGGTACTTGGGGCAATTTTGCTTCTAGTGGCCAGGGCCCTTGCAACAGAAGCACTCATTCTTAGGCTTGGATCCAGCCTTGTGTTTCTTCATGGGAGCGGCAACTGTCTTGCCACCCTTCTTGAAGTTTCCCTTCTTTCCCTTGCCTTTCATGAAACTGGTGGTTTTGTTCACCATTACTTGATGCTCCTTTTTGATTTCTACTTCCATGACTTTTAGCATCGCTAATAGCTTAGAGACTGACTTGTTCATCCCTTGCATATTATAGTTCATCATGAAGCCATTGTAGCTAGGTGGCAGTGATCGGAGAATTCTGTTAGTGACCGTTTCGGGTGGAAGCTGAACTCCCACATTAGTCAAACGGTTGTAGTGCACAGACATTCTGAAAAGTTGCTCACCCGTAGAACTATTCTCTTCCATCTTGCAGGCGAAGAATTTATGGAAGGTCTCATACCTCTTTATCCGAGCATTTTCTTGAAATACTAACTCCAACTCCTGGAACATCTCATATGCTCCATGGAGTTCAAAATGCTTTTGAAGTCTCGATTCTAAGCCATACAACATGGCGCACTGAACTATAGAGTAGTCATCAACACGTGCCTATCAGACGTTCAAAACTTCTGCACACGCCACTTGAGGGGGCGATGCACCAAGCGGCGCATCAAGGACATAAGACTTTTGTGAAGCCGTGAGGATAATCCTCAGATTATTGACCCAGTCCACATAGTTACTTCCATCATCTTTCAGCTTAGCTTTCTCTAAGAACGCATTGAAATTCAGGGGAGCTACTGCGCGAGCTAGGCCCGGGCATAAAAACCGACCAACCAAAAACTGAACCGAAACGGAAACCGAATAAACCGAATTTTCAGTTCTTTTGCTCTATGTAAGAAAATTCGGTTAGCTGGGCTACTAACCGAACTGAATTCGGTCAGTTCGGTTTTTTTCTCGGTTAACCAATATAAGCGAGTACTAGCCCACCCAACCCGGCTAGCACTCGGCCTACTCCCTGCTTCCAGCCCTACTTGCTAACCTAACCAACCAGCCACCCCATGTCTCCCCCACTTCCGCAAGGCCGCAAACCACGTCTCCCCCACTTCCGCAATCCCTAGTACTAGTACTCAGCTGCCGCCGCCGCTACTCATCAGATCTGCGGGGCTGAGACACCGGCGGCCGGCGCGACCGCATCTTGTCCCGTCTGCCACCAGCGATCGCATCTTGTTCCCCACTGGCGACCAAGACCAACCATCCCTGACTACCGACGTCATTGACACCAACTTCTGCACTAGGAGAGCTTCTACTACACGAACACGAAGGAAGGAGAGGAGCAGCCAACAGGGAGCAGTGAGTAAACAAATCTGATTCCATCATCAATTCGTTTTGTTTTGGGCTGGAAAATCAATCTCATTCGGTCATTCCATTATCAATTCGTTTTGTCCCTAGTCGTCGGCTCGTCACGGCGTCGCCACATCCGTCCACCTTGGCAGCATCTCGGCGCCTCGGCGACTTCTTATTTAGTTCGCCACAATGTCTTCAACAGGAGAAACAGAGCATTCAGTCAACGTAATAAGCCCCACCTCCCATCTCTGCACATGTTCTTTAGTATTTTTGCTCATCTAAATTATCTACCACGTACTCACACTGTATGTACTAGTTTTAGTAGATGCACTGTTGGTAATTTGTATTTTTGTCATCTTGTTGAATTCTTCTTCCAAGTAATTAGTATAGAAGAATGATCACATGAATTCTAAGTATGTTACTATTTTAGATGGTTGAGCCTGGTGGAGATGGTGATGTTGAGATGACTAAAGAGGAGATGTGAATTTATGAGGAAGAAGAAAGAAAGAATGAGGAGTATGAAAAGAAAAAAGGCAATGGATGAAGAACCTAGAAGATGGCAGATGAAGAAAAGATCACCAATGTGGGATCACTTTTCTGAGGTACTAGTTGGTGGTCTTCTCAAGTTTGGAAAGTGCAACTATTGCAATCGCAATATCAAGGCCGTCCCGAAGATTAACGGTACATCTGCCTTAAAAGCCATTTTAATACTTGCAAGTATAATCCTCATAGCGATAAGAATAAGAATCAAGGTACTTTGCAAGTAATCCAAGGGGAAAGTCCTTCAGTGCATAAATTTGATCCTGAATTGCTAAGGAGAGCTATTGCTAAGATGGTTATAGTAGATGAGCTTCAATTTGCATTTATTGAAAAAGTTGGTTTTAGAGAAGTGGTGTCAATTGCATGTCCACGTTTCAATATGCCTTCTAGAAGAACATGTAGTAGGGATGTTGTGAAGCTTTATTTTGAAGAGAGAGCCAAGCTAAAACTTTTTTGTCAAACAATCATGACAAAGAGTGTGTCTCACTACTGATGGTTGGACTTCTCAAACACAAGATTGCTATATGACAGTCACGGCACATTTTATTGATCCTGAATGGAATTTGCACAAAAAGATCATTAGCTTTTTCCTATTAAAAGGTCATAAGGGAGATGATATTGGAAAAGCCTCAGAGCAATCCTTGATGGAGTGGGGAATAAATAAAGTTATGACAATAACTGTTGATAATGCTAGTGCAAATGATGGCGGTGTAGGTTACATACGGAAGAAAATGATCAAAACTGGAAATTTCATAGCTGAAGGTAAATATTTACACATGAGATGTGCTGCCCGTATTATAAATCTGATTGTCATGGACGGTCTAAAAGGGTTGGCTGATTCTGTTAAGCGTGTGCGAGCCGCAGTTAGATATATAAGACATGGACCATCTAGAATTTCAAAATTTAAAGAACTTGCTGAGTTAGAAAAGGTGGACAGTGAGGCATTCGTGAGTTTGGACGTGTGCACTAGATGGAATTTGACATACCTAATGTTAAAAACTGCAATCAACTTTGAGAAAGTGTTTGTGAGGTATGAGGAAGAAGATCCACTCTATACATTGGATTTAAACAATGAGAAAGCTCCCAGTACTCCCGTTGATAGTGATTGGGAGAATGCTAGGAAAATGTCTGAATTTCTTGGAACTTTTTATGAGCTAACTCTCAGTGTTTCCGCCAAACTCCATGTTACTGTGAATCAATTTGTTATGGATATTGCTGAAATTAATGTTGTCTTGGAAGAGTGGGCTGATAGTGATGATATTTTGCGCAAAACAATGGCCAAGAAAATGCAAGAGAAATATGATAAGTATTGGGGACATTGGCATGAGGGGGTGGAGAATGAGAAGAAAAAGGGGAAGGGGAAAGGAAAGAAAAAGGAGGAGAATGTGAACATGTTTGTATTTGCTGCAGCTGTTCTTGATCCAAGATTCAAGCTATCAAATTACACAAAACTAGCAGTTGAAGAGATGTATGGTGAGTCAAATGGAGGCAAAGCTTGGGAGGAGGTGAATTTTTTTTTGCATGCTTTGTTTGAAGAGTACAAAGCTAAGTATGCGCCAAGTGATTCAAGTAAACATGTGGGTGCTCCACAATCTGAACTAACTCAAAAAAGGGAAGGAAGAAAATTGGTGTCTCGGATAAATAAAAAGTTGAGAGTTGGCGGTGATAGTGAAACTAGCATGAGCAAATCTGAATTTGAGAAATACCTACATGAAGAGAATGAAGTAAATAGGGATGATTTTGACACTCTAAAATGGTGGAAAGACAATGCTGCTAGATTCCCCACATTGGCAAGAATGGCCCTTGATGTGTTAGTTGTGTCGGTGTCAACGGTTGCGCCCGAGTCTACATTCAGCACAAGTGGACGCATCCTAAATGAATTTAGAACCTCACTCACGCCATTCATGGTTCAAGCTCTTGTCTGTGCCCAAGATTGGCTAAGGGGTTCTATGACTATCAACAATGAAGAAGATATGGAGGAATTATTAAGCTTGGAAAAGGGTAATACGTTGTGATTGCTTTCCTTTTCTACATAATTTTCTTTATTTATTACTTTGCATGCTTATTACATGTTTATTTCATTCTTTTTCAGAACTAATTGAAGAGTTAGGTAGTACAAATTCATCCAAGTCGAAGGCAAGCAATAGCAAATCTATTTGCAAGCCATCTGGAGTTGGTCCATCTTGTCCACCTCCATCCTCTACATAAACATTGGTGAGTTGTAAGTTATTGTATTGCTTTTTTTCATTTTAGCTTTCATTTTGTCTTATGTATGATAACAAGATTTGCCTCATAGTAGCTCTTTTAATTTATTCATGTCAATACTTGTAATGTGCCATACTTGCATCTACCATTCTATTTTAACCGAATTTTATACCATGTACAAAACATGACATAGTCACATCACTTGGCTCGAACCTTGGATGGTGATGATTCTACGGAGTCCAGACATGTCAAGATGCGCCTATTCAAGATGGCAAAAACGGAGTCTTATTTTGTGAAATTGTGGCTGCTCTTGAAGTGCACTCCATTCTCAAGTGTGCTATGTTCTAAAGTGTAATAATATGTTTTTGTTTAGTTGAACTTGGACTGTGGTTATGTGTTGTGTACTTGTGATGGCTAGAACTTGGAATTTGGTTGTGTTTTGGGCTAGAAGTTTGGAACTTGGACTTTGCTTATGAGTTGGGCTGGAAGTTTGGAACTTGGACTCTTTTATTACTATATTGTCAATTATTAGTGTGGACTTTAGAAGTTGATTGATTAATGGTTATGCATCTGTCAATATTACGAAATACTTGTATTTGATATTACGTGATATTTGACAAGATGTGAATATTTTCTATGCATTTTATAATTTTGCGTTGTTATGCTGTCAAAATTTTCTATAAAATATGCATGCTGTCAATATGTTCTTAAAGTGCATTTTATGAACATACATAATTCGGTTAAAACCGAAAACCGAACCGAAATATTGGTAAACCGAAATGTCGGTTAGTTGAATTTTACTGCCAAATTCGGTTTTCATTTTTAGAAACCAAATTATCAAAAAAGCCGAACAGCAGAAACCGAAATTTCGATTTCTACCGAACGCCCAGGCCTAGCGCGAGCCATTCATCTACAAGATAATTTGCAAAGACAACTTAGACTATGTTCATGATAATGTGTTCAATTAATCACATTACTTAAGAAATTCCAATCAAATCAACATCCCGCAGGTTGTGTAAGTGTGACATGATCAAAATCCACCAACCCAAGTCTGGTCATCATGTGAGATGAGGTGGTTTCAATGGTGAACATCTCCATGTTGATCATATATACTATATGACTCATGTTTGACATTTCGGTCTCCTTTGTTCTGAGGCCATGTTTGAATATGCTAGGCTCGTCAAGTTTAACCCAAATGTTCCGCATGTGCAAAACTGGCTTACATCCGTTATATGCGAACGTAGAGTCTATCACAACCGGTCATCACGCGGTGCTTCGAAACGCCAATCCTTAACAACGGTGCACACTTGGGGAGAACACAATTTTATCTTGAAATTTTAGTGAGGGATCATCTTATAATGCTGTCGTCGTCCTAAGCAAAATAAGATGCATAAAAAGATTAACATCACATGCAAATCATATAAGTGACATGATATGGCCATCCTCCTCCTCTGCTTTTGATCTCCATCTTCAAAGCACCGACATGATCTCCATCATCACCGACATGACACCATCATCTCCATTATCATGATCTTCATCATCATGTCATCACGTGGTTGTTGCACGAACTATTGCTTCTACAACTACTGCTAACGCATAGCGATAAAGTAAAAGCAATTACATGGCGTTTAGTGATTGACACGCACGTCATACAATAAATTAAAGACAACCCTATGGCTCTACCGGTTTCCTTACTCATCGACATGCAAGTCGTCATAACTATTACAAAACATGATCATCTCATACATCAACATATATCAAATCACGTCTTGGCCATATGACATCACAACATGCCCTGCAAAAGCAAGTTAGACGTCCTCTACTTTGTTGTTGCATGTTTTAGGTGGCTGCTATGGGCAACTAGTAAGAACCATTCTTACCTACGCAATGCCACAACGGTGATAATCAAGTTGCCTTTTAACCTTCTACAAGGACCGCCTCTATCGAATCCGATTCAACTAAAGTGGGAGAGACAAAGACCCGTCGGCCATCTTTATGCAACAAGTTGCATGTCAGTCGATGGAAACGGTCTCTTGTATGTGGACGAGTAAGGTTGGTCCGAGGCGCTTCATCCCACAATACCTCTAAATCAAGGTAAGACTAAGGACGTAAGAAATCTGAACATCAACTCCCACAAACTCTTTTGTGTTCTACTCATGCATATTATCTACACATAGACCTGGCTATGGTACCATTATTAGGGAACGCTGCATAGGAAACAAAAAAATTTCCTATGAACACCCAAGATCTATCTATGGAGATGAACAACTACCAGAGGGAGAGTGGATCTACATACCCATGTAGATCGCTAAGAAGGAAGAATTAAGAAACACGGTTGATGTAGTCGAATGTCTTTGCGATCCAATCATGGTCTGTCCCGCTATCCAATCACGATCTGTCCCGATCTAGCACCAAACAGATGGCACCTCCTGGTTTAGCACACGTACAGCTCGATGATGACTCCACCTCCTCGATCCAGCAAGCAAGGATAGAGTAGTAGATGAGTTCTTCAGTAGCACGACGATGTGGTGGCAGTGATGGTGGAGCTCTCCCGGTAGGGCTTCGCCAAGCGCTACCACGACGAAATAGAGCAGAATTGCTCTACAGAGAGAGGGAGGGTTGTGCCATGGATTGGGTGCGGTTCCCCTCCCTCTCCTCTCCTATATATAGGGTAAGGGGTGGAGGCTAGCCACCCTAGTGTTTATCCTAGGTTCTTGGGAGGTGGCCAAGGGGCAACCTTGGCCCCCAAGGCAAGGGGTGACGGCCACCCTTGGGCCTGCCCTAGCCCTGGACGCATGGGACTTAGGGTGGAGAGCGCGGCTAGCCCACCAAAGGGCTGGCGCACCACACTGCAGAGCCCATGGGTCCCTGCAAGCAGGCGGATCCTCCCGGTGGACCCCCTTGAACCCCTTCTGACACCTTCTACAAAATCCGGTGAATCCCGAAACTATTTTGGGACCTGAATACCAACTTCCCATATATAAATCTTTACCTCCGGACTATTATGGAACTCCTCATGACATCTGGGATCTCATCCGGGACAACGAATAACTTTCGATCACCATCATACATAACTCACTAATACAAAATCATTACTGAATGTCAAGTGCGCAGACCCTGCGGGTTTCAGAATGATGTAGACATGACTAGGACATTAACCGGCCAATAACCAATAGCGGGACCTGGATGCCCATATTGGTTCCTACATTCCATGAAGATCTTTATCAGTCGAACCACGATGTCAAGGATTCAGAGAATCATGTATTCAATTACCTTTGTCCATCGGTATGTTACTTTCCCGAGATTCGACGTCGGTATCTCCATACCTAGTTCAATCTTCTTACAAACAAGTCTATTTACTCGTTCTGTAATATAAGATCACACGACTAACTCATTAGTCACACTCCTTGCAAGCTTCTTTTGATGTTGTATTACTGAGTGGGCCCAGAGATACCTCTCCGTCATACGGAGTGAGTAATCCCAGTCTAGTCCCATGCCAACCCAACAGACACCTGATACGTCTCCAACGTATCTATAATTTTTATTGTTCCATGCTGTTATATTATCATTCTTGGATGTTTTACAATCATTTTATAGCAACTTTATATCAATTTTTGGGGTAAACCTATTAACATAGTGCAAGCGCGAGTTGTTGTTTTTTGCTTGTTTTTTACTTCGTAGAATATCAGTACAAAATGGTATCCAATTGCCACGAAACTTTTTGGAGAGTTTTTTTGGACAAGAAGACAACTTGGGAGCCAAGGAAGCACCTGAGAGGAGGTTTGTGGGGCCCACAAGACACCATTACGTGCTAGAGGCCCCTCGCACGGCTTGTTTGTTTGTTGAGCCCACAGGACCCTCCTCCACCGCCTCTTAGATCTATAAGTACCCAAATATTCCAGAAACCCTAGGGGAGTCGACAAAAAAGAATTTGAGCCGCCGCAAGTTCTAGAACCACGAGATCTAATCTGACAATATCATGGAGGGGTGCATCGTCTTCATGGGTGCCTCTCTAACAATGTGTGAGTAGTCCACCAAAGACCTACACGTCCATAGGCAGTAGCTAGATGGCTTTCTCTCTCTCTCTCTCTCTCGATTCTCAATACAATGGTCTCTTGGAGATCTATTTGATGTAATGACTTTTTGCGGCGTGTTTGTTGGGATCGGATGAAGTTTGAGTTCATGATCAGTTTCTATCCATGAATATTATTTGAGTCTTCTTTGATATCTTATATGCATGATTATTTATAGCCTCGTGTTTCTTCTTCAAATGTTTGGTTTAGTTAGGCCAACTAGATCGATTTTTCTGGCCATGGGAAGAGGTGCTTTGTGATGGGTTCGATCTTGCGGTGTCCTCTCCCAGTGACAGAAGGGGCAGTGAGGCACACATGTATCGTTGCTATTAAGGGTACCAAGATGGGGTCTATTCCTACATGAATAGATATTGTCTACATCATGTTGATACGTCTCTAACGTATCTATAATTTATGAAGTATTCATGCCATGTTTACAATAATTCTATATGATTTTGGTATGATTTTATTAGAACTAACCCGGACTGATTCTATTTTCAGTAGAACTACCATGATGTCATTTTTAGTGCAAAAATAGAAGTTCTCGGAATGGGCTAAAAATTTGGTATGATTTTTTGTGGACCAAAAGAGACCCCTGAAGCATTGGAGCTAGGCTAGAAAAGCCATAAGGAGGCGGCAAGCCTGCTAGGCGCGGCCACCACCCTAGCACACGCCTAGCAGGCTTGCCACCGCCTCGTGGCCCCCCTTGACGTGAGATCGACACCAACAATTCCTATAAACATAGAAACCTGCAAAAAAACCTAGATCGTGAGTTCCACCGCCGCAAGCCTCCAAAGGCACGAAAAACAAATCAGGAGCCCATTCCGGCACCCTACGAGAGGGGGAAACCATCACCGGAGGCCATCTTCATCATCCCAGCGGTCTCCATGACGAGGAGGGAGTAGTTCACCCTCAGGGATGAGGGTATGTACCATTATCTATGTGTTTGATTTTTCTCTCTCTCTCTCTCGTGTTCTTGACATGGCACGATCTTGATGTACCGCGAGCTCTTTAAGGATTTGAGAACACTTGATGTATGTCTTGCGATGGGTATCTATGGTGACAATGGGATGTTCTATTGATCCACTTGATGTATGTTTTTGGTGATCAACTTGTGGGTTCCATGACCTTGAGAATCTATGCATAGGGGTTGGCACATCTTTTCGTCTTGAAACTCCGGTAGAAAATTTGGGGCACTCTTTGAAGTTCTTTGTGTTGGATTGAATATGATGAATCTGAAATTATGTGATGAATATCTTATAATCAAGCCCTTGGGTACTTGTGGTGACATTGGAGTATCTAAGTGACATTAGGGTTTTGGTTGATGTGTATCTTAAGGTGTTATTTTAGTACGAACTCTAGGGTTGTCCATGACACTTATAGGGATAGCTCATAAGATTGATCAGAAAAAATAACTTTGAGGTGGTTTCTTACTCTACAATAATTTCTTCGTTTGTTCTCTACTATTTGTGACTTTAGAGTGAACTCTTTGTTGCATGAGAGGTATTTACATATGATTGAACTATGTTTGTATTGTTAAGAGAACTTGCACTAGTGAAAGTATGAACCCTAGGCTTTGTTTTCAAGCATTGCAATACCATTTTTGCTCACGTTTGTTACTTGTTACCTTGCTGTTTTTACATTTTTAGATTACAAAAACCTATATCTACCATCCATATTGCACTTGTATCACCATCTCTTCGCCGAACTAGTGCACCTATACAATTTACCATTGTATTGGGTGTGTTGGGGACACAACAGACTCTTCGTTATTTTGTTGAAGGGTTGTTCAAGAGATACCATCTTCATCCTACGCCTCCCACAGATTGATAAACCATAGGTCATCCACTTGAGGTAAAATTTCTATTGTCCTACAAAACTCTCCGCTTGGAGGTGTTGGAAATATGCCCTAGAGGCAATAATAAATTAGATGTCATCATATTTCCTTGTTCATGATAATCGTTTATTATCCATGCTATAATTGTATTGATCAGAGACTTAGATGCATGTGTGGATACATAGACAAAACCATGTCCCTAGTATGCCTCTAATAGACTAGCTCATTGATCAAAGATGGTTAAGGTTTCCTAGCCATTGACATGAGATGTCATTTGATAACGGGATCACATCATTAGGAGAATGATGTGATGGACAAGACCCAAACTACAAACGTATCATATGATCGTGTTAGTTTATTGATACTGTTTTCTGCATGTCAAAGTATGTGTTCCTATGACCATGAGATCATGCAACTCACTAACATCGGAGGAGTACCTTGTGTGTATCAAACGTCACAACGTAACTGGGTGACTATAAAGGTGATCTACAGGTATCTCCGAGGGTGTCAGTTGAGTTGGCATGGATCAAGGCTCGGATTTGTTACTCCGTGTGACGGAGAGGTATCTCAGGGCCCACTCGGTAATACAACATCAGAACAAGCCTTGCAAGCAATGTGACTAAGTGTTAGTCACGGGATCTTGTATTACGGAATGAGTAAAGAGACTTGCCGGTAACGAGGTTGAACTAGGTATGGAGATACCTACGATTGAATCTCGGGCAAGTAACATACCGAAGAACAAAGGGAACATCATACGGGATTAACGGGATCCTTGACATAGAGGTTCGACCGATAAAGATCTTCGTAGAATATGTAGGAACCAATGTGGACATCTAGGTCCCGCCATTGGTTATTGATCATAGAGGTGTCTCAGTCATGTCTACATAGTTCTCGAACCCGCAGGGTCTGCACACTTAAGGTTTGGTGACGGTAGTATAGAGTTATGTATGGTGGTGACCGAAGGTTGTTCGGAGTACCGGATGAGATCCCGGACATCACGAGGATCTACGGAATGGTCCGGATATAAAGATTCATATATAGGAAGTCCTATTCTGGTCGCCGGAAAAGTTTCGGGCTCATCGGTAGTGTACCGGGAGTGCCGGTAGTGTACCGGGGGACCATCAGGAGAGGTATTTCGACCCAACAGGCTACATGGGCTGTGGGAGGGTGGAAACTAGCTCTTAGTGGGCTGGTGGAAGTCCTCTAAGAGGCCCATGCGGCTGGACTTGAGAAAGAGAGAAAAAGCCAAGGTGGAAAGAGATTCCAAGTAGGAAAGGAGGAATCCTAGTCCTAATAGGATTGGAGGAGGATTCCTCCTCTCCTCCTTGCGCAAGGGCTGCCTTGTGCGCCAGACCTCCTCCTCCCTCCCTCTTATATATACTATTGGTATTGGGTGTTTTGCACTAGATTTTGCGGCCACGTGCTACCCGTTCCACCGGTGCTCCTCTAGATTGGATTCCCTGAGTGCTTAGGCGAAGCCCTGTCGGAATTGCTCCACCACCATCACCGGAGCGCCGTCATGCTACCGATGAACTCTTCTTCCTCTCCACTTCCTCTTTCTGGATCAAGACGGTGGAGATCGTCATCAAGCTGCATGTGTGCTGAATGCGGAGGTGCCGTCCGTTCGGCGCTAGATCCAAGGACCGTGATCAAGATCGCGAGACGGTTCATGATGAGTTCGTGGGACGGATCGTGATGAGTTCATGGGACGGATCGTGATGAGTTCGCAGGATGGATCGTGATGAGTTCACGGGACGGATCGTGATGAGATCGTGGGACGGATCATGATGAGATCGCAGGACGGATCGTGATGAGTTCGCGGGACGGATCGTGATTGCATCGCGGGACGGATCGTGATGTGATCGCGGGACGCTCGGCGATTTGGATCGCGAAGATGTTCGACTACACCAACCGCGTTTCTTAACGCTTCCCGCTTAGCAATCTACAAGGGTACGTAGATCCACTCTCCCTCTCATAGATGCTCATCACCATGGATAGATCTTCCGTGTGCGTAGGAAATTTTTTGTTTCCCATGCGACGTTCCCCAACAGTGGCATCATGAGCTAGGTCTATGTGTAGATGAGATCTCGAGTAGAACACAAAGAGTTTGTGGGAGTTCATGCTTAGATTGCTTCCTTCCTTGGTCGTGTTTTGGTTCAGCGGTATTGTGAGATGAAGCGGCCCGGACCAACATTACTCGTACGCTTACGAGAGACTGGTTCCCTCGACCGCAACTTGTTGCATAGATGGCTTGCGGGTGCCAGTTTCTCTCACTTTAGTTGGATCGGATTCGACAAAGGCGGTCCTTGAGAAGGTTGAAAAGCAACTAGTGTATCACCGTTGTGGTTTTTGCTTAGATGAGAATTGTTCTTGCTAGATACCCGTAGCAGCCACGTAAAACATGCAACAACAATTAGAGGACGTGTAACTTGTTTTTGCAGGGTATGTTGTGATGTGATATGGCTAATTACATGATGTGATATATGTGATGTATGAGATGATCATGTGATGTACAGATTATCAAGACATGCATGTCAATGAGTACGGCAACCGGCAGGAGGCATAGGGTTGTCTTTAATTATTGTATGACCTGCGTGTCAATCATTAAGCGCTATGTAATGCTTTACTTTATCACTAAACGGTAGCAATAGTAGTAGAAGCATGGTGGGCGCGACAACCCCAATGGCGACACGTTGATGGATATCAAGATGATGGAGATCATGGTGTCATGCCGGTGATGATGGAGATCATACCGGTGCTTTCATGATGGAGATCAAAAGCACAAGTTCATGGCCATATCATGTCACTTATGATTTGCATGTGATGTTAATCCATTTATGCACCTTGTTTTTCTTAGGACGACGGTAGCATTATAAGGTGATCCCTCACTTAATTTCAAGATAAATTGTGTTCTCCCCCCATGTGCACCGTTGCGAAAGTTCTTCGTGTCGAGACACCACATGATGATCGGGTGTGATAGACTCTACGTTCACATAAAACGGGTGCAAGCCAGTGTTGCACATGCAGAACACTCGGGTTAAACTTGACGAGCCTAGCATGTACAGACATGGCCTCAGAACACAAGAGACCGAAAGGTCGAACTTGAGTCATATAGTAGATATGATCAACATGATGATGTTCACCATTGTAACCACCTCAACTCACGTGATGATCGGACTTGAGTTGGTGAATTTGGATCATGTATCACTCGAATGACCGGAGGGATGTCAATTTGAGTGGGAGTTCTTAAGTAATATGATTAATTGAACTCATTATCATGAACATAGTCAGTAGTGTCTTTGCAAACTGTGTTGTAGATTACTAGCTCACATTGTAGCTCCCTTGTACTTTTATATGTTCCTAGAGAAATAGAGTTGAAAGATGATGGTAGCAATATTGCGGACTGGCTCCGTGATCTGAGGATTGTCCTCGTTGCTGCAGAAAAGGCTTATGTCCTTAATGCACTACTCGGTGTGCCAACCCCTCTGGCATCGTCTATAGATGTTGTGAACATCTGACATGCATGTTCTGATGACTACTTGATAGTTTAGTGCATCATGCATTACGGCTTAGAATTGAGGCTCCAAAACATTTTGAACATCACAGAACATATGAGATGTTCTAAGAGCTGAAATTAGGATCTCAGGCTCATGCCCGTGTTGCGAGATATGAGATCTCCAACAAGATTCTTTGCCTATAATATGAAAGCGAATAGTAGCACCCAGACAATCTGAGCACATGCTCAATGATTGAGCATGTGCTCAGATTGTCTGGGTGCTACAATCGCTTGAATTGAGTGGGAGTTGATCTTCCAGATAAGATAGTGATTGATATAGTTCTCCAAGTCACTGTCACTAAGCTACTAGAAATTGGTGATGAACTATAAAATGCTAGGGATAGAAATAATGATCCCTAAGCTGTTCGCGATGTTTGACACCGCGAAGGTAGAAATCGACAAGGAGCATCAAGTGCTGATGGTTAGTCAAAACCACTAGTTTTGAGAAGGGCAAGAGCAAGGAGGGAACTTCATGGATAGTAAGTCAGTTGCATCTCAAGTGAAGCAACCCAAAGTCTAACCCAAACCCGAGACTAAGTGCTTCGATTATGAGGAGAACGGTCGTTGAAGCTTGACAACCCTAGATACTTGGTAGATAAGAAGGCTGGCAAAGTCGACAGAAGTATATTTGATATATGTGTTATTGATGTGTACCTTGCTAGTACTCCTAGTAGCACCTGGGTATTGGATACCTGTTCGGTTGCTAAATGTTAGTAACTCGAAATAAAAGCTACGGAATAAACGGAGAACTAGCTAAGTGTGAGGTGACGATGTGTGTTGGAAATGTTTCCAAGGTTGATGTGATCAACATCGCACGCTCTCTCTACCTTCGAGATTAGTGACGAACCTAAATAAATGTTATTTGGTGTTTTTTGCGTTGAGCATGAACGTGATTAGATCATGTTCATTGCAAACACGGTTATTCATTTAAGTTAGAGAATAATGGTTATTCTGTTTACATGAATAATACCTTCAATGGTCATGCACCCAGTAAGAATGGTTTGTTGAAACTTGATCGTAGTAATACACATGTTCATAACATTGATGCCAAAAAGGATACAAAGTTAATAATGATAGTACCACATACTTTTGGCACTGCCGCTAAATGTCATATTGGTATAAAGCGCATGAAGAAACTCCGTGCTGATGGATCTTTGGACTCATGCGATTTCGAATCGGTTGAGACATGCGAACCATGCCTCTTGTTCAAGATGACTAAGGACCCCATTTTCTGTTTTGATGAAGCGGGCAAATGATTTATTGGAAATGATACATGTTGATGTATGCAATCCAATGAGTCTTGTAGCGTGCGATGGATATCGTTATTTTCTTACCTTCTCTAATGATTTGAGTAGATATAGTGTATATTTACTTAATGAAACACAAGTCTGAATCGTTTGAAAGGTTAAAGCTAATTCAGAGTGAAGTTTAAGATCATCATGACAAGAAGATAAAAATGTCTCCGATATGACCGTGGAGGTAAATATCTGAGTTACGAGTTTGGCATACAAATTTAGACAAAGTGAAAATTGTTTCACTACTCACACCACCTGAAACACCATAGTGTGATGGTGTGTATGAACGTCATAGTCGTGCTCTATTGGATATGGTGCAGGTTATGATGTCTCTTGTCATTTTACTACTATAGTTTTGGGGTTATGCATTAGAGACAAGTGCATTCACTTTAAATAGGCACCATCTAAATCCATTGAGATGACACAGTGTGAATTATGGTTTGGTAGAAACCTAAGCTGTCATTTCTGAATATTTGAGGCTGTGACGCTTGTGTGGAAAAATGTTTTCACCTAATGAGCTCAAACCCAAAGCAGACAAATGCATCTTCATAGAATACCCTAAGAACAGTTGGGTGAACCTTCTATCTCAGATCCGAGCATAAAATGTTTGTTGCTAAAACTGGGTCCTTTCTCGAGAAAAAGTTTCTCTTGAAAGAATTGAGTGGGAGGAGTATAGAAGTTGATGAGGTTATTGAAACCTCTATTTCAACCAGAGAGTAGCGCAGCGAAGAAAGATGTTTCTGTGGAACCTACGTCAGTTGAATATGAAGTTAATGATGATGATCATGAAGCTTCGGATCAATTTACTATCGAACCTCGTAGGTCGACAAGGATGTGTACTACTCCTGATCGGTACACCAACAACCCTGTCTTGGAGGTCATGTTGTTGGACAACAATGAGCCTACAAGCTATGGAGAAGCGATGATGGGCCCGGATTCCGACAAATGGTTAGAGGCCATGAAATCCAAGAAAGGATCCATGTATGAAAACCAAGTATAGACTTTGGTAGACTTGCTCATTGGACGACAGGTCGCTGAGTACAAATAGACTTTTAAAATGAAGATAGACGCTGATGGTAAATGTCACCATTTATAAAGCTCGACTTGTCGCAAAGAAGTTTCCGGCAAGTTCAAGGAGTTGACTGCGATGAGACTTTCTCACTCGTAGCGATGCTAAAGTCTGTTGGAATTGTGTTAGCAGTTGCTGCATTTTTGAATTATGAAATCTGGCAGATGGATGCCAAAACATTGTTTCCTTCCTTAAGGAAAGGTTGTATGAGATTCAACCAGAAGGTTTTGTCAGTCCTAAGGATGCTAAAAGGTGTGCAGGCTTCAGTGATTCTTCTATGAACTGAAGCAAGCATCTCGGAGTTGGAATATGCACTTCGATGAGGTGATCAAAGTTTTTGAGTCTATACAAAGTTTACAAGAAACTTGTATTTGCAATAAAGTGAGTGGGAGCACGATAGAGTTTCTGATAAGTATATGTGGATGGCATATTGCTATTCGGAAATGATGTAGAATTTCTGGAGAGCATAAACGGTTGTTTGAAAAGAGTTTTTCAAAGGAAGACCTGGATAAAGCTACCTAATTGTTGAGCATCAAAATCTATAAAGATAGATCAAGATGTTTGATAAGACTTTCAATGAGTACATACGTTGACAAGATTTTGAAAGAGTTCAAAATGGATTAGTCAGAGAGAAGTGTTCTCGCTTGCTTTGTAAGGTGTGAAGTTGAGTGAGACTCAAATCTCGACCACGGCAGAACAAAGAGAAAGGATGAATGTCGTCCCCTATGCCTTAGCCATAGGCTCTGTATAGTATGCCATGCTGTGTACCACACCTATGTGTGCCTTGCCATGAGTCCGTCAAGGGGTACAAGAGTGATCTAGGAGTGGATCACTGGACAGCGGTCAAGATTATCCTTAGTAACTAAAAACTAAGGAGATGTTTCTAGATTATGGAGGTGATAAAGAGTTCGTCGTAAAGAGTCACGTCGATGCAAGCTTTAACACCAATCCGGATAACTCATAGTAGCAATCTGGATACGTATAGTGGAGCAGCCATTTGGAATAGTTCCAAGTGGAGTGTGTTAGCAGTGTTTATGGTTTGACGTAGAAATTTGCAAAGTACACACATATCTGAATGTCACAGACCCGTTGACTATAAGACCTCTCTCACATGCAAAGCATGATCGAGCCCCAGAACTCATTGGGTGTTAGATTCATAACAATACAAATCACATGGTGATGTGAAGTAGATTATTGACTCTAGTGCAAGTGGGATACTGTTGGAAATATGCCCTAGAGGCAATAATAAGTTAGTTGTTATCATATTTCCTTGTTCATGATAATCGTTTATTATCCATGCTATAATTGTATTGATCGGAGACTTAGATGCATGTGTGGATACATAGACAAAACCATGTCCCTAGTATGCCTCTAATAGACTAGCTCGTTGATCAAAGATGGTTAAGGTTTCCTAGCCATTGACATGAGATGTCATTTGATAACGGGATCACATCATTAGGAGAATGATGTGATGGACAAGACCCAAACTACAAATGTAGCATATGATCGTGTCAGTTTATTGCTACTGTTTTCTGCATGTCAAAGTATGTGTTCCTATGACCATGAGATCATGCAACTCACTAACATCGAAGGAGTACCTTGTGTGTATCAAACGTCGCAACGTACCTAGGTGACTATAAATGTGCTCTATAGGTATCTCCGAGGGTGTCTATTCAGTTGGCATGGATCAAGACTGGGATTTGTTACTCCGTGTGATGGAGAGGTATCTCAGGGCCCACTCGGTAATACAACATCACAACAAGCCTTGCAAGCAATGTGACTAAGTGTTAGTCACGGGATCTTGTATTTCGGAATGAGTAAAGAGACTTGCCGGTAACGAGGCTGAACTAGGTATGGAGATACCGACGATCGAATCTCGGGCAAGTAACATACCGAAGAACAAAGGGAACATCATACAGGATTAACGGGATCCTTGACATAGAGGTTCCACCGATAAAGATCTTCGTAGAATATGTAGGAACCAATGTGGACATCCAGGTCCCACCATTGGTTATTGACCGTAGAGGTGTCTCGGTCCTGTCTACATAGTTCTCGAACCCGCAAGGTCTGCACACTTAAGGTTTGGTGACGTTTCGGTAGTATAGAGTTATGTATGGTGGTGACCAAAGGTTGTTCGGAGTCCTGGATGAGATCCCGGACTTCACGAGGAGCTCTGGAATGGTTCGGAGGTAAAGATTCATATATAGGAAGTCCTATTTTGGTCGTCGGAAAAGTTTCGGGCTCATCGGTAGTGTACCGGGAGTGCCGGTAGTGTACCGGGGGACCATCGGGAGAGGTATTTCGACCCAAGAGGCTACATGGGCTATGGGAGGGTGGAAACCAGCCCTTAGTGGGCTGGTGGAAGTCCTCTAAGAGGCCCATGCGGCTGGACTTGAGAAAGAGAGAAAAAAAGCCAAGGTGGAAAGAGATTCCAAGTAGGAAAGGAGGAATCCTAGTCCTAATAGGATTGCAGGAGGATTCCTCCTCTCCTCCTTGCGCAAGGGCTGCCTTGTGCGCCAGCCCTCCTCCTCCCTCCCTCTTATATATACTGGTGGTATTGGGTGTTTTGCACTAGATTTTATGGCCACGTGCTACCCGTTCCACCGATGCTCCTCTAGATTTGGATTCCCTGAGTGCTTAGGCGAAGCCCTGCCGGAATTGCTTCACCACCATCGCCGGAGCACCGTCACGCTGCCAGTGAACTCTTCTTCCTCTCCACTTCCTCTTGCTGGATCAAGACGGTGGAGATCGTCATCAATCTGCATGTGTGCTGAACGCAGAGGTGCCATCTGTTCGGCGCTAGATCGGAAGGACCATGATCAAGATCGCGAGACGGTTCGTGATGAGTTCGTGGGACGGATCGTGATGAGTTCACGGACGGATCGTGATGAGTTCGCGGGATGGATCGTTATGAGTTCATGAGATGGATCATGATGAGATTGCAGGACGGATCATGGTGAGTTCGCGGGACGGATCGTCATTGGATCGCGGGACGGATCGTGATGTGATCGCGGGACGCTCGGCGATTTGGATCGCGAAGATGTTCGACTACACCAACCGTGTTTCTTAACGCTTCCTGCTTAGCGATTTACAAGGGTACGTAGATCCACTCTCCCTCTCGTATATGATCATCACCATGGATAGATCTTGCGTGTGCGTAGGAAATTTTTTGTTTCCCATGCGACGTTATCCAATAGGAGGCCCAACACGAGTCTACAAGAAGAAGGTTGCGTAGTAGACATCAAGCTCTTTTCAGCGCCGTTGCGGGGGAGGTGAGTGCTTGAAGGTATATTTTTAGATCATGCAATCAAATCTTTTAGTTTCTTTCTTTATCACTAGTTTAGTATATAAAAGAAAACTAGAAAAAATGGAATTGAGGTTGCCTCATATGCTTCATCTTTCTAATGTCTTTCATGAAAATGATGGAAAGGAAAATTGTGCTCAAGTGTTAGAAGAAGAAGTCATTAAAATGTTTGGAACTAAATATTTGAGTGATGATCATGATTTCAATATTGTTAGTATGAATTCTCTAAATATTCATGATGCTAATGATGTGCGCATCCACAACCTTGGGGATGCTATGTTTGATCAAGAAGATATTTTTTGTCCCCCAAATTTTGATGAGCAAAACTATTACGATTTTGACATGCCTCCTATCTATGATGATTATTGTGATGACATGTATTATATAAAGAGTAATGACAAACATGAAACTTGTAAACATGATTTTAATATTCAAAGTGATTATGTCAATCAAGTATCTCATGATATTTATTTTGTTGAGTTTACTCTCACTATTATGAATGAGAAGAAAATTGATTATGAAGAGAGTAGTAAAATTTATATGATTGTATATCATGAAAAGAATGCTTTATGTGCTGGTCATATTGTGAAATTACTTCATGTTGCTACTAAAAATTATTATGAGGGAGGAACATATGCTTGTAGGAATTGAGATAATACCAAGTTTCCTCTCTATGTGTTCAAAGTTTTGGAAGTCGTGCTTGTTTTGCCTTCCTATGATAGTTGATACTTGTTCCCATGATTTGTTTGCTCACAAAATCCCTATGCATAGGAAGTGGGTTAGATTTAAATTTTCTTTTCATGAGATTCATGATGCTCTTTTGCATGTTTCAAATACTATTCCTATACGAGCATCATTGAAATCATCATGCCTAGCTAAAAGGCATTAAAGAAAACCGCTTGTTGGGAGACAACCCAACACTTTTACTTTCTGTTTTGATGTGTTCACATGATTAAGATATTGTATTAATCATTTTTTGTGTCTTTTATTTCAATAAAGTGCCAAGTAAAGCCTTTGGGATAGTGTGGATACTTGCTTGTTTGATTCTGTGCAAAAACAAAAAGTTTTGCGTCCAGTATTTTAATTATCTGATTTTACTGAGTGTTAAAACATTCTGAAATTATTAAAAAAAGTTTATATGAAAATTACTTGAGTTTTCCTAATTTTTCAGAATTTTTAGAGTCAGGGAAGTATGGTAATCTTTCAGATCTTTACAGACTATTCTGTTTTTGGTAGATTCTATTTTGCATGAATAGTTTGCTTGTTTCAAGTGTTTCTATAGCTTGCATTGAGTAATGTAAATTCTGGGAATGGTGCAATACAGTAGGTATCATGTGGGAATAATTATGAATCTTTTCTTGAGAGTACCTAAGTGAATGATTTATCTTTACTACACTAACCCTTCTCACGAAGTTCCGTTAAGTTTTGTGTGATTGAAGTTTTGAAGTTTTGGGTGAGACACCGATATGAGGAGAATAAGGAGTGATAAGAACCTAATATTTGGGATTACCAAGGCACCCCCAAGGTAATATTCAAGTAAGACTCAAGCGTCTATTCTTGGGGATGCCCCGGAAGGCATCCCCTCTTTCGTCTTCAACACTATCGGTATATCTCACTAGGAGCTATATTTTTTATTCGTCACACAATATGAGTTTTTCTTGGAGAGTAATTTTATTTTTTGTTCTATTTTAGGTGTTATTTATAATATTTCTTTTCAACAAAAAGTTCCAAGAATTGCCTTAGGATGCTTGCATTGCATGTTTTGATATGTGCTGGGTAAAAATAGAAACTTCTGCTGTAATGTTTAAATTTTCATATTTTACTGGAACATGGAATGTTTCTGAAATTTTTACAAAGTGTTCTCATATAAATTTTATATAATGTACTAAATGTTCATAATTTTTTGAGTTACATAAGTACGCTGGTTTCATAGATTGCTACAGACTGTTCTGTTTGTACAGATTGTTGTCATAGTTTTGTTATCTACTTGTCCTATGATTTCAGTAGCCTATATTGGTAGATATAAATTGTGGAAACGATAGTAAAAGTACCAAATGTTTGAAAATTATTGTGCAACTTCTATTTTCAGTACATAAAGAGTTGATTTATTATTATGTGTACTAACATATCTCATGAGTTCTTTTCGAGTTTTGTGCGGATTAAGTTTTTGATAATAGGTGAAACCATGATATAAGAGGATTGAACGTGATACAAAAGCTCAAGCTTGGGGATTCCCAAGGCACCACAAGAAAATATTTCAATAAGTCTCAAGCATCTAATCTTGGGGATGCTACGCATCCCACCTCTCTTCGTCAACTATCGGTTAGCCTATGTTGATCCTAAATTTTTATTCGTTCACATGATATGTGCTATTCTTGGAGTGCTATTTTTGTTTAGTTTGTTGTTTAAATAAAATACTCAGATCTGAATATCTTTATTGAGATAGATAGAGTCCTCACATGGCTACTTGATTGTTTACCTACTCATTGATCTTCACTTATATCCTTTTGGAGTAGTTTCTCTTTTGCTCTAGTGCTTCACTTATATCTTTGTAGAGCACGGTGGTGGTTTCATAGAAATTGTTGAGCTCTCATGCTTCACTTATATTATTTTGAGAGTATATAAATATCATGGTAATTGGTTTATGTTATGAACTTAGTCCTAATATAATGTGCATCCTAGAGGGATATAATAAAAACTTTCATATAAAGTGCATTGAATACTATGAGAAGTTTGATTCCTTGCATAAAGTTATGAGATATAAAGATGATGATATTAGAATCATGCTAGTGAGTAATTGTGAATTGGTAGAAATACTTGTGTTAAAGGTTTGTGATTACCCTAGCATGCACGTATCGTGAACTGTTATGTAACGAAGTCCGAGAATGATTTGTTTATTGATTGTCATCCTTTGTGTGAGGGTCTGGAGCACGCGATGGTTAGCTCCTACCAACCTATCGCCTAGGAGCATGCGTATAATACTTTGCTTCTATACCTAATAGACTTTTGCAATAATTGTGTGAGTTCTTTATGACTAATATGAGTCAATGATTATATGCACCCTCACGCTTCCACCATTGCTAGCCTCTCTAGTACCGTGCAACTTTCATCGGTGCATTAAACCCACCATATACCCTTCCTCAAAACAGCCACCATACCTACCTATTATGGCATTTCCATAGCCATTCCGAGATATATTGCCATGCAACATCCACCGTTTTGTTTATGACACGATCATCATTGTCATATTGCTTTGGATGATCATGTAGTTGACATCATATTTGTGGAAAAGCCACCATTCATATTCTTTATACATGTCACTCTAGACTCACTGCACATCCCGATACACTGCCGGAGGCATTCATATAGAGTCATATTTTGTTCTGAGTATTGAGTTGTAATTCTTGAGTTGTAAGTAAATAAGTGATGATCATCATTATTAGAGCATTGTCCCATGTGAGGAGAGGATGATGGAAGCTGTGATTCCCTCAAAAGTTAGGATGAGTCTCTAGACTTTACAAAAAAAATAAAAGAGGCCAGAGAAGCCCAAATAAAAAAAGTCCAAAGATGCCCACCAAGAAAAGAAATTAAAAAATGAGAGAAAAGAGAGAAGGGGCAATGATACTATCCTTTACCACACTTGTGCTTCAGAGTAGCACCATCTTTTTCATATAGAGAGTCTCCTATATTGTCACTTTCATATACTAGTGGGAATTTTTCATAGAACTTGGCTTGTGTATTCCAATGATGGGCTTCCCCAAATTGTCCTAGGTCTTCGTGAGCAAGCGAGTTGGATGCACACCCACTTAGTTTCTTTTTGAGCTTGCATACACTTCTAGATCTAGTACATCCGTTGCATGGCAATCCCTACTCACTCACATTGATATCTATTAATGGGAATCTCCATAGCCCGTTGATACGCCTAGTTGATGTGAGACTATCTTCTCCTTTTCTTCACAACCTCCATGATATTCTATTACACCTATAGTGTTATATCCATGGCTCACACTCATGTATTGCGTGAGAGTTCAAAAGGTTTGAGAACATAAAAGGTGTGAAACAATTGCTTGACTTGTCATCAGGGTTGTGCATGATAGAAATACTTTATGTGGGGAAGATGTAGCATAGCTAGACCATATGATTTTGTAGGGATAACTTTCTTTTGCCATGTTATTTTGAGGAGACACAATTGGTTTGTTAGTTTGCTTGAAAATATGACTATTTTTATGTCAACATTAATCTTTTGTTTTGAGTCTTATGGATCTGAACATTCTTGCCACAATAAAGTAGATTGCATTGATCAAATTTACGCACTATGCTAGCATTCACACTTCATAAAATATTTCTTTTATCATTTACCTACTCGAGGACGAGCATGAATTAAGCTTGGGAATACTGATACGTATCCAACGTATCTATAATTCATGAAGTATTCATGCCATCTTTACAATAATTCTATATGATTTTGGTATGCTTTTACTAGAACTAACCCGGACTGATGTTGTTTTCAGCAAAACTACCATGATGCCGTTTTTTCTGAAAAATAGAAGTTCTCATAATGGGCTGAAAATTTAGTATGATATTTTGTGGACCGAAAGAGACCCCCGAAGAATTGGAGATGGGCTAGAAGAGCTACGACGAGGTGGCAAGACTACTAGAAGTGGCCACCCTCCTAGCCCGCGCCTAGCAGGCTAGCCACCGCCTCGTGGCCTCCTTTGATGGCAGATCAACGCCAAAAATTCCTATAAATATAGAAACCTCCGAAAAGAAACCTAGATCATGAGTTCTGCCACCGCAAGCCTGCAGAGCCACTAAAAATCAATCGGGAGCCCGTTCTGGCACCCTACCAGACGGGGAAACCATCACTGGAGGCCATGTTCATCATCCTGGCGGTCTCCATGACGAGGAGGGAGCAGTTCACCCTCGGGGCTGAGTGTACGTACCAGTAGCTATGTGTTTAATCTCTCTCTCTCTCGTGTTCTTGGGATGGCACGATCTTGATGTACAGCAAGCTTTATTGATATTGCTGAATCATATGGAGTTTGCCCCTCTCTATCTTCTTCTGATGAATTGAGTTTTCCCTCTAAAGTTTTCTTATCGGATTGAGTTTCTAAGGATTTGAGAACACCTGATGCATGTATTGCGGTGGGAAATCCATGGTGACAATGGGATGTTCTATTAATCCACTTGATGTATGTTTTGGTGATCAACTTGTGGGTTCTGTGACCTTGGGAATCTATGCATAGGGGTTGGCACATGTTCTCGTCTTTAAACTCCGGTAGAAACATTGGGGCACTCTTTGAAGTTCTTTGTGTTGGATTGAATATGATGAATCTGAAATTATGTGATGCATATCCTATAATCAAGCCCATGGGTACTTGTGGTGACATTGGAGTATCTAGGTGACATTAGAGTTTTGGTTGATGTGTATCTTAAGGTGTTATTTTAGTACGAACTCTAGGGCTATCCGTGAGACTTATAGGGATAGTTCAGAAGATTGATCAGAAAAGATAACTTTGAGGTGGTTTTGTACCCTTCAATAATTTCTTCATTTGTTCTCTGCTATTTGTGACTTTGGAGTGAACTCTTTGTCGCAGAGAGGTATTTACATATGATTCAACTATGTTAGTATTGTTGAGAGAACTTGCACTAGTGAAAGTACGAACCCTAGGCCTTGTTTTCAAGCATTGCAATACCATTTTTGCTCAGTTCTGTTACTTGTTATGTTGCTGTTTTTATATTTTCAGATTAGAAAAAACTATATCTACCATCCATATTGCACTTGTATCACCATCTCTTCGCCGAACTAGTGCACCTATACAATTTACCATTGTATTGGGTGTGTTGGGACACAAGAGACTCTTTGTTTTTTGGTTGCAGGTTTGTTCAAGAGAGACCATCTTCGTCCTATGCCTCCCATGGATTGATAAACCTTAGGTCATCCTCTTGAGGGAAAATTGCTACTGTCTTACAAAACTCTATGCTTGGAGGCCCAACACGAGTCTACAAGAAGAAGGTTGCGTAGTAGACATCACATGTCATCATTCTTATTGCATTACTCTGTTTCTCCATGAACTTAATACACTAGATGCATGTTGGATAGTGGAGTAATAGTATTAGATGTAGAATTGTTTCGGTCTACTAATCTTGGACGTGATTCATATATAATGATTATTGCCTTGGATATCGTCATGATTATCTAATCTCCTACCAATTGCCCAATAGTAATTTGTTTACCCATCATGTGCTATACTCATGAGAGAAGCCACTAGTGAAATCTATGGCCCCCAGGTCTATCTTTTAATATATTGCTTTCTGATCTATCTTTGTCCACAATTTGCTTTCAGATCTACTATTCCAAAAATCCAAAAATGCTTTGTTACACTTTTTATTTACATCTTTTATTTTGTGATCTTGCGTGATCTATTTATCCAATCTCATACAAACCAATCTATCTTTTAGAGTGGAGAGATTGACATCCTCTCTTACGCGTGAGGTTGTGAGTATTTGTTCTTTTTGTAGGTACTGTTTACATAGTGTTTCTTGGTTCTCCTACTGTTTCAATAATCTTGGTTTCATAATTAGGGGAAATGCTTAACTTAGTTGTGCTGCATCATCCTTCGCCTTTGGGAAAATATGGATGCAGTCTCAAGCCACGTCAAAATAATTTTTGCCGCCGTTGTCGGGGAGACATCATCAACATCATCAGGTTCCTAATCAAAAATCTCATCTCCTTGCAATTTACATTATTTGCCATTTGCCTCTCATTTTCATCTCCCCACTTCACGAAAGTTTACCGTTTTATTTGCCCTCTTTTCTGTTTGCCTTTTTTGCTTCTTTTCTATCTTTTCTTGTGTTGCCATGTGCCTTATATTTGCTTGCATCTTCGCTTGCTAAACATCTACTGATATGGATCCTCATCCACCTGCTAATCTTTTCAAAAGTCCAAATTATGATGAACAAATTTCTAGTGAGTTGAGTGCACTTGATTATCCCTATGAAGTTTTATTTGAAAATCATGAATTTGAATATTTTGATGAAGTGTTGAAAGAAGAAATTTATAAGGTGATTCATCATACCTCCTTGATTGAAAATCATGATTGCAATGATGGTACTATAAACTCTATTAATGTCAATTATGTTAATGATATGCAAAATTACAAGCTTGGGGATGATAATTTTGCCATGTCCACTTCTTATTGCAATGATCATGATTGGGGTGATAAGGCTTCTTATGATCTTGGAAATTTATTTAAGCTTCATGTTGAATATGTTATTGATAATAAAGTTTGCAATAGTATCGAAAGTGGGTTTGGGAGAGAGTCAACTTTAGGTAAAAATAACCCACATATTTGGAGAGTGTTCAATCTTATGAATTTTATGATAAAAGTGGGTTTGAAGAGGTCATAAATTTTGTGGATGATAATCCCACTATTTTGGAAGATGATAAGAACTTTATGCATGTTGATCATAAAGAGAGTATTGTTTTGAATTTCCTTATTATCCTACATGTAATTATTATGAGAGAGGAAATTATGGTTGTAGAAATTTTCATGTTACTAAATTACCTCTTTTGATGTTGAGGTTGCTATTGTCTCTTTCTTCTTCCTTCCATATGCTAGTTTTTGTTTGCCTTGATAAAAAATTTTATTATTAAATGCCTATGCATAGGAAGTATGTTAAACTTTAGTGTGTGTTCCATATGCTTGATGATGCTCTATTTGTGTTGCCATTATTATCTTTCATGAGGACATCATTGAAATCTCAAGCCTATTTTGATGGCTATAAAGAAAGAGGTTGTTGGGAGGCAACCCAATGAATAAAATTTATTTTTACCTTTTTATTTATTTTCTTGTGTGTTTACACAATTATTCTATTCTTATTATTGTGTTTTTTATGTTTCAATTAGTGTTTGTACCAAGTAAAGCCTTTAGGATCATGTTGTGTGATAGTTCATTTGATCTCGTTGAAAAAAGAAACTTATTCGTCTAGTAAAAGAATTTTTAAAAATCATGGAAGCAACAAAAAAATATGAATTTTTTACAAAAGATTGATATACAAATTTATGACATTGTCAAAAGTTTTCAAAAAAATCACATACATAAGTATGGTTAGAGTACACATTACTACAGACTGTTATGTTTTTGACAGATTATCTTTTTGTTGCATTGTGTGCTTATTTTTATGAATCTATGGTTTTTATTGGAGGGTATAATACATGGTAAATTTAGAATACGGTGGATATAATGTCAAAACCTGACTAAATCCAAAATCCTTGTTGTATCATTTTCTTCTTGGTATGCTTGAGTATTAAAGTCTTCATCTCAAAACCATACTATTGCTTTGAACCATATAATTGTCCAAATTTAGATGCTACAAAATAAAAGTATATGTGATGAACATGTTAGGAAGCATTCCACATCAAATTCTATTTTATCATTTACCTACTCAAGGACGTGCAGGAATTAAGCTTGGGGATGTTGGTACGTCTTCAACGTATCTAATATTTTTTATTGTTCCATGTTGTTATATTATCATTCTTGTATGTTTTACAGTAATTTTATAGCAACTTTATATCATTTTTTGGGACTAACCTGTTGACATAGTCCCAAGTGCTAGTTGCTGTTTTTTGCTTGTTTTTTTACTTTGTAGAATATCAGTACCAAACGGAGTCCAATTTCCACGAAACTTTTCGGAGATTTTCTTGGACCAGAAGACAACTAGGGAGCCATGGAAGCACCTGAGGAGGCCTAAGGGCCCCACAAAACACCAGGGCATGCCAGAGGCCCCTCGCGTGACCTGGTGGGTTGTGGGGCCCATAGGACCCTCCTCCACCGCCTCTCCACTCTATAAATACCCAAATATTCCAAAAACCCTAGGTGAGTCAAATAAAAACAATTCCAGCCGCCGCAAGTTCTAGAACCATGAGATCTAATCTAACACCATCACGGAGGGGTGCATTGTCTTCATGGGTGCCTCTCGAATGATGTGTGAGTAGTCCACCATACACTTACTGGTTCGTAGTGTCGGTGGAACGACACCTATGGGATCGGGATGATCCCTTTACGGTTCGACAGGGAAGAAGGCTCGCACAGAGAGCAGATCTGATAATTAACGTGTGGGATTTTACCCAGGTTCGGGCCGCAAAGATGCGTAAAACTCTAATCCTGCTTGGTTGTATTGGATGAGTTCTAGCTCGGGTTCTGGGAGCGCTACAGTATACAACTGCTACTCATGCAGAATGGGCCAAAGAAGATCCTCCTGTAGCTGTGCCTTGGGCCTCCTTTTATACTCTCAAAGGGGTCACCAACAATGGTGTACAGTGCATACATCAGGTGTAACGTGCTACAGTGTTATCATACCTAACACTGACAGTGTAAGACAAATGCATTTAATGCTCCATCAGGCGTCCCTGACCGTCCACGGGACGGGACAGGAGCTCGTCCCATCGGCACCGCTTAGCCTCCTCCATCCCTGCCGCCTCGACATGTATCCAGGTGGGATGACACCTGGTCTCTACACTGGCAGGATGGCTAAGTCTTGCCGGGTGTGCTTCTTGTCGGGGCTCCGTAGGCCACCCCCGCAAGATCTTGCTGGGGTCCCATGCTTCGGTCTTTGGTCCTGATCGTTGGCTTGAATGCTTTCTTGCCTTTCTTGTGCTTGCATCCAGTAGTCGCCTGGCGGCCTTTGCCGCTGGTGCGGCTACAAATGCCCGTGCACAAGTAAGGGGTACTAAAAGACCCAAACTTTAGTACACCGACAGGAGCCCCCCGGCTTGGGCCACACACAGGCGTGAGACTTGTTGGGCTAGCCCAAATAGTGCACGGGCACGCGTGGCAGGAGTCTGTGGTTGTAATCATTCTGCTTACTTCGCCTCCCCATGATGCACGTTAAGTGTGCGACAAGGGATTGATAGTCCCCAAGTGCAAGGAATCATCGTAGAAATTTCCAAAGGTGGAAGTGATAAGTATGGAGTGTCGAACCCACAAGGAGCTAAAGGTAAGATCAATATTCTCTTAAGTCCTATCTACCACCGATACGACTCTACGTACACTGAACGTTTGCTTCCAACTAGAAACGAGAAATAAAAATACGTTGTGGCTATGAAGAAGATAGCTTTGCATGATATCGAAGAACTAAAATATAAATATAGTTGCTGTTATCATAATATTACAATATATTACAAATAGCGAGTGAGGAATAATGATGGGTCCGTGTGCGGAATTATCCTAGGCAATTGTTAACAAGATCGGAAATCATCATTGCAATTTTATATGAGGGAGAGGCATAAGCTAACAGACTTTCTCTTCTTGGATCATATGCACTTGTGATTGGAACTCTAGCAAGCATCCGCAACTACTAAAGATCATTAAGGTAAAACCCAACCATAGCATTAAAGCATCAAGTCCCCTTTATCCCATACGCAACAACCCCCTTACTCGGGTTTATGCTTCTGTCACTCAAGCAACACACTATAAGAGAATCATGAACGTATTGCAACACCCTATAGTGGGAATCCTTCACGTGTGCGCGGCACGAAAGGCACCATAAGACAACACCAAAATAAACATACAACTCAAAACCAGTCTAGATCATCAATCAACCCAAAGGAATAAAGTAATCTACTCAAAACATCAAAGGATGGCAACACATCATTGGATCATAATATGTAGCATAAAGCACCATGTTCAAGTAGGTGATTATAGCAGGGCGCGGGAGAGTGGACCGCTAAAAGGAGATGAGCATGGTGATGAAGAAGGTGATGTTGATGAAGACGATCACCGCCGCGATAGTTCCCCCGATGGCACTCCGGCACCACCGAGAGAGAGGGGGAGAGGTTCTCCCCCTTGTGCTTCCTCCTCCATGGCCTCTCCCCTCTATGGGGAGAGGTTCTCCCTCTGGTCCTGAGCCTCCATGGTGTTGATGGCCCCTCCGGGACGATGAAGATGTCCTCCGGTGATGGGACCCCCTTCGGCAGGGTGCTGGAGAGGGCCAAGATTGGTTTTTCATGGGTCTGGAGGTGTGCGGCGGCGGAAATCCTGATCTAGGTTTCTTTCTAGGTTTTTTAGTATTTATAGGAATTTTTGGCGTCGGTCCCACGTCCAGAAGGTTCCCAAGGAAGTCACAAGCCAGGGGGCGTGCCCTAGGGGGGCGCCCCTGTGGCTTGTGGCTTCCTCGGCCTTCTTATCCGGTGACTCTTCGCTGCAGTATTTTTTATATTTTCCAAAAGTATTCTCCGTAAATTTTCAGCTCATTCCGAGAACTTTTATGTTTGCACGAAAACAACACCATGGTAGTTCTGCTGAAAACAGCGTCAGTCCGGGTTAGTTCTAAGAAAATCATACGAAAATCATATAGAATTATTGTAAACATGGCACGAATACTTCATAAATTATAGATACGTTGGAGACGTATCAGCATCCCCAAGCTTAATCCTTCTCGTCCTCGAGTAGGTAAATGATAAAAGAAATATTTTATGAAGTGTGAATGCTAGCAAGTGCACAAGTTTGATCAATGATAATTCCAAACACTTTTTCTAGCATCATTATATATCATAAATAGTAGATATCCTCTTAAAACTTCTCATGATGAAGTAACCATCTATTCACATGTTAAAGTATAGACCATAAAGTTTCTTGAAAACCAACAAACTATGCTTTCAGTTACCAAACAATTGCAATTCATCTTATTTTCAGGAAGGGTCTATGTAAGAGCTTTGATCTAGCAAATTCCACATAATCAACTATCATATAGTCTTCCATGATTGCTAATTCTCAAAGCATATTTTTAGAGCAAATGGCATCCGTCGAACACAAAGAAAAATAGGGGCTTAGAGTTTCGCCTCCTAACTTATTTATCATCTAGATAATTGTCAACAATAATAGTTCATGATCAAATATATTTGAATGGCTATATATGCTTGGATCTTTCCCCAACACATGATGCTTGCCTAGAGAAAAATCCTAAATATAGGAAGTGGTGAAGATCACCATGACTCTTGCATAAAGGTAAGTACTAGAAAGTAAAAGATAGGCCCTCCGCAGAGGGAAGCAGAGGTTGCCATGCACTTTTTGTTTTTGGATGTGCAAACTCTTAATGCAAAGGGACGTCACGTTGTATTGCCCTTTGTGATAGAAACCTTTCTTATGCAGTCCGTCACTTTTATTTCTTTGTCATCACAAATTTGTACAATGCTTGTTTTCCCTTACAATAAAAGATCTTACATATTTAGGAGCAATTTTTATTGCTTTTTGCAGCGATGACAAATTACTTGAAGGATCTTATTCAATCCATAGGTAGGTATAGTGGACTCTCATCGCAAAACTGGTTTAAGGGTGTTTGGATGCACAAGTAGTATTTTTACTTGGTGCGGATGTTTTGGCTAGTATGAGGTGCAAACAAGCACCACATGTTGGACGATCCAAAACAATATAACTTCTATATAAACATACCCAAGCATAACTCATCACGTTGTCTTCCTCGTCCAACTTCAACTAATTTTCTCAAGTTTGAAAATAATTAATGGGCATTCACAATCATAGAATATGTCCAAGATAGTATATTTATATGTGAAATCTCTCTTCCTTCAATATTTTTTCATGAATTGTTCAAGTGACCTTGCGGTGTTTGCTAACTTTCAATAAATTTTACCACCTATACTTCTTATATCGAAGTCATTACGCCCCATGGGATAAGAATATAATATATATATATATATATATAATTTCAGATTTATGATATTCAATTCATTCAACCATTTACTCATAGGATATAAGTGAAGCACGAGAGTGAATGAAAAGCTACTCCAAAAAGATATAAGTGAAGATCAATGCGTAGTTAATTAGTTAAATAGCCATGTGAGGACTCTCTATTATTCAAAATTTCAGATACAAATATTTTATTGAAACAGCAAACAAAATAAAAATGGCACTCCAAGGATAACATGCATCATGTGAATGAATAAAAATTTAGGCTCAACATGGGCTAACCGATAATTGTTGATGAAGAGAGGTGGGATGTGTAGCATCCCCAAGCATGGATGCTATAGACTTTGTGAAATATTTACTTTGGGTGCCTTGGGCATCCCCAAGCTTGAGCTTTTGTATCATGTACAATCCTCTCATATCATGGTTTCACCTATTCTCAAAAACTTCATCCACACAAAACTCAAAAAGAACTCGTGAGATAGGTTAGTACACATAAGAATAAATCAACACTTCATATACTTCCAAGACAAGTTTCACAATAATTTTCAAGCATTATATACTGTATACTATCATTTTCACAATTTTTATCTACCAATATAGGCTATGGAAACTATAGGATAAGTAGATAACAAAAGTATGACAGCAATATGTCCAAACAGAACAGTCTGTAGCAATTTATTATAACAGTGTACCTATGTGACTAAAAAAATTCTGAAAATTATGTAACTTCTAAGGAATTTATATGAAAACACTGTGTTAAAAATTCAGAAACTTTCCACCCCCATTACAATATGAAATTCAAACACTACAACAGAAGTTTCTGTTTTTACACAGCACACATCAAACATGCAATTCAAGCATCCTAAAGGCAATTCTTGGAACTTTTTATTGCAAAACAAGATTATAAATAATACCTAACAGGTAAAAACATAAAATGACGCTCCAAGCAACACTCATATTATGTGACAAATAAAAAATAGCTCCAAGTAAGATATACCGATAGTGTTGAAGACGAAAGAGGGGATGTCTTCCGGGGCATCCCCAAGCTTATACGCTTGAGTCTTCCTTGAATATTACCTTGGGAGTTTCTTGGTCATCCTCAAGCTTAGGTTCTTTTCACTCCTTATTCTCCTCATATCGGTGTCTCACCCAAAACTTGAAAACTTCAATCACACATTATACCTACTTTATTCCATCATTCCCACAATTTATATTACTCATTATAAGATATAGGGCCACTTGAAACAAGCAAACTATGCATGCAAAACAGAATCTGTCAAAAAACAGAATAGTCTGTAAAGATCTTAATGATCACCATACTTCCCTGACTCTAAATTTTTTGAAAACCTAATAAATATCACATAATTTTCATGGAAATGTTGTGTAAAAATTTCATAATTTTTTGACTCTCTAGTAAAATCAGACAATTCATATACTGGATGCAACACTTTCTGATTTTGCACAGAATCAAACAAGCAAGTATCGACACTATCCCAAAGGCTTTACTTGGCACTTTTTATTGAAATAAAAGGCACAAAACATGATTAATACAATATCTTAATCATGTTAACACATCAAAACAGAAAGTAAAAGTGTTGGGTTGTCTCCCAACAAGCGCTTTTCTTTAATGCCTTTTTAGCTAGGCATGATATTTCAATGATACTCTTCCAAGCCAAATTCCGATGATCATTATATTCATACTCTAAAGATATAAGTGAAATTCATAGAGCATTATTAATTAATGTATATTAACCAATATCCAAGCTCATAATGTATAAGTGAAGCATACGAAGCATTCTATAAATCCATACTCAAAAGATTTTAAGTGAAGCACAAAGAGCATTCTATAAAGCCATACTCAAAAAAATTAAGTGAAGCACAAAGAGCATCATAAAAATCCATACTCAAAAGATTTAAGTGAATAAAAAATATCATTATACAAATCCATCAAGGACTATCTCGTACTAGAAGGGAGCATAAAGGAAAAGACAAACACTAAAGACACATATCATGTGAACAAAACAAAAACCAAGGTATACCGAAAATTGTTTAAGAATAAAGATTTGATACCTTCCGGGGCATACCAAAGCTTAGGTGCTTGAGTCTCCTTTAAATATTAACTTGGTGTGCCTTGGGCATCCCCAATCTTGAACTCTTGTCTCTCTGTATTCTTCTTATATCGATACCTCCTCGATGTTCGAACACTTCATTCACACAAGACTTAACAAAACCCTCGTGATATCCGTTAGTATGATAAAGCCAATTACTAATTTAATTACTGTTGTGAAATCATTCCAAATTCATATTAGCATTATATATAATGTAGTCCAACTTCATCATGGTTAATACCCCCCGATACAAGCCATAGATTCATCAAAATAAGAGAACAATGCATAGAAAACAGAATCTGTCAAAAACAGGATAGTCTGTAGTAATCTAAAAACTTCCTATACATATGTAAATAAAAATTTATTAAAATTTAGGAAAAACTAAAAATATTTCATAGAAGTACTGTGTATAAATTTCAGAAACTTTTGACATTCCAGTAAAAAATGTAAATTCACGCACTACAGTCAAAGTTTCTATTTTTTCACTGCACACACCAAACAAGCAATCTAATCATCCTAAAAGAAAATATTGGAACATTATTTTTATAATACAATGATATATAAAAGGTGATAATTATTTTTCAGAAGCTTCCATGAAAAATTCTACATTGTTTCCATGAGCATGAACACAAGTGTTCAAGGTCGACCCTCACTTCTCCAATGCACAACTTCCCAATCACTTCTTTTTTTGAAAAACTTCTTAGGAAAAAAGGGGAAAGTAACTCTTTTTTTTAACCCAAAACTAAAGAAATCAAAAGGAAAAAATCTATATAGTGAAGAAAGCAAACAAGCACACACGAGAATATCAACCCCACGCTATTGCTCCCAGGCAACGGCGGCAGAAAAGATGTTGATAGTCCCCAAGTGCAAGGAATCGTCGTAGCAATTTCCAAAGGTGGAAGTGATAAGTATGGAGTGTCAAACCCACAAGGAGCTAAAGGTAAGATCAATATACTCTCAAGTTCTATCTTCCATCGATACGATTCTACGTACACCAAACGTTTGCTTCCAACTAGAAATGAGAAATAAAACTACGTTGTGGGTATGAAGAGGATAGATTTGCATGATATCGAAGAACTAAAATATAAACATATGTGCTGTTATCATAATAATACAATATATTACAAATAACGAGTGTGGAATAATGATGGGTCGGTGAGCAGAACTATCCTAGGCAATTGTTAACAAGATCAGAAATATTATTGCAATTTTATATGAGGGAGAGGTATAAGCTAACATAGTTTCTCTACTTGGATCATATACACTTATGATAGGAACTCTAGCAAGCATCCTCAACTACTAAAGATCATTAAGGTAAAACCCAACCATAGCATTTAAGCATCAGGTCCCCTTTATCCCATACGCAACAACCCCCTTACTCGGGTTTATGCTTATGTCACTCAAGCAACCCACCATAAGCGAATCATGAACATATTGGAACACCCTACGACGGGAATCCTTCACGTGTGCGCGACACAAAAGGCACCATAGGAAAGCACCAAAATAAACATACAACTAAAACCAATCCAGATCATCAATCAACCAAATGGACAAAAGTAATCTACGCAAAACATCAAAGGATGACACCACATCATTGGATCATAATATGTAGCATAAAGCACCATGTTCAAGAAGGTGATTATAGCAGGGTGCGGGAGAGTGGACCGCTAAAAGGAGATGAGGATGGTGATGAAGAAGGTGATGTTTATGAAGACGATCACCGCAGCGATGGTTCCCCCGATGGCACTTCGGCACCACCGGGAGAGAGGGGAAGAGGTTCTCCCACATGTGCTTCCTCCTCCATGGCCTATCCCCTCTATGGGGATAGGTTCTCCCTCTGGTCCTTAGCCACCATGGTGTTGATGGCCCCTCCGGGACGATAATGATAGCCTCCGATGATGGTGAACCCCTCTGGCAGGGTGCCGGAGAGGGCCAAGATTGGTTTTTCATGGCTCTGGAGGTGCGCGGCAGCGGAAATCCTGATCTAGGTTTCTTTCTGGGGTTTTTAGTATTTATAGGAATTTTTTGCGTCGGTCCCATGTCTAGAAGGTTCCCGAGGAAGTCGCAAGCCAGGGGGGCGTGCCCTAGGGGGTCGCCCCTTGGGCTTGTGGCTTCCTCGGCGTTCCTCTATAATGACTCTTCCCTCCAATGTTTTTTATATTTTCTAAAATTATTCTCCGTAAATTTTCAGCTCATTCCGAGAACTTCTATTTCTGCACAAAAACAACACCACTGTAGTTCTGCTAAAAACAGCGTCAGTCCGGGTTAGTTCTAATAAAATCATACAAAATCATATAGAATTATTGTAAACATGGCATGAATACTTCATAAATTATAGATATGTCGGAGCCATATCAGACATACGTGCGCGGAGCGGCTGTTTCTGCCACGTGCGCCGCATGCATAGCGGGGAATCAACAACGGGCGTCCATGACTTAATGTCCTGGCCGAGGCAGAAACTACAGCGCCATGGATTGGGGTAACCAGGCGGTTACCTATTCGCCTCATGATCGTGGGCGACGCTATTGGTGGAGATGTGCAGCGCCTCTTGGAGCGGGGAAGAGCAAGCCCCCGTGCTTCCCCCTATAAATTGAGGGGTAGCGAGGGCGGTGCTCATCCATCATTCTTTCTTTACAGAGTGCAGGTCTCTAGAGCTTGCCCTTCTATTCTCTCCGGATTTTGAGTTGTGCTCACCTTCAGTCATGAATAGGGGGCGAGGGCGGCCACCATCCTCCATACCGAGGATGAGAAGTTCCCGGTGGGATCATGTCATTGCTTCAGCCATAGAGGCGGAGGGCGGCTCGAGCACGCATGGTGAAAGAAGCGCGAGGAGTCGTGGCCGGCGTGGAGGTCAAGGTCGGGGGAGGCAGAGCACTATCCCGCCTCTTCCTCTGGCGCCAAACCCCCTACTTGAAGGAGCCCACGCCAAGGGGAAGGCGCTGGAGTTCGTCCTTGAGTTGTGCGGTCCCCTTCGGAGTCGTCTGCGTCTTCCTCACCCTTTCGCCAGGGCGATGGAGGTCGAGAAGTCGTCCGCCCTATGGTTGCGGGCGCATGGCTGCTGCAATGGTGCGGCTCAAGTGGAATTTGAGTACCCGTACCATCGCGTCATGTTCCTCACGCATGGTTGGAAAACCTTCGCCCATGCCCACAACCTCCAAGATGGGTAGGTCCTCCACTTCAAGATGACGGAGGCCGATCGGCTCTCTGTCAAGATTTATGGGCGCTCAGGCGTCCGTCTCAGCTGTTGCAAAGAGAGCTCGAGTGGCGCTGAAAGCTCATCCTCGAGCGACAGCGACGAGGAGGATGGAGTCGGTGAAAGTGACGATGAGTCCGAGCTCCAGGCCATCAAGTCGGAATACGACAACCTGAGCTCCGACTGATCGACAACCGCAGCACCATCATCAGCCTCGCGCCTCTCCCCCTCCTGGCAGGACGATCTTGTCGGGGATCCTTGTCCTAGGCGCTGCCTCATCTTCCAGCTAGATCTCCCGGCAGGCCCATGGACTTCGGCTTCGCCTTCCCTTCTGGAAGCCTTGCCCCTCCGTGCAGTGTTGGTCCAGAGGGGTCAGGCTGGGCTTCTATTGGGGGCCTCTTCCTATATTTTTCTTCTTGTAATCTGCCCCTGGGGGAGAAAGTCAAATAAACATGTAATTAGGAAGAGACTCCATCTCATGTAAATTACACTCTCTTTGAATGACTGGCTATGTTTTGCATGTTATTCCTCTTATCTAATTCCTCTCTGTATGGCTTGATCCTTACACTTTATCGGAAACTTGTCGATGCACTCAGCCCTGCCGCGAGTGCTTTGAGGAACGGATCCTTAGCAGCCTGCTGGCGGTGCTTCTACTAGTAAGATACCTTGACATTTTCAGTGCAGCCACTTAAGCTATTGAGCATACTCGAAACAGAATAAGGGCGCAACTAATCATGACAAGGTTACCTTGACGTTTTCAGTGTAGCCACTTAAGCTGTTGAGCGGACTCGAAACAGAGTAAGGGCGTGACCGATTACGACAAGGTTCCTTCACGTGTAGGTTTCCCATGAAAGAGTTGAAATCGTTCAATGATAATAACTTCACCATAAAAAAATTACTCATAGTTTTGCAACTTAGCTTTTCGTTGCCATAATCCTCTCGGCAAGATGTTTTCCTTGAACGTCGTCCATCGGTATCCATACCACCATTCCCCCCGGTAAAGCTGCACACGAGGTAACCTTCTGTCCTTTGAGAAAAATAAAGAAGACAAAATATGGATATGGAACCTTGGCGGTCCGTTAGCTCTTGCCGGAGTAAGTGCAATACAATATCTTAGACAAACATGTACATAAGTAAACATGATAATCAACAAGATTTGCAGAGCACTTAGCTTTATTCAATTATGCATAGGGTCTGTGCCTGGCTTTGTACAAAGGATTACATGCTTCAGTGGCAAGACTTGCACAAAAGGTGGTTGCCGATGGACTCGGCAACCGTGCCTCATGGGTAGAACTTATGAAGATGTTCGATATTCCAGGAGTTGCTCACTAGGATGCCATCCTCGGTCTCTAGGCAGACTGCGCCAGGCCTGGTGACTCGTACTACCCGATAAGGGCCATCCCACTTAGGCGTCAACTTGTTGGAATTCTTGGCGGACTAAATGCGCCAAAGAACAAGGTCGCCTTCCTCAAGACTTTGGGCATTAACCTTGCGGCTATGATAGCGGCGCAAAGCTTTCTGGTAGCGCGTAGCTCACACAACAGCCTGAAGACGATCTTTCTCGAGGAGCATAGCATCATCTTGCCGCAACTGCTCTTGCTCAAGCTCATCATAAGCGAGCACTCGAGGTGACCCGTATGTGAGTTCCGTGGGGAGAACTGCTTCCGCCCCATATACTAGGGAGATGGGTGTTCGGTCGGTAGCTCAATTTGGTGTCATCCTGATTGCCCAAAGAACCACCAGCAACTCATCAATCCAGCGCCTTCAGCACTTGCGCAGCTTGTCGAAAGTTCTTGTGTTGAGGCCTCACAACACTTCAACATTAGCCCTCTCCGCCTGGACGTTTCTCCTTGGGTGGGCAACAGAACCAAAATAGATCTTGCCGCCAAGGCCTTGGACATACTACATGAAGGTGCGGCTCGTGAACTGTGTGTCGTTATCGGTGATGATCCTGTTTGGTACACCAAAGTGGCAAACTATTACTTTAAAGAACTTGACGGTTGATTGTGCTATCACCTTTCTCACTGCTTCCACTTCTGGCCACTTTGTGAACTTGTTGATTGGAACGTACAAGTACTCAAAGCCCCCGGTAGAACGTGGAAAAGGAACCAAGATGTCGAGCCCCCAGACCGAAAATGGCCAGGAGAGAGACATTGTCTAGAGAGCTTTAGCTGGTTGATGCATTTTGTTTGAATGAAACTAGCATGCTTCACACTTGGTTACTAGCGCAGTTGCATCCTGGAGGACAGTGGGCCAAAATAAACCTTGCCAGAATGCCTTACCGACAAGCGCTCTTGATCCTATGTGGGAGCCACATATGCCTCCATGTATGTTCGCCAACAGCCCCAGTCCATCTTCCCAAGAAATGCACTTGAGTTTCACACCATTCAGCCTCTTTGTGTACAGGACTTTATCTATAAACTGGTACATATTAGACCGGCAGGCTACTTTCTCTACTTCTTCTTGATCCTCAGGGAGTTCTCCTGTTTGAAGGAAATAGACAATGTGTTGTGCCCATGCTGGAGCCTGGGGCTCGACAACAAGGACAAAAGGCATATCCTCTGTCTAGGAAGCATTTGTCTCAATGGAATGGGATCGAGGCCCTCCCGGAGCCCGGAGCCCCCGACAAGCTTGGCGGGAGCGTAAGCTTCCACGGCAAGAGCCTGAGGTCCTGCCAAAGCGTGACGTTCACAGGCAAGCCTGGCATCATTCCCGGCAACTTCCTCGCAGGCGGCTTCTGGGAGCTCTGCCGGGAAATACTTGTCGGAACTCAAATTTCTTCTTTTCTCTTGTCCAATTGATGGTGTCACACATGGTTGAGTCAGTCGGAGCACAAAAGTTCTTGGTTCCACAAGCAACTTAAGAGCAACACACTTTGAGAGGCCATTAGCAACACTATTCTCTACACGCGGAACGTGCTCCATTTGTAGACTGTCAAAATATTCTTCCAACTTTCTCACTTCATCTACATAAGCTTCCATCAATGGACTCTGGTAATCCTTATTCACCTTCTTGAAGACAAGATGAGAACCATCCCTGACAATAAGTTTCTTAATCCCAAGGTCTGCCACGATCCTGAGACCGGCAAGTATCCCTTCGTATCCTACAGTATTGTTTGTTGACCTTTCCTAGGGAAAATGCATCTGAATCACATATTTGAGGTGCTCTCTGGTGGGTGCGACAAGCAGCACTCCAGCACCGGTGCCTTGCCACGAGAAAGCCCCATCAAAATACATGATCCACACTTGACTTGTTTCCTTGCCGGGGGGAGTTGACTCTCGCACTTCTTCATCTGGCATTGGGGTCCATTCCGCAATGAACTCTGCCAAGGCTCTACTCTAGATAGTCGAAGTACTGTCAAACTTGAGATAAAAGCTTGATAGTTCCAAAGCCCACTGCACAATCCTGCCGGTAGCATTTGGGTTCCGCAAAATCCGCTGCAATGGGAAGCGAGTGATAACGGTGATCTCATTTGCCTAGAAGTAATGGCGCAGCTTCCTCGAGGCCATAAGGAGGCCGAAGATCAACTTTTGAATGCCAGAATATCTTGACCTAGCCCCCTACAAAACGGAGCTGATAAAATAGACTGGGCGTTGCACCATCTTCTTCTTCTGAATTTTTTCATCCGACTATGCAGATCCTGCTTTGTCAGCACCGAGCTCTGCCGAGGAATATCCTCGCTTGTCGCTTGGCGGTCCTACCGCTGCTGCTGCTTCATTATCAACTTCTCTTTCAGCCACTAACGCAACACTCACCACTTGATATTTTGCCGCTCGATATAGCAGCAATGGCTCTTGTGGTTTTGGCGCGACTAGGACTGGAGGAGAGGATAGGTACTTCTTCAAATCCTGTAGCGCTGCCTCCGCTTCCGGAGTCCATTTCATTGGACCTGCCTTCTTCAAAATTTTGAAAAAGGGCAGGGCGAGCTTAGCAGATTTTGAAATAAACCTACTCAGAGTGGCAACACAGCCGGCAAGACGACGCACATCCTTGACATGTCTTGGTGCTTCAATTTCCTCAATTGCTTTGATCTTGCTGGGATTTGCATCAATTCCACAGTGAGATACAAAGAACCTGAGAAGCTTGCCGGACGGAGCACCAAACACACACTTCTCAGTGGTGAGCTTCAAGTTGATCTTGCACAGATTGCAAATGTTTCTTTTGAATCTGATATGTGTGTCACCTTGTCCTTGGTTTTGACCACTATGTCATCCATATAAGCCTCCATATTTCTATGTAGCTGGGGCTCAAAACCAATCTGGACCACTCTTGCAAATGTAGAGCCAACACTTTTCAACCCGAAAGGCATACGCAAAAAGCAATATGTACCACATGCGGTGATAAATGCAGTCTTCTCTTCGTCTTCCTTGGCCACGGTAATCTGATGATAACCTAAATAGGCATCAAGGAAAGACAACAAGTCGCAGCCGGCGGTGGAGGCCACAATATGGTCGATGCGTGGCAAGGTAAAATGATCTTTGGGGCAGGCTTTATTGATATTTGTGTAGTCAATACATAGCCTCCATTTTCCATTCACCATGCGCACTAGAACTGGATTGGCCAACCATGTTGGATGAAGTACTCCTCTAACCAAGCTAGTCGCTTCCAATTTCTTGATTTATTCGGCAATAAACTGTTGCCGCTCAAAAGCCTGCATCATGACCTTCTGCTTGACGAGCCGCGTGTGTGGACAGACGGCAAGCTGGTGCTCAATCACCTTCCTGGGAACATCGGGGATATCAGATGATTGCCATGCAAACACATCAACATTCGCCCGTAGGAAGGCGACGAGCGCGCTTTCCTATTTGTCATCAACGGTGGAACTTATGGTGAAAGTTCCTCCCGTACCATCCTCCATGGAGGGCACCTTCTAGATCTCTGGTGGAGCTACCTTGGACTTCTTGTTCTTGCTGGTGGAACTCTCTAGCACGTCCTCAACAGGAGCGCAACACTCCGGAGAAGTGCGCTTGCCAGAGTTTGTGCGAGAGGTCTTGTCAGGCTTCTTCCTCCCGAGAGTTTCAGCGGCAGAAGCAAGTGCCTTAGCGATAGATGCTGCAACTGCCTCCCAGTAGAGTTGATCGACACAGAAAAGTGCGTCCTTCTTGTCAGACTTGACAGTTATGACGCTCATCGGTCCGGGCATCTTCAATACATTGTAGGCATAGTGTGATGCCGCCATGAACTTGGCTAACGCTGGACGGCTAAGGATCCCATTGTATGGCAACAGAAGTTTGGCAAAGTCAAAAACAACCGTCTCCGTTCTGAAGTCCAGATCGCTACCAACTGTTACCGGAAGCATGATCTTTCCCTTGGGTTGGCTCCTTCCTAGATTGACCCCCTGAAACGAGCCCGTTTCCTCGAGATCTCCATCAGGACTTTGCAATCTCTTGATCATATCTAGCGAGATCAAGTTCAAGCTAGCCCCACCGTCAACTAACATTTTTGTCACTTTGAGGTTGCAAATCGTTGGTGATACCAACAACGGCAAACACCCAACCGCAGTTACGTGATCAGGGTGAGTCCTTCTGTTCCTTGGCCTTGCCGTGGCGACCTCCACGGCCACCGCGCTTCTTGCCGGACCCCTCTATACCATTCTGGCCCTTCTCCTTGTCTCGCCTCGCATAGTCGGCTTTTTGCTTGTCCACAAGTTGCTCAACTTGCCAGCAGTCCTCGAGATCGTGGCCTTTGGCGCGATGGATCTTGCAATACGGCTTGATGGAGCCTTCCGGCTTGTCACCAGCCGCCAAAGCGTGACAGGAGGCGCACCCGGCAACATTCTTGCCGGAGTCATTAACCTTGGTCGTCTTGATGGTGCCGGGGTTGCTAGATCCCTCGACGGCAAGCATGGGTTTGCCCCTGCGCTTCCTGTTATGCTACCGACCCTTCTTTGCTGGTGTGGTGGTGTCCTCATCCTTAGAGTCAACCCTTGCGCCAATGTCCTCGCTGGGGAGCCTCCTCCCTTCTTTAGCCCGAGCACACTTATCTGCTAGAGCATAGATCTCGGCAACATCCTGACCTTGTTCATCGCCAGCTCTTCTCGCATCCTGCGGTTGCACACGTTGGCATGGAACACGCTGATAACAGCGGTAGGATGAATGTATGGTATGTTGTGGTGTATGCAGTGGAACCTCTGGATATACTTGCGCAAAGTCTTGCCTTCCTTCTAGGGGATCATATCTAAATCACTTTCCTGGCCAGGAGCTTGATGAGCTCCGGTAAAGGCGGCAAAAAACTCATGTCATAGATTTGCCCATGAACAAATGGATCCTTCTGGCAAATGCATCAACCACGACCTGATGTTGGGCTTAAGTACCAACGGGAAGTAGTTGGTGAGTATCTTGTCGTTGTGAGCCCGACAGCTTGCACCACAATGGTTTAGATGCTCAAGAACTCCGGTGGGTGAGTCTTGCCGTCATATTTCTGCGGGACCTTCGGCTTGAACGTTTGGGAGTTGGGCCACTGGACTCACCGCAGCTCACGGGTAAACGTTGGACAACCCACCTTGTAAGGTAGGCTGACAGGATACCCTAGCGTGGACTTGTCTACAGTGGGCCCCGCACGCTTATCAGATTCATGGCGTGCTTCCTGCCGCTGCTCAATTTTAGTCCGAGCGTCTTCTTTGCTTCATTCCTGAAGAACTTGACACTTATCGCAGCGAGCCCATGGATCAGACGACGCCGTCGAGTAACCATCGCAGGCGTCGGTCCACAGAGTCGTTAACCGGCGTTGTTGCTATGGAGGAGAGTGCACCATGGTCGCACCGCCTCCGGCCTTCTTGCCACTGGCACGAGTCGGATCGGTGGATCGAAACTTATCGGCGAGGCTGAGGAGGCTCTGAATGGTGTCTCTCCACTCGTCGAGCTTCTCCGCGGCAGTAGGGAAGTTCAGGAGTAGTTGTGCCCGCGCCATTGCTTCTTCCGATGTGGTCGACAGCAAACGGCGCGAAGAACGCGAGGTGCTCTAACTCCTAACCATGTTAGAAGAAGCTCCATCGTGGTCCCGCGATTGCACACCACTCCCACTAGCATACTGGCGTGCATGCTGGTCCCGCGCATCTTGGGAGCGATGCGCATGAGCTTTTCCGTGGGGACGTTGGAAACCACCGATACCGCGGCGCTGCTCTTCGCATGTGTCTTGGGAAGGTCGTGGCGTATGCGCTGGGTGTTTTAGATGGTGCCCTTCCGTCCCCGGAGTTCACCGTACCTCCCGCAGGCGGCACAGCCCCGTCCTAAGACCCAGCGGCGCCGAGGTTTCCGCCGCCACCATGAGCGTCTCCGTGGTGGGCGTCGCCGCTTCCTTGGCCTTGATCAACGGAGCGCCACGTGGGCGCAGGGTCTCCACTCCCTTCGCCTGTGCCCACAATTCGACGATGAGCTCACTGATACTCCGTCTCCGCATCATACCCCATATGAAAGGACGGACCGCCCTCCTCGTGGGCGTGATAGAGTGGCCAATGACACCGGTTATGTACCGGTGATGCCCCAAAGATGGGTTAAGGAGCCATTCAAACCCAATGATAGGTTCGACCTGCACGATGACCTAGATCATAGAGCAGGCCGTACAAGATCCATCTACGGATCCAGAGATTACCCACCGGATAGACGAGGAGAGTATAGACTATGGTTTGACCAAAACCACAGAGTCCGGGAATGCGACCGGACCCACCCATACGCCGACTACCAGCGTGACATAGCATGGGTCAAAGGTGTCGCTCACCCACTGTGCTACATGAACATGGTAATGCGGCATCAGTTCCCCAAAGGGTTTAAACCCGTGAATATAAAACAGTATGATGAGACCACTGACCCAACTGTATGGATCAAGGACTTCCTCCTCCATATCCACATGGCACGAGGAGATGATCTCCATGCAATCAAATACCTACCTCTTAAGCTTAAGGGCCCAGCTCGGCACTAGCTAAACAGCCTCCCCAAAAACTCCATAGGATGCTAGGAAGACCTGGAGGATGTGTTCCGCTCTAACTTCCAGGGGACCTATGTTCCCCCGCTAGACTCTTTCGATCTCAGCAACGTCGTTCAGAAGCCCAATGAATCCATTCGACAATTCTGGAATCGGTTCTTGACTAAGAAGAACCAAATCGTCGAATGTTTGGATGCTAAGGCCATAGCCTCCTTGCGGCACAATATTCGGGACAAGTGCCTAGCCCACCAGCTAGGCCAGGACAAACCTCGAACTATGTCTGCCCTTACCTCCCTCATGACCCACTTCTGCGCGGGCGAGGATAACTAGCTGGCTAGACGCAGCCATAATTCTGAAGATCCCGTGGCACCTGAAGCCCAGGATGGCAACTCCAAGCCAGAGCACAATAAGAATAAACGCCTGCACAATAGTAACGATGCCGATGACATGGCGGTTAATGCTGGATTCCGCAATTGCTGACCTGGGCAGCAGAAGAAGCCCCCTAAAGGCAATCGCGGCAGATCCACTCAGCTGGAAAAGATTATGGAAAGACCATACTAGATCCATGGGACTCTAGAAAACCCCGCCAATCACACACACACCAAAATTGTTGGGTGTTTAAGCAGGCCGACAAGATACCACCCAAGGACCAAGGCAAGAGCTCTGGCAGCATGGATGAGGATGAACCTCAGGGTCCAATTTTTGGCGAAGAAAAGAAATTCCCTCCCAAAGTCGAAACGATGAATATGATATACGCCACCCACATACCTAAGAAGGAGAGGAAACAGGCCCTTCGGGAGGTCTATGCTATGGAGCCCGTAGCTCCGAAGTATAACCCATGGTCAGCATACCCAATCACCTTTGACTGGCACGACCACCCGACCAGTATCCGTCATGGGGGCTCGGCTTTCCTCGTCCCAGATCCCATTATAGATGGGTATCACCTCACTAAAGTCCTAATGGATGGAGGAAGTAGCCTCAATCTGATTTCCTCAGACACGGTGAAAAAGATGGGTATAGGTCCGTCAAGGATCAAACCCAGCAGCACTACCTTCAAGGGAGTAATCCCAGGCATTAAGGCACGATGTACGGGTTCTTTAACCCTGGAGGTTGTGTTCAGATCACCCGATAACTTCCGCAGTGAAGACTTGATATTTGACATTGTGCCCTTTCGCATTGGCTATAATGCACTGCTTGGCCGAACGGTGTTCACTCGTTTCAACACAGTCCAACATTACGCATACCTCAAGCTCAAGATGCTGGGCCCCAAGGGGGTCATCACTGTTAATGGCAATACAGAGTGGTCCCTTAGAACAGAGGAACATGCACTAGCACTGGCGGGCGAATTCAGCTACAATGATGACTAACAAGTTTCGTCATTCGCTATAAAGGCACGAAAGGCTAGGAAGCGAGTTCGGATTCAGACAGAAAACTTGGATCCTCCCTCCTCCCCTCAATAAGGACTCACCCCCACCGCACAATACTAAGACTAGCAAAGTACATGCCAAGGAGGCACAACATCGCACTTAAAATTCCATGGTAGCGGTGGGGAAATATAAGACGGGTGTTCGGTTGGCCCGAATTTCTACCCTCAACGTGTCGTCAAACAAAATGTGTGCCACACTAAAAGGCCTTCCCATGGCATAAAGCGCATCTACAAGTTCGGCGACTTCTCAAGTCTTCGTTTGCAAGTTCTGTTCGCCAAACACAATCACCCATCAAGATACATCTAAAAGCAGGAGTCAACTAGCAACAGGGCATATCGAAGGTGTCTGGTTACCAATTAAGGACCCCTGGTACAACAACTTATGTATGATTTTATTTCTCATTTTCTTTCGCATACCTCTACACAGATGCTTCGGCAATCCGAGTTATAAGACGTGATTGAGAAAAGACAAAGATTGCATGGTCCAAGTTCGCCTCATTTGTCCTTTTTGGGTGCGTAATTTTTACTTTCTCCCTCTTCTCGTGAATCTGTTCGGTACGATGCGAGGCCACCAGCTAATGTACCGTGGGCTCATGCTCAAACACAAAAATCGCCCTATTTATTATGTGTTCGGGATCTTGGCGTTCGCTTTATATGCATCAGTTCTAAACTATGTCTTTGGTTAATAAGTTGGGTTGCCCAGCTCCTGTGCTTGCCCCTTTACGTTTCGCTCGTTCGGCTAAATGGGCAAAGGGAGCACCCCTGCAATTGTGCTTCCGGATAGTCTTCTCAAGCACCTTAGGGGAGAAAGCCAAAAGTGGACTGTCATAGTATGCGCGATCCGATCTGTGAACCCCAAGCTGGAAGTGTTATACTTCAATCCTCGCACGCGGTTATTCTATGTTTTACGAGGAACCTGTCCTTCGTGTAGAAATTATGATGCCGACTTCGGCCACGGTTCGTCCGAACATCACAACACTCTAGTAGATAATCGTACGCTTCCCGTAATCCTTTTCGCGCCCCTCTGGCTAAGTGAAAGAAATAAAGCACTATAGTCTGATTGCCTAGTCTGCCGCACTATACCGCCTTCAGGTTCCGATAATATGGCTAAGGGACACTATGCATTGGCATAGACACCCTATGTAGTATCTACATGGGGGCTAAAGTCGACGACTTGCGTCTTTCAGTATTAAGCAGCCACATAGGAGTTATAAAGGAATGCAAAAGCATATGAGAGCGGATACTATTATCATTAAAAGTTATCACGAGTCTTCGAACACATTACAAGCTCATTCAAATAATTTTTGACCCAAACACTGCGACGCTATCAACCGCACACTCTCCATCACTCCATCGAAGTAGAGCTCAGGGCGTCGCTGCTCCCTTTCGGGTGGCGGCGGGCCGATGGCGACCTTCATCAGATTGAGCCCTGACCAGTGCACTTTGGCCTTGGAAAGGGCCATCCGGACTCCTTCGATGCAGGAGGAATGCTTGACAGCATCAAGGCAGGGCATGGCAGCAATCAGTCGTTGCACCAGGCCGAAGTAACTGCCTGGGAGTGGCTTGCCGGGCCATAGGCGGATGCAGAGGTGCAGCTCCATCAGTTGTTTCTGCTACTCCACCAGAAGAGGAGGACGCTCGGGAGCTCCGAACTGTGCCTAGATTGTCTAAGATTCGTCTTCCTCTCCCCACCATGCTCTTCTGAAGATCAGGGGATGTGCCTAAGGATCACCACACCCGGGTCAGCAATTCAAATCTGTTATCCACGAATACGCACTTTAAGGAGTACGGCTTACCATCGGCTATTTCCTTCTCTTGGCGAACTTGTTCCTCGAAGAACCGTCTGTCCACCCGCTCCTTCTGGATATTGGACTTCATGGTGGACAGTTTGAACGAGATCGCCTTATTCTTTTGCTACAAGGCCTCACACTTGTTGCTAGCGTCCTTGAGCTTATCTTGTATCTCCGCCACACGAGCCTGGTGTTTATCACAGGTGGCTCATAGGGCAGAGAGTGTGGTGGATGCTTCTTTGACCGTCACCTTCTCCATGTGCGCTTCATCTTTGGCACGTCGAAGCTCGGCCTTGAGATTTTCGATCTCTTTTGACGAAGCTGCAACACGATAACACCTTATATAAAAGGAATCTGCATTGACAGTACTTAGGGAAAAGTATTCTGATTTTCAGACTTACCCTATGCCTCGTTGAACCTCTTGTTGAGGGCTTCCACCTCATCCTCGGAGCGCTTGAGCTTCCCATGCAGCTCGTCCAGCTCGGCGTCGTTTTTGGTCGCCCCAGATGACGAAGCCTACATTACACACACAATGCATACATCACATCGGCACTCACTTCCCGAACAATAGATATGACCCTTAGGCAAGTTTTTCACCTCACCTAGGGCTCGGGGGCTGACATGTATACAATACAACTAAATAAAAATCTTAGCAAAAACATCGGGCGACTTACTTGAAAGCCCGGAAGCAGACCTTTGAAGGCCTCCTTCAGTCAGTTGTCAACAGACTTGACGCTTTGTAGTACCGCACCCATAAGGGTGTGGTGATCCTCGGGGATGGAGGCGCTTGAGAGAGCCTCCTCCATGGCCAACCACCTGTTGGTCAGCGGTGCCGGGGATGATTGGATCTCCCGATCACCCACCGGGGATCGGACCGGTGCCCCCGGAGGTATAGTGCACTCCGGAGATGTCCTCGGAGGGGACTAATTACCCGCCCATCTCGCCTCCTTAGTGTCTGGACGGGGTGCTGCCCCCTGGTCTTCGACAGCCGAGGCGTTAGCCTCGGCCATGGTCCTTTTCCCCTCGCCCCTTGTGTCCACCTCCATTGGAGTAGGCTGAGACGACACCTCCACGACGTCCTTCGTGGCGCCTGGAGTGGTGGGGTGCGATGCGTCCCTGCTCTCCGCCAGTTTGGCGAGTGAGGTCTCCCCGTCCGATATTACCTCGGTGGGGATAACGCGTGGGGGGCTGTTGGACCAATAACCCGCGTGTTAGAAATCTCTGAATCTACTAGCTATAGGTAGAAGGGTCTTCGATCCTAACCTAAATGGAGGGGGCTTGATCCTTAGGCTCCTTCGTGGAACCTCCTCGGGGTCTTCGGACGTGGATCTCGAGTTTGAGCCGTTGTCGGTCAGAACCATCCGCACTTGTCATGCCTTCTTCGAGGCAGGAGAAGCTGCCTTCCCCGAGGCATTCGAAGACGTCGCTCTCTCCTTGGCTCGAGGGAAATTTCCTCCCCCTCGCTCTCGACCTCCTCCTTTTCTTCTCCCTCCTCTTCGGCCTCCTCTTGATTTGAGGAGGTGGGGATATCTTCAGATGCAGTGTCAGGCTGGTCCTTGATGCAAACGCCAGCCTGACCTGGTTTCTTCTTCTCCTCCTTCTTCGTGGGAGCCTCGTAAGGCTTCTCCACGAGCATCCTGGCTAGGTGCCCGGTCCTCTCGTCTTTGGGCTGAAGAGTCGGACTGCTGATGTTGATGGCTTTGTTCAGCCATCTCTGCATAAACAGATCAGACACAGGGTTATTTCTTTATCCATCCTGATCTCACCCAAAACTTGAAAACTTCAATCACAGAAAACTTGAGAAAATTCTCGTGAGATCCGTTAGTATAATAAAGCAAATTACGACTTCTAGTACTGTTGCAAACCCACTATTATTTTGTTATTGCATTATATCTATTGTACTCTAACTTTACCATGACTTATACCCCCCGATACAAGCCATAGATTCATCAAAACAAGCACACAATGCAACGAAAACAGAAACTGTTTCAGACAGAATAGTATGTAGTAATATGTACTCTACCCATACTTATGTAACTCTAAACATTCTAAAAAAATAGTAAAACATAAATAATGTGTATATAAATATAGTGTTCAAATTTCAGTGCATTATCACCTACTAGTAAAAAATGAAAAATCGTGTTGTGGAGACAAAGTTTCTGTTTCAGGTTCAGCATTGTTTCTACTCATCTTATGAATCATCCAAAAGGATTTACTTGGCACAAACACTAAATAAAACATAAAAACACAACCATAACAGAATAATCATTTTGCAAAAACTCAAAAACAGAAAGGAAAAGATAAAAATATTTTATTCATTGGGTGGATTCCCAACAAGCGCTATTGCTTTACGCCCCTAGCTAGGCATAACGCATAGATTCAAGTATTGTCATCCTTAGTTTTCACTCCATAAAAGGACCTAATGATTGATTCATACGGTGCCTTAATTATTGTTCTATGTAAGTGTTCCATACCCTTCCTAAGTGGAAACTAAAACTTAATATTTCCTTCTTTCATATCAATCACGACACCTATAGTGCGTAAAGACGGTCTACCAGGTATGATAGGACAAGATGGATTACAATCAATATCAAGAACAATAAAATCCATGGGCACATATTTCCTATTTTCAAGAATAATAACATCATTAATTCTTCCGAAAGGCTTATCAATAGTAAAATCCGCCAAATGCAAATTAAGAGAACATTGTTCAATATTGGTAAGACCAAGCACATCACATAAAGATTTCGGAATTGTGGAAACACTAGCACCCAAATCACACAAAGCAAAGCATTCATAATTTTTAATCTTGACTTTAATGGTAGGTTCCCACTCATCTTGCAATTTTCTAGGAATTGAAATCTGTAATTCCAACTACTCTTCTAAGAATTTCATCATGGCATCAAAAATATGTTTAGTAAAAGCTTTATTTTGTTCACAAGCATGGGGTGAATTTATCATAGATTGCATCAAATAAATACAATCAACCAAGGAGCAACTCTCATAATTAAATTCTTTGTAATCAAAGATAGTGGGAACATCACTACTTAAAGTTTCGACCACTCCAAACCCAATTTTATCAAAATTTTCTTCAAGATTTTCACCCTCGAAATCATTGAGACACCCTCTTGGTAAAGTTGAATCTTGTTCAGTACCTTTATCATCAATTTTAACATTAGTAAATAAGGACTCAATAGAGAAAACACCAATGATTTTAAGATCTTCATCATTGTTGTGAAAGTAATTGCTAGAAAACGCTTTTTCTAAAAATTCTATTTGAGCTCTAAGCATAGCAGTACTTTTCTTAATTTCATCCAAAAAAACATATAAAGCTTTAATTTATTCATTAAACTTAGGTGGAAATGCAGGCAACTTGAGACTTTCTACATCATTCGAAATTATATCAATGCTTCTAGACATAACATCAATCTTATTCAACTTTTCTTCTATAGTAGTATTGAAAGGCTTTTGAGCATTGATAAATTCTTTAAAATTACTATCAAGATCAGAGATGTTCCTATTATTATTATTATTATTATTATTATTATTATAAGAATTACCATAGGAGTTACCATATTTATTAGAGGAACTCCCAAGGAAAGGCCTAGGATTGAAATTAACCCTATAAGCATTGTTATTGGAATTATTTCATGATATGAAATTCACATCTACGGAGTCAATATTTTTCTCAATCAAAGTAGACAAAGTCACGTCATTGAGACCGATAGGAGCATTCTTACTAGCAACCAACTTCATAAGAGCATCAACTTTTCACTCAAAGTACTAATTTCTTCTACGAAATTAACCTTTTTACTAGTAGGTTCTCTTTCAGTATGCCATTGTGAATAATTTGTCATAATATTATCTATAAATTTAGTATTTTCAACCAAACTAATTTCCATTAAAGTACCTCTCGCGGCAGAATCTAAAAGATTTCTAGAGACATAATTCAATCCTGCATAAAAAAATTGTATGATCATCCAAAGATTTAAACCATGAGTAGGACAATTTCTTAGCATCAATTTCATTATTTCCCAACATTGTGGAACATCTTCATGCTCAAGTTGCTTAAAATTCATGATTTTAGTTCTAAGAGAAATAATTCTCGTAGGCAGAACATACTTAGTAATAAAAGCATCCCTGCACTTATCCCAAGTATCGATACTATTGCGAGGCAAAGAAGAAAACGAAATTTTTGCACGATCCCACAAGGAGAAAGGAAATTATTTCAAATTCAAAATATCGTTGTCCACATATCGTTTCTTTTGCATATCGCTTAATACACGAATGTGTTTAGATGGGACGCGACATCCTCATGAGGAGTACCGTAAAATTGACCTTTCATGACAAGATTCAACAAAGCGGCATTAATATCACAAGACTCCACACTAGTGGCAGGAGGAGAAATATGAGTGTTAACAAAATCTGTATTATTGGTAGTGGAAAAATCACACAACTTGGTGTTTTTCGAGTCATCATGACTATGCAAACAAGATTGCACGCAAACAAGAGATCTGACGAAAAAAGGCAAACGAAAAAGAGAGGGCGAATAAAACGACAACTTTGTGAAGTGGGGAGAGGTAAACGAGAGGAAAATGGAAAATAATATAAATTGCAAGGCTATGAGATTTGTGATTAGGAATCTGGTAGATGAGATAGCTTCTTCCCCGGCAACGGCGCGAGAAATTCATTTGACGTGGCTTGAGACTACGTCGGTATTTCCCCAAAGAGGAAGGGATGATGCAGCACAACGATGGTAAGTATTTCCCTCAATTATGAAACCAAGGTATCAATCGGTAGAGGAAGATCATGCACCCACATAAGCATCACCTGCACACAAATAACAAATACTTGCAACCTGACGCGAAAGAGAGGTTTTCAAGCTCTCTACGGTAAAAAGATAGATTAGGTGATGATAGTTTTGGCAAATAGATCTCGCAAGAACACAAAATAAAATAAACTCTGTTGAAAAAGGTAGTGCATAGGATGTGCTTAGGCATGCCTAGGCACTAGGCACTAGGCGATGGCCAAACACCTTGCCTAGGGCATAAGCGATAGTCTAGGCAGGGCAAGCAAGAAATTGTCTAACCAAGAGAGAAATCATCCCATATTGCACTAATACGCCAAATGAGCCATATTCCAATGGCAGTAGTTGGTAGTTAACTTATATATATGCCTTGAATAAAGATAATACTCATATAATTACCACTGATACATCCTAATAGTAGAAACTATATTATAATCTAGGCCACGCCTAGGGCGCTTAACCACCGACTAAGCACTAGGCGAAGGCCAACCGCCTCGCTTACGCCTACCGCTTTTTACAACCATGAAAATAAGTAACGAAAAAGTGTAGAAAGGTATTTTTTGTTTTTCTAGATTAATGGATCTCAAAACAAAAAGGCTAAATAGTAGATCGGAGAGCAATATGTTGGAAAAGTAGACCCGGGGGTCGTAGTTTTCACTAGTGACTTCTCTCATGAGTATAGCGCACGGTGGGTGAACAAATTACTGTTGCGCAATTGATAGAACGTCAAATAATCATGACGGTATCCAAGCAATGATCATTATATGAGCATCAAGTCCAAGATAAGTAGACCAAAATGATTCTGCATCTACTTCTATTACTCCACACATCGACCGCTATCCATCATGCATCTAGTGTATTAAGTTCATGGAGAAATGGAGTAATGCAATAAGAATGGTGACATGATGTAGACAAGATCTATACATGTAGGAATAGAGCCCATCTTGTTATCCTTAATGGCAACGGTACATGCATGCCTTTCTTCCCCTTCTGTCACTAGGAAAGAACACTACAAGATCAAACCCATCACAAAGCACCTCTTCCCATGGCAAGAAACCTCAATCTAGTTGGCCTAAATAAACCAAAGATTCGAAGAAGAAAAACGAGGCTATATGTAATCATGCAAATAATAGATCAAGAAGACTCAAATAATATTCATGGATAGAAACTGATCATGAACTCAAAATTCATCGGATCCCAACAAACACAATGCAAAAGTCATTACATCAAATAGATATCCAAGAGACCATTGTATGAGAATCATAGAGAGAGAGGAAGCCATCTAGCTACTGCCTACGGACCCGTAGGTCTATGGTGGACTACTCATGCATCATCGGAGATGCACCTATGATGAAGATGAATCCCTCTGTGATGGTGTTAGATTGGATCTCGAGGTTCTAGAACTTCGGCGGCGGCGACTCTCCTAGGATTTTCCAAATATTTCTGAATTTATAGGCTCGATAGTCGATGGAGAGGCTTCCTGACGTGGCCACCACCCACCAGGTCGGTCCAGGGGCCTCTGGCACGCCCTAGGCCCCCTCTCTGGTAATTGTTTGGCTCATCTCGTGTGTTCTAGTCCACAAAATTTCTCCAAAAATTTCCAGGACGTTTGTGCTCCATTTGGTATTGATTTTCTTCAAAGTAAAAGAACAAGAAAAACAGCAACTGACACTTTGGCACTATGTCAATAGGTTAGTCCCACAAAATGATATAAATTGCTACAAAATGATTGTAAAACATCCAGATTGATAATATAACAGCATGTAACAAGCAAAAATTATAGATACATTGGAGACATATCGCCCCTCTCCACCATCGTTCGGTTGGCGGCAACACCCTAAGCGCAACGTTGGCACGAGCTCAACCCCTCAAGCCTCACATCGCCGATGGTGAGCTTCGCTCCCTCTCTATCCCAAGGTGGGAGATGACAGGTGGGACCCCCTATGTCATCCCCACACCTCTCTCACTCTCCCCACACCCCTGTCCTGAGGTGGGAGATGATAGGTGGGACCCCCTATCAAAGGATTTGTCCTATTGTCATGATTCCAACTCCATAAATCCTAGAATATTCTGTAGTATTTAATAGTGCCACCAGTGTAAATTTTCGAAAACATTTTATGTACTGGATTTATTTAAAACCTAGTTTAAAATATTTTCAGCCTTTGTTAATATAGTTTTCGAAATCCTTTTTACTTCAAAACCATAGACAAATATTTTTAGTTTCTATTGTAGTATTTTACAGAGTAGGGTAGTATTTTAGACGTGGATTTTATGCTCTGTTTTTGGTTGTGATTCTTATTATTGTTCTTATTATCGTGTCGATAGCTTGCATTGTTGACTAGGCAGTTGGACCTGATGACTTTGAAGACCCCGAAGAGTTTGTTGAGCCAGGCAGGCAGCCCTTTGACCATGACTATGAAACCCTTTTATTGCATGGCATATAACACTTTATTTCATGATGTTGATCATGTTGATGTGGTTACCACTTAGGTGGGATGCTTTGATACTTTTACTATTGATGCTTGCATCATGCATGACCCTACCTCCTTATGAGGGGTGTGCAGGTGGGAGTAGATAGGATGCTTAGTAGATGCTACGAAAAGTGGGACGGGGATATGCATTGTTTTGGAACCAAGAGGTGTTTCAAAGGCTTTTTCTAGAAAACCGTCAGGTGAAACTAATGCTTAAGGAAGAAAAGGATGATCTAGGTAACCACTTGATAAAGAAGTGGTGTACCGGAGCAAATGAGTGTGTGGTTTTCGAAAACGGATTGGTGTAAGTTGCGACCGTTATTCCAGCCTTACATGTACAATCACGATACCCCTTATGGGACGGGGCTTTGATGATTACTTTGATGGGTACTAGTAGAGAGCCTGCATAACAAGTGGCGAGAGTGACGAGGTCACTCTCGATACGGGGTCATATCGGAAAGGGACGATCATCGGATGTTTTCACTGACATGAGGCACACCGTTGCGTGCTTTGGTGGATGATACTTGTGATGTACATCATGAAGGATGATGACCCACAAGTATAGATGATCTATCATAGTCCTTTCGATAAGTAAGAGTGTTGAACCCAACGAGGAGCAGAAGGAAATGACAAGTGGTTTTTAGTTAGGTATTCTCTGCAAGCACTGAAATTATCGGTAACACATAGTTTTGTGATAAGATAATTTGTAACGAGTAACAAGTAACAAGTGTAGCAAAGGTGAAGAAAGGTAGCCCAATCCTTTTTGTAGCAAAGGATAGGCCTGGACAAACTCTTAAATAAAGAAAAGCTCTCCCGAGGACACATGGGAATTTCTGTCGAGCTAGTTTTCATCATGCTCATTTGATTCACGTTCGTTACTTTTATAGTTTGATATGTGCGTAGACCAGTGCTTAGGTCCTGCCCTTACTTGTACAAACCTCCCACTTAAGATTAACCCATATCGCAAGCATCCGCAAATACGAAAGAAGAATTAAGATAAATCTAACCATAGCATGAAATATATGGATCCAAATTAGCTCCTTACGAAGCAACACATAAACTAGGGTTTAAGATTCTGTCAATCTAGCAACCCGTCATCTACTTATTACTTCCCAATGCCTCCACCTAGGCCCAAATAATCGTGAAGTGTTATGTAATCAATGTTCATATAACAACACTAGAGGAGAGACAACATACATCTCATCAAAATATCGAACAAATACCAAATTCACACGATTACTTATAACAAGACGTATCCCATGTCCTCAGGAACAAATGTAACTACTCACAAAGCATGTCCATGTTCATAATTAGAGGAGTATTAATTATCACAAAGGATCTGAACATATGATCTTCCACCAAGTAAACCAACTAGCATCAACTACAAGGAGTAATCAACACTACTAGCAACCCACAGGTACCAATCTGAGGTTAAAGACAAATATCAGATACAAGAGATGAACTAGGGTTTGGAGAGGAGATGGTGCTGATGACGATGTTGATGGATATTGGCCCCTCTCAATGATAAGATCATTGGTGATGACGATGGCTTCGATTTCCCCCTCCGGGAGGGAAGTTTCCCCTACAGAACAGCCCTGTCAGAGCTCTAGGTTGGTTTTGTCCAAGTTCCACCTTGAGATGGTGGAGCTTCGTCCCGAAAGCTTCCTTCTGATTTTTTTAGGTCAAAACCCTTCATATAGAAGAAGATTGGCATCGGGGACCTTCTAGGTGGGTCACAAGCATGTGAGGCGCGACTAGGGGGGTGGTCGCGCCTGGCAGGCTTGCCACCTCCTGGTGGGCCCCTCTGGTATCTGTTTGCCCAATTTTATTTATATATTCCAAAATAATTCTCTGTAAATTTTCAAGACTTTTGGAGTTGTGCAAAATAGGTATCTCAAATTTGCTCTTTTTCTAGTCTAGAATTCCAGGTGTCGGCATTCTCCCTCTTCATGTAAACCTTGTAAAATAAGATAGAAAAAGCATAAGTATTGTACCATAGCGTGTAATAACCTACATAATGCAATAAATATCAATATAAAAGCATGATGCAAAATGGACATATCAACTTCCCCAAGCTTAGACCATACTTGCCCTCAAGCAAAAGTCGAGAACAATAAATATGTCCACATGTTTAGAGATAGAGGTGTCGATAAAATACAATACGGACATGAGGGCATCATGAACATCTTTAGAACAGCAATACTTATTGTATAAGATTTCTTATGCTAGAGTAACAATTTATTCACAAGATAAAGTATGAACCAAGAACTCTATTGACAACCAACAAACTATGATGTTAGTCATTGAAGCATTTGGCAATTTATCATAACATCAGAAAGAGTCAATATAAGATCTTGTAAAGAAAACCCACATACACAATCATCTTTTAGTCTTTCATAATTGCTAACACTCATGCGATACTCATGAAATCAAACTTCAATCGGACAAAGAGAAAGATAGGGGCTTATAGTTTTTCCTCCCAACTATTCACCTCAAGGGTGATGTCAACAGTAATAACTCATGCTCACCCACATCCAAATGGGTATATGTGTCTAGATAATTCCCCAACATATAATGCTTGCCAAGAGAGAGGCAAAATATAAGAAGTGGTGAGGATCACCATGACTCTTGCATAAAGGTAAGTACTTAAAAAGTAAAAGTAACACATAGGCCCTTCGTAGAGGAAAGCAGAGGTAGTCATGCACCTTTTGTTTTGGTATGCACAAACCCTTAGGGCAAAGGAATGTCGTGTTGTATTGCCCTTTGTGATAGCAACTTTTATTATGTAGTCCATCGCTTTTATTTCTTTACTATCACAAGCTCGTACAATGCTTATTTCCCTTACAATAAAAGATCACACATATTTAGGAGCAACCCTTGCTTTTTGCACCGATGACAACTTACTTGAAGGATCTTACTCAATACATAGGTCGGTATGGTGGACTCTCATGGCAAAACTGGGTCAAGAGTAAATGGATGCACAAGTAGTATCTCTACATGGTGCGGAAGTTTTTGGCTAATATGAGGTGGAAGCAAGTACTACATGTTGGAGGATCTAAAACCATATAACTTCTATCGAGAGGAAAGCAAATATAACCCATTATGTTGTCTTCCTTGTCCCACATCAACTTCTTGGCATGTAATATTTTAATGAGTGGTCACAATCATAAAAGAGATATAAGATAATATATTTATATGTGAATCTCTCTTTCTTTATCACTTCCTTTTCAATTGCACCAATGACCAATCACTATGTTTGTTAACTCCCAACAAATTCCAATCGACATACTTCTTATATGTGAAGTCATCACTCACCATAAGATCATCATATATACTCTTTGCTTTTATTCTATTCTTCTTTTATTTCTTAATTATCTCAAGATCATAGCAAGCAAGCAAATCCCTCGCATCAAAACTACTTTTCATTATATAACGCTTGGACTTGCTTACATAAGGGGAACAAAAAGCAAAACTCAAAGCTAGATCATACTAAAATTTCATTCTACTAGATCAAAATAAAACCAAAAGTATTGAACTAAGAAAAACAAGATAAAGAGGTGTGATGGTGATATGATACGGGGACACCTCCCCAAAGCTTGGCAGAAGCCAAGTGGAGTGCCCATACCCATGTGCTTAGATGTCCTTCTTCGGAGGTGATGTGGTGAAGTTATTGATGAGATTGGAAGCTTGTCAAGTTTCCTCTTAAGCATAAAATTTTGTTCTCTCAGGTCATCTACTTACTGCTTGAGCTTCAATATCCTTTGACATAATTGTTCCTTGCTCTCCTGTAGAAAATGAGAAGGGATAAATAGAACTTGGGTTTTATTTTTGTGTTTGGGAGGATTGATTTCCTGAACTCCACGTGCATATCTCCTAGTTGAGGCAGAGGAGTCTCCTCTTCATCTGAGCTTTCCTTCACGTACTTGTCTTCCTTTTCCTCCTCTGAGAATAATCTATAAGGATCTAGATTCCCACAGAGATTGGGATTGGCAAGATAATGTGATATATAGCACTCCCCATCCGAGTCTTGGGACGACATCTTGCTCTAAATCTGCTGCAGAAACAACTCAAAATGAAAACAGGAGGTATTGTCGTGATACGCCAAACCTTCGGGATATTATATAATGAATTTTTGCCGACCCGAAGGAGTGTACCACAACAAAACAAAGTCCGAAGGATGCACAGGGTGGTGTCAAGCCTCCCAGGCACGGCTAGGGGGGTGGTCGCACCTAGAAGTCTTGTCACCTCCTCATGCGTCTTTCGGACTACTTTTGGTTTTCCTAATTTTTTAACTATTCCAAAACTGAGTAAAATTGCTATTGGGAAAGTTTGGAGTCGGTTTACTTACCGTACCACATACATGTTCCTTTTCGGAGTCTGAAACGTTCTAGTAGGTCTCCCTAATATACTTCTCCGGAGTTATGGTATTAATAACATTGGTTTCAACATTTATGGGAGTACCTGAGATATAATGTTTAATTATTTGCCCGTTTACCTCCTTCGGCATTGTTGATCTTGACGGCATCGGAACGATATACTTCCTCGAGAATGTAAGGCCCTTCCCATTTAGAGAGAAGTTTTCCTGCAAAAAATCTTAAACGAGAACTGTATAGCAATACATGGTCACCTACATTGAATTCACGGTTTTGTATCCTTTTATCATGCCATCTCTTAACTTTCTCTATAAACAACTTGGCATTCTCATAGGTCTGGGTTCTCCATTCATCAAGTGAGATAATGTCAAATAACATCTTCTCACCAGCAAGTTTGATATCATAGTTGAACTATTTGATTGCCCAATAAGCTTTGTGCTCTAGCACTAGAGGTAAGTGACATGATTTACCATAAACCATTTTATACGAAGACATACCGATAGGGTTCTTATAAGCAGTTCTATAAGCCCATAATGCATCGTCAAGTTTCTTAGACCAATTCTTCCTAGATCTATTAACCACCTTATGCAATATCAATTTAATTTCTCTATTGCTTAATTCTACCTAACTAGTAGACTGAGGACTGTAAGGAGATGAAATTATATGATTAACATCATACTTAGCAAGCACTTTACGGAAGGCACCATGAATAAAATGTGAACCACCATTGGTCATTAAATATCTAGGACTCAAAATCTAGGGAAAAGAACTTCTTTAAGCATCGTAATAGAGGTGTTATGATCAACACTACTAGTTGTAATAGCTCCTACCCAATTAGTAACATAATCAACAACAACTAAAATATGAGTATACCCGTTGGATGTTGGAAAAGGTCCCATATAATCAAAACCCCAAACATGAAATGGTTCAATAACAAGAGAGTAATTCATAGGCATTTCCTGACATCTACTAATATTGCCAATTCCTTGACATTTGTCACATGAGAAGACAAACTTACGAGCATCCTTGAAGAGAGTAGGCCAATAAAACCCAGATTGTAATACCTTATGTGCAGTTCTATCTCCAGCGTGGTGTCCTCCGTAGGCGTCGGAATAACACTTGTGTAGGATCTGTTTCTGGTCATGCTCAGGTACACAACGTCTAATAACACCATCTACTCATTTATAAAGGTGTGTGTCATCCTAGAAGTAATGTCTTAAATCATAGAAGAACTTTTTCTTTTATTGGTATGTGAAACTAGGCGGTATAAATTTAGTGACAATGTATTTAGCATAATCAGCATACCAAGGAGCAATATGAGAAGCATTTATAACAGCTAATTGTTCATCAGGAAAGCTATCATCAATAGGTAGTGGGTCGTCAAGAACATTCTCAAACCTAGACAAGTTATCTGCTACGGGGTTATCGGCAGCCTTTCTATCAACAATATGCAAATCAAGTTCTTGTAGGAGAAGAACCCACCTGATAAGTCTAGGTTTACCATCTTTATTTTCCATAAGATATTTAATAGCCACATGATCAGTGTGAATAGTTACTTTAGAATCAACAATATAGGGTCTAAACTTATCACAAGCGAACACAACTGCTAGAAATTCTTTTTCAGTAGTAGCCTAGTTTCTTTGAGAATTGTCTAGAGTTTTGCTAGCATAATGAATAAAATTTAATTTCTTATCAACTCTTTGTCCTAAAACAGCAGCAACGGCATACCCCCTAGCATCACACATGATTTCAATGGGTAGGTTCCAATCAGGTAGTTGAATAACAGGTGTAGAAATCAAGGCATTCTGAAGAATTTCAAAAGCTTCTACACAATCATCATCAATAATGAATGGAACGTCTTTTTGCAAGAGATTAGTGAGCGGCCTAGAAGTCTTAGATACGTCTTTAATAAATCTCCTATAGAAACCAGCATGACCAAGGAAACTTCTTATACCTCTGAGATTCGTAGGACAAGGCATTTTTCAATAGCATCAACTTTAGATTTACCAACTTCAATACCTATTTCGGAAATTTTATGTCCCAAGACAATACCTTCATTCACCATAAAGTGGCACTTCTCCCAATTCAAGGCAAGATTAGTTTCTTCACATCTCTGCAAAACTAGATCAAGATTGCTCAAACAATCATCAAAAGAAGTTCCTTAAATGGAAAAATCATCCGTGAAAACCTCAACAATCCTTTCACAAAAACCAGAGAATATAGCAGTTATACATCTTTGAAAGGTAGCAGGTGCATTGCATAAACCAAAAGGCATACGTCTATAAGCAAAGGTACCAAAAGGGTAGGTAAAAGTGGTCTTCTCTTGGTCCTCTTTTGACACAGGTCTCCGAGAGAAACCAGATAACCACCTAGAATGTAGAAATGTGGGTGTTTGGATAGTCTTTCTAGCATTTGATCAATAAAAGGTAGAAGGTAATGATATTTTCTAGTAGCTTTATTTAATTTCCTAAAATCTATTACCATTATATATCCTGTAACAATTCTTTGCGAGATCAATTCATTTTTATCATTAGGGAGTACGGTAATACATCCTTTCTTAGGGACACAATGTGCGGGACTAACCCATCTACCATCAGCAATAGGGTAAATGATACGTGCCTCCACAAGCTTTAATATTTTATTTCATACCACTTCCTTCATTTTAGGATTTAATCGTCGTTGGTGATCAACAATTGGTTTAGCATCGGGCTCCATTTTAATTTTATGCTGACATAGAGTGGGACTAATGCCCTTAAGATCATCAAGAGTATATCCAATAGCAGCACAGTGCTTCCTCGGAGTTTTCCATAATCTCTGTTCTTCATGCTCTAAAAGGTTAGCACTAATAATAACAGGATATATCTTCTTGTCATCAAGATAAACATGTTTCAGAGAATCCGGTAATTCTTTAAGCTCAAACACGGGATCACCCTTGGGTGGAGGAGGATCCCCAAGTATTTCAACAAGCATGTTGTGTTTCAGAATAGGATGTTGATCAAAGGAAATCTTATCTATTTCATTCCTTTCATTCATATTCATATCATTTTCATGGTCCAGCAAATATTGTTCTAAGGGACTAGTAGGAGGCACAACAATAGAAGCAAGACCAAAAATTTCATCCTTACTATACAATTCTTTATCATGGGGTTGTCTACAAAATTTAGAAAAATTAAACTCATGAGACGTATCCCCAAAACTTATGGTAACAGTTTCCTTCTCGCAATCTATCCTGGCATTAATAGTATTCAAGAAGGGTCTACCAAACAGAATGGGATAGAAATCATCTTGTGGGGATCCAAGGACAAGAAAATCAGTATGCTATTTTATTTTCCCACACAAGACTTCAACATCTCTAATAATCCCAACTGGTGATATAGTATCTCTATAAGCAAGCTTAATTGTAACATCAATTTTGTCTAACTTAGCTGGTGCAATATCATTCATAATCACTTTATATTTGGTAAAGGGAATTGCACTCACACTAGCACCCATAACACATAAGCCATGATAACAATGATCTCCTATTTTAACATAAACAACAGGCATGCCAACAATGGGTCTATGTTTATCTTTAGCATCAGGTTTAGCAATTCTAGCAGCTTCATCACAGAATTGAATAGCATGTCCATCAATATTATCAACCAAGATATCTTTAACCATAGCAATACTAGGCTTAACTTTAATTTGCTCAGGTGGTGTAGGTGTTCTAACACAGCTCTTACGAACCACGGTTGAAGCTTTAACATGTTCCTTTATTCTAACAGGGAATGGTGGTTTCTCAATATAAGCGGGAGGAATAAGAGGATCAACATTATAAGTAATAATTTCCTCTTCAACTTTAATAGGTTCAACTACTTTCACTTCAATGGGAGAATGATATTTAAACCACTTCTCCTTAGGGAGATCAACATGAGCAGCAAAAATTTTACAAAAAGAACCTACTATCTCAGAGTCATCTCCATATTTAGTGCTAAATTCACGAAAAGCATCGGTGTCTACGAAGGATTTAACACAATCAAACTTAAGGTTCATAACTAAATCCTGACCTTCGTCGAGTTCCCAATCTTTAGAGTTGCGTTTAATTCTTTCCAGTAAATCCCATTTGGAATCAATATCTTTCTTCATATAGCAACCAACACAAGAAATATCGAGCATGGATTGATCATTACGAGAAAGCCGAGCATAAAAATTCTGAATAATAATTTCTCTCGAGAGCTCATGATTGGGGAATGAATATATATTGACTTAAGCCTCCCCCAAGAGAGATTCTTTATCCTTCACGAGGCCAAAAATTATAGATATAATTCCGATCATGATGAACTATATGCATAGGGTAGAACTTCTGTGTCACAACCCTATAATTTGCTTGATTTGTTTGCATCAACATCAGCATGTGCATCATGTCATCATATTAATTTTCCTCTTAATTTTTAAATGGGGTGGACTAAACCCTAGGAACAAATAAGATTCAAATAGTCTTAACAAAAATTATTTTCAGTGAACCAAAGTGGCCCAACAAAATATTGATCATTTCAGGAGAAATGTGGTAACATCAACCAGATCTGAAACATATTTTTCCATGTCACTTTTGGTTACTGAATCAACTCAATAAGTATTTGCTTTGGAGCTATTAAATTCTATATATAATTCCATATCTCCAAATAATTTGAAACTTGGTAAGGGCCTCTAAATTATTCAGTGAGGGTCCATAAAAAGTTCGAGATTTTACAAAAATGAGTTGTTTTGTAAATAAAATCAAAACAAACTAAAACATTAGAAAACTAAAACAAATTAAAAAAGAGAAAGAAGAAACCTTACCTATATCCGGCCCATTAGGCAGCCCAGCCCACCAAGGGCATCACCATCTTCTTCCTCCTGCCAGAAGGCAGAGGAGAAGGAGGCCATGGCGCCCGTGGCCTCGCGCCACGCCGGAAGTAGCCTGGCTGCTTCGTTGGCCAGCGCGACGACAGGGATGAGTCCCCGTGCTGTCTGGATCCCGCTGACCCTCTCGCCTCTCTTCCTCTTCCCACTTCTCTCTCTCCCTCATGCACCTGCAAGCTCGCCACCGTAGTGCCATGCTCTCAGCCACTCCCCTCGCTCCCTATGCTGCCCCAGAGCTTCGTCCTGTCGCCTTTGACCTCTCCAGCTAGCCACCTAAGGCCAGGCACCGCAGAATACCGAGACTACCATCGTCTTCAACCTCCGGTCGCTGGATGCCGCCATCAAATTCGCCGCCTGCGAGTCATCCTCGAGCTAGCCGACCACCTCTACGTAATCCCTGTGAGCACCTGGTCCTTTTCCCCCTTGCCCCATCATCGATTGCGTCCTCTAGGGTGTAGGACCGCCATCACCGGAGATCACCACCGCTCGGGTTTGTCTCCGGGTCCACTCCGATGACCTCTTGTTCACCCCACTATGCGCAACAAACTTGCGGCCGACCATAGGTGGTATAGGTGTAAAAAAAATGGACGAACTACTCCCCCCAGTGTCGATCCCGACGTCGATCGAACTCCGGCCGCCACCGCAGTCGACGTTCCACTCGAACCAGCCCATCCCCGGTTGTCCCGAGGCCACCGTTGGACACGGACGAGCACCAGCTCCCCGACGAGCCCTTCCATGCAGCAAACGACAACTTGTGCCGTGTTTCCGAGCCATGCCGCCGTCTCGGGCCTCGCCGGCGGCTCAACGCCAGCAGGTTTGACCCCGCTGACTGGAGGTTTGACCTCCTAGAGTCAGTGACAGGTGGGGCCTAGCCCCGCGTTAATTTGGGTTAGTTTAAAAAATAGTTAATTTGTTTAATTAACCTATCACCCACTGACTAGTGGGCCCAGCCCCCTAATGAATTTGGTTAGGACTAATCCAACCTAATTAAGCCCTCTGTGTCATTGACTGACGGGTCCCGTAGGTCAGCTTTGACCTGGCCACGTCAGGGTTGGCTAATCCTGAGCCACTGACCAGTGGAGCCCACTAGTCAGTTTGACTCTGGCCGGTTCTGTTGACCGATGACATCACGGTGACCTCATGCTGACGCAATAATCCAACTCTGAAATTTAAATAAATCTTAAATGATTTATTTATTTGAGAAAATGGTTAAAACTTCTAAAAATCATAGAAAATAATCTGTAGCTCAGATGAAAATAATTTATATATGAAAAATGATCAAAAAAATCCAATGAATCTGATTATGCCATGATCATGCATGTTTGAACAAGTTAACATCACCAAGTAGGACATTTTATGATTAGAGCAATATAGGAAATATCATCTGGAGTTGGAATTCAAACTTGTTTGAATTGCACTTCAATTAACTTGGCTAAATATTCCTCTAGGTTAATTCAGTACCTTAACATGCCATTTCATGCATCATGTTTGTTGCATCACATTGAATGTGTTCATTTCTCTGTTTGCCGGTGTTGTTCCCTCTCAGTAGACGATGGTTCTGACGATGTGAACGTTGAGACTAATGAAGAGAAGTAATATATTTAGGACTGTCAGGCAAGCAAACCCCCTTGAGCATACTGATATGAACCCACTCTCTCGCTCCTGCTCTGTTTTATTGCATTAGGACAACAACGATTCAACTGCTACATGTTCTCGGTAGTTGAACCCATTCCTTTGCATGACATGTCTTTGCCACAATAAATAGTTGAAACCACTTAGCATGAGTAGCAACTGCTTGAGCCTTGTTGTGCTTACTCATCAATGCTTGCTTACTGTGCCTGCTATGCTTAGAGTCGTGTAGTGTCGGGTCTGATTCATCTGGGCAATGAATTGGAATGGCAGTGTTCATGTCCTACTATGGGAGAGCTAAGTGTGTGAACACGATTTGGTAAAGGTAGAAATGAGAGGTC